>CM057453.1:1314360000-1314960000 GCA_016271365.2 Neoceratodus forsteri | reverse complement strand
CCAAATAACAGTCATATTTTGAGCTACCTCATGGGATATCCTATGTATACCATTAGATTTTGGAAAAAAAAATATGAACTGTGTGACATGGTAAATGATAACATAACGTGTTACAGTATTATTTTACTAGTAGCTACAGTATGTTCTGAGCTAGAATGATGCTTTCTAGTTGCAAAATGTATTTGCACTTCCATGGTATATTTGGGTGTCTATTACTGCATTTACACACACACACACACAGATGTTTATATATGTCTATATCTGTCTTACAGTTTGTTTACTGAAGACTGCCCAGGTGACATGCAGTATCTCCTTTTCAGTGGGGTCCTGCTTCTACCCATTTACTCAGCTGGGTGGACTGGAGCACTTGGAGGGTAAATTACTTGCCCGAGTTCACATGGGGAGTATTTGGCTCTGATGGGGTTTGAACCTGTAATCTCCTAGTTCACAAACTACTAATCTTATTGCTAGATAGCGCTGCTATAAAATCAGTCGCTTTCTTACCCAAGGTGCTGTATATTCATTTTGTTAGATATTTGAAACTTATGTAGCATTATAGTCAATAGAAGTCCCAGTTGAACTGGGTCTGGTCCCCGTGGAAAAAGTTGCTAGTTTCTTTTATGGGGGACGACTGGTTACATTCTACCTCCTCACCGACATGGAGGAACAAGTAGTAGTTTAGTTGACTTACCTGTTTCTGTTACTCAGAGCTTATGGCAGATTTGAGTATCCGCTCTGCAGTCTAGATGGATAGGTTTCGTTTAAGACCCCTTATTCTTGACAGCAACTGACAATTTACTACAAAAATACCAAACTAGATACACCCCCTCTGGCACATGACACCCATATACTTTTCCAAATCATGTCATTTATTTGTACCAAAGCTGCATAGTTCTAGTGAGAACAATCTTTTTTTTTACGTACTTTACTTAATGCTTGATTTTTACCAGTGCTACGGGTGTTAATGTGAATTTAGGACAAAATAAATGTAAAGTGAGGCTTGGTTTACAAACAGAATACTGATATATATGATATATGTGTTTACGTTGGCAATTGTAGTAGGGTCAGTGAGTTTACCAGTCAAAATAAAGAACTTTTGGGAAGGAAAGTTTAAAAGGGTTTCTGATATTCATTTTATAAAATATGTGTTTTGCTCATTTGCAGGAGATCCCACTTTGCAAAAGAAATATTTCTTTGGTGGGGGCAGATAAAACATAGATATAATAAACTTCAAAAAGTCTCTTCTAGGATGAGATAGATAACAGCATGTGCATCTATTTTTTGGCCTTGGGTTTTTTATCTTTCTTGTGCACTCACTGACGATTATACCTTCTGTAGTCTATTTGTAGGATACTGTTGATCAGATTACGTATGTGAGTTGATTTACTGTAATATTTAGTAAATTTCACAGTAAGTGAAAAATACACCTGTGTGCTTATTAACTTACATTCTTGAGCCAAAAGACCGTTAAGGTAGTAAACATATTTCTGTCTATTGTAAATGTTGGTTTCATCTTTAAACAGTGATGTAATGAAGCTGTGGATGGAAATATTAATCATAGGCTAAATTATTTGAAAGTAAAATTAAATAAATTGTGACCTAAGCCATTAATGGGAATGCTTTAACTGATGTATTTTTTTTAATGGTTAAATTTCTGCCATTTGATATGACTAAACAGCCAGCTGGGACTACTTGCACTTGTGGAAGGTACTGAACAGTTTATTCTGAAACTCTAAAAAGTTGTATATTTAAAGTATTTGCAATTTGCATTCTATAGAAACACTGTAAGAATATATATATATATATATATATATATATATATATGTATGTATATGTGTGTGTGTGTATATATATATATATATTTTTTTTTTGGCAGTTATATTTTACCAAGGTGGAGTTAGCGCTTATGATGCATACAAGGTTATTGGCTTACAGTTTTTTCAAACACAGAAAGCATTTCTAGCAGTGAGAGTTTACTAGTGATGTCCTATAGTTCTGCAGATATTTCAGGCCTGAGTTGTTGCCCTGGAGATGGAACTTAGAATTCTGTGGTCACTCCTTTCCCATCAATATTCTAAGAGCAAATTTCTTTCTAACTTCAAAAATAAAATTATATTTATTTTTGGTATTTTGTAATATTATTTAGTTCTTTGATACTCTGTGTTATTTTAGTTACTTTTTATTGTATTTTCTATTAAAAGCAGTTTTTCTGGGTTGCACAGTGGTTTCTGGAAACAAGAAAACTGCGGTTTACACTAGTTCCCGGTTTGATGAACCGCTATTTAAATGACATGGGTTTTATTTTTTGATAAAAATTGGATACATTTTTAAAACAGTTGTACTCTTTCCCCACAGTACAACAACCAAAAATGGCTATGGCACCTTTTTCGGTCAGTTGGGCATGACTGAGAGGCTTAACGCAGCAGTACAATGAAAAATGTTTTTGAAAAACAAAAAAAAAAACACTAGTTTCAGCTACATCAGATAACAGTATCTATATACCCATCAGATCTACTTGTCTAGGTACATCCTATGCTGTGCACCATTTGTTTTTTCTTTTCTAGTTTCTCATTCTAAGCCAAATGTGATGGTCATTTTTTTTTTCGAGAAAACTAAATTAAAACATTTATAAAATTCTCAAATATTGGTGGAACTAGAAAATGTTACTACCAAATAAAACTGTAAGGCGCCTGGAATCTTTTATAGTGAATAAAAAGGTAAAGTCACATTTTTGCCCTTTTTTGTTGCACTGCTACTTTAACCAGAAACAAAACGACATGCCTCACCGGGTTAAAACAATTTTTTTTTTCCTAAGGACATTTTATGGCAAGGGAAGACAGACAAAACCGCATTTTGATAGTTTGGGCCCAGATCACAAATTCAAAAACTGTGATCACTGCAGAGTTTTCTTTCCTAAAACAAAGAAAAAGAGGGAAGGTAAGCAAGAATCACTGTCTGTCACAGATTCTACCACAGTGTCACAGCAGTGTTTTCCTGTAAAAATGTCACAAGTAATGAAGGGGTGCTCTGTGATGGTGGAAAGCACCCATCATGCAGTTCACTATCCTCGCAGTGGCCCTGGACTTCATAAGGGGCTGAAAAATGCTGCAAGCAGTCATCTCTGCCCAAGGAGATAAGACTGCCAAACCATCTTCAAATCTCTGGACTGAGCACAGGGCATCTGGTAGGGGAGCCCTGATGCTGATGATGGCCAGAAAAATAAAATGTTGACTAGCCATTGTCCTCCGCATCTGGCAAAAATCATTAAAAAATACAGCATGGTTTCTCTTCTTCTGAGGGGGTCAGAGCAACCAGTGTGGCAGCCCACAGTTCCTCTGCAAAACCAACCAGAACAACTTGTGTCAGAAATGAGGATGCCATCTGTGTGGCATCAAAAGAATGTGGCACTTCTTCCAGGCCATGCAGGCAATGGGAGAACCCAGTGCTGTCCCCCTTCCCAAAACCAGGATCTGGAATGTAGTTTAGTACAAGATGAGTAGGAACCAATTGAGCCTGATGTGTCCCCAGAACAAGACTTTGGCTCCCCTCCCTAGATCAGTGAGACCTTTACCTCATACTCTGGATCTGTGGGTCAAGTTGGCTAGCTTGCTTAATCTACCATCCATTGAAATAGAAGTGGACATAGAGGAAGCAGAATTTATAAGCATTTTGGAACTGACTTCCTCAAAAAGGATGTTGGTTCTCATACACAAATTCCTTAAAAAGGCTACTGGTAGGGTGCTAGCCATACTCTTCTCTGTACTAGCCATTGGTTAAAAAAACATACTAGGTAAACATGGAGGGATCAAAGTTGTTTTTTATATGCCCACCCTGGCCATCAGAGAGTGAGTGGCCCAGGCAGCTGCTACACCCCTAATAAAGATGTTAAAAAAAATTGGACTCACATGACTTCTAAGGCTTATACCACCTCAGCCTTACTTTTGAGGCCAGCCACCTACCATAGCTATGCTGCACACTATCAGCAGGCCAGCCCTGCCCTTGAGTGAGAGTTAGACCTTGCAGGAGAAGATCCACCTAGCACATGTTGTGAAGGAGGCTTTAGAGGCTACAAAATACCATTTCCAAATGGTGAGTTATGTCAATAACACTGCTTCTAGGGCCATGACAAGTTCAGGGTCAGTAAGACAATTTGCATGCCTCAGGCCATCTTCTCTGTCACAACAAACACAGAGTAAGTCCATACATGTTTCCTTTGAAGGCCCTTTTTCCTTTTGGAGATGAAACAGAGGCCTATATGAAAATGTTGATGAACAAAAGTCAACTTAAGAGCGTAATAGAGACGGTAAGGCCTGTTATTCCTAAAGGCCTTGTAGAAGGGGAGTTATGGCAAGGGCTTATTATAACAGACCATATGTGCATCATGAATACCATGTTCAGAGGGACACAGGTAGAGGCAGAAGAGAAAAGCAAGGCAAAACTCTGCCTCAGCTCCTGCAGCCCAGGTAAAGTTGAACCCTAACAATTTTTCCCATGTTGCCATATACTCATTACCAGGAAGAGGGTGCCCCTCGTATTATCTTCAGGTGTGGGAAAATATTACCACAGACAAGTGGGTTCTGAGGGGTAGTAGGACAAGGCTTAACCCTTCAGTTTCTAAACATTCCAATGGTTCAGCCAAACTGGAGCCTTTCCAGCTCACTCTGTAGAGCAAAAAATCCTACTGGGATTGGAGATGAAAAAGCTGCTGCAAGTAAAATCAGCAGAAAGAGTATCGATTTCCCAGCTGGGAAAAGGTCTTCTTTCTGGTACTTTCCCACACTCAAGAAAGATGGGAATGGCAACTCACCTGGACTTGAGGCTCCTGAAGGGTGCCTGAAAAGAAGAAAGTCGGGTAAACTGCAGTCAGTTGTCCCATCCTGCAAAAAAAAAGGGTTCACTAGGGTCCCTGGATCTGAATGACTCTGACAGTGATTGTAACTTTCCAGAATATGTGATATTTAATGGAAAGGAGTTAATTATGTATGTGTTTAGGAAATAAATTTTAGTCTTGTTGATATATTCTGTCCTGACCAGGACATGCATGAAAATAACCTGTTATCAGATTAGCACTTTTTTGGTTTTGTTTTGTTTACTTTAGTGCACCTGACCTATTGAGCTGAGGGTGCCCCAAAGACACCAAAGTACCTTTGTGTGCATAATAACACTTCTAAATACTTGTCGACAGGTAGCAGCTCTCTTTTCTCCTGTCTCTTTCCTGATGGGTCCATACTGTCCCCATTTTTAGCTATTCTTTGGGTCTTTATCTGCTCTTACCCTCCTATTTCTACTTACATTTTTCTAGAGCTTAAGAAACACTGCCTGAGTTTTCCCCAGCAGCCACCTTGGACTCAATTATCAGAAAGTGTCAAAATGCTCCCGCTGTTGTGTAATTCCCAGATTGTTTTCCCAGTGGATATGAATATGCATTAGCGCATGCCCAGTATCACGGCTCCACTTTTGGAGTGCTTTTAAAATAGTTTTGAGCCCCCGTTTCAGAAAAGTAACAAGTTTCCTCAGTTCAGCTTTCTTTCTAGTATCTAAGGATATATTTATGTGAACTCGGATACAAAACTGGCCGCATGAACCTTGGGACCACATATGGGGAACTGCATCCTGGAAAATGGAGTAGTCTGTCTACAAATCGATGAAAGCACCGTCATCATTGTAGACGGCACCACAGAGTGGTGTGAACCTATGAAACACAACGGTGAGCCACCAGAAAGGGGGAACACCAGGACAGTGAAAGCTCCTTTTGGATGCAGTGCGGGTTGCCAATACATGACAAGAAAAGTAGTGTTCTAGGGACGTGGATATGTTGTTCAATCCACACTTACTGGCAGGTTCCTTGCTACTTTATATCTTGCTGGAAGGTCTTCAAGCTGGCTCCTCCCACCCACCCTGGTGGTAAAACTCTCGGCTCCGGCCCATGACGCCAGATCTTCCTTACCGCTTGGAAGCTCAGGTTCCCTCCTTAGCGCTTTGCATTTTAGGCATGGATCCACACTCTTCGGTTAAACCGAAACTTATTCTAAAGTTTAAAAGACTTCGGTCTTCTTTTTCCCTCGCGGCTGCAACAGACAAATCAACGCCCGGATTTCGTCGGTGCCCCTGTGGGCAGAAGATGTCCCAGACCGACCTGCACTCCACGAGCGTTTACTGCCTAGGACTCGGACATGACTCGCAGGCTTGCGAGTTATGCAAATCCTTTTCGGCTTCGGTCTTGGAGGAACAGGCTTCCCGATTGCTTTTGGGGTGCCCTGAAAAACGTTATCCTCCGGTTAAGTCGAAGGAGGCCCATTGGGCGGTGTCCGCGGCGGCGGGCTTGGCAGATCAGCTGGAGCAGATGATCGCCCTCTAGAGGAGGAGGTGGCCCAGGCCCCTTCTTCATCTTCCTCAGTCGTGGCATTTATCCCGCTCTGTTTGGGCTCTTCTTATACAGCTTCTTTTAAGGAGCTTTGCCAATCCCTCTCCACCAAGGGAGAAGGGCCATCGGGACATTCCTCTTGGTCCAAAAAGAAGGACTCCAAAGGTAAGTCCCACTGTCGACGTTCGTGGGAGTGGGAGAGGTTCCCTTCCCCGGATAGTAGACAGTCGACTTCGGTCGAGGGTGCGGCTAAGGCTGCTGGCTTCACGGTGTCCCCGACAGGTCAGCAGGCCAAGACAACCGTCGCATACGGTCAGGATTTTCTCGACCGCCTGATGGCCTCACTGGAGTAGCCGACAACCCTTCTTCACCGTCTCTGGTGGAAACTGAGGACTTGCCTGTGCCTCCTGTGCCGGAGTCCCTGGTTAAGGTCCCTGAACTGAGGGAGGAGCGGGTTTCACCGCCCTCTCTGACCCACTCTTGAATCCCGAAGGTCTCGGTCTCGACCTTTCCAGGTCCAGCCGCCTACGCGCCGCAGTCTTGGTCTCGGTACCATGTGCTGCGCACTGCTCATCCTCGCCGCCTTAGGAGGATAGGCTCTGGTGCAAGTTGCGTCGGTGCTATGAGGATTTAATGTGGCAGCAGCTCTTATTGTCCGGGAATAAGCCGACTCCGTCACCTTCTCTGGCCATTAAGTGGCTGTCACCAGAGCGGCCGAAACAACCCCTCGTAGTGGTTGAGGAGCTGAAGCCGGCACCGGTTGTTCGGCTGAAACCGGCTGCACCACCCATTGTGGTGGAACCTCCGCCTTCACAACCGAAGACTGGGGCCCCGACCAAGGATTCTCGGTCAGGTCAGGGTTTGCCCCATAGGTTGTCTGTCACCCTCACTCCCGATCGACCTCGGCATGTGGAGGGTGGCTCAGGCGCTCGGCAGCTGTTCGCAGACTCTTCAGAGTCTGACGATGACTCCTCCTTGTTCTCTAGGCCGCTTGACCTGGAGTCCACGGGGGGGGGGCCAGTCTGTGGACGAGAGCCCATCCTCATTCTTAGGTATGCTTCGACTCATCTCAGAATCCACTGGGATGAAGCTTGAACCCGTTTCAAAATGGGCCAAGTATCCCCTCACGGAGATACTGGACCGAGGGGATTCCCCTAAGGAGGCCTTTCCGGTGGCCGAAGCCATTGTTGTCCCAGCCCTGGAGCTGTGGCAGCGGCCAGCTTCTTGTCCAGCACCTTCGGCCAGGATGGCTCAGAAGTATGCGGTCCCTATGGGTTCACTTTCTGGTTTCTCGGAGCACCCCTCTGCGGAGGGGTTAGTGACTGACAGCATTTTCCGGTGTTCCGGGAACGCTCGAGATGTGGACAAGTCACCCGATAAGGAGTCCAAGAAATTGGACTACTCAGGGCGGAAAGTGTATGCTGGTTCTTCCCTAGGCCTTCGTCAGACTAGCTCGGCCGTCCTGATGGCACACTTTATACATGCCCTTTTGGGCTCCCTGGATGAGGTGATTCCTCATCTCCTGGCTGACCTTCAAATGACGGTCAAGCAGGTGCAGGACCAGGGAAGGGCGGTGGCCAAACATCAGCTCCAAACTTTTTTGGACATCGCTGACTCGTGTTCCTGGTCAGTAGCAGCCGCAGTGGCCATGCACCGCAGAGCTTGGCTGTGGATCTCCACCTTTACGGCAGATACCCAGCACAAGCTGGCAGACATTCCCTTCCTGGGTACCGACTTGTTCATTCCCGGGGTGGAGGGTCATCTCCAATGGATCGAGAAGTCCAACGCCACCTTGGACTCAGTCACGTGTGCCCAGAAGGACAAAGGCCGCCAGCAGCAGCGTAAGCCCTTTCGTCCTTCAGCCCCTGGGGCATGTCCGGCCCAGCAACACCAGCATCAGGGCCAGCAGGCTCGCACTTGGCACCCCAAGCCAAGTCTGCTGCTTCCTCCAGCAGGAAGCTGGGAGGAAAGGCCCAGGCAGCCCTCGGCCGGCCCTTCCCTCCAAGCCTGCCCAGTGACGGGGTTGAGTGCTGCCCTTAACCCTCGCTACTCCTCCCCGGGTTCCCTGTAAAATGGGCTCTGCCACTTTTCCGCCTGGTCCGATATCACCACGAACCGCTGGGTGTTGGACGTGGTAGGCAGAGGTCTACCTCTGGAATTCCAGCACTCCCCACCCTATCGAGCCGTAGATCCACGGGGGGCTATGGGTTCCGCAGCCTCTCTGTTGGCTCGTCGAGCCGACATTGCCCTGCTCCTCCAGAAGGAGGTGATTAGGGAGGTGGCGCACCCTCCTCCAGACCCAGGGTTTGTGTCCATGTACTTCCTGGTCCCAAAACGGATGGGGGGCTGGTGCCCCATTCTCGACCTACACGACCTGAACAAGTTCCTAAGGTCTCGCACCTTCAGGATGGTCACTCTGGCTCAGATCATTCCATCCTTGGAATGAGGCATGTGGTTCTGTTCTCTGGACCTTCAGGACGCGTTCTTTCACATCCCAATCCATCCATCTCACCAGCGATTCCTCCGCTTCAGGGCAGAGGGATCCCTTTACGAGTTCCGGGTCATGCCCTTCGGCCTCTCTCCAGCTCCCAGGGTCTTCACCAAATGCATGGCAGTGGTGACAGAATTCCTGCGGCGCTGAGGGGTTCGGGTGTACCCTTACCTGGATGACTGGCTGATTGCAGCCCCCTCCAGGTTGGAGGTGGAGCAGTCCAGGGATCTGGCCCTCCAGGTCTGCTCTCAGATTGGCCTCCTCATCAACGGGGCCAAATCGGAACTCAGCACAAACACTTTGTAGTAAATGTCTTCAACTTCTCTGCATTGAAGGGCACACAGTGTCACATGGTTGCACTAACTCAGCAGTGGGCGACTCTCTCAGGGCACAGATGTCATGCAGGGCACAGTAAAATTTTCACCCTTGACTGGCACTTATGGGTAAAAATATAACAGCAAATTTTTTTTCTCTGCGAAAGCAGGGCACAACACTTGTTGAAGACTTATAATTCAGTCAAAAGTGTCTCTTTTTCCCCAAAAGTATGCAGTGCAGAAACTTTTTTTTTTTGGTAAAATGTCTTAATTTTCTGCATTTTTTACAGTGCATTATTGTTGTTTCAAATGGTTGTACTGACTCAGCATGCAGGCTGATGTCCAGTCATCTCTTCATTTGCAGGGCACAGAACTTATGCCCTTGTCCAAACTGGCACTTTTTTTTTGTTTTTTAAAATTTCCAGTGTCACTGATTCATGACAAATCTGCAAGTTGCAGGCTGTTCCTTCAGGGCATCATGCCCTTCCATTCAGCTGCCCACCCCCCCTTGTCCTTGATTAGTATTCCCGGCCTTATGCTTTGCCAGACAAGTGTTCCTTCTTTTCATTGGCGTAGCACCACATCCAGCAGATCCTCCTCCCCCCACCAATTCTGTGTGCCAGTGCCCTGCTTGTTTCTTCCTTCAATAATGGTTTCCCCTTCATAAAGAATGAAAAGTTTCTACTTGTCATTTGTAGAGTCCCCAATCCTCGTGCTGTGCTGCTCTGCCACCAAAAACTGACTGCATTGATCGGCCTGATCGCCTCTGCCATGTCTCAGTAACTTTCGTCTCCACTCCCTTTCTCACGGGCTCTCAGCCTCCTTAGCTTCTTTCTGCTTCTGGCTTCTCTGCTCCCCGTGGTCTTGGCCACCTTGACTCCTGGTCTTACTGGTGGCTCACTCTACCCTGCTATGAATAAAACAAAGAACAAAATTTAATACTACAGACTACCCAACGCTAAGCATGATGTTAAAATTAAAACCTTACCCCCCCAAAAAAATGAAATCTGTACTCACCACGCGGAAACTCTGATCTGCCCACCGACCAGCGACTTCCAGAAGCGATGCAGACGCAGCAAAGGACCGAGTCATGGTTCTCCTGTGCTGAGAACAGGTGAGGGGGACTTGGACATCCTTATGACCAGTTACAGATGGCTGGGTGGACAGGGGAGGGGCATGGGGGAGGATGAAAAGAAAGGGGGATGTTTCCAACTCCCCCCAAAAATTTAAAGACGCAGTGCTCGAATGGGAGAAAAAATTTTTTTTTTAAGAGAATACTGCCAGCTAATAAGTAGCAATCCCTGCTAATCATGCTGGCAACTGACTTGCATTTCACAATTCTTGGGTGGCAAATTGAGATGCAAACCCATTTAATTTATTCCTTGCGCTGCACTGTTGAGGTGGTAGCCTTCGGATGAGATGCTAAACCAAGGTCCCTTTTGCCCATTTCTGGTCACTATTCATGTGAAAGTTAATCCAGTAGCATTTATCGAAGAAGAGTAGGGGAGTTCCCCCAGTTTCATGGCAACATTTCTCCCATACATAAAACTGGTCCATGTAACCCACCCCCAGAATATACCTGGAAACAAGCTGTCACTTCTCTAGCGTGCCTTTCCTGGTCAAAACATACAAATAAATAAAATGAATACAAATTTATTGCAAATGAAGAGACATATGTCATGATTATATCTCCCCCCACCACCCATTTGCCATGTAGTTGACCATACAGACAAAATCCTTTCTCTTGCACCAGACCATTAACCAAGCTATAGCCTGCCAAGTGTTTGGCTGCCTCTCTTCACTGGTCTTCAGGACTGGGACAAACTCAGAAAAGACCACCCATCTTACCTTTCCCTTGACTTCTTTGTGTTCTCGAGACTTGTGCTTCAGATGTTTCATCCACTGAGTTGGAATTTTCTCTGCAGCAGAATTTCAAAATGTCCAGTTGTGCTGACTTTACTCTTACCAGCTCTCTCCTAATGCCAAAATGACAGTCTCTATGATCTTGGACAGCAGAGACTTGCTAGGCTACCATCTACCCAAGAGTCTCCGGCCCTGTCCACACTCGCGGTCTTGTAACGTTACCGGCAGCCCATAATGTTACAGGACCAGCAGACACGGTTCATGTCCGCACTGTAGCATGGTAAAACCATGCTACAAACTGTGTTTCAAAACCGTGCCCGAAACCTGATGAGAGTAGGTTTCGAGCATGGTTTCAGACCAAAACGGTTGCCTTAAACCATGTTAACTGTAGTGCGGATGCAAACTGTGCTTTAACACTGTTTAAGGCAACCTCCTCCGACCCATATGGTGTTTTTACTGATTCCCATAAGAAAAGGGGATAGTGTTACTTGCATCCCTGACCTCGTGCAGGGCTCCCGGTTTCTGCTATGCTATTTGTTCTCCAATCTGTCACCGTGCCCATCCACGAGTATCCCGGCATGCATTGCGTTGCCCAGTATTGCCGCAAGCATGCCTGGGAACTGAGATGGAGCAAGCACGGTTGTCGTATAGCAGTGTGGATGCACCGACAACCGTGCTTGAAAACGGAACAAAAAACTGTTTTTAAAATGTTTTCCAAACAGAGATCAGTGTGGACAGGGCCTCAGTGTTATCCACGTTGAATAATTCCTCCACTTTAAGTACCTTAGTGTCTGGCTGGATTTCAATCTAAATCTGGATTTCTCTTCAGATATTGACACCATGCATAGGAAACTTCACCCCAAGCTTGGAGCTTTGTGCCGCATCAAGTCCTGCCTTTCATTTCCCCTTCTGCCACGAGGTTATCCTTAAGATTTGCTGTCAGTGTTTGACTGTGCAAACATGGCTTACCGTGCTCCCCCAAATGTACCTCAGCCAGGCTGGATCCCCTCTTTCACTTTGTTGTTTCCCCCTTAAACTGCCCTCCTCATGCCCTCCACTGTTCCCTTTCCCTGAATCTTTCTCTCCACACTCTGGAACCTCGGTGCCTCTCTCAGTGTTCTATTTTTCTTGCTACATTCCCTGCTATGTCCCCTTACTCCTATTCCCCCTTTGTCTTACTTGTCTTACTTTCACTTTGTTGTTTCCCCCTTAAACTGCCCTCCTCATACCCTTCACTGTTCCCTTTCCCTGAATCTTTCTCTCCACACTCTGGAACCTCGGTGCCTCTCTGTGTTCTACTTTTCTTGCTACATTCCCTGCTATGTCTTCTTAATCCTATTCCCCCTTTGTCTTACTCCCTCTGTTTGACAGAGTCAGTCCCTTTCTGTTCCCTGCTGCAAAATTTGCTGGGCAATCTGCCCTCTGCTACACCTTCCCTGGCTCTTCAGCAACCTTCTCTTCCTCATGTGCTCCCCCCTCCTTTCTCTTTCAGAGCCCTCCTCAGGGATTACGTTGGCCTCTCCTGTGCCTGTAACTAGCCACACTGCCCCATTTCCTCTCCCCTTGCCATCCTCCATTTCCCCCTCTTTCTTTTCTGCTTTTTCTTTCCTTCCTTCCTTCCTGCTCTTCAGCCAGCAGCTTTTTTTTTTTTATTGAGTACTTCATGCTTCCTAGCCTCCTTGCTCTCTTTATATCTTTATTAAAAATGTGGTGACCGGGATAGGAACACAAAGCTGGGGCTTGTGTCCATGTTGCGAGCCGAGGGAGAGGATACAACTGGGAGTGAAACAGCAGTAACAAAATGACAACAGTAAGTGTATGAACACATACAGTAAAATCATAGTGATCACAGTAATGAATTTCAGAGAAAGACAAAAACAGTGTAAATGGTGTACATGTACATCGGTCATGGGGTAGCCAGGATGAAAGCTAAGGTAATGTGCCACCAACGTATGGCAAGATACTCCTACAGAACCATTGTAGTGTAAAATACAAATTACTGAGTACACTTAGTTGTAAGCTATGAGGCAAGGTAAAATAGATACAATTGCGGGGGAGGGGTGGATGGGGCACGGGCTGTTGTAATGTGGAGAGAAGAGGAAGATACCTGGCTGCAGGTGCATTCTTTCAAAGAAGTGTGTCAGTAAGAGTAGTTTGAGATAGTGCAGGGAGGAAAAGAGACAAATAGGGAGAGGGAGACATGGCACCGTCATGCTCCCAAATGAATTCCATGTCAGTGCAATCCCTATTTCCACACTGGCATCCAAATCCCCACGTCTTATCACCCTTCCACCTTCTATATACACCCAGTTCTCCAAAATTTTCCAGTTCATCTTCATCCACACACCACTCCAACCTACCATAGATCGGTGCAAGCCCCAATCCCCACAGTACAATGCGCAGCGAATACCCAACATCACCTCTGCACAATCCACACTACAAAGCCATACCATGGCAGATTCCCACAGTCACTCCTGAAACACAGCCCCATTCATCAAGCACACATCCCTCTACCCCAATCATACAATTTCCAGACCAGATCCCACAGTTATTGCTGGGCCCATCTTGCACATGCCTGCAGCAGTTCCACCCTCACTGATTCCCACCAGACCACATGTTCCAGGCTCCACGAGGTGGTCCCCAGCTCCAAAAAACACCAACAAACTACATTTACCACCACAACAAATTTGTTGCATACCCTCCCAAGAACCACGCATCTATCCCATGCTCATCACTCCAACATTCTGCTACATTCACCACTCACCAGACAAACACCTCTGGGGGGGGGGGGGACTGCTCCACCACTGAGATCTGGCCATGATATGGCTCCCATACCCTTACTCCATCCCCCTTAAAACACTGAGTGAATTACCAAAAAAAAAAAAAAAAAATCCCTTCAGACACATGAGCGACAAAGAACAGACAACCCCTTGGTTCCGTCTTGCACAGTATATCTAGATTCCTGCAGTTGTATTTTCCTCATAAGTATTATATTTATTCTTCCTTGTACTTATTTTTATTTCCATCTGTAATGAAGCTGAAAGAAGGAAAGAGCTGTTTGGAACCGTCCAAAGATTGACCAGAATTAAGAATGACATGGTCATTTTATATTTATGTTCTAGTCACTATTATGTCATATCTGTCCTTTGGATGAGGCGTTAAACTCTTTCATTTCTGTCCAGGGATACGTTAAGAGATCCCAGGGCATTTACTGAAGAAGAGTATGGGAATTTCCTTGTGTCCTGGCCAACGTAACTCCTGTCAATAGAACAAGTCCATGTAATTCACTCCCAGGATGAGCTATCACAGATTAGGTAGCCTTTCCTGGTCAAAAAGTAGAAAGAACAAAATAAATAAATTAGTAAGTCAAACAAAGATGTACTGCTGATATGTACAATTGTTTAAATTTTAGAAATTAATTTTGATAAATCATTACCTATTGAAATGCACCTTGACATAAATAACCAAAAAATAAATCAGAAATTGGGCTTTGTCTACAGAAATGTCAACTCACGGATGAAACCAGAAATGTTATTATGTTATACTGTAGCAAAACAAATTCTATTGCCTACTTTAGAGTTCAGAAACAGTTTGTTATACACTATCTATGTTTCACTTTGAGAAAGTACACAGTTGCAACTAAGAATACTTGGAGATATGCCCTATGGGTGCTTCTCAGAACTCATCTTTGCCTTCACTATAGAAAAAAGCAACAGCTTGCAACCCAGAAATAGCATTTTATTTTGAATGCCTGTCACTTTATTCATGTTGGGCCGTATGCATGAAAAATTAAAATGCCCATGCTGTGTATATCTGTGGCACATAGACAACCCTAAGATTGAAAGTCACCCATAGGGGGTCTTGCGGACACCTGTGATATGCATGAATGGGATTCATGCACCTTCTGCATGTGGTTCCTTGGCTGTTAGCATAGCTATGCAAGCATATGGTCTAGAGGAGTGGCTGGGGGGGCGCATCTGCACTCTGCGCCATTCAGGAAGGCACTGAGTGCTGGGCAAGGGGGGTGCAGGTTATGCGGGCAGGAACCCTGTCAGAGCCACTGCGTGCTGCCCCATGGACATGTCACGCTGGCTCTGGTGGGACCGGACCCCACCCCCGGGGTATTACTGCCCCAGCTCTCCAGTGCAGCAGAAAAGGCTGGGGAAGCCTTTGGGGCAGTTGCCTTTTTTTCGTACAGTTTAAGTATGGTTAGTGTCCCAAAATCCTCTGCTTCACACAGAGCAGGGGTTTCACTTGCTGACTAAGACAGGCATCTGATTGGATGCCCACCTGTGTCCGCTGATCCACGCCCCCGTGCACCAGTGTTCTGGGATGGCGTGGCTGCAGACAGGCACCCTGCTGAGGCCGGCGATCGTGAATGCCATGCTCTGCTCCTCTGTCTGTGGGTGTGGAGCTGCATGGGCTGGGTACGCACTCTAGCGTGTACTCCAGCCCTCCAGTAGTGCATATGTACCATTATTCTGCTTCTCAAATCTCATGCGGTCTTTATTGCATAAAATACCAACACACAGCATTTAACAAGGAAATCTTGTGTAAGTTTTATGTTAAAAGGTGAAAAACAAAATTTGGAGAACATTCTTTTGCACATGTTGGGCCTGACTTGTTAAATTCTATGTCAAATTTAATTGATTTTGATCAGTACTGAATCGAAACAGGAACAGGGTTGCTCCAGGAAGCATGGTGCAAATGTACAAATGTAACAATCATTTCCACAGTAGAGATACATTGCTCTTGCCACATCATCGATGTTGTCCATGCCATAACCATCTTCGCTGGTGTCCCCCAAGGCTGAATCTTGGTCCTCTTCTCCATTTTTCTTAACTACCTTCCCTCAGCATGTTCATTCTCAAACATACATATGTATGTGGACAACACTGTCCTCTTCACCTTAGGTCCCTCTGCCGCAGATGTTGGGCTTGAACTGCAGTCTGACTTATTAGTTCTGCCGACTTTCTGCTACATGTTGGCGCGGACAGAGAAGCTCCTGCTTTTCCGTGTGTGTGTGTCTGTCTGTCTCTCTCTCTCTCCCCGTCCGACTCTCACTTAGCACACTCCCGATGACAACCATGGATTAATAAGGGAAATTAATCCATGGTCAAGTGATGTGTTAGAACGAGTCAAAGCTCACAGTTTACAACTTCTGTACAGTTACAAGTAAGCATTGAGCATTAGGCTATCACACAGCATGGTTCAACTGTGGAATGAATCCATGGCTGGGGTGGGTGGGGGTTGGGGCACGAGGCTGCAGGAGTAGTTTAATGTGCTTGTAACATGGCAAGCGCAGTACAAGGTGTAATATTTCTGTTCAATATGCTGTGTTACTTAAATAAAATAGAGAGACGTTTCATTTCAAGTTGTGTATTGGAACGATTACCATCGGGAGCATGCTGAACCGAGCAACTGTCAACACCTGCTTCCACATTCTCTGAACTGTAATATTGTGAGTTCTGTATGACAATATGTCAAGTGCTTATTTGATTCATCTGTGGTTCACATTCACTACCATTTTGCTTTTTTCACACCCTTACTGCTACAGTGCCATGTTACAAATCAATTTAAACTAACTTTAAAGCTTGTTTGCTAATGCAGTAGGTTTGTAAATGTGATGTGCAATATGGACTGTTTGTTAGTGTGATTTTACATATCTGTGGCTTATGTTTATGTTGTCACGTATGGCTGGTTTAACCCAGCCCACTTCCTGGTGAAACAAACACATTAAATGAATGGTATTAGTTTACTTTTGCTCGGTGTTCTTACAGACTTTATTTATACTAATTGTAATTTGGACTGCTTTAATATAGTAACATGTCAGTCAATTTCCCCGTAATCCCCTTCCCAGGTTGCACCTGGAAACGAGCCTTGGCTTTGTGTGCTCTTTTCCGGATATCAAATTTGAAATAAATACCAGTAGGCATTAGAATGAGGAAGGCTTGGATTTACTTCCTAGGAACTGGTCTGCTCAACACAACAACATGACAGATGCCATTCGGCTAGACTGCTCAGTGCTAACACGCCTGCACTGGGGGATGAACAGGGACAGTGCCATTGTGGAAAGATTCCTGAAAGAACATTATTAACCTTTGACAATAGCCAGACACCAGCCTCAGAAGCTGGACTACATATGGATCAGCAGGCAGCACAGGAAGGGGTCAACGGGAGAATCAGAATTAAGCGTCAGCATACTGGAGATGAGACCTGTCAGACATGCTCTAATAGCTTTAGGAGCTACAATACAAGCTAAATTATTGCTGATTATCACAGACAACAAAACAACCATGGCATGCTTAAATAAATAAGGAGATACAAAAAGCAAGAATGCTTTGAAGTAGATGTTTGTGTTATTTGACTAGTTGGAGAGACATCTTTTTAGCCTGAAAACAGTATACATAGCAAGGAAAAAGAATTCAAGAGCCAGTTGGCTAAGAAGAAGGAACAAGTCTGGGAGAATTGTTAACTGCAGAAGTGTTAAACCTTTCACCCAATATGTGGGGAATGCCAGACACTGATTTATTCACCACAAGACTAAACTTTAGACTGGAAATATTTTTCTCAAAAGGATAAGATCATAAAGCGATACCTTCTCACTAGTGAATTGGGGAGCCCCCCGATCTACGTTACTGCTTCCTACCTTTGTCTGTTTTCCCCAGTGTAATCAGGAAGATTCAGGTAGGTTGGACATAAGTATTCTAACACTCAAGAATGTTATTAATGGCCTCTCAAACAGCCTCTTGGGGTTGACCTCTAATAATGGGGTCCAGAGTACCACAAGACGCAACCTGTTTCGCACAGCTTGGAAGCTGAAAGGGTCATTGAAACTTTCAGTGGATACCACAGAAGAGTAATTGATCTTATTGTGACGGTGGAAAAAAAAACACTTATAAAGTGTATTATAAGGGCTGTCTGTTGGCCCAATGGTGCTGTTATGCCAGCAGCTGAGGTCAGAGAACAAACTCTGGCGCTTGAGCAGGATGTTGTGGATGGGGAGTTGTGCTGCCGATGGCATTGTTTCCCAGCCCGGGGAGGGAGACGATGTCAGTCCAGCACCTCAGCAACTCCTGTGTAGGCCAGAGAGTTTGCTTCCCCACAGGATGTTGGCTGCAGCATCTGAGACCACTAGAAAGGCTGTGGCATCCTCTGGTGGGTGGAGGGTGAGGAAAGGACTGAAAAAAGCAGGGACAAAATCACAGTTTCTAACAGGAATCCATCAGTCATGCCTTACAGAAGTGCATCAGTCCGCTGATGTGTTGTGCCCTGGATATAGAACGTTATGCAAATTTTAGAATTTGGACACAAATTCAAACTCTGCACTGTGGTCATGCTCCCCTTGCTGGCTTAACGCCAGATGTTTTTCTCCACTTGAAAAAGCAGCCACCTTGTATTATCTCCAGCCTTCTAGTCTTCTATTTTAATATTTTATTAATAGTGTTTGTTGTTTTATTTAAAACATTAGTTTTTGAATGTTCTGTATTTGTTAAAGCTGCAGTATAATGCAAAATGTTAAATTCTGAAAAGACAGTGTCAACTACAATTAAAAATTGATTTGATATACAATTTGGTATGCTAATGTGGCGCTAAGATCCCTTAAAGAGGCTGTTCAGAACTCATATTGGACAGTTGGACTCGCACCACCACTTATGTCACTGGACTTCCTCACATGCATGCTGTTGCTCATTTACCTTTTTTCTTCCTACCAGGTCCTTGTCTGTTTTACCTTTTCTATCTCACAAGGTTTGAACATATGTTTTTACAGGGTGCCATTGATACCAGCTATTCAGCCTTTCTAGGGCTCGAAAAGGTGCATATATGTCCTCCTAGGATTGGGAGGCTGCGGTTACCCAGCTGGAGCAGTGTTTGACTGTTCTCGAGTGGTCATTCGATATGACACATAGAGTACAGTTGAGGGCCTGCCTCAATTTGAGTGTGCATTAGATTCGAGCAGCTCGCACTCTGCTGCTCGATGATTCTTCATTGTTACTATTGACTCTCTCGTGTGACGCCTCAGGGGCTCCTTATGCAGGTGGCTGGGAGAATTCCCACCTAGGTGCTCAGACTCGGTGCCAGCCACCAGTCCAGGGGATTTCTCATCCTGTGAACATTGTGAAGCTAACTTCTGAGTACTGAGTCAAGCAATTCATAGCTTAAGCATTAGGTACTACTGTAATTTGTGATACCATGCAGAGGTGGGGTTTTGAGAGGGTTTCCTGTCATTCGCAGAACCAACTCCAGCCGCCTGGGTAGTAACGCTTGAGGACAGCTGGTGGATTATTGGATGCTGGTTGTATTGGTTTGTTCATGTCACTTTGCTATTTTGCTGACTCAAATGTTTTACGATGAATGCTGGTAATGCAGAACTGTTTCTGGGTTGCCCCTTTTGGGCATTCCATGTTTAGAATAAGGTTACCATTCTTAATTTAAATACTTGCATGCTACTCATCAGGCTTGACTTGCTAGAGTATGTCTGCTTCTGGAGGAAGGCCATTCTCGCTCATACGAAGCTGCCCCTGCTGATCCCTGTCCCCGGGGGAAGAGACTCTCTAGCACACAGTCTCACAGCCGCACAGTGGCTGACCCTCTTTCTTAATGGCTGACACAGTATTCATTACTTGGATAATGTGTGCTGGTTATATTCTTCTATGAAAAGGAAGAGATTCTAAGTCATCTCAAGAAATTAGGAGCATGAAGCTGGATGTTATGGGTAAATGAACTTATCCCTCTGCATCCTTGGGCCGAGAATTGCAAACTACCAGGCATACATGATTAAGTATCAGAACAGTCTGTGGAAATCTGATGTCTACCATTCAGTCTCTACCTGATGGTCTTGCCAGTGCTGACTTGCTTAAAGCTGCCTTGGCTTGGGTGGATACTGGAGGGCATCTGTTCCATTCTGCATATGATGCTTCTGCTGTCTCTGCCAGGGCTGCTAACTCTGGCATATGCCTTAGAGTAGCTGTATTTGCCACAAATGTACAACAGGTTGATCTGAATGCCTCTTTCAGAGGCTCCAGGCTGTTTGGGAGTGATGTTGAAAGTGCTTAGATGAGCTTCAGTCCTCCAGGATGACTTCAAGGTCACTCAGATCTCGGACCCCTTAAACCCACCAGTGGGCTTGGTAGAGATTTGTTTCACCAGCGTCTTGTCTGTGGTGGCCATGCCTCCTGTCTGCAGCCCCATGCACTAAACCATAGTGGTGTTCCCCCTTCCCGTGTCAGTGAAAAGGCACCAAAAGGTATCGATTAGGGCAGCACCCAGCTGCTTCTGGTACCTTCTGACTCCCCAGTGCCTTCCCTTCCACTGTTGCCTCCAGGGTTTCAAGTAAAGAGGTAGGCTCTCTCTTCATCCACCAAAGTGGCGGAGGATCATATCAGTTGAGTAGGTCCTGGAAATAGTGGAAAAGGGGCATACTCTGGAGTTGCTGTCTACCCCTCCAGTTCATCCACTATCTCCTTGTCATTATCCTCCTTGCCCTCTGCCCCTTCTGCTAGAGGAGGTTGAGTCGCTTATAAACAAGTGGGCTGTCTAACCCGTTCCTCCTCAAGAGAGACAGAGTTCTATTCCAGTTACTTCCTGGTTCTCAAGTGGACAGGAAATCTGCGTCATGTACTGGACCTGGGAGAACTAAACCTGTTCACTGAATGCAAAACATTTTGAATGGTATCTCTTCTGGTTCTCATCCCCCTGCTGCAAAAGGGGGACTGGCTTTGTGCAGTAGACAAGAAGTACATATACCTTCATATCAAGATTCTCAAGTGCCACTGGCAGTACCTCCACTTCACGCTGAAGGGCTGCCATTATCAGTTTCTGATCTTCTCCATTCTGGAGTCGGATCTCCATTTAAATGTCCTGGAATGGTGGGCTGTTCTGCTGGTCTACAGGCTTTTCAGGAGCACCTCAGCCCCAGTCTCTTGCTCATTCAAACTGACAACAAGTCTCATCCACTACATAAACAAGCAAGGGTGCACCCACTGTTAACCTCTGTGCAAGGAAGCAGTGAGGGTGTGGTACTGGGTGGTGTCTCATGGCCTTCAGCTATCAGCTGTGTTTCTCCCAGGTGTCCAAAATGACTTGGCAGACAGGCTAAGCAGGTCTCAGTCCCTGGTGCACAAATGGGAACTGCTAACCACAGTGGTGGATGACCTTTTCACAAGATGGCGTCATCCAGAGTGGGACCTTTCTGCATCCCGACACAATGCAAATGTGCCGCATTTCTGCTCACTCACTCCAGGGCATGGAGTTTTTTGGCAAGACGCATTGTCCCCCACCTGAAAAGGGAAGTTCCTTTATGCCCTTCCTCTAGTCCCTCTCATTCAGAGGGTTTTGCTCAAGCTGTGGGCAGAGCTTACCACCCTAATACCAGTTGCTCCCTTCTGGCCTTGCCAGATTTGATTTCCACTTCTTCACCATCTGGCAGCGGAGCCTCCTATTTAGCTTCCCCTTTATCTGGATCTGCTGTTTCAGGATCAGGGATCCCTGGTCTGTCCAGACCTGTGGTCCCTGCATCTGCATGCCTGACTCCTGAAGATGAAACTGTTGCCTGTTTTGGGGTTCTCTCCAGGTGGCTGATGTCTTAACTTCAACTAGAAAGCCTTCCACAAGACATACCTACTTTTTAAAATGGAAATGTTTCTCCACATGGTGTGCTTCCAATTCAGTGTACCCATTTTACTTGCCCTGTGAGTATTGTACTGGACTACCTTCTGTCCCTATCTTACACCAGTTTCCAGTACTCCTCCATTAAGGTGTACTTGGCTGCCATTTCAACTTTTCATGCCCCTCTTAGTGAGTGCACGGTGGCACAACTGGGGTGTTTTGTATGTTTTTGAAAGGTATTCTACATATGCATCCCCCGATTCATAAACTAGTTCCACCTTGTGACCTCAATTTTAGTTTAGAAAAATTTACTTTGGCTCCATTTTAGACTGGCATTACCTGTGAGATGCATTTCCTTTCATGGAAAACACTGTTTTTTTGTCATTATGACTTCTGCTCATAGGATTTCTAAGCTTCAGACTCTGATGTATGAGTCTCCTCATTTGATTTTCCACAAGGACAGAGTGCCATATTTTTGTGGAGTAGTCCTTGTTTTCTACCTGAAATGGTCTCTGATTTCACATTTAGTCAGTCCACACACCCTCCTCTGTGCTTTGCTCCATACCCTTGATGTACACAGAACACTGTGTTTTATCTTGATTGCACTAAGAACTGCAGAAACATCATGTAACCACTTGATGCAGTCATCTCCTCTTGCGTTATGTAACTCGTAGTGTGATTCTGTGCATGCGCCAGTGTCTGCAGACAAAACTGTTCACAGATGCCAGCACATATGCAAAATCTTGCGATGATACAAGTGTACTGCAGGAGGAAATGATAACGATCTGAACGGGCTCATTATGCTCTTTCAGCAGACTGACTTGCACGGCTGTCACCATTTTTGGGGGGGAAGCACAGTCTGCAGCAGTATAGATGCCCCAAAGGCAGACACTATGAAAGTGTAGGTGTCTGATTGCCAGAAATGCCTGCTCTTGGTTAAGCTACCTAAAGTGCAGGTATTTAGAGCCCTAGGGCTGGATGCATCTGCCCTGGTGTAGTCACTGCAGTTGGGTTAGAGTGTTAATTAACTAACTGGGCCCAAGGCATCATAAAAAGGCCTTTGGAATTCCATGAAAGGGAGGAGAGAGGCTGGCCTGGTGGTGCTGAGAGTTGAGGTGCTGGACGCCATGCCTCGCACCACACTGGTGACTTGGGTTCGGGAATGGACTCGGATCGCTTGGGGGTCGGCAAAGGGGAGGAAGGATTAAGCATCTGTAGATAGCTCTCCTTCCAAGGGGAGGGTGGACAGTGCGGTGTGCTGTAGACTGACACCCAGCGGTGGCTGGGTGTCAGCACAGATGCATATCCTAGAAGAGGGGAGGGCACATGTCCAGGGAATAGGGCTGCTTCCGCGGAGGCGTCGGCAGCTGCCCCACCCGTTGCATGGTTCAGGTGCTCAGAGAAGAAAAGCAGAAAAGACCAGGAGCCGACAGGGGTCCATGATGACCTGACACGTTTGGGTTGGAGAACGAGTCCCTCTGAGTGAGGGCGCTAGCTACCAGTCGGCTTTGCGGAGGAGCGATAAAGTATAAATTAAAAAAAAAAGAAGGGGAGGAGAGGAAAATGCTGCTGAAGAAGGAAGATCCGGAAGCAGGTTGTACTTTGTAACTAAATGGTTTGGTTTCATTTTGTGTTTTGGATGAAATAATATAATCCAAATCACAAAAAAGAAAAAAAGATCTACTTACAAAACATAACGTGCAGTCCGCTTGCTGCCGCTCTCTCTCTCTCTCTCTCGAGCCTTCAATTTAAAGAGGACAGGACATTATTTCTCACTGATGGCTGTTTATAATGTTCTTGTTTACAGAAGTGAAATTCATATCCCTGTTCCCATTTACAGAAATGAAATTCATACTCCCGTATGATCCTTATGTAACTGTACCAGAAAAAAGAGATGCGAAAAACTGTATTTTTGCCTTGTTTTGTTTTCATGGGCAGCATTCTGTTATAGTTTCTTCATGGAACCAGTGATCTGGATTATTAACTATGTCATGGTTTGTGCACAGAACTCTAAATGTGATTTTGATAGGTCAACAGCTCTGCTTGCATTCTGTAAACAAACTGTGACACATCAAAACCTCCACATTACAGGTTCCATGAAGAGAACTGTGCAGAATGTTGTCCATAAGAAGAAAACAACTGAAAACACGTCTTTACATCTGTGTTTATCCAGGTACAGTTTAATATGGATCATTTTTAACATCTGTGTTTATCCAGGTACAGTTTACTATGGATCATTTTTAACATCTATGTTTATTCAGGTACAGTTGAATATGGATCATTTGGCAGTATGAATTTAATTCCTGTAAATAGAAAACATTACTAACTGTTGCCAGGTAGCACAAATTTCCTGTTCTCTTTAATTTAAACTTATTACCCTTAATAAAACATAGATACGCACACACGCTAAAGTCTTGCATTTGAACTGGACTTTTGTGGTTTCTGAATCGCTCACTGTGGTCTATAGGCCTTTTAAAAGTTTGCTTATGTGCTGTTGCTGACCAGCAGAGCTCTGCACCATGGTACAACTCTGTATGTTAAGAGTTGTGATGGTGTTCATGGAGCCTGTCCACCTCTCAAATACTCACAGGGAGACCAGCATAAGGACAGGGGTGTGCAAATCCCATTGCTCCCTGTCCATGGCAAGTAAATTTCATTGAAGGGCAAGTGCAAAAACAGAGCTAATTTCATTTTAATGACTAGGGGCAAGTGAAAATTCAGCTACAGTCATGGCTGGGCGAGTCCTGAAAGTTCTGATTTGGACACCCCTGCATAAGGGGGCAGTGGTGGCCAGGTTTGGAACTGTGCTGGGCACAGGGCTTGAAGTGAATCCCTTGCTCTGTGGCGGCAGGGCATCAAGGGATATGGCTGTACTTGGAGAGTGTCTCCTGTTGTAAACTGTTATTTACTTTAAAACACAAGTCACACACATTGCAAGAAGGCAAACAGGGCATGGACTGATTTCTTTAATTGGGGGCAGTCTCAGCCACAAACAGTGCAGTACACAAGGACAGGGCCCCCTTGACATCAGGTCAGCACCCCTGTCTGGTAATGACATCCATGCAGATGAGGCTTAAATGCCCCGGATGTTGTCCATGCTCCCAGCTACTCCCCTTGGCATGCCTTTTAACCCAGCCCCCCCACGTAGCTCTGTGAAATGAGCAGTATCAGCTTGGTGACGGCATGTGAGGGCAGCCTGTGGATGGTTCTTGAATGTAACTGGGGCCTCCTTGTCCCCATAGTGCCACATTGCATTGTGGCACATAGGCTCAGTAAATAGGGCCCTTAGAAAGTAAGACTAATGCAGTTGCCTGTGGCAGTGTGTGGTACCATATTTGTCTGTATACAGTATCTGCAGTACCAGTATCTTAATCGCTCATTTTTTATAGCATTTGGAGGTACTTTTTATGTGAAGTGTTGTTTAAAACTAAATTCTCTTACGTCCTGTACTATAAACGTTGTGGTACTTTGCACTGAACATTGGTTTGGTTTTGCACATCTGTTTAATGGATTGTACCTTGCACATTATTTGGTTGGCAGTGTTTTACCCAACACTGTATACCGTTGCTGCACAACTTGCACCTGTTGTAGTATCTCCTTTACCTCACCCCCCCCAGGAAGCATCTGGAAACAAGCTGTTACCAGCTCAGTATGTCTGTGTGTTTCCTGGTAAAACGTTTGAATAAATAAATATAAATATTGACATTTGAGCTTATAAAGCTCCGGATGAATTGACTATTTACCTTTAGTATCTTCTTTAAAAACTGGATACTAGTCCTGTTGAATTAGTTGAATGAATTGCACTCAGAACTGGGGCCATTGACAAACTTCAGTGACATTTAATGATGTTTGCATTTGAGAAAGAGCAATATTGGAGCTGCAGCTGAAATTAAACACAGCATCTCTGAGAATTTGGGCCTGTAACGGCTTTAGACACTTCTTTGCTTGAGAACTCTGTCAGGTTAACAGCACTGATTCCACATTTCAGTTTTTTGAATAGAGACAAACTCTAAAGACCAGCAGGGTACAGTCTAAAATGTATGCTTGGTTAAAAGGCTGATGTTACTAACAGCATTTTAAGAAAAATGCATAATTTATTGGGACTTCAGTTTAATTATATTTGTAACAATATTTTCACATATATTTTCAAGCAGCGAGTGCACCAGAGAAAATACCAAAAGGGATCCATTTCAAAAATTAATACTGTACAAACTTTGACAAATCATCCTTTATATAGCAAGTGGTGGTGCTACATAATGTTTTCCCTCATATGTTGATCTTCTTTGAGGTTATCTCCCTCCATTGAGCCACATCATGAAACTATAAGCCATCGGCATCAGGACCACCCAGAAATGTTTGTTGGCTGGGGCTTCCCATATTGACGCACACCTTATCGGCACCTGTATAACGTGGGCGTCCCCAGCATGCCTCAGTTTTTCTCCTGCCATTAAGTGCTCATCAGTCCATCATGGCTGCTGAAGAACACTGCTGAACTTGGAAAGTGAGATACTAACAACAAAAAAAATGGAAAGGAACCTCACATGAATATCACATGATCTAAAGGTGGGCAAGCAATGTGAGAAGGCAGTAAGGATGGCTGGGGGGGATTCTGGGATGTATAGGAAGAGGCATCACCAGTAGAAAACAGGAAGTTATTATCCCTCTGTACAGACAGCTGGTGAGACCCCATCTGGAGTACTGTGTGCAGTTCTGGAGACCCCATCTCCGCAAGGACATAGACAGGATGGAGACTGTTTCTAGGAGGGCAACTAAAATGGTGTAGGGTCTGCACCAGAAGACATATGAAGAGAGATGTAAGGAGCTTAATATGTATACCCTTGAGGAAAGGAGGGACAGGGGGTCATGATAGAAACTTTTCAAGTACCTCAAGGGAAACAACAAAGTCCAAGAGGGTAGCATCTTTCAGAAAAATAGGTGTGCAAGAACAAGGGGGCACAATTTGAAGATAGAAGGGATGGCTCAGAGGTAATGTGAGGATGTATTTTTTTCACAGAGAGGGTAGTGGATGCATGGAACGGCCTTCCTGAGGAGGTTGTGGAGTCAAAAACAGTGGGGGAATTCAAGAATGCATGGGACAGACATAAGGCAATTCTAGGGGTTGGGGTTAGGAGGAAGTAGGCTGTTGGTTAACTAGAATCTACAGCTTATCCATTAGGTAGGGAAATGGGCAGACTGGGTGGGCCAAGCGGTTCTTATCTGCTGTCAAATTCTATGTTTTGTGTTCGACGGCACTGCTACTATCCTAAGTTTGTTGTATTGAAACCTTTGCTTTTATGCTGCCAAAACAGCTGTTCTGCTATTGCTGTTACAGCGATAACATTTATAAAGAAGATGCCCACTTCCTGTGTATATGTTGCCTTGGCAAAGATCGCAACTTTAAAGCCTGCTTTGTTTGCTAGTGCTTTAATTAGGCAACCAGGAGATGTCGTAAGAAGGCTTTAGAAGTTCATCTAAAGCGGAACAAAATGGAATGGTAGAAAAACATCGCCACTCTGAGAAGGAGAAGCAGCATAAAGAGAAGTCCGCTTCCCCACAACATTCCCAGTCTTCTCTAAGAAAAGGTAAGTTGTTTGATAAAGACAGGTCACAGGCCACAGCCTTGAGTCTTGCCACCTCCCCGACCGTCTCTCAGATGCCAATGTCAGGGTCTGACACTGGCTGTGGCTCGCCTCCCCCATTGGGGGATTCACAGCCTTTACTATGGTCAGGCACAGTCCTAACATACTAAAATGCCAGCAGAACAGGCCTAGTGGTTTTTCGTGTCTGCTCGTTTGGTCAGCCCCCACCCTGGGAGCTGATCTTGCTGCCCCCACCGCCCTCTCTGGCTTCTTCCTTCCCAGTCCAGGGTATTCTCACTGCATTGGACTTTGCTTTCAGAACCCTTCCCCTGTACCTGTCCCACCCCTTCTTGAACCCCTCCACGGTCTCTGCCTCCACCAGCCCCCCCCCCGGCAGCGCATTCCATGGTTCTACCACCCTCTCAATGAAGTAACACCTCCTCCTTTCTCCCTGAGTTCCCCCAGCTACACCCGTGCTGTCTAGTTGTCCCCCTCCTTCCTTCGAGCACCCTGATCATGCCTCTCCCTATTTACCCCTTCATGTACCTGAAGACCTCTATCATGTCCCCTGCCCTTCTCTCTTCCACTGTGTACATATTTAGCTCTTCGAGCCTCTCCCTATAGGTCCTTTCCCCCAAGCCAAGATCATTTTGGTTGCCCTCCTCGGGAACCTCTACAGGAGTCCAATGTCCCTCTTTAAGTGTGGCCTCCAAAACTGCACGTAGTACTCGAGGTGCGGCCTCACCAAGCAGTTATACAGAGGGAGTATCACTTCCCTACTGTCGATGGTTCTGCTATCATCGACCCCTTTGGGCTGGTCAACATGCAGCTCTTTTATCAAACAATGTTTGAGCTTTTTTAGTGCCTGATGCTGCCATCATCAGCACCCTCGGTAATACTGTCATCGACCTTATCATCAACACAACTGTTTTCAGTCCCCGCTATCATGCCAGGACTGAACAGCCTCCATCGATGGGACATCAGTTGATGGTTCCTCCTTCATTGTCTCCTTGTCCCGTCACCCCTCTCCTGATGATGGTCAACACTGATGAGGAACTGGAGTACCATCCAGAATACATATATGGAAGAAGATGAGGAGGCCGTGGGTGGAGACGAGGAAGTGACTGATGTAGTTGGCTCTAGCGCAACTCTTTCTTCCTGCTCAGGAGAGAGTGTGAAGAACACTCCTAGGCCTTCCTCGAAGATGCCTCTTTTCAAGCCTTCCTAAAACTGGTCCAGGCTAAACTTTGGTTTGAAGCAGAGGAGGATTCCTCCAAAAAGAATATTTATGAGTTCTTAGAGGTCCCTGCCTCCACTACTGTCATCATCCCTCCTGTACATTCAGCATTAGAGTAGTATACTAATTTGGCTGCCTGGCACAGACCTGCTCAGTTGCCAGCAGTCTCTAGGAAGGCAGATAAACAATATCCAACCCCTACAGCTAAACCTTACTATTCATCTCAGCCTGAAATAGATTTAGTAGTAATCATGGCTGCACATAATAGACCAAAGGCACCAACCACACAAGTTCTCTTCCTCCTGACAAGGAGTCGAGGATCCTAGATGTGATGGGGAAGAGGACATTTGCTTCTGCTTCCCTTGGTTGAAGAATTTCTAATTATCAGGCATACATAATAAAGTATCAGGATTGCCTATGGAAGACTATGGTGTCCCTGTCTGATAAAATGCTTGATGGCCAGGATAAAATATTGACCCAGCAGACTGTTGCCAATGGACAGGAAGCTGGAAGGCACCTGCTCAGGTCTGCTTATGATGCCTTGGATGCTGCAGCCTCTGGGATCTGCCTCCATTGCCACTCCTGTCTGTGAGTAGCAGGCACTGTCTCTTAATGTCCAACAGCCAGTCCTTAATGCCCTATTTAGAGGAAAGTAACTATTGGGATCAGATGTGGAAAATGCTGTGAGGGATCTATAGTCTTCAAAAATGGCTTTGAGGTCCCTACACACTTCAAACCCAAAGCCCTGTGGTAGGGAATGGGGCTCTTTTTGTAAGCCCTACACGCATCCAGGCTGTTGATATTCTAGAGATCAGGGGCATGGTTCCCAGAGACCTCTACCTGTCACTTTCCAGGCTACATACCCACCTCTTGATGCCCATGCTAGACTTACAGAAGGTCAAATCATCACTGGCACCCCTGCACCCCAGTGCTTTCTGACTCCTGTCCCCTTCCTCTGCCCTTACTACCACAGGAAGTTTTGGTGGGAGCCCACATCTCCCTCTTCCTACAGAAGTGGAGGGAGATAACAACTGACACTTGGGTTCTGGAGGTAGTGCAGCTAGGACAGACCACAGAGTTCTTTGCTGTTCCTCCAGTGACCCCTCCATTGCCAAACAGATATCCTCTGGGATATCTTCCCTCTTTCTGGAAGAGGTTCAAATCTTCCTCTACAAGAGGGCCGTAGAACTCATCCTGGTTTCTGAACAGAACCACAGCTATTATTCCCAGTACTTTCTGGTCTGAAATGGACCAGGATCTAAGGCCCAAATTAGACCTTTGAGGACTTAATCTGTTCATCAAATACAAAAAGTTTCAAATGGTCCCTTTGCAGTCAATCCTCCCCTTTTTACTCAAAGGGGACTGGATGGTTGCTCTGAACATGAAAGATGCATACTTCCATGTCAAAATCTGCAGGTCTCACCAAAGGTACCTGTGTTTCATGCTTCAGGGCTCACACCAAGTTTCATGTCTTGCCCTTTGGTTTGTGCACTGCACTGTGTGCATTTGCCAAAGTTTTTGCTGCAGTAGCAGCTGCCTTCCCCAGAGAGGGACTCTATGGATGATTGGCTGCTGAAAACCCCATCCTTGGAAGCCATAATATACACACTGTTGCAGACCAGACAACTGCTCAGTCAGCTGAGTATACTAATGAATGAACCGAAGTCGATCCTTACCTTGTGCTAGTGCCTACAGTACATGGAGGCTGTCCTGGACAGAGGGCTGCGTCAGGCATTCCTGCCCTCGGATCGTGCTGTGGCACTGGTGGTCCAGGCTCAGCTAGTTTCCTCCAGCAACTCTGCGTCTGCCAGATGCCTCTTACAGCTTATCAATCGTATGGCAGCTGCCATTCTGACTGTCCCACGGCACGTCTGCACATGAGGATCCTTAAGTGGTTCCTCTAAGTGCAATGGACGTAGTATACAGACTAGTTGGAGTGTCTCATACAAGTGACTCCTCCACTTTGTCACGCCCTGCTCTGGTGGTTGCACTGTTCTCAACCTTGAGATGGAGATCCCCGTTCGTCAGGTCATCCACCCTACTGGTGATGACAAGGAATGCCTGAGGTTCTGGCTGGGGTGCCCATCTTTGCCCCTTCAGAACACCCAGGAAGGGAACCCTCTAGATATGGTTTTGCACAGCAAAACTCTGGAGAGGAGGGTTGTTCTACATAACCTACTAGCCTTCACTGCCCTCCTTCCATGGCATCAGCTGCTGAGCTTTACAGACAATATTTTGGAGACTTACTACATCATTGGACAAGGCAGAGTCACTCATCTCTCTGCAGAGAAGCAATGAGAGTTTGGCACTGGGCAGCAGAACTTGACATATTTCTATTAGATTTGTTTCTTTACAGTGCCCTGAATGCCCTGGCAGATTGCTTCAGTTGATGTCTTGCACATTGCCACAAGTGGGAACTCTTGAAGTCCATTGTGGACGACCTCTCTCGAAAATGGGGCCGTCTGGTCATAGACCTGTTTGCATCTACATACAGTGCAAATCTGCCATGTTTCTGCTCACTCGCTCTGAGGCCTGAAGCTTTTTGGCAAGATGCATTATCCTTCTCTGGGAAAGGGAGATTCCTGTATGCCTTTCCCCCATTCCCTGTCATACAGAGGGTCCTGGTCAAGCTGTAGGTCGAGTCTGCCACTCTGATTCTGGTGGCAGCTTGCTGGCCCAGACAAATTTGGTTACCTCTGCTCCAACAACTGACAATGGAACCCCTTCTCCCGCTTGCTGTTTATACATTCACTAAACACTACAGTCTGGACGCTGTCTCTCATAGACATGCTGGCTTTGGCCTCACTGTGCTGCAGGGCCTCCTTACTGAGGATTATTAGATCCTGCCATCCTCCCTCAGTGCTTGGCACTGTTGGTGATTGTTCCATGATGTGGCTCAGTGGAGTGAGATATCCTTGAAGAAGGTAGAATAGTTGTGTTATTTACCATCACAGCAGATCTTCGAGAGAATCTACTCCATTGAGCCACAGCTCTCCCTTCCTCATTCCTCCCTTGTTGAGCGACCAGTTATTATCCTGCCAGCTCTTGCAAGCTGGTTCTTCTCTGACGCCTCCTTGGACATCTGTACTCAGGTTGCAGTGTACTTGATTTGGTTCTGGTCGCTTAAGTTCCTGCCGATCCGATGATTCTTCAAGCTTATCTCTGGCGGTGTACTGAGGCATGCTAGGCGCTGACAAGACACGTTGACATGGGTGGCTCCAGCCATCAAATATTTCCTGGTGATCTTGATGGCGACGGCTTACAGTTCCATGATGTGGCTCAGTGGACGACATTTTCTTGAAGATTTTCTGTTATAGTAAGTAACTGTTCTTTGCATTACTTACCAGGAAAGTCATTCAACAACGAAGAAAATTCTACTGCTATGCTTTGTGGAACAAGCAGTTTGTTATACAGAATAGGAATGTGTAATCTGTGTATGGATGCTGTATTGTATTGTGTATGTACTATCATAGTCACTGTCATGTATTGTGTTTGCAACCCACCTTAGTGCAGGACTCCATTGTAAACAAGCTATCTAGTTTAGAGAGGAACACACATGTTCAAGCAACTGCATAGCACTTTTAGTGCTTAAAATACTAAAACTGAATTATCAGTCAACTGTGTATCTGTAATTGTTCACAGTATAGCACCAGGAACTGTACATCTCAAAATGGAGCTATTAATTAGTTTCTCTTCTTCCAACCTCCTGTTTTATTATTTTTTTCACTACCTCTGCACTTAAATCTATCTATATGTCCCTATCATTTCCTGTCCTACCGTGCCCCCACCTCTGTAATCCTCACTTCCCCCCCCTTTACTTTACACCTCTACATCATCCTATATCTTACCCCTAAAAATGTCTCCGCCTCCTAGGCATAACCTCGCATAGTTATCTATGATATTTTAGCACTTAAGACCAAACCAATATTGTATTTTGTAGAATGTTATGCTAACTCTCTCTACCTCAATTTTGTTTAGTCTCTTGTAATATTATTCCACTGTTGTCTGTAATGTTATTTCACCAGCCTGCTTTGTAGCTTCTTACCTTGACTAGTTGTGATCCTATATATTGTAACCTATTATTGTAATTGTTCTGTTTTGTACACTCTTGGGTCATGCCTGAAAATAGTCATCGTCATGGCTAGTGCACCTACCCGGTTACCAAAAACTAAATAAATAAAAATAGCTCCATCCATAGCACTGTGCTATACATGCTTCGGGCGGCTGCTCCCTGCCTCATACGTCAGACTTGGGAATGCCACAGGAGGTTGTGGGATGTGCCTTTAGTGGTGCTTATTACAACATTCTGGTGGGAGAGGCCATAGGATCAACCAGATAAACTCTAAATCACTAAGAAGCTGCAAAGGTAAACATTTGTGTGAAACTGTTTAATTGGGGGTTGATTGGGAAATGGATGTTTCCCTTTAAAATTCAGCTCACCAATCAGGACTCCAGTTTCTAATGACCTATTTTATAATATATTGTTATAAAATGGGTAAGAAAAAACTGAAAATGCAGTCTCCTGATTGGATGAAACACACCACACCACATGACCATGTATTATTCCACAACACTTGCATGCCTGTGCTTTTTTTTATCCCTCAGAGCCTTCTGGACATTTTATAAGACAGATAATCCACTACAGGGATTGCAGTTGTTTTTCTGATATACGCATCCCTAGATGGTTGAACACACTCGGCCTGCAGTCTCATGCCTCACAACACACCAAAGGTGTGTGTATATCAGAGCACGACTGCACACTCTGTAGTAGATTATCTGTTACTATGTATGTTAAACAGTGCAACCTTTGCATTAAGTTTCATAAAAATAGTTGTTCTTATAACAATGTTTATAAGACAATCTCAAAACAGTAAAAATAGCCTTAATATTACCTACGTTTGCATGATTTAATATGGAGTACTTTGAACATGTATACTCTTTGGTAAATAAGTGGCTACATTTTTGGACATTTCTATAAAAATGAAAATAAAAAATTGTTTGTATAAGTGAGAGTGCCTTTATTTATATTTGTGTCCAGGAAAACTTCAGAAAGGCTAAAATGAAGCATTTAAGGTTTTGAAATTATTCTTGTAAGCAAGGTATGACCATTTTCATTGTGAGTGGACTGCACCTGCTGTAGTTTTTTTATGATCTAATTTTGCTGTTATAAGTCACAACTCCTCGGGGGCTCTGCACAGATTGCAAAGTAGGAGTTTCTGTGGCTGCGTTTTTTGTCATTTTCTATGTATCGCTGTACATGTACTCTCTAATTACCTAGAATTAGACATATAGTTTAACTGAACAAATTGAAATTGTAATTCATATGTTTATTGAATATATAGGAAGGTGTTTTAAGCTGCTAAGCTCAAGCACATTTTCATTGGTGCCCATTCAGATAAAAAGAATATAGTATTTATTTATTTATGTAAGCAAGTCCCTTTAGTCAACAGATTAAGTATTATAAACGAGATAAAATTAATTCAGATTTATTCTGTTCTACACATGAAATAGTACACTCATTTAATGTTGCCAGCAAATTTGCAAGCTTAGCAAAGGCAGTGTGAGTGGAAGTTCAAAATGTGATGGGTGGGAGCTTCTGATATTTCACATAGTAAGACTGCATGGGAATCTCAGTATTGTTTTACTGATTTCTTCCAAAAGTAAGGAAAGATAGGGGTTACTTGCAGGGAGAGTGAAATGTTCGCAGTGCGATGAAGAGTATAAGATTAATGAATATTAAGTTGCAAATTACATTTTCCTAACTAAAATGTATAAAATTCAGAAAAATTAAAAACATTTTTAAAACACCATCTCCATCGATATAATAATTTTCGTATCATTTTAAGAAAATAATCGTGACATCCTGTTACTGGTATTACAAACAACACATAAAAAACAGATTTTGCCGGCAGATAAGGACTGCTTGGCACACATAGTCTGCCCATTTTTCCTTCCCTACAGTATGAAAACAGATCCTACTTCCTCTCTGGCCCATTTTCCTTCCCCCCCTTTGCTTTCTCCTAAGAGTCCCCTAATGCTTATCTCATGCATCCTTGAACCCCACCACTGTTTTTGCCCCCACCACCTCCGTTGGAAGACAATTCCTGGAATCCACCACTCTTTCTATGGAGAAGCGCTTCCTCCTTACATCCCTCCTAACCCCTCCCCAGCTTCACAGCATGTCTCCTTTTTCTTGAGCACCTTTTTTTCTGAAAAATATTTCCTTCCTGTACTTTGTTTACTCCTGTGTGGTATTTAAAGGTCTCTATTATATCCCTTCTCTCGTCCAGGGTGTACATATTTAAATCCTTTAGTCTCTCCTTGTAGGGCTTCTGAAGCAGTCCCTGCTCCATTTTAGTTGCTCTCCTCTGGACTGCCTCCATTCTGTATCATTCCGGAGGTGGAGTCTTAACAGCCATCTATACGGAGGCAACACCACCTCCCTCTTTCTGCTTGTGATACCCCTCCCAACTGTCTTGTCACACTTCCTGCCCACCGTTAGGTCATCAGATATGACCATCCCCATGTCTTGTTTCCTGTTTGGTGGTCATCAGTACCACCCCACCAATTTTGTACTCTGCCACTGGGTTTCTGATTCCCCAAGTGCATTATTTAGCACTTCATTTACATTGAAGTCCAGCTGCCATACCCATGACCACTCCTCGAGTTTTCTCAGGTCACTGTTCATCCTTTCCACCCCCCACCCCAGGACCGTGCACCCTAGTGTAGAGTTGGGTCCCATCTGCAAAGAGGCAGACCTTCCCTTCTAGCTCCTCTGCAATGTCACTTATAAAGACATTAAAGAGGACTGATCCTTGTACTGATCCCTGAGGCACCCCGCTGGTCACCCTCCCTTCCTCTGAGTGAATGCCATTTTATCACCACCCTCTGTTGCCTATCCCCTAACCAGTTTCTTACCCAGTTTACCACTTTTGCACCCACTCCTAAGCTATGCATCTTGCTAACTATTCTCCTATGTGGAACAATGTTGAATGCCTTACTGAAATCTAGGTAGGCTACATCCACCCTGATCTAATTCCTTGGTCATGCAGTCAAAGAACTCTGTCAGAGTCATTTAAGATTACACCCCCAACCCCGTGAATCCATGCTGCTTTGATTCTTGCAACCCTGTGGATTCAAGATATTCCACTATCCTTGCCTTTAGTTCTCTCTGTTTCTCCAGGATCAGGGGATTCTGAATTAGAATTAGATCATGGTGGAGAGGTGGATGTGGCTTACCTAGACTTTAGTAAGACATTCAACTCAATTCACACAGAAGACTATTAAGCAAGCTGAGTAGCCTAGGAGTGGGTCAAAAGGTGGTAAACTGGGTCAGAAGTTAGGGGATAGGCTGCACAATGTGGTAGTAAACCAAATTCACTCCGAGAAGGGGAAGGGTGACCAGTGGGGATTAGTGCTGGGACTGGTCCTCTTTAATGTCTTTATCAGTGACATTGCCAAGGATCTGGAAGGGAAGGTCTACCTATTTGCAGATGACACGAAAGAGTGGGTGCTAACGGGGGATGGTGGGGTGGAAAGGATGAGCAGAGACCTGAGAAAACTTTAGGAGTGGTCATGAGTATGGCAGCTGGGTATTAATGTGAAAAAATGCAAAATAATGCACTTGGGGCACAGAAACCCAGAAGCACAGTACAAAATGGGTGGACTGTTACTGACGACCACCAAGCAGGAGAGAGATCGGGGGGTAATAATCTCTGATGTCCTAAAGGTGACCAGGTAAAGCAACAGAGCAGTTGAGAGGGCTAGTGGGATGCTGTGGTGTATAGGGAGCGGAATCAACAGCAGAAGGAGGGAGGTGCTGCTGCCTCTGTATAGATCACTGGTAAGACCTCACTTAGAATACTGTATACAGTTCTGGAGGCCACATCTCTGGAGGATATAAATGGAGTGGAGGCGGTCCAGAGGAGAGCAACTAATATGGTGCGAAGTCTACATGACAAGCCCTGTGAGCAGAGACTGAAGAAAGTCGGTATATTCACCCTGGAAGAGAGAGAGGGGAGGAGATGATAGAGATCTTTAAAAACCTCACGGGGGTAAATGAGGTACAGGAAGGAGGTATTTTTCAGAAAAAAAAAGTGCAAAAGAACAAGGGAACATGTTGTGAAGCTGGTAGAGGGTGAATTCAAGAGGTATGTGAGGAAGTACTTTCATAGAAAGGGTAGTGGGCTCGTGGAATAGCCTACCAGCCAAGGTGGTGGGGGCAAAAACAGTGGTGGGGTTGGAGAATGCATTTGATATGTATAAGGGTATCTTAGTGAAAAAAAAGAAGGGGGGGGAGAAAGAGACGGAGATCAAGCAGGATCTACGGTGATACTGTAGGTAGGGAAAAATGGGCAGACTGGGTGGATTAAACGGTCCTTATCTGCCAACAGATTCTGTGTTTCAAACAACATGAAGTCTTGCTATATTATGACATATGCAGTGAGTCCCATCCTTCGAACTGCTCCGGAGGTGAAAGAGTTAACTTTCCATGCCAGGCATGGAACTTTGAGCGCGAGCTCGGTTGAAAACTCTGTCTGTTGTTCTTCAAACTCAAACTGTCAGATTCTTTACTCCGCCTCACTGAACAGTCGCTCCGAAGATTTCTCCTTCTGCTCGGTTCGTTTTGTAGGTTAAAGTATTATTTTATCGTTTTTTTGACCAAAATTAAACCACAACCAGTCGGTTCAAGCTCTGTCTGTAGTATTGTAAGTAATAAATAGGCTTACATTTATATTTATTCTGTGTGGAACTTGTAAACGCTTTTCGGTTCGGTTTGAACCGATCAGGTTATTTTCAAAATTTACTAGTCCTTATTTAGAGTACGGTTCCCGGTTCTTATCGGTTCTAAAAAAAATGGATTTCATTACGGTTTTTTCCACGACCCGTGACATGGTTGGGAACCGATAAGAGAGTCTTGCTTGGCGGATTGCCATAAACGGCCAAGTTTGGTTAGGCTGGCACTATATTTGAGAAACCCAAAAGAAAAACCCGGGCCCACTGGGTTTCAGCACTGTAGTGTTTGTGGGGAAGTCTTTGCTATAAGGACCAACACACCACCTGTGTGTATTGTCTGGGGTTTGATCACCTCAGTGCAGACTGCCAGATTTGTGAGAATTTTCCTGCTGCCACCATAGAAAAGAGAGTTGGTAGGCTCAGGGAAAGGGAGGCCAAAAAGTCCGCTGACCCAGATGGCCAGCCTGGTTCGGTTCCAACCGAACCGGAGGGAGTGCCCTCTGACCAGGGTGATACTTCCTCGGGCAAACGAAGAGCCAGTTCTGAGGAGCCGGTTCCAACTAAAAGGACTAGAAAGTCAGCTGGTGTGGAGCCAAAAGTTCTCTCTCCAACCGCTGAGGAAATAGCTAAAGCAATTCAAATTGTCCAGTCACTTTCCCGGTTCGACCAAACCCGACACCATCAGGAAGCACTCAGTTGCCGGTTCCACGGTTCAAGATTATGAATTTGAGGATTTTTATGAACCGGAGGAGGGAAGAGGAGTATGAGGAGAGTGAATGTGGTTTTGAAAGTCTGGATGTGCCCATTGAACCGGACATCTCTCCAGACAGACCATCAGGGTTCTCCTCCCAGGCTCTCTGAGTCCCTTCTCATTTTATGTTCTATAAAAATTTGTTGAAACTCTCCAGCTCCCTGTTGAGGAAGCTGTTGATGACCAAGAGGAGCCTGATTATGTAGAAATGATGGATATTCCAGAGTCTAGGAGACTGTCTATTCCTTTGCATAAATCTTTTCGGAAACAGACAGTAAAAATTCTAAAAACTCCCCACACTATACCTCCTGTTGATAAAAGGATGGACAAGAGGTATACATTATCAGGCTCTGATACGGAGTTCCTCACACAGCAATGCAGCCATGTGGGGGTAGTGCAGGCTGCAGCCTATGACAAGGCAAATATTCCTCTAGCTTCGCACCCCCCTGAAAAGGACTCCAGGAGGATTGATGCCATGGCAAAGAAACAGTACATGGCAGCATCTTTGGGACTCAGACAGGCAAATTATATGGCTTATGCTGCTAGGTACCAGAAATCCAGATGGGATACTGTGCTGGCTCTAGCAAAACAGGTCCCTGACCAGCTTGCCAGGAGCTGGAACAGGTGGCTGCGGATGGTATTGAGGCATCCAAGGTGCAATTTCATGCTGCAGTAGACTCTAATGATGTGTCATCAAGGGTCATGGCTACATCTGTGGCACTTAGCAGAATGGCTTGGCTCAGATGTACTGCCCTGTCATAGGATACCCAGTTTAAGGCCATGGATTTTCCTGTTGTGGGCAATTCTTTGTTTGGGGAGCAGACAGACAATTACATGAAGAAAATGGATGAATATAGGACCACCTATAGGAGTGCACAGGCCAAGGAAAGGCAGGCCACTCCTCAAAGGCAGCATCCCAGGGGCAGGGGCAGGCCTTTTCATAGGCCTTTTTACCAAGCCCAGGCCTCCTCTTCTGCTTATGGCCAGAGGGGGTTCTTTAGAGGGAGAGGCAGATGGGGTACAAGCAAGTCTGCTTCCACCCCTCAGCCCAAAGCCCCTGCCAAGCAGGCACCCTGATGGGGTAGCCAGGGCCGATTCTCCTCTACCTGTAGGGGACAGGCTGCCTTACTTTGTCCAGGACTGGAAGTCTCTAACATCAGACAAGTGGGTCCCGGAAGTAGTAAGCCAGGGACTGGTTCTCAGCTTCAAATAATTTCCAAAGATGAGAGCCAGGTCCTTTCCACCTGCAAATCCATCAGAGGCACTTGCCCTAGAAACAGAAGTTTCTACCCTCCTGGCTCTCAGAGCCGTGGAAAGAGTTCCACCCCTACACCAGGGCAAAGGGTTGTACTCCAGGTACTTCCTTGCCCCAAAAAAGACAGGAGAATGGCGGCCCATCCTGGATCTCAGATACCTAAACAAGCACCTTTTAAAACCAAAATTCAAAATGGTGACTCTGGGAATTATTTTACCCTCTCTAAGGCCAGGGGACTGGCTAGCGTCCCTGGACCTCAAGGATGCCTACTTCCATGTTCTTATCAGAAGCTCCCATCGAAAGTACCTCAGATTTGAACTGCCCTCAGGCCATTACCAGTTCAGAGCAATGCCCTTCGGCCTCACCTCTTCCCCGAGGGTATTCACAAAATGTCTGGCAGTAGCAGTTGCCCACTTAAGAAGGCAAAAGATTGCCATTTTCCTTACCTAGACGACTGGCTCATAGTAGGCCAGTCTCCAGAACAAGTCAAACTACACCTTCAGGTACCTCAGCAACTGCTCACATCTCTAGGTTTCCTTCTCAATCTTCCAAAGTCAGTTCTAGAGCCTGTCCATCTTCTCACCTTCATAGGTGCAGAACTGAACACAAAAGAGGCCAGAGCCTTCCTTCCTCTGGAAAGAGCAAGGACCTTGGTCTCTCTGGCCTCTTCTTTCACCCTGCTGGTCTCTCGACCAGCAAGGCATTTTTTGCAGCTCCTGGGGCACATGGCTGCTTCTACAGCAGTAGTGCAGGGAGCAAGATTTCAGATGAGGGACATCCAGTTCCATTTGAGAGCCTTTTGGTCTCAAAGGAGAGACCCTCTGACCAGTGACTTGAAGCCTGATCCAAGCCCTTCAGTGGTGGCAGGACCAAAGCAATCTGAGTCAGGGGGTCCCCTTCACCCCTCAGTCTCACTCCTTAATCCTTACTACAGATGCATCCCTCTTGGGGTGGGGAGCTCACATGGGCGATCTCACTACCCAGGGATTGTGGTCCCCTCAGGAATCTCTGCTCCACATCAATCTGTTGGAACTCAGAGCAGTTTTTCTAGCACTTCACATTTTTTCCACCTCTGTTCGGAACAAAGTTGTACAGATCAGAACAGACAACCCCTACAATGTGGTACATCCAATAAGCAAAGGGCACTCAGGTCTCTGACCTTGTGCGCAACAATGAAGTTGTGTTCTCTGATTCCTGAACACCTCTCACGGCAGTTCACCCCAGGCAAGGACAATGTCCTGGCAGATGCTCTCAGCAGGATTTTCCCAGGGCCATCCACGAATGGTCACTGGATCCCCTAGTATTGGAGGTAGTATTTACCAGATGGGGCACCCCGCAGATAGATCTTTTTGCAGCCCCAGACAATCACCAACTTCCCCTTTTTCGCTGCAGGTCCCCAGTGTTGGGCTCAGTCCCTCTGGATGCCTTCCTTCTCAGTTGGGAAGGGAAGTTTCTCTATGCTTTCCCCCCCTTCCCTCTTCTGTTCAAGGTGCTAGTCAAAATCAGATCTCAACCCTGCAAGATGATCCTGATGGCCAGACAGCCCTAGTACCCACCCTTATGTCCATTGCAGTCCACCTTCCCTGTGTCTTCCCAGGAATCACAACCTGTTAACCTGTGCTCAGGGTATACCAAATCTCTCAATCTCAAGGCCTGGCTCTTGGAAGAGTTAGAGTTTGCTGACCACACCTCCCAAGGTGTATTGGATATATTGAAGGCTTCTAGGAAGCCATCCACCAGGGCTACTTATAATTCCAAATGGAAGAGATTTTCCATATGGTGCTCTGGCAAGCATATTTCCCCAGAATCCACTGACTTACCCACAGTCCTGGATTATATGGTGCATTTGAATACTTTGGGGCTGAGACAGCTACCCTAAAAGTGCACCTGGCAGCCGTGTCTGCTTTCTTATCAGCAGGTAAACCCTCTTCTCTTTCGGCTCATCCTGTATTCTCCAAGTTTTTCAAGGGGTTGCTTCACACCAACCCTCCATTCAGGGACCCTGCCCCTGCCTGGGATCTCAATATTTGCATTGCTCAGCTTATGCAACCCCCTTTGAGCCCTTGTCTTCAGCAGAGCTTAAGTACTTGATTTGGAAAACTGTGTTTTTGTTAGCCATCACTTCTGCCAGGCGCATAAGTGAATTACAAGCATTGTCAGTGGAGCCTGATTTTATCTCCTTTCATAGAGATAAGGTGGTCCTCAGGACTAACAGAAAGTTCTTGCCTAAGGTGGTTTCAGACTTCCACCTTAATCAATCTGTGTCTCTCCCTGTGTACTTCACTGGCCATTCCTCCTCTGGCGAGAAGAGACTGCACAGTTTAGATGTTAAAAGAGCCCTTAGTTACTACATAGAACGTACCAAGGGTCACAGGTTTGACTCCTTCCAACTGTTCCTCACTTATGGTGAGGTTGGTAAAGGGAAACCTGCCACTAAAAGATCCATTGCCAGGTGGATTGTCTCTTGTATCCAATTTTGCTATGAAAAACTGGGTAAGGTTCCTCCCTCAGGCCTGAGGGCTCACTCTACCAGAGGTACAGCTGCGTCTCTGGCTGCTGCCAGGGACATCCCTATCTAGAGATATGTCAAGCAGCTACCTGGAAAACAGTTCACACTTTTACAAGCATTACTCCCTGGACATCCAGGCTAGGAGTGATGCTCGGTTTGGCACAGCTGTGCTTCAGAGCCTATTTCCTAAGTAGGTTCTGTCCCTCCTCCATGGTGATACTGCTGTGTAGTCTGCATATGTCATAATATAGCAAGACTTCATGTTGTTTGAAGAAAAAATTACTCACCTTAGTAATGTTGTTTCTTCTAATGGAGTCTTGCTATATTGTGACCTCCCCCGATGCCTGCCCCTCTCAGAACCTCTACTTTTGGGATGTGGGTAGGCAGTGCAGTGCAGTGTTGGCACTTAGTAGATGCCCACCTTATTTTTCACCCCTCCTTTTTGGGGTGTTTGGGTGTTATGTTTTTAATTTTTTTTTGATCCCTGACTTGAGTCTTTGTTTTGGGACCAAGAAAATGTGTTCTTATATTTAGTAGCCAGTTGGCTAATGTGGTTCTGGCTTCCACACAGAACCTTAGTGAGTTTTGCTCGTAAAGATCTGACAGTTTGAGTTTGAAGAACAACAGACAGAGTTTTCAACCGAGCTTGCGCTCAAAGTTCCATGCCTGGCATGGAAAGTTAACTCTTTCACCTCCGGAGCAGTTCGAAGGTTGGGACTCACTGCATATGTCATAATATAGCAAGACTCCATTAGAAGAAACAACATTACTAAGGTGAGTAATTTTTTCATCTATGTTTCTGTGGTTTCCTCTGATACACCTCCCTAGCATCCTCCCTCTGGGTCTCCTTTTACCTTCTGAATGCTACTTTCTTAGCTTTTACCATTTCTGTCACCTCTTTTGAGAAGCATAGCTGCATCTTTCTCCTCTTGCTTTTGTTCACTTGCTTGATGCAGTGGATTGTTGCCTTCACTATGGCCCTTATTTGCCTCTCCCACTGGTCCTCTACCCCTACCCAAGTCATCCCCTCTGCCAGGTCATCTCTGAGGCATTCACCCATTTTTTTAAAAAATATGCCATCCTGAAGTCCAGGATCCTTATCTTTGTGTGATTCAATTCCACAGTTCTTATATTGAATCACATTGTACAGTGTTCGCTGGTCCCCAGGTGGCACCACACCTTGACGTTTGCAACACTGTCCTTGTTGGTAAGTACCAGGTCCAGTATTGCCCCATCACCAGTGGGTTCACTGACTAGTTACTTGAGGAATACCCCTTGCAGGGGGTCCTGGATGTCTCTGCTTCTAGCTGAAGCTGCAACTGGCAGGTTCCAATCTACATCGCAGATTGAAGTCCCCCACCAGCAGCACCACCCCCTTTTCTGCCATCTTGCCAGTGATTTCCACCAGTAGCCCCCTTTGCTGGAGGTCTGTAGATTGCCAGTGCATCCCTAAAGTGACCTACGATACCTCTGCTCCCCCCCCGTATTCCCTGCATCTGTGTTGCTGTTGTGCTGTTCTTCACATAAAGTACCACACCTCCTCCTTTCCTTCCCACTCTGTCCTTCTTGAACAGAGTATAGCCTGGTATGGCCATGTCCCAGTCATGGTTTTCAGTGCACCATGACTCTCTAATGGCCACAATATCCAGTTTGGCCTCCACCATGATGGCCTCTGGGTCCAAAATCTTATATCCTAGACTTCTAGCATTCACACATATAGCTTTCCAGGTTTTGCTACCATTCCATTTGTCCCCCCCCCCTTTTTTTCTTCTCCCCTCTTTTTAATGCTACTGGTCCCATCCCCCTTCCTTCCCCACTTGCATCCTGTATTAATTTGCACCCTTGGGGATTCCATTCCTCTTGGATTCTCCATGTTCTCCACTTCAGCCTTGGGGGAGGGGCAGTTTCTGTCTCCCACCACCCACCCTCCTTGTCTAGGATGAATATTCATCAAAGTAACATAAACCGTCCACTGAGGACTGCGGTTAACTTCCTGGATGGATGCAGGCCATCGCCCCTGTATAAGCCTTTATCCCCTCAGGTGGACCCCCAGTTACCAATGTAGTCAAAGTCCTCCTCTCTGCACCATTCCCTCAACCATGAGATGATGGTCCCTGTGTAGAGATCCCTTTCCTCCTCCCTGTCGTAGACAGGCATAAACTCAGCGAAAGCCACTGAGTGCGCTACATGTCTAAGACCCCACCCCAGCTGTTTGAACTCCCCCTGCATTATGTCAGCCCCATCCTTAGCCAGATCCTTTGTCCCCAGCTCAACAGTGACATTCAGTTCCACTTCCCATCCTACTGCCCTAGCGATTCTCAGGATCCGCTTGCCATCCCTCCAGGCCATGGTGCCATGTAGGCACCTAACCTCCCTGTACCTCCCTCCCCTTTCCAATTCCAAAATCTGTCTCCCCCACAATTGAGAGTCCCCCACCAGAAGTTGCGTCCTCCTCCTCTGGGGTCCTCTTCCGCCTTCCTTAGGGTCTCTGCCACAGAGGACTCCCACATTCTTCCTGACCTCTACCACTGGTGCCTCTTCCTGGCAGTCCCACTTTACCAGAGCAGTGTAGTAATTGCATAGAGGTACCGGTTGAGGAATGTACCTGTGACACACCCACATACCCCACCCTTCCAAAGCCAACCATAGTCCAGCCATTCCTCTACCCTAGCATCCTTTGAGGTAACAGTGACAGACTTGGTGGCCACTGGGTGGGGGAAGAGGTCCACTGAATCCCAGCCAACTTGGCCTGGAGTCTGGCAACCTCCTTGCTCAACCTAGAGATGAGCATGTAGTTGGGGCAGCACAGCAGTCTCCAGAAGGTTTCTCTGTACTGCCTCACAACTACTACACTGCACCACTTCCAGCATTCCCAACTTCTGTTCTCCCTGTGTAACCTGGAACTACTTATGTACCCTTTCCTGGCTAGGTTGTTTCTAGGTTTCCCTTGTTTTTGTTTGTTGCTACTTCTGTTCTCCCTTACCTGATTTGGGTCCCATTAAACTCCTACCTCAGATAGGGTGTTGCTTCTGTTCCAGTTTAGACCTTCAGTTTTCCTTCTACCCTTCCCAGCAGTAAATGCAGCAACAGGAGTGAACAGGTGCCTTACCTTAGTCGATTGTCAAATTCCCCTGCTTTTCTGCTTCTTCGTGCGTGTGCCTGCCAATGCCAGTCTTAGACCTGTTCCACTCCTTCGTTGTTTCTCTCACTCGCTGGAACACTAATGTACTGGGACACGTTAGAGTGACTGATTTTAACCCCCCAACCAGAGCAGTTTCTGGCCTGGTCCCATTGGTGGGCCGTCGATTGTGTAGTCTCCTGGCTCCGGCACCACAAGATGGCCAGATTTCCTCTTCCTGCCAGCTGGATGACGTTCGCCTGTAAGAAAAAGTGAAAATACAGCTCTGGAGGGAGAACATAGGAGAAAAAGGTTAGTTTAGCAGTGTTCCTACTAAATTCCAGCCGGATGCTTTGGCACAAATTGATGCTGTGTTTGAAAAATGAAAACAATAGTATTGATATACATGTTTTTACTAACGTATATTTTCGACATAAACAGACATGTAGCGACACCTTTCAAAAATAATTGAAGTGGAAAAACTTCAGGGCTGTTAAATCAAGAAACCTTTTTTTTTTTTTTAAATGAAAACTTGGAGTCTGCTAAGTTGATATTGATATAGCATGTTATAATTTCTATGTACTGAGGTATAAAAGTTAAATATTTTTTTAAATCCTGTTGTTTTTACCAACATAATATAACAAGTGTAATTTATTTAGTTAGAAATGGGTTGCCAGGAGAGGCATGCTGAGCCTAGGTTTGTTTCTGTGTGCAGCCTGGCAGGAAGGGGGTAAACCACAAAACTTTAAAAGTAACAGCTACAAGCCTGCATTTTGTTGTATTTTCTTTGCTGCAAAACCTTTATTTATTCACTGATATTGTTGTTGTCTTTGTATTAGATTACACTGTCTGATGATTTTAACCTCTGTATTATGTGTACTGTATTATATGTACTGTAATTTCACCTTTTGTAATATTACATGTCCTACCCAGGACCTCCTTGTAAATGAGCACTGCTCAATGGAGCTTTTTTCCTGGTAAAATAAATAAACACAAGTACACGATTACATGAGAGAAAGCGAGTGGTTTAAATTACTTAGTGGGAGACTGGATAATAAGGGTAATTATTTTCAGAAGTATTAATCAACGTGCAGTCTTATTAATTACTTGGTAATTAGACGGACAGCTGAGAACATGTAAGCAATAATGCCCGACAGGGTGGGCGGTATTGGGCAATACCGGACCGGCCAGGGGCGTAATGAGGCCCGCGCCGCAGGCGGAGGGCCTTATAGCCCTTGGCCGGTCCGGTATTGCCCATACCGCCCACCCTGGAGGGCATTATTGCGTTTAGAAAATGGGCACTGCAAAAGGAAAAAAGTTTCATTAAAAAAAAAATTGTTTAAAGTTTTGTAGTCATTTTTTAGTAAAGTAGTTCCTCCTCCAGTATGGATTTTTGTCCTATTGCAGATTCCGTGGGGGTTGGTGTGCAGTTTGTGACGGGAGTCTACGTTGTTGCGATATCGGGAGTAAAGAGGAAGCTTGGAGAGTCCGTGGGGGGTTGGTGTGCAGTTTGTGTCGAGCTCTGCTGGTGTGGTTGCGATACGGGACGGGAGGAAGCTAAGAAGGCAGCGGCGGAGAGTCAGCAGTGCGATGAGTTCCGTAATGTTAGATTTTTTATTTTAAATGGAGCGTTTTCTGTTGGCATGCGAAGAGGCAGCTTTATGTAGTGACGCGCGCTGCAGTTTTGAATTACTCACAGTGACTGCGTATGGGAGACGGACAGCTTGAGTTTTATTTAAAAAATTATTTTTTTTTAATTGTGATACTTTCTGGATGTGGCCAGGTCTGGGTTCATGTGGCAGGTGGCACTGAATTGAGGAGGGTAGGGGCAGGATGTCTCGCTAAGCGAGTAGAAAAAAATGGCGTTAATTTGAAATGGAAATGAAGTATTTTGGCCAATTAGGAGCCGAGGTGGGTACTAGGATACTAGAGTGGTTAAGGGGCAGTATAGGCTGGTACTTCTTACTTGCTGGTCATCTATTGAAACTTAATGTACCCCTATCTTGAGGGTACTGACCAATCAGATTGCAGCAAGTAAGAAGCCCATTTTCTAAATAAAAATAATGTACCAATAACATGTAATATTATAGATCTCTACCATTTGTAGTCTGAAGATGCACGTGGTTGTTCCATTGAAGAACAAACTCACCCCTTTTTATTAGTTTATTGTCTTCGATCTGAGTGACTTCAGTGTTTGTGAAAGGTGAGAAGTCAGAGGCACTAGAAAGGTAAGCCTGTTTCTGCCCAGTTTCGTTAACAGTGGGGACTTCATCATGTTTCTTTCTCTGGCAGCAGAATGAGGTGGAACAAGACAGAACACCACTGCATCATTTGATTCGGTGCACTAAGTATTGATATTCACCTGTTTCAACTTTTTGGTCTGAAGCCTAATGGGTACACTAAAAGCTGAAATTAAGAATTTCTTGGTGGGGGGGAAGGGGAGTCGAGGGAGGGAGAGACTATGGGTGAGACATCATAACCGACAATGCATTTACACAGGGTATAAAAAGGCACACAAACCACACAGTAGAGAAAATCAAAACAAGGCAGGTGTATGTAGTGATAACCAAGATGAGTGGTCACAATTTGGTGGCCCTGAATGTTTTACTAAGCAGTGAGTTACAGTAGATACTGGTGGCCCAGTGATGGTATGCAGAAGACCCCCCCCACTCACATAGATTTCATTACACAAAGGAATGCTAGTCTGGATGCAGGGGTTATTCCTTATTTATTTTTCCAAGCAGCAGGCTTTGATATTTAGCTTCCATTTGAACAGTCACCGCATTTGACAGAAATGGACCAGTATTTAATGCCTCATCTGAAGGACAGCACATCAAATGGAGACGTGCCTCTCTGCATCTGTACTGTACAGTACAGTAAAGTAGTGTGTATTTGTGCAAGTCACTGGTAAAGTCAATGTATATGGTGCCCTTTGAAGACCCAAGGTGTCTAACTATGTGCAAAACCAATCGGATACACAGTTGTGGTGTAATTTTCCATTGCTCAGTTACGTGAAATACTGACCTATCAACCAAATGCCCCTAAAATGTCAATTTTAGCTCCCTCACCTAAAATGATAAACATTCCTCCAGTTATTCAAAATGACTACACCACTTCATGTTTCATAAAAAAAAGTATATCTGAGTGATCCAGACAAGTTTTCTTTCTATACTTATTCTAAAAAGTGAAACCGCACCCCGAAGCTCTTCCAGTTTCACTCTTTGGCTGAAAAACCAGCATGCTGCCATTCTGCCTTTCAGTTGAAGGTAGTAAATGAATAACATTTGGCTAAATCAACCAGAGAAGTGTTTACTCAAACCAGAAGTGATTCAGGAGTCCTAAGGTGCATTCACACTACCTTATTCACTGTGTTGTGGTCTTCTCTGCTCAGCCACCGCTCCACTGGCACTGCTTCTGACTCGTATTTACACTACATTTGTAGTGCATTGGTGTGGGGTTAGTTTTGAACTTCTGCATTTCCACGGGAGTGTTTTGGGAGCTGAGGCAGTGTGTAGTGTGAGACTGGCTAGAAATTCACTGGCAGATCAAGGCAAGGCAGTATGGGGCTGTGAAAAATTGTTTACGATTGTAACAAAACTTTTTAATGCAGTTACTCACAGCCACAGTTAATGATGTTACATTTTGCCATATTATTTGAAAGGGGTATTTACTAAATTTATGCTTAGCAGCATGTCCTCAAGGTAGAATGTTGTATGATCTTGTTTTTTTTCAGGTGGATTAAAGAGCTAACGTGACCAGTGTCTACACACATCATCACTGATTTTCATTTACAGTACATGGCTCACACAGGACATTACCCACCCATTTAAGAAACATTTTTTCTGAACTAACACATTTTATGTTGGACTTGAATCCTAGAGTATGGAGGCGCGTGAACACAATATATGATTTTGTGACAATAATGCCATGTACTCTTGGTCACAGGTGTAAACATTTTTCCAGCTGTGGGGTTCCTGTTCTCTTCTTTGTTTTGGTTGAAATTAGATGCTGTACATAGACAAAAAAACCCTGTTATTTCTGCAGACCCCAAATCATATTTCTGTAAGATACAAATACTCTTCTGAAACAGCCAACGAGGGGACATTGGGAGGCCTGTGTAATAGGTGGACAAACTTTCTATACTGTTAAATAAGAATTAAAGCGCGTGTGTGTGCGCGCACACACACATACGTGTGTATATATATGTAACCCCCACCCCTGCCCTTTTGCCAAAACGACAGGTGGCATGCTGTTGGCGCTGGCAGCAATACCTGTTGGGGACCTGGGTTCGGGGAGGATGAGGTTACCTGGCCCAAGGGGACCTAGGTTTGGCTACTCTGCACAGGGGCACCCAAGTAAATCCGAACACAGGAAGCAATAACTGTAATGTCCAGAACCAGGAATGGGATTTTTCACTGTGGCTTTTATTCACAACTAGCTGAACATAACAAAGCATAGATGGACCCCCATGGGGCTACGTTTACTGATAATGCAGGTTAGAGACTACAAGGTGGTCCACTTGAAGAATGGACCAGTTCTACTGTTTTCAGGCTCTGGACCCACCAGGTACACAGCCCGGACTTGTATGCGCTTTGGATACACAGCCCGACTGGCCCGGCTCCCCTGCCGGCCACTTGACTGGCGGTTCATTGGAAGAATGAACCTATTTTACTTGTTGTGGCTCCCCACACCACTTAGAGTCTGCGACCCCTAGAGAGATTTCCTTCTTACTTCTTCTGACTCCCATCTCACAAAGAGAATCCTTTACCCATGTTGTGGCTCCCCACACCACTTAGAGTCTGCGACTCCTAGAGAGATTTACCCATTTGCACTATCGCCTGGGTACTTCCTCATCACTGGCCAAGCGCATGAGGCAAGTAGCAATCACAGCAGAAATCCGTAGAGGTGGACCTGGTTACTAAAGATGGGGGGTATTCCCACCTGCAGCTCCCACAGCCCATACCCGGCCATTTCTCTGGACAAACTGAAACTTCGAAATGTAGATTAAACTGTGGATGAACTGTCGCACCCCCTCTACAACATTACTTGAATCCACACAGCACTGTAGCTTTTGACACTACTCCATTTGTTTGTCCTAGTACTATAGGCCTCCCAAATAGTAGTTCAAATCCCAGATTTCTTCACATTTCCCAAGCTGAAGAAACACATTTTTGCCCTCTCATATTAGAGCAACACTCACCCTTTCGTTGCAGGTGCCCCACAGGCAAAGTACAACTCTTTCCAATTTTCAAGCACAAACTGAAACTGTAAAAGGCAGCTTTCTTTCTTTAGTAGAAATTAGGAGATTGCCCCTGGAATCTACATGGGGATACTTTACTCCCGGGAGGGGGCACTGAGACCTGGACAGCGGTCTCCACCACTTGAAACTGGACACTGACCTTCTTGCTTCAAAATAAACAGGAGACTGACTTTGAAAACTCCCAACGTTCTATCTCACTCCCTCTGCTGCAGATTCCAATGTGGCTTATGCAACTGCGACAGTTCTATTGGTGATGTCATGTCTCAGTCTCAGCTGAGACTGAGAACAGAGTGAGACAGTGTGAAACCCATTTAACTGGAGTTTCACAAGCTGCCTTCCCTGCCTACCACTAGGTCTTACTGGGATTCTAGTAACCCTGGGTAACAAGGGGTTACACACACACACACACATGTATATATATTATATATATATATATATATATACATATATATATATGCATAAAGTAGGCCAGGCTGCAATGGGTACAGTTCAGTTTTTTTTTCCATCTCACATACAGTCTTAACCCATGTGACACTCTTCTTAGAGTCTAGAAGTTCTGATCTGTCTTACTCAATGATATATTTTTTAATGCCTCCAATATGTGAAATTAGCAGTGTATAGCGGGGCTGCACCATTACAAGCGAGCAGCAAGTTTACATGCCAGCAAAAAACACTTGGGCCTGGCCAAAATACTGTTCATTCAGCACCGCAGCAGAGCCACCTGCGGCACACTCCATGCTTTTTGCAGTGCCTTAATTGGCATCAATACAACTCATCTGCACCTCTTTCAGCGATGTAGATTAAGTAGTGTAAACAGGGCTGTAGGTAACATGAGAGGGTTGTTGTTTTGGGTACAGGGAGCAAAAGTAAGGATGGAAAGAGAAGTATTAACATTTTTCATTGCATCCCTTTGCCAACATTGGTAAACATGGAGGGTTGTGCAAAATTAGACACCCCCCCGTGTGTGAAGCATAGATAAACCCTTGAGCTTCACATTTGGGGGGGTATAGCGCAGTGTGCTAAGGCCCTGAGCTGCACATCTGGAGACCTGGGCTTGAATCCCTCAGCCGCCTAGATGCAGTATGCAGTGTGATCCTGAGCAAGGCACCTAACTTCCTTGTGCTCCCAGGGTGCATTGGAAACAAGCTTTGGCTTAGTGTGCTACTCCTGGTTAAACAATGTTCCCTTTCCCTTTATAGGTAGCGTTGTGCACCACCCCATGAATTATACTTTGTAGTGTTACATTTTTACAGAAATGCCTGCTCAAACATAATGGTTCTAGCCCTTTCTTAAAGCTTTCTGTCATGTATTTTTAGCAGTGTGGGATGAGAACCCATGATTTTTTGGCCTAAACAGCTACTAGTTGAGCTGTACTTCAGTACTGGCCTGGAGGACATGGTAAGTGAAGGAAATTAATTCTCCCTGTCTTGTACTGAGCAAAGATTGCTCATTGTATGTGTGTTCGCTCTTGTATCTGTGTGTGCAGACTATGAACTGAGTTGAGGCTTTGGTGATGATTCAACTTGTTTCCTGAACAGAGAAGCAAATCCTGTTTCCAACTGTTCCCCCCCCACCCCTTAGTGCTCTTTAAGGCCCTGTTCTCATTAGGGTATTTGAAGTGGTTCCCAGTGCTTGAAATGTTTCAAATGCGTGCTAGCACGGATCGCGTTCACACTAGACACGCTTGTAAATCGGAATTTTGGAAGCATGCTCAAACCCTGATAAGACCTTGAGCACGCTTCCAGAAATCCATTTTAAAAGTAAAGCGATTTACCTACAGTGTGAAAGTGCCAGCTCGTATCCTTTCATGCATTTCATGCGAGCGCGCAAAGCATCACTGTAAGCAGCACTGCAAGTGCTGCTGAATTGGGCTAATGGGCAAACAGATTATCTCTATAGTGAGAATGCTGAAGTCCGCATTGCCAGACATGGATTAGGGAAGTGGACTATAGTCTGAACGCTGCAGCATGGTAAACTTTAATCCGTTTTCAGAAACGAATCGCTAATCCGTGCTGTAGTGAGAACAGGGCCTAAAAAACATTGCAGACTGATGAATTTATTGTAGGATTTTATCAAACTGGTCCAGTAAAATAAATAATTTTTTGAAATCTATGTAATGTTTTCCGGTTTAAATGTTTTTTTAGAGCTTTAGTGGGAGGCTGTTTTTGTGGATCCAGTTTGCTGCTAGAGCCAGCATTGGAGCAGCAGAATTGGAAGTGTTTGTCAGTTTCAGTTGCACACACGCTTGGAAGGTGCCTGTAATTACTACCTGCAGTCCCTAGATTATTCCTGTTATGCCGACAGAACCTTATAACCACCCCAAAAGAATCGTGGTTACAGCCGCTTGGTAATCTGACTAAATTGCACCAACCATTAATTTGTTTAGGGTAGCTTTATCTGATACAGCTATATGGACAGATACTTTAAAAAGCAGTAACACGAGAGGGCTGAGGCACTGGACGCCTTACCTATCATCATGCTGGCGACCGTGTTCGGGAGCAGTTTGGATTGCTGGGGTGGGTGGGCTGGGAGTGGATAGAGCAGCCGTCTGGCAGCTCTTCCCTCCCGGATTGGGGAGGTAGGCCTTCTCAGCTCTTGGCTGCCACTGAGTGGAGGCTCGGTGGTAGTGTCGGGTAAATGGGGGGCTGGCACTAGGCCGGGTAGGAGGGCCATTGTTGGTTGCACATGCACAGCTGTGCATTGCCAAGGCCTCGGGGAGTAACGGGGAGAAAATTGGAGGAACACCCTCCCCCCAGAGATAGGATGACAACTGACCCCCCGCAGGTTCTGCACCGGTGGCTGGGCACACACTGCAGTCCTGTGGTAGAGGATGCCTGCAGAAGGTAAGCCCTGGAGGAGCAGGGTGACAAGACTGGGGCCGGGGTCGAACAGAAGGGGGTAGCTGGGGAGACTGAGGATAAAAACTTGTATGGAAAAAAAAAAGCTACAAGATACTTGACAGTAAACCTTAATAATTGTGCAGTAGAAGCTGAAAGTGTGCAGCAAAAGCTGAAAGAGGGAAAACAGTGCTGTAATTTGGACCCTTGAGAAGTTCTTTAAAACTGTTTATTTTTCAAATGTGAGAGAGTATGACTCATAGGAATCCATTTTTAATCTCCATTGGGTCGGCCTTTGGGCTGATAGTAAAACAGTAGCTGGAAGTCTTCAAAATAAACTTCCAAGCACAGTCAAAAATCGGACATTGGGCAGGGCTCGAACTGGGGAGAGGATGCGAGGGTACAGCATTTTTAAAAAGAATGCAACTTCTAACCCCTGTATTCCCATTCCAGGTTTTGAAGTCTGACTGGAGAATACTCCTACTTCTCTTCAGCTTCAAACCCAGCATCAATGGTCAAAACTGGTGGCTGCCCACCACACAAATGCTGGTAGAGTTTGTATTGGGCAAGAACAGTTAAGCACTAAGACATGACGTTGTGTGTGTTGTGGTAGAATATCAGCACACATAGGGTGCGTTGTGAGGCACGAGGCATTGCCAAATGCCTTCAACCACCTGAGAAGTACTGTTGTTCTACCATAGTGCACATCCTGAAGTATCTTGCTGCAGTTATAAACATGGGTAAAATATTTTTTTTTTTGGCGGGGGGGGGCAGGGGTTGTAAAAAAAAATAAATAAATAAATAACATTGTGTTAAACTTTTGACAATTTTTTTCTAAAAGGTCATCCACCCGAATAAAATAGTCCCAGCACATCCCAGCATTGGCATACCATCTCTGTTTTAATTATTACACATAGTAAATAATAATTTGTTTTTAAATTACCCCTTAAACCCTCTATTTTCCCCAACCAACCCTCATTAACCTGTTTCCTCACATTTTCTCATTTGTCTTTATATTATTCCATCCATTCCACACCGTTATTTTTCTGTCTTTCCTACATTCAGTAGGTGAAATGTTTACTATTGACAAATGTACGAATTCAAATATCTGCTCAGTTCTGTTGGTAGAATGTTCACCCCTGCAGTCACACAACAGAACAGCTCAGATTAACCAGGGCTTCTGTTTTTATTTGTAATGGGTTAAAGAGCAGAATTTTCCTTGGTAAACAGGTAAAGATAGGAAGGGGAATTTTTCATGGTCAGCAAAGAAACACCAGAAATTAAAACTGAGTACTGTAGTAATTCATTTGTTAATTTATAAATGTGTGTAAGTAGTGGATTAAAAGGGCAAATAGCATTTATTTATTCTTTCTGTTAATTTAAGCTAGTTTTATTTGTAGGGCCTAGTTGAAGGTTTTTAGTGAATAAAGGTGGCAGCCGTGTTTGTGATGGCAGGTAGGGATGTGAGGTGGGATAGTACTGATTGCATTGGTAAAGTGCTGCTGAGTCTTTATACAGTGCTGCTGTGCTGAGAAAACAGCACAGGCAAAGGTGGCCATCAGCCAACCAGGTTTCATGTGTTTTGAAATCCATTTTAAAATTGCCCTTTAACTAGCCCGGCTGGCTTGTACTGGAGCAAGTTACATTTTATAAGTATTCCAGTTGGACTAGTGGAGAAATCTGGGTTTTGGGGGCTGTGGATTTTTCCACAGACAGTAGCCCTGCTGGCTAGGGGTGGCATAACTTAATTTCGACCCGTTACGTGGATAGAAAGCATTAGTTAGGTTGACTGCGATGGCATGATGGCAAGCATTGCAGCCTCTCATGCTGATGGCATGGGGGTTTACATCCTGGGCCTGGGCAGCTACACAGGCTTCCACGGCAGTGCTGAGCGTATGTTTTATATGCCTCCAGCATCGGGGATGGTGGCCTGCTCCCACTTATACAACTAGCCCTGTGGGCATGGAGTTGAATAAGCAGGAATACCTAACTCCAGGCTGGGGGGTGAAATTCGGGCACTGGTATGATTCAGGGTACTTGCATCACGTTGCGGTGGTGTTATAGATCAAGTTCTGTGCTAGCAAGTTTTATTTAAGTGTGGAGGGTGGGCTTGGTCAGCATGCTGCTTCCAACTGCATACAGGAAAAAAAAAATATTTTTTTTAGCCCCGAAGTGAACATCTTAAAATTATATATACATTTCCAAGAAGCGTATTTCATGTAAATTTATAGTTGATAATTACAGGTCTCTTCCCCTTGGACAGAATGCTATAAGAAGCCCATTAAAAGACAGTAGTATGTAGAATGGTGGGGGGGGGGGCATTGGGTCACCACATGAACAAATGAGACAGAATGCTGGAGTGCTTTAGCATAAGATAAACGTATCGCTACAGCTGTCTCCTTTGGGGGCTCGGTCAGGAAACAAATGTACATCTACAAATGGAAACTTATTTGCATACTGGGAAAACATTTTTTTAATACTGTTAACAGGTATCTTTTATAAAACCATTGTAAATGGAAACGCTGCTTTTTACAAAACAACATCTAGACTGTCATTCGTGCAACAGAAACGGATATAGACATTCTGCATTATTTTCACACTTTCACAGGTGTGGTGGTCAAGACGTTTTGCTGTGTGTGCTGTACTTTAGCGGCTGAGGAAATACAGCAGTGAAAACAACAGAAAATGTTTATTTTTTTTATTTTATTTTTTTAATGAAGCATTAAATTCCCTGGGAGGAGTGCCAGGTGTCAACTTGACCTAACATGATAATATTTCAGTTGAATACATGCATAAAATTTAAGGACTGAGAAAGATTAGAAGAGTAACGGAATGTGTGCGGGTATGAAACACTTAAAGGGCTGGGCCTGATTTTTAGCTGCCCCAGTAGGAGCTAAAGGGTTGCGTAGATCACTTAGCAGCAGTACACCACTGCAACTTCATTGCATCATGATAAATGAGGGTCACAACTCTCTGCCATTCATTCACATAGAGGATTATGTACGGGCAGCCATACACAACAAGCCTGTGTCTGCATCAAGAGGTTTTTATGGCAACCAGGAACCACGAGAGCAAAGCTTAAGAGGTTCACTGGTTGCCTTAAAAAACTTGAGATCACACAGGCTTGTCTATGTATGGATGGCCATACATTGTCTTTTACAGTGTACTGGCATCCATGCCTATTTCATTTTTTTTTTTTTTTTTTTTAGTATTTACTCCTCTTTTTTTTTTTTTCTCTCCTCGTCTTCCATCATGCATCCGCTCTAGTCACGGCGCCTCACAGCTTCCACTGCCTAATTAGCCCCTTGATCTCCCCGGTCACTCCTGGCTTACCCACCAAGAGGTGGGGCACGGCGCCGCCACCCAAATTGGCACTGTGGATTGTAGCTAGTTGGGGTGATCGTGGCCAGGCGGCTAATCGAAACTGGGAGCAGGGCGCCATAGAGACGTCTGATGAGGAGTTGTTTTGTTTCCCTTTATTTGTTAGGGCAGAGACGTGCAATGACACCAGCGTCTGTCTAGCCCCAGCCCCTCCCCTCCCCTCCTCGACCATGTGTTGGTGCACAGAGCGATGCACCCAGCTTCAGCTAGGCGCCACTCTCGCACAGAACACAAAGATCCCCACCCCGGAGAGGAGAGCAGTCCGCAGGGCGGCTCCATCCTTCTCCACTGGCTGACCCTCTGATGACCCAAGCTCGTTCCCGAACCCGGATCGCTGGCATCACAAGTGGTACCCCTACCACTGTGCAGACGGGCCGGCATATCCATGCCCATTTCAGACACTCTGCTTTCTTTCAGTGAACTTGGGTTGGGGAGGGGGGTGAGGAACATGAGGGTTGGTGATTAGCTCAGATTACTGATTCAGTGTGCTGCAGCTTTTTCTGTAAGTTTAATTAGCAAAAAAAAAAGTTCTCAGCTCATATTGAAGAAAGCAGTTGTGTGACAGTATTATAAACTGTTGCAGCACAAAAACATGGCATTATGTACATGACAGGGTTCAGCCATACAGTGTAATGGTCATTGTGGATGCTTGGAAAATGTCATGGGCTGCCTACTTCCTGGTGTGACTCCTCTGTATATGCAGGTCATAATGGACACTGTGCAGTGGCAAGGCACAGCTTGTGGCCAGAGCCCCAGATTCTTGCCATGTTATGATGGAACCACTGGACTCCTAGAGACTGGTGGGTTAAGAGACAAGGAATGGGTACTGCTGGAACACTAGGCAGAATGACCTCTGTTATAGGCCAGTGGGGGGTAGGGCTGAGGGCCACTGGACCACCAAGGAAAAGATCTCTCTGAGAATTGGGGGGTGTGGGGTGTGGAGACTCATTTTGGACAGGTGTGTGTGTGTGTGTGTGTGTGTGTGTGTGTGTGTGTGTGTGTGTGTGTGTCCTGCATTTGTGCATCACTACCTGGCACAGTTCCATTCTGGAACATGTTCTTGGGTGCATGATGTGATAGACAGGTACAAACCCTGTCTGCTCAAGCTAACATCTAAATCATTGATTTTTGTTTTTGTGCTTTTGAGAATCTGTTTACACAGGATAGCTCAGGACAGCCCAGCTGAGATGCAACATCTAATTTCCCATGGTGTCCTGCTTCTAACCATTTTCACAGTTGGGTGGTTCAGAGCATGGAGTGGACAAGTGACTTGCCAAGGTGAAACAGTTGTATTTGTCTCAAGTGGGATTTGATCCTGTGATCTCCTGTTTCCCAAGCTAGTGCACTAACCACTAGACCATACTACCTCTCTTTTTGGGAATCTGGCATTCACATGGCACCATATTCATATGGAACTGGGGGGGGCTCCCCCTCTTGACTTGTACCAACATTTGTGTATTACACATTCAGATGGCAGTACGACAAACTGTGCATTTTGCACTTCCCTAGCTTAGTTTCAAAATTGCCCCCAGCTTCTAGCTCCTTGGGCTAAGCAGAATGTGATTGTCATTGTTAAACAGTGAGCACAGCCTAATTAAGTGAAGTGCTCCACTTTTAAGTAACTAAATACTGTTTTTTCGCTTAACACCCCAGAAACCAAGCATGGAGTGCCAGAAAATGAAGGGGACTGACTAGCTCTGTCTCTGTAATGGTATATCAGGGGGAAAGAGTCAGAATGGACCAGCTTATTGGCCTGATATATTAAGACTCCATTTATAATGTTCACTTTTTTTGTGGCAGCCTCTTAAATCTGCCACTCTGTTCCTGTTCTTTTTAATCATTCATTCTCCCAGTGCCTCTTTCACCCCTGTCACTCTTTCCTTCGTTACTCTTCTTCTCGTTCATGTGTCCCCTCACTATGGTCCTCTACTTTCATACGTAGAAACATGGACAGTGATGGCAGGAAAAGACCAAAGGTCCATCTAGTCTCTCTGGAGTTTCCTATCTGCCCCAGTACCTTTTGTCAATATGGGGTTTAATCCCCCCCAACCGGTCCACGTCCCCTACTCCCGTCCCTACTGCTACTAAGCTGAGCAACCACCAGACTCTTCAGTCTGTCCCAGCCATGCTTGAAATCATTTACAGTCTTGGCACCCACTACCTCCACTGGCAGACTGTTCCATGGTTCCACCACCCTTTCTGTAAAATAGAGCTTCCTCACATCCCTCTTAAACCTCCCCCCCACCAGTTTCCATTCATGACCTTGGGTTCTTGAATCTATACTCATGTTAAATAGTTCCCCGCAGTTTAACTTCTTTATTCCCTTCAGGACCTTGAAGGTCTCTGTCATTTCTCCCCTCTCCCTCCTGGTCTCCAGTGAGTACAGGTTCAGTGCCTTCAGACTATCATAAGATCTGCCCAGTTTGCCCTGAGTTATCGTGGTCACCCTGAATACCTGGGTCCTCTTTTCACTTTGTTCCTTTCTTTTCCTTTTTTGTTACTCTTACTCTGTTCCTGTTTTTCTCTTTGTTCTTTCTTTTTTTGCATTCTGCCTCGCCCTCTGTGGCTCTCTTGCTGCCTTCTTTCATCTCCTTATTGTAGTTGGAACAGTGCAGTAGCCTGCGTTTAACCAAAGATGCATGCAGAGAATGGAGTTCATTCTTCATTTCCATTCCTGCCAGCTCCGTAGGCTACTTGTACAGTACTGGCAGGCCATGTTTACTCTGTTCACCACTTTTTTTTTTGCATAATATGTTTATTCAAGTTTTCATAAGATCAAACAAACATCAACCACATTTTGACATTCAATTCAGCCACTCACAACAAACAGGAAATCAAATGCAACATTAACAACGTTTAACATGGGTCTGGTTTGTCTCAATAAAAGTAAGTTATACATCATTTATTAACATTTCATGATCTCTGCTCCCTGTCGCTTGGTGCCTTAGCGTCCTGGTCTATATTAACCTTCACTTTCTATACTTCCTGGTACTGAGAGGGTCAGAATTTGGTTTTTCTTTGTCTGCATAGGCTCTCACTCCCTTATGTTCACCACTTTTGACATGCTTGGGCTACTAAAATAACAGAAATGTAGTTATAATTAAAAAAAAAAGAAAAAAAAAAGTGCCTTCTCTGAATCAAAAAGATAAATACGAATAACAGATCTTTGCTTTTTATTTGACACAGAATACAAATACCATTTCAAAACATCCCCTTGTATTCAAGATATCCCATTGTGGTGGGGGGGGGGCATGACTTGTTACAGAGAAGAATGGCTGCTTAAAGCACTAACTCCCAAAACCCTATACAGAATCCGACTTGCTCTCTGGCATTCTACGGCTAATCAAGCAGTATTTGACAGGAGCAACAGTTAAAGAACTTACCTGATGATCGTTGCTCTTCCCGGAGCTGTAGCTGATGGTAAACCGGAGTTATTGATTTCTTGTGGCTGCCACGAGATCAGGGCCTTCCCCAGTTCACAGATCCCCAGGATGGAGTCACCAGCTCTCCTGACACCGGACCCCAGCCTACAAGAAATAAGGGACATGTTTTCAGGGATAATATAGAAAATGGGGAACTTGGAGCTGGCTGCCCAGCGTAACACTGTTGCAGACATAATCGAGCTGTCTCACAGAGCAAATGTCACCGAACAAAGAATTGCGGGCACAAAGGACGCCAACCACTGCACCGACTCCCGGCTGCAGGAACAGGAGAGAATGATTCAACTCCTCTGGCACCATGTGGAGGACCTAGTTTCTGGAACAACCTATGGTTTGTAGGGTTCCCGGAGGGCTGCGAGGGCAAGGACATGATCCATTTTTTGCAAAAAGAACTACCTGCAATCCTGGGCTGTTAGGGGGGGGGATGTCCTCGAGATTGATCAGGCCCACCCACTCACTAGTGCCCTGAACCGCTCCCGTGGGCTGCCTGTGTCCCATTCTACCCTGATTCCTGAGGTTCAGGGTCCAGGAGGTAATCATCCTTGCTGCAAGGCTCAAGAAGGAGCTTGTTTGGAGGGGGCAGAGGATCCAAATATTCGCGCACTACTGTCAGGAACTGTCCGCCAGAAGAAGGGCCTTCACACTTGCCAGAAAGGCCAGCACAGAAATGGGGCTGGAGTGCGCTTGTCAAGTACCTGGCCACCCAGTGGATTGTGGTAAATGGTGACTCCAAACTCTTTGATAGTCCGGTGGCTGACAAAGCATTTCTTCCCTCCTGTGTCCTCAAGTTGAACTGGAGCAAGTTTTGAGCAGTGAACAGGTGGTCTAATTTTCATGCCGGCCCTCACTAATGGACTGTTCCCCGGCAGGGGCGCAAACTCATGCAGTGGCCCAGACACTGAAATTGGCCCGGAGCCTGCAGACAACTGAAGCAGAGGTATGGATCCCAACACAGAAAGAAGATGCCAGAATCGCAAAAAGCCATCAGCGGAAGGTGCCCATTTGGACAAGACACCGAGGCGCCACTTCCGGAGCCACAGTAAGAGCCAGGATTCAGAGGCTTCTTCAGATTTTGCAGACCCCCCCATGGGCAACAGCTGCTTCACCGTACTGAGGAACCTACCAGAAGAAGGACTTCCACAATGTCCACTACCGTCGGCTAGATCGGTCCCCAGTACTGTTGCAGAAGTCCCGCCGGAGGAGGCCTGCTCCTGGGCCGAAGCTGTGGAAGGTGCTGTATCACAAGACATAGTGCGGGTCAAAGCCCAGGAAGAAGTGGATCTTCTTCCGATGGAGGCCTTTCCACTCCTGCCCCTAACATTGGACCTGGTAGGGTGACGGTATTCAGGTTTGAATTAATGTTTTTCTGTTTAAGCAGTAACTGCACCGTCATCCTCCGAGTCTGACCTTTACCCTCAAATGGTCTGGCCCGGGGGTGGGGCTAATTGCTTTATTGGGTCTGACCTGAAGTAAGGGTACAGATAACCCCCTGTGGATGTTCTTGCCTTGCGGTGGTAGTCCACTGCCATGCTGTATGACAAGAGGGTGCAGTTGCTCCTCTGTCAGTCAATTTAAATATCTGGTTCAGTTTTTCTGTGTTTAGAGGTTTGGTGTGGGGGTCACATTTGTTAGATCCACCCATGTTCCACGTAGCCTCCTGTTCTGGTTTTTATTTATTTATTGGGAAATCAGAATTACAGACCTTTGAGCTGAGAGCTCGTTTACAAAGGATCCTCGTCAACACTTGAGATGCATTTTGTTGCAACAGCATAATTACAGCAGACAAATTGACACTGGGGTTGTACTACTAACATAGAGCTTACATAGGAAAGGGTAGCAAATACATTTATTATTTACACAAGTTAAGATATGAATGAAGCAGCTGATAGCATTGTCAATTTCCCAGTGGAGGTATGCAGTGTGCAACCATCTGAGAGAAGTTAAGTGCAGAGAGAGACAAGTTGGAGTTTGGCAAGTGCAGGTAGGTGGGGGAGTGGGAGGGGAGGAAGAGGTCAGGAAAATGGGCTAGAGGTGGTGTGGGTGTACTGGACAGAGGGCAGGTGGAGGGAGGAGTGGGGCAGAGGAAGTGAACTGGGGACTGGGCAGGAGATAGTGTGGGTGAACTGGACAGAGGGCAGGTGGGGTGGGTGGTAGGGAGGGGAAGGGAGGTTGGGGGAGGGAATAAGTGCAACCTAGCCAAAGCAAGTGGGCAGTTGAGTGGTGGGCCAGATGCTGGGATTATGTTTGACGCATGCAGCAGACTGGAGGAGAGATGGACTTACGGAGTTCGGATTTGAAGTGCCCTAGGTGTTGAAGGCTAGTGATTGTATTTGGAAGCTCGTTTAGCCAGGTGTGGGCCCTTACCATGAAGGTACGTCTCCCCAGGGCTGATCTCCTGACGGGAACAGGTAAGGCATGCCTGGAGACACTTCTTGTGGCATGCTCACCTGGAGCAGGTCTGAATAACGCCTGCAGGGAGACAGGTGCCAGTCCCAGTAGGGCCTTCTTTCCTAGTAAGCAGGTCTGGAGCTTTATTCTATCCTGGAGAGGGAGCCACTTTGTCGTTATGTAGAGCTCACAGGTGTGTGTGATGTGATCCGCATCCAGGACAAATCTGCAAGCTTTATTGAGGGTAAGGTGAACTCTTGTGTAGGCTAGTGTCTATGGCAGCACCATAAGCCACGTTTCCATTGTCCAGGATTGTGCCACTGACTGCCTGGAGCCTGGCTTCAGGAATGAGGCAGAAGTGGAGTCTGTAGAGTGTCCCCAACTTCCTGTTTGCAGCCTTAGTGATATTACTTAAGTGTTCGTCAAAAGAGAGGGACTCATCGATTGTGATCCCCAGGTACCGGAAAAAGTGAACCTGTTCGAGGGTGAAGTCCGTATTGAGTGCTATTTTAAACGGTGTGGTTGATTTCCTCTTCTGGCGACTGGTAAAGAGCATTGTCTTAGTTTTTTTACTGTTGAGCACTAGGAAGCTGGTGTTAAACCATTCCTGTAGCAGGTCGAAGTTGCAATGTAGGTTCTTGGTCAGCGTGTCTTGGCAGGAGCCTCTAAGGAATAGCACCGTGTGATCTGCATAGAGCAGGACTTTGGCAGGGGGCATGCAGCTAGGAGGTCATTTACAAAGAGGCTAAACAGGAGAGGGCCCAGCATGGACCCTTGTGGGACCCCAACCTTGACTTTCCTGCCCTCTGGTACCATTAATCTTTACCTTCTGTGAGCGCTCAGACCGGTAGCTGGAGAACCATCCAACCATGTCCGAGGACAACCCAATGCAGGTTAACCTGTGGAGCAGTAGCTTGTGATCCACAAAGTCAGATGCCTTGGATTGGTCGAAATAGATTGCTCTAGCTAGTTGTCCCTGGTCTAGTGCCTCGTGGACATAGCCTGTGAATTCAGTGAGGGCCGTGTTGGTACTGTGCCACTTGCGGAATCCATGTTGTTGTGGGCTGAGGAGGTTGTATTTGTGAAGGTGGGCAGAGAGCTGGTCTGCAGTTTTTTCCAGTACTTTGGAGAGAGGAGACAGTATGGAGATGGGCCTGTAATTGGAAACAAGCGAACACTGTCCTCCTTTTAGAACCGGAGTGACTAGGGCAGTTTTCCAGGTAGATGGGAAGGCTGACATCCGAAGAGACATTAAATCGCTTTAGTGATAGGTACACCCATTTCAGGGAGGGTGATTGAGATAAGTTTCGTATCAATCCTGTCCCCACCCATCCTTGTTTTACCCAGCACTCTTGCAAGGTATTTAGCAGCCTCCTTGGTGGTCACCTGCCAAAAGTAGAATTTTGGGCTGGTGCTAGGAAGGGGGGGGTGGGGCAGATGTTCACAGTTCAGTGTTTTGTCCTCGTGAGCAGTTGTTTTAGGTGGTATGACTGCACTGTAGTCAGTAAATGCCTCATTGAAAATATTGGCTATGGTAACTTCACCAACTATGTCTTTGTCACTGTGCTGGAGCATGGTTTGTAGGGACCTGTCTCAAGTCCCTACGAGGTACTTGATGGTAGCCTAGAATTTTTTGCCATCTTTCAGGCACTGGGACTGCTGATTTCTGTGGTGGGAGGCCTTGGCTTGCTGTATTGCCCATGTGCACCTATTTCTAGTAGCTTTGTAATTTTGGATGTTTTCCACTGTCCCTAATACCCTAGCTTGGTGCCATAGTAGATCACATTCCAGCATCAAACCAAGGACTTGGGGGGGTGATCCAGTCCATGCACCTCTCTTTTATCATTTTCTTACGAAACTGGGCATACTAGTCTGTAGCTGAGTTAAACTGATCGAGGAAGATCTGGAGGGCTGCGTCAACAGAGGGACAGGTATCCAGGATGCTCCAGTCTGTGTTGGCCAGATGTTTCTTGAAGTTGGCCATGGAGCAATTTCTGAAGACTCTGTTCCTCACTAGCCTTGGGGGAAGTTTTGGCAGGTTGGAGGACCATTCACATAGGACAGGGAGTGGTCACTCAATGCATCTGGGAGCACCTGGACATTGGTAATTCTTTCGGGGTAGGAGGTCAGTACCCAATCAATCAGGGTACTTGTTCCCATTCTGTGTTGGTTCTTGTGCAACTCTGGACCACCTGTGTTAGGTATAGTCTAGTAATCAGGCTACGTGTGAGGAACTGGAGCTGGCTAGCCAGTTAGAATTGAAGTCACCTAGCACGATAGTTTCCTTATTGTGACTTGCCTGGGTGTAGAGGTTGGCGAAATCATTTAGCCCCGTTTGCTGGCGTCCAGGTGGAATGTATACCAACATAACAATCCGCCCTTTCGTCCCCTTGCCCATGGCAGCAGGCAGTTGGACTTTATGGCACTGGAGATGGTTGCTGGTGTAGATTAGGCATCCACCCCCTCTTTCTGCCATGCGATCAAGCCTATACAAGTTGTACCCAGGCAGGGAGATTGCCATGTCAGCAGTTCTGGGCATAAGCCAGGTTTTGGTCAGCGCAGTAACATCAGGCTGCATAAGTGCCACCCAGGCTTCAAACTGAGTGAGCTTTGCCAGCTTTTGTTGGGAAGGGGCCGTGCCCGGGGATATAGGAAGGTCCCCAGTCTCTGTTTATAGTTCACCCCATATAATGACAAGTGCTGAGGGGAAGTAATGATACCAGATGCAGATGTGTATTGGCCACTTAACGAGGAGACAGGTCCCTGAAGGCAAAGCACACTGTGGCGAGCATTAAGGACAGCCTGTGGCTGCGATTCCACTGATGACCCATTCAGGCCATAGACAGCGTGGTAAAAGTGTTTTTTTTTTTTTTTTTTGGTGGGTCAGGCATTTTGGTATCCGAGAAAATCAGACCCTCAAAGGTAGCCCCCGCCCCCTCCCCGGAGCACTCGAGGGGCGAGTCAGCTTTACCGGTTCACCTAAGGGGGGGTGGGCCACAGACCCAATAAATACATGCAGGTCAAGGCCTGAGGAAGAGGTCAAGGTCTGATTCCAGAGGCCAGCATGGCTCGGTGTGTCCTCAGCATATCATAGCCTACTGGCAGCTGCGGGCAAAGGGAAGGGAAGGGAGATCCATAAGGAAGGCAACTATGTCAACTTACATAGTATAGGAGACAGAGAGAAACATATCAAGAAACAAGTCACTGGGTGCTCAAGATGTGTTAGCTGCGGAATGACAAGGCACAACAAGGTGGGGACTGCGAAAGGAGGTCTGCCTTTTGACACTGGTTTTCAGTAGCCTACCCAAGTGGCGCACCCCCAGCGACTCCTGCCAGCATCTGTGCCTCAGGTTGGCCGGTGTCCCAGGCAGCAGCTGGCCATGGTAGTGGGGTTCAAGGAGGGGAGGGGAGGGTTTCTTCGCACTCTGGTACTTTACAGTTTTCAGTGGTTTTTGGTTTCATTGCACTATGTTTTACAATGTTTGTGTTAATTCTCAGAGGTCAGGCAATCTAGGAGGGGTAAAGGAGACATGGAAGAGGGTAGGGAGGGGAAACTATGGAGTTCAGTAGTATTGAATGCCGCAGGTTGTAGACCACAACTAATACCCGGTCACGTCATGACCAGATGGCCACCTGATGGAGACTAGATTGATATCCTGGAATGTAAGGAGTCTCAGCTCCCCAGTCAAGAGAAAAAAAGTAACATTGCATCTCAAGAGGTTGAGCCCCCAGATAGTGTTACTACAAGAGACTAAACTCTCCACTGGTGAGGCCAAGAAACTCCGGCAGGGTTGGGTGGGCGAAGAGATTCACAGTGTTGCCCCCTCCCACAGAAGAGGGGTCTCCATCCTCCTGCACAAAGATCTGGGATGGAAAGTGGCTCACCTCAATAAGGATAGAAGGGCAGGTGGATCTTGGCAGAGATGGAGACCCCTGAGGGGAGTATTATTCTTTTAAATCTGTATGCCCCAAATCAGGACTGCCTGCAGTTTTTCCATGACCTTAATCAATTGCTCTCAGAGTTCAACACAAGAAAAGGCCCCGGTGATTGTAGGCATGGACTTAAGCCTAACCCTAGACCCCAGGATAGACAGGCGCAGAGGGAACGCGGAACCGCATAGGTAGGACTGTAACTTTTTCAGGGTGAAATTTGGCAAGTTTCACGACACTTCATGGTCCCAAAAATAGATGTCTATTTAAACAGAAAACCTGCTCTCAGAAGTGCTTCCGGCTTCCGCATGGTTTCGAAACCACACTTAGTGGAAGCTCAGCAGCATCCAATCCAATCCAAGAGATGACCCCCGCCTCAGCCCCAGCTGTAGCTGCAGAGAACAACCTACGGCTTGCTCTCAAGGATCCCAGCCTGCTGTTATTGTACCTGCCTGATCAATCATCCCTGCGAAGCCCATTCCTGGCAGCAGCCCTTCCATGAGCTCCGAGCACCGGTTCCCGGTTGTGTGTCCCCGGATCTTCTTCCACCATGATCAAAACTTGCCAGTGGCATGGCTTAAGGGGTAGGCAAGGCTGCGGTGAGCGGAGTTGGAGTAATTTGGTTCATCAGTGCTTCTGGCATTATCGGAGGTGAGTGAGAAGGGAGCTGGAGAAGCGGGGACCCTGCCTGACGTGAGCTGGGATATGGAGCACCCACCTAAGTCGGTGTCATGAGTTGAGGATTTAGAGGTACTCGTGACAGGGGAAGGCTGGGACTATGGAGGAGGGAGCACTTCTTGCAGAACTCTGAATCAAAAATGCCAGTGAGAAAGAGGTACTAAGATTTTCACGCATGACTGCCAATTTCACGACAGTCATGAAATCCGTGACCAACATGAAATAATTTCAGCCTTATGCATAGGCAAGCGGCCAAGACAGTCCCAAGATTATTGGTCGAGCATGCATTGCTGGATGCTTGGTACACCATGAACCCAGAGATACGGGATTACACGTGTTTCTCTGCAACACACGGTTCTTCCAGCAGGATAGATATGTGGTTAGTGTCCAGTTCCTTGTATGAGGGGGTCACTAAAGTCCAGACACACCCAATAATTATCTCGGATCATGCCCCATTGGAGTTGGGTATTAGGTGGGGCCCCGACCAGCCCCCAGACATTCACCTGGTGGCTAGATGCCCTGTTATTAGAGGACCCCCAGTTCCAGGAATGGCCAGCGCCCGAGACTGCGGAATATTTGCACAATAATGATAATGGGAAAATCTCGGACAGCATGTTGTGGGAGGCATTTAATGCCACCATATGGGGTCAGATAGTTGCCTTTGCCTCAGCTAGAAGGAGGCGGAACAAGCCACTCTTGAAAAAAGCTATCTAGCCTGGAGTACAACTAAATGTCCACCTAACCAGACAAGCTGAGCTTAACTCGAGGCGGATGTGCCATTCATACTGGGAAGGGGGGGGGGTGCAGTAAATTGTTGGCCTACCACCTCAGAAATAAACAGGCCACCAGAACTATCCACACCCGGAATGATAAAGAGGGTATGAGGACATACTCGCTTAAGGGGATAAGTATGGCAATGGTGCAGTTCTGTGAGCAACTGTACTCCTCCCCAACCCCTCTGCATTCCCCCAAAATAAAAACATTCCTGTTTAATCTCCCAACACCTAGTGTTTCGAATGTCACGGCAGCGTCCCTGGATGAACCCCTGACAGTAAATGAGGTCCTTGAGGCAGTTAAGTTGAATGAATGCACACAAGTTCTCTGGCAAGGATGGCCTGCCCGTAGACTTCTACCAGGTGTGGGGGATCAAAGTCGCTGGTTACTTGGTGAGGGCCTATGGGGATTCATTGTCCAAGGAGATGCCCCCGCCAATGATGAGAAAGGCGGTAATTATGGTGCGTCCCAAGAAAGATAAAAACCTGCTTTCCCCAGGCAGTTATCACCCTATTTCCCTCATTAATGCTGATGCCAAGATATTGGTTAAGGTGTTGGCAGGGCAGCAGGAAAAGCTTCTACCGGGTCTAATCCACCCAGCTCAGGCTTTGTCAAGGGAAGGCTAGGGTCAGACCATCACAGAACCCTGATTACCTGTGCACAAAGTCCAGGCCTCTAGGTCCCCCATGGTAGCCCTAGCAATAGATTTCAAGAAGGCCTTTGACTGTGTCGAGTGGTCAAACTTGACGCATACCCTGGAGAAAATGGTGATCGGCCCAGGTTTCAGAGCTTGGGTAAAGCTCTTGTACTCCTTCCTCATGGCCCCTTGGTACTCCACTCACCCCTGTTGTTTGCTCTGGTGATCGAACTGCTGGCCATAGCAATCCGGGAATCTAAGGGGATTCGTGGCATACAAGTGGGAGGGTCCACCTTCAAAACTTTCCTGTATGCGGATGACCTCCTTATCACCACATCCTACACCCCCCAAGTGGTCCAAACAGTCCTAGATACCCTGACCAGGTTCTCACAGGTCTCTGGACTGCAGGTGAAACAGGCCAAGACTGAGGCCTTACCACTGAACTCTGTCTGCTCGGACCAAGCCTTCACTGTGCTGGGCCTCAAATGGTCACCAGGTGGCATTAAATATTTGGGAATCATTATCCATCCTAACTTGTTGAAAATTATCAAAGCCAACTTCAAAACCTAATCGAATCCCTATGATGTTTCCTGGACAGGTGGAAGGCATTAAGACTATTCCTGGTTGGGAAGATAGATTCCATTAAGCTGATGCTCCCCCCCCCCGCTCCGGTTCTGTACTTGCTAGCACACCTCCCTTTGCAGAACTCCTCAAAGTTGTTCCAGAAAATAGATGCTCTAATAGGGAGTTTTCTCTGGGAAGGGTGACCCCCTTGTTTCAGTAGGCTAAAACTGCGCCATCACTCGAGTAAAGGCGAGTGGGGCCTCCCCTGGTTACAGGGGGGTACCAAATGGTGTTCATCAGCCCAAGTAGTAAGGTGGTTTTAAACTGGCAGGATTTCGTCTCCAACCTGGGTTTCTCTGGAAGCAGCCCTGGCAAGGTCCCCCTCTCCAGCAGCTTTGTTATACAATAGTAAGCGACTCCCAGTTCCCCTAGCTCCTCCAGTGGTGTTATCCATAAAATATTGGAAAAAGGTTCTTTTCATATTGCATTACAGCCCCATGCCTTGGGCGTTCATGACCCTGTGGAATAACTCCTCGCTCACAGTGGGCAAAGAGCTCATCTGCTTGCGTATATGGGAGGCCCAGGTTATCAGTTTGGTCAGGGATATGCTAATACTGGGAACCAGCATAATAGATTAATTCGAGTCCCTAAGGGTCAGATAACACCTCCCCGCCAATCATTTCTGGAAGTACCTACAAATCAGGGATGCAGTCTCCCATCTAACAAATGCGCCAGCAACTAAAGGGCATTTTCCAGACCCCCATCCATTAGTGGCATGGAGAATGTTAGCCAGAGGCAGAGCAAGAAGAATCTGTAAGGCCCTCCAGGAAGCCTCACCTGACCCTACCCTAGCAGCCAGCGCTCAGTGGGATCAAGAGCTGGGAATCCCCATTTCAGAGCAACAGTAGGCCCACTGCTGGTTGAGAATTCACTCAGCCTGCAGAGGTGGCCACACACGCCTTATTGTGAACAAAACGCTGTTGAGATGGTATTACACTCCAGCCAAACTTAAACAGCCAGGCCTACTCCCAAATGATACTTGTTGGCACTGTGGGCAACCTGGAGCTCATCTGTACCACATGCTGTGGGAGTGCCCTCGGCTCCATCCCTTTTGGAAGGAGATAAGGGACATGTGCCATGAAACAGATCCAGAGGAGCCCCCTGACCTGCCATTGCTGCTACTGGGATGTGGGCAGGTGGGCCTCCCCAGGCACAGTCCAGGGGCCTTGTGGGCCACGGTAGTCGGCGCTGTGGCCAAGAGATGAATCTTGATGAGTTGGCACACCACAGAATGTCCCACTTTCTCAGAATTATTGCGATCACTTGCCCAGGTGGCTACCTTTGAGAGAGACTCCAGCTTTGCCCCAGGTACCATGGCTAAATATAAGACATGCTGGCAACCCTTCCTTGACTTGGCATACTGCCACAAGACCCAGGAAGCCCTAGGATGAGAGGATCCTATCAACCGACATGTCCCCTCTACCTGTACGATGTACCCCTGATTACCCCTTCCCCCCACTCTGAACTAGTGCACATGCCTGCTCAACTGATTGCATGAATGTACGTAGTTAAGTACATTAGGTACAGTAGCGTATTGTTTTATCCACATCTAGGTCTCACTGTAGGGTTGAGTCCTTACCTGTTTGATCCTACCATCTGGCATTTCTGAGTTAGGCATAGCAATAGCTAACAGTCACCTCTTGCTACCAGACATTCCTTTCCTGTTCATCTTAAGGTGGATAAGTGCATGCACATATATGTGATGTGACAGGAATATTTTCACAAAGTATGTACCTTCTGTCTCTGTATGTCCAGGTCATGGGCCACCCATTGCTCTGATATCCCCCCAGGTGACACCAAATGTTGCAGTGTTCTCCTGGGTGTCTGTTATGTTGTTTCAATAAAATATTTAACTTCAAGGGTATCTTATTGTGAAGGAGTAATCATGTATAATCAAACATGAAATTTCCCCCATTACCTCCATTTAAGTTAAATTTTGTATGCAGTTTGTTTAACTTGGATGACCCAACTGAGATTGAACATCTTTTTTTTTTTTTGGGGGGGGGCTGCTTTTACCCCAGTTGTACACCTTGGGGAAAGATAGCACAGAGAGGTCAGGTGACTTGCTCAATGTCGCATACTAAGCCCATAGCTGCATTGATGAGGTTCTAACGTTCTCGTTATGGTTCACAGCTCTGTGCCATGCTTGCTGGACTGCACTGCCATTCTAGAAGTCATAGTCTTAATCAGGCCAAATCTGCAGTTTGGCATGCCTCTCTTTATTTTGGTATGTGGCTGAGGTTGTGTTAAATGAGAATAAAAAGGCAAGAATGCTGGTGGCTGATCAGGACTGCAGAATTAGGAACTGAAGCAGAGTATAATACCTAATTACCTTATGCCTTTCTTTGCATCTACCTCGGAAACTTTTCTGGATCGCACTGATTAAGCAATTACTTCCTAGCCTCATTATAACCCTGCTCTGTGGAGTCAAGCATCTTGCGAATTGCAATGCAGAGTGTACTTCCACAAAAGTGAATGTGTTCCAGTATATTACAGCAATAGTAGTAGGAAGTTGAGGAATTTATCCTCTTGTTAGCTGAGATGGATGTGCAGGAGTGCGCCTTATAATTAGAATGGAGTGTATCTGGAATATTGATAAACCAGGGCACCACAAATGCATAATATCAGCACATTATGCAGTTTGTGTGAACACTTCTGAAACATTCTCTGAATTCAGCAAGAAATAGTTATTTCATTTTGTTTACCAGGTAGGAAAGGTATGACTCTAGACAAATTTATGTTTTCAGCTTCGACCCAGAGGATTGCAAAAGAACAGTACTGACAACAGTAAAAATGGAAAGGGACCGGGGGGTAATTATATCAGATGACCTAAAGGTGGGCAAACAATGTGAGAAGGCAGTAAGGAAGGCTGGGGGGATACTGGGATGCATAGGAAGAGGCATCAATAGTAGAAAACAGGAAGTTGTTATCCCTCTGTACAAACAGTTGGTGAGACCCCATCCGAGTACTGTGTGCAGTTCTGGAGACCCCATCTCCACAAAGACATAGACAGAATGGAGGCTGTCAGAGGAGGCAACAAAATAGTGCAGGGTCTGCACCAGAAGACATCTGAAGAAAGACTAAAGGAGCTTAATATGTATACCCTTGAGGAAAGAAGGAGAGAGGGACATGATAGAAACTTTCAAGTACCTCAAGGAATCAGCAAAGTCCAAGAGGTAGCATCTTTCAGAAAAGAGATGTGCAAGAACAAGGGGGCACAATTTGAAGATAGAGGGGGGATGGCTCAGAGGTAATGTGAGGAAGTATTTTTTCACAGAGAGGGTTGTGGATGCATGGAACAGCCTCCCTGAGGAGGTCGTGGAGTCAAGAACAGTGGAGGAATTCAAGAATGCATGGGACAGACATAAGGCAGTCCTAGTGGGGGGTAGGAGGAAGTAAGCTGTTGGTTAATTAGGATCTGCAGCTTATCTGTTAGGTAGGAAAATGGGCAGACTAGGTGGGCCAAGCGGTCCTTATCTGCTGTCAAATTCTATGTTTCTAACAACAGTACTGTATAAACAAGAATTCCACGTAAAGTAAGGCAAGATAAATTACAAATACCTTAAGCTTCACAGAAACATTGTAATAAAGTAACAATAAATACAACAACTAGATAGACGTCAAGTTATGTAGACACCAGTTGCAGTTTGCAACCTAGACAGAGAACAGATAAAGCAATAAGCAGTTATTAATCAGCAATATAACACGCGGCAAAAAATACAGAAATATGATTGGTGGAATCCCACTCCGTGACCGTTCATTAATGACTGTTAACGAATGGCATGGTGAGAAGTCCTGGCAGCATAATCTGTGTAGCAGTACCGGACTTGTTCACGTCTTACTGCTAGATGTAAGTGATGTCCGCCATTAAAATGCGAGACAGCGTCCGCTCTCAATTATAGTAAAGATGGATGCAAAACTATGCTTCTGACTCGCACAATGCTGTCTGTGAGCAAGTTACTAGTCTGTGAGTAAGTTAGTACTTTCTCATAGAGATGGATCACAAACTCTTAGTGAATTCTCCTCTCAGTACATTAAGCGAGCTGTCAGGTACACAAAAGTCAACTGAGGAGCAGAGCCTCTAACTGCAGTGGTGTGTACTGAAGGGTCTTTTCGAGCTGTCAGAAGTATATGTACTTGTACAAATATACAGTTTTATGTGTGTTGTCAAACCCACGAACCCGCCCCGTGGAACTCTGTCACCGCACATATTTTGTGTTCTGGTAGTGCCGAGCTGTAGAAGAACCGATTGGCGCCAGTAGTAAAACATAGACTTAGTATACCGGAGAGTGCCAGACAGTGAGGGCGTCACCACGTGTTTATCGATGTGCGTCTGTGTCTTTTGTCAAAGTGATATGACACTCAGTGAGAAGCATAGGTATAGCCGAGAAGTGGCAGAGATGACCATTTATGTGACTGCAGTCATAGAAATTGTTTTGTATGGTTGTTTTTATTGTGCATGTCTCTGAACACCTTGATAAGTTATAGCTTGTGGGATCCTGGAGATCACCAGAAGAGTCAGTTTCAGCACCCCTGGACAGCCTTGAACCCATAAACAGGGATACAGCTGTACTGTACGGAGCCAAAAACAGAGGATGTGATTTGTTTCACTGCTGATCACGGTGCCTGCACACAGCTCTGTTCCATGTAATTGCTAGCTCCTAAATTTCTGTATCCCTGTGGCACTCCCCATGATATTGGAAGATTGGCGGGATGTCGGTATTGGGTAGTATCACAACTTTGGTACTTTTGCACACGTTCGGTGATCGCCGACCGGTTGAAACACTGTGACAAGAGCTGCATGAATAGCTGCATGTCTCGACCGTTTGGTTCTCGGTGAATTAACAGATGATACTCCGAAAGCAATTAGAAGTGCTATAATTTAGAGACAGAAAATAAATCAACAACAGAAAGAATGCCAAATAATGAATGTTCTAAAGTAGGTATCTGTGTTCCAGTATATGTCTTGCTCTACTAGTTGTATGCGCCTCTTGCACATTTGTTCTTATTATGGTTTTAGATGTGCAGTTTCAAAATGCATGCTGCGATAGTAGGTCAAGCAGTAGTCTCACAGAGGGATACTACTCCCTGAAATTGTACCTGTTTATCTTTGTATATGTTGCAGTGCTCTCTCGTAGCCTTTGCAGTATTCTAGGTAGCAGAGTCAGCATTGTGCTACATGTTTTATTGTCCTCCTTGTTGTTTCGTGTTGTGGCAGCAGGACACATAATAAAGTTCCAGTCTTGCATGACAGGGTTTTAAATAGCCGGTATAGCATCGCAATGCGATCTGGCTGCTCGGATGATCCATTCTCACATCTGCATCGCATAAAGGTGCAGTGCATTCTGTGACCCTCCCCCCACCCATGTCCCCACAGACACTCTCCCACATAAGGTACCTCATTAGTTTAGAACGCTGCCCAGTCTCACCACCGCGGCCCCAAAATAAACTCTGGCAGTCGCTCCATAGTTAACTATAAGTTGAATTATCCAGTCTAGTAGTGGTGTCTGTAGTATCCTCAGTCTCACTGCCCATGGCCCTGAATGCGGTGAGTCGCTCCCAGTAATTAGCTGTGAATGCGATCGCGGTGCACTGCTGGAGGCGACCTAGTCAGGGCAGTAGCTGGATGCTGAGAATACTGAACACCACTAGAGACTGGACAACAACTTATAGTTAACCTGGGCGACTACCAGCGCTTATTTTGGGACTGCGTAGGTGAGACTGGGCAAGGCTTAAACTAATGAGGTACCTTATGTGGGTGAGTGTCTGTAGGGACATGGGTGGGGAAGGGTGGTGGGGCTGAGATGGGTGGGGGGAGAATGCTGGTAAAGTGGGTTCGGTGCTACAGAGTACTTCTCCTTGTTCATGAGGGATGTCCCTCAATTCACCCCCTTAAAACTGATTTGTTCTTCCTTTCTGTCCTTACAGAAAAGATGCTTGCTGCCAACACAGAGAAGGTGCTGTAAATTCAGACTTTAAGGCAGAAATAAAAACAAGACAAAGGGTTTAACACTAAAAGCAGCAGTATTTATGTCACTGCGGCTGGTGACTTGGAGCTTTAAGTTTTTGGTAAAGGGGCCATGGCTGGGGAGGCTGAAATGGGTGGGGGTTGATGGTTAGCCACTGAAATGTGTGGGAGAAGGGTTTTAGTGGTTCTGGCAGAGGGACAAGGGTGGGGTACTGAGATGGATATGGGTGGGTGGGTGGGTGGGTGTGTGTGTGTGTGTGTGTGTGTGTGTGTGTGTGTGTGTGTGTGTGTGTGTGGGACGGGGGTACTGAAACAGATGAAGCCAAGACAGAATTGATTTTAATAAAATATTTTATTTAGGTTACAATATTTAAGGATTTTTGATTTTGCTGAACAAATCGAGGCATGTGCTATTCATTTTCACAATTGATTAGCACTTTCACGTGCAAAACTGCTAATCAATTTTCCAAGCTTATTTAAAACCCTGCATGAAATGTTTAGATATTTTGACTTTTTTCCAAAATTCCACAACTACATTGTTTTGTCCCATGTTATAAGCGCAGTAACCCACTCCAGGGTGTGAGGTTATTAGGGATGTAATGCACAACTGGGTACTGTGAGAACACTTAGCCTGCAGCCTGTGCCGTCACAACACACCCAGGTGTGCATTAATCCCCAATAACAGCACACCCTGTCATGGGTTATTGCTTACATAACAAATAACAGTTAGCCAGCCTGGAAAAGAACATTACAGCAATAGTGACAGCATGTTCCTCAACTACAGTTATAGACAGAGGAGGTTTGTAATTGTAAATGTTTTCTCAGGGCACCCCTGAAGAGGGGACAGGAGGGAGTACTTCATAAAGGCATCGGGGCATGAGTTCCACAGCTTTCTTGCAAACAAGGAGAAGGCCTCTTCACCCATCCTGGAGGTACGCTTGGAATTGTGGAATAGGGACATGTCAGATCATCTGAGAGGGTAGGATTTACAAAGGAGCAAAGTTATGGAGGCAAGACTAGGCGACCCATAAGAACATGACGGCAGAAGGGGACTGTGTGATCCATCTGGTCTGCCTGTTATTTGACCCAGTTCCCCCACCCAAGTATATTTCCTTATTTCAGTATTCCGCTATGTCTGTCCCAAGATATTTTGAATTCAACTATCTTGCCATCCACGACCTCCTGCGGCAACCTGTTCCACGGCTCCACCACCTTTTTGGTGAAGAATAACTTACTGATGTTGCTCCGAAATCTCCCTCCCATTAGACGTCTGTTGTGGCCTGTAGACCGTGCCTCCTTATTTTCTTGGAAGAGGTTCTGATTATGTGCTGAGTTGATACCCTTTAGGTATTTAAAGGTTTATATCATGTCTCCTCTGTTTCTCCTCTGTTCCAGGGAGTACATGTTTAATTCTTTAAGTCTTGTCTCATAGGGTTCGTGGTGGAGGTCCTGAACCATCTTTGTAGCTCTTCTTTGCACAGTTTCCAGACTGTCTATAACCTTTTTAAGGTGGGATTTCCAGAATTGGACACAGTATTCCAGGTGTGGCCTCACCAAGGATCTGTAAAGTAGGATTATCACTTCGCGCTTTCTGCTTGTGATCCCTCTTCTGATGCAACCGAGGATGTTACTGGCTTTCTTTGCCGCCTTCTCACATTGTCTCACTACCTTTAGGTCATTGGATACCATGACCCCTAGGTCCCGTTCTAGGTTTGTGATGGCTAACTGTTTGCCCCTAGATAGTAATTTTTCCCTGAGTTTCTTTTCCTTAGGTGCATGACCTTACACTTCTTGGCACTTGAACTTCAACTGCCAAGTTCTGGACCATTCTTCCAGTTTTGTTAGGTCCGATTCTATCGCTGTGGCCCCTTCCTATGTGTGCACCCTGTTGTAGAGCTTGGTGTTACCTGCAAATAGGTATACTTTCCCTGCAAATCCATCTGCGATGTCACTGATGAATATGTTGAAGAGGATTGGTCCAAGCACCCATCCCCTCACTCGACAGGGTGCCGTTCACTACAGCATTCTGAGTTTTCCCCTGAAGACAGTTTTTCACCCAGTTAACAATTTTTTCTCCTATACCTGCATTTCCCAGTTTGTTAATAAGCCTCCTGTGGGGGATGGAATCAGAGGGCCTTACTAAAGTCTAGATATACAACATCTACTGTCCTGCCTTGGTCTACTACTTTTGTCACCCAGTCAAAGAATTCTGTCATGTTTGTCTGGCATGATCTACCAGTTGTGAAACCATGCTGCTTAGAGTCTAGCCTCCCACTGGTTTTCAGGTGTGCCACTATCCTTTCCTTTAGTAACAATTCCATAATTTTCCCTACAATTGAGGTGAGGCTGACAGGGCAGTAGTTCCCTACCTCTCCCTTGCTTCCGCTCTTGTGTAGGGGTACCATAGTGGCTTTTTTCCAGTCTTCTGGTACATGTCCGCTCTCCAGTGTTTTATTAAAGAGTTCGGCCAATGGAGCAGTGAGTTCCTCCCTTAGCTCTTTTAATACATTTAGCACACTCTGTGACTCTGGACCGCAGCAGTTCCCCATTTCCTCTGGATTTGACTTTTTTTTTCCCATTTACTGCTTTCTCCTTGGGTATGAGACAAGGAGGCTAAATTTGACACTTCAGTGGTTGCAGCTTGTGGGTTATCAATCTGCTTCATTTAGTGCCTTCTCCTTGGGTAAGAGATAAGGAGATTTGATTTTATTATTTTGCTGCCAATTGTTAGAATAAGGGGTCGTAGGTATTCTATTCTGTTCTATGGTAGGATAGACTAAACCAGTATTTTAATCCTGTTAATTTTTAATGTAGGCTGTATTTTTATTTTTTTTTATACTAGAATGTTTTTACACTGTCTCAACCCCTTCTAAGCACATTTATGTGCTACTGAAACACGTTGCCTCTTAGGCTCTGACTTAATCCTAAGAGCCCCACTCTTAAAGGGGCAGTCCTAGTCTTAAAGGTGCAGTACTACTCTGAAAGTGCAGCACACCAAAAGCCTAGCTTATAGGACCTGCCTTTGAAATCTTATTGCATGAGTGCTGGCAAAGTGACTGAAATCGCAAACTCTTCACTGTCAACTGTACCTCGAGTGACATAAGCAAAGCAGTATGGTCTGCCTTGCCACCCTGCTGCCTCCAAGAATTCCTCTGTTGGTACTAACCATCCTCGTGTCTCTAGTTGCTGACAGCGCTAACACATCATCTACCTTGTCTGCCTAGCAAATTATATCAAGTGCATATGGCACCATAACCATAGACTATTACAAGCTGTCCCCCGGCTGTCCAACCCAGTAGGATACCTACTCAGATACCAGTGCTCGCTGCTGCCTGTACTGGAACTCCACTCTGGCACTCATCCCACGCTTCCTCATCTCCCACAGAGCACACACCCTGGGTCACTCCAGTAGAAGGTCGCAAATTCAAAATAACAAGCTGTTTAAGGAGATGATCATAAGGATAGTTCTCCTGTTGCTCTTGCTCTCAGGTAACCTACATCCCAACCCTGGCCAGCAAACTAACTTGAACTCTCTCTTCAACAAAATACAGGGTCTGTAAAATTGGCTACAATAAACATCTGCTGCCTACTCCCTATACTGGATGGGCTCAAGGTGTGGATTATCCAGCATAATCCAGATGCCATCTCAGTAATAGAAACCCGGCTCACTCCTGAAACTCCTGATGCCTCAGTACTTATTCCAGGATACTTGGTTTTTAGGCAGGACCGCCTCGCCAAGAGAGGTGGAGGCTGTGCAGTTTATATAAAGGACACACTACAGGGCCTTGCTGTCCCTGTACCATACCCTAATGACTTAATACAGATGCTGACAATCAAACTGCTCCTAGGTGCACACAATAAAGCACTTACTGGGATCTCAGCCTGTATCCCCCCAAGGAATACAGCAGACGGTTTCACGTTGCTACTTAACAGCTTAAGCAGCCTAAGCCTGCACTCCGAAATAATACTAGGAGGCTTCAACATCAACTGGCTCTCCCCTACAGCATCAGCCCACAAGGATGCACTGTAAGCCATTCACTTTGCTCAACTTGTGGAGACCCCCCATTAGACTAAACAACCGATCCGGAAATGGCACCGTATGGGACTTAGTGCTTTCCAACTGACCGGAGCATTTGTCTGCTATCACTGTTCTTCCGGAAGAACTTAGTGACCACTCCCCCATCATATGCTGCTAGTCCAACAAGTAGTGTAAACCCCTGCCAGGATCATGAGTACTGATTCATGGTCACCTTGAGCAACTAAAAACTGAACTTCAGAATCAGGACTGGACAGTAATATATACCATGAACAATGTTGATACAGTGCTTGACCACTTCATCAGTTGGTTTGACGCGGTCTGTGATAGGCACGCACCTTTAAAAAACAGGAAAGTAAAAGGGACCTACAACCCTTGGATCACTCCAGATCTTATCGAGCTCCTAAAAGCTAGGAATCACCAGTGGTACAAGGCACAGGCCTCAGGAACCAAATCCAATGTTCAGAACTACAAAAGGGCTAGAAATGAGTGTACCAGTGCAATCCGGTTGGCCAAAAGCCAGAACTACAAGAATGCCCTCTCAGATAGCTGGAAAAACAGCAGGTCATTCCATGATACAGGGATTTAAATAATTGATTAGCAGTTTTTTTTCTTGGGACTATACTAACTGTATAGAAAGTATTTATAGACATTTTCTAGAAGTGCTGTGTTTGTTAAACACAGTGAGGCAAGAGCTATGCATTTTCACAAAGATTTAGCACTTTTATGAGCAAAACGCTAATCAATTTTTAGAGTTAAATAAATCCCTGTGATATTACAGGGAAAGACCCTAAGACTACTCCCAATATGCTGAATCTTGATGGAACCCCAACCATGGAGCTAAAAATAATCGTTGACGCATTCAATAGGGCGTTTTATGACCTCAGCAGCTTTCTGCCCCCAGACTATTTCAGCAGTGCCCGAACAGGTAGAAACCAGGTGAACCAAACCCCACTACATGACCACCCACCATTCTATTTCAAGGCTGTCTCTGAAGGCGAAGCAAGGTGATACCTCCAGAAAGTACTTGGGAAATCAAGGCACAGTGTGGATTCCCTAGACCTTAAATTCATAAACCTTGCACTTGATGAAGTTCTTGCGCCGCTCACTAAGATAATTAACCTATCTCCCAGCCTCTCACAATTCCCGAAATGCTGGAATCTGCCATGGTCACCCCAGTGCATAAGAGTGGTGACCGTGTCATCTTGGAAATTAGCACCCAATTTCAGCCCTCCCTCCACTCTCTAAAGCCCTGGAGCACATTGTGGCTGATCAGCTTGTGGAATACTTGGAACAATATCAACTGCAATGCTCCCAACAGCATGGGTTTCGGTATGGACGTAGTACTGTCACAGCCTTACTAGAATTTGCAGAATTCATCTATAACTTACTGGAACAAAGGCTCCTGGTTGGTGCAACTTTTATAGACCTAACCAAGGCCATTAATACTGTTAATCACACAATCCTTATTGAACAACTCGCCAGCATCGGACTTTCCCCAGACACCTCCGATTGGTTTTTCTAGTTACCTAAACCGGTCACAAGAAGTGAAAATCAGAGATGCGCACTCTGAAAGCTGCCCAGTATGCTCCTGGGTCCCACAAGGTTCCACCCTGGGCCCACTATTATTTAGTATCTTCGTAAATAAGCTCCCCAACTCTTGCAATGGCCACATACTCCTTTACGCGAATGATGCCGTTATTTTCACTGGGCACTCGCAACCAAAGCAACTTCAGGACCAACTCCAGCGAGGTTTTACATCTGTTGAAAAACGGTTTACTGCCCAGAAGCTTATCTTGAACTACAAAAAACTAAGACTATGATGTTCACCAGTAACCACAGCAAGCATAGAAACTTTCTGCTCACTACCACCAGTGTCGAGGGGATCACCCCTAGAGGTAGTCCAACAATTTAAGTACCTGGGTATAACTATTGACTCTGCCTTGTCCTACACCCAGCACATCGACAACATCTCGAAGGCAATAAACAGAAGAATAGGTATGTTTTACAGACACAAACGCAACCTGACCCCAGACGCTTTGCACCTTGCCATTCATAACTCTGTTATCTCACTCGCTGACTACAGCATCATCATATATGGACCAGCTATGGACACAGCCCTCCAGCGCATCAAAGCAGCCTTAAATAAAGCCTGCTGTCTTCTCATCGGTGCTGACTGAATGACCCACACATGTGATCTCCCAGGCCAACTGCCTACAATTTGACAGCATGCTTGGATTTCAAACCTGACTGCCAAAAAAGTCATTCTTGGTATGATACCACCCGGCTTCCAAGCCCTTCTGACTCCTCCGTTAAACTAGTGAGCTACAAGAAACTCCTCCAGCCAGATGCTCAGAACCCCAAGGTGCCGTACTGCACTAGGACAACGTGCTTTCGCATACAGAGCCCGTCACTGGAGCAATTCGCTGCAATTTAATATATTAAATACAACCACGCTGGGTTCCATCAAACATTTGCTACGACAGTGCCTAGTCGCTGAGGCTACCTGTGACTGCTACCACTGAGACTGCCTCCCTGCTCCATATGTGGCCTTATGTCTCACACTCTACCCGCATTACCCTACTTTACCATCACCCTTTCAGCACTTACTCTCTGCTGCCCCCTTCCCGCTTATCTCCACCTGTCCCTTTCCTCCCACGTACTTCCCTCTCATCCAACTCCTGCCCTTTCCCTTGTCCACCTCCCCCCTCCTCCACTTTTGACTTGCTATACCTTCCTGCCCTTAGTAATCCAGCTATTACTTGACTCAGGCATACCTTGTACACTGCCTGTGTTGTTTAAATGAATTGTACTGTCTGTTTGGAGTGTATTCGTGTAAAACCCCTTGTCTCCGTCCTTTACCTATCCCAACGTGTCTAGTCCCACCTCAGTTTTAATGTGTATTTCTTCAGTGAACCTATGGCTTTTGCTGTATTCTACCTAGATGTATTCAGGCCTGGTGACACTTGCAATGTACCTGTTATTGTAATTGTTATCATGGTGATGTTTTTGTTTGACGTAGAACCTATGTAAAGAGCTGTTGCTCAAAGATATTAATCCAAGATTTCAATAAATAAAAATACCCGAGGATGAATTCCGTCTGGTCCCATAGCTTTGTCTATTTTCAATTAATTTAATTCTTCTAGGACCCCCTCTTTTGTAAAGGGGTTTGTGTCTGCTTCCTGGATGTGGAGACCCATAGATAGTGTTAGACCATTACCATTCTGTTCTCGTGTAAAAATGGACCAGAAGTATTCGTTTAAGAGCAGCCCGCGAATGAGGATAGCCGTTCAAGGGCAGAGTACAGATCATAGTGATAAGACAGGAGGAGGACCATGCAATGAGCTTGTATTTCCCATTGACATGCTTCTGTTGAACTTCAGGAATGTCAGTGGGGAATAGAGATAGGTATGTCAGCTTCCAGGCTAAGAGCTGTTCCACGCATCCAGCACAGTATTTTCATATTGAAGATTTTCTAATGAGCAAACGGAAAAAGAAAAATGCTTCAGAAATAAAAAGTTACAACAGAACACTTCTCAAAATTCATATTATTTTCCTGCCTGCCTGTTTTGGCTCCACTAGCTCTTTATAAGATACCAAGTTTCTTAGTAGGTTGTTCAAAGATGTCAATTTTTAAGAGCTCCCTCAAAGATTTTTACTAACACTGTCTGTAAGTGTTTTATCTGATTTTACATGTTTGTATGTTTTTTGCATATGTTTGATGTTTTGTTTATTATTGTGTCTGTGTAAGTATTGTGTGATCATAACTGTCCGCCTGTAAAAATGGGCAATTTTGCCCACAGGCCTTTCAGTATAAAATAAAAAATGAAATATTGTCAACACCCTGTAGTTTATTTCATATCACTGCTGGATGGTTCACAATCAAAAAGCAGTTCACTTTGGGTGTTTTTAGTCTTGCTGGTATGTTCATTATAAGGACTGAGACTCAACAGTGTAAGTAAGCATGAGGAATTGTAATAGGCACAGGATTCGATGCTGTCATGCTATAGTAGAGATACAGCAATTGTGTTACAACAGCATTCTGAAATCAACTGTGTTCCAACCGCGACTGGAAGTGCATGGGTTTCCTTACACTACACCACTGAATCATATACCTATACATGAATAATGACAACACCCTGTAGTTTATTTTATATACTGGCTGGTTAACAGACTAAAAAAAAAATAACTTGCCTTGGGATCTCTGTGATGGGTTGTTTTTCATTTATTTCAGTAAAGTATTGTTGCTCTAGTTTTAAATCACTTTCCATTTTGGTGGCAGCGTTTCAGTTGTATTGATCTGTCACAAACTGAAGACTGGCATCTTCTTTGAGGATCTGAAAGTGCGACTGCAATTTTTTGACTTGTTTGCAGATGGTAACGAGACTGGCAGTGGGGTGAGTACACACACTAAGAAAGAGAAAAAGGTCTAGTCACAGGTAAATTTAGTTTCTGGTATAGTAGTACACAAAGTTTTGAGGCTGTTGATTATTTAAAGGCTCTTTCTATGCGAGCACAGGCTATGTAGTGTGCAACTGCAGCAAACAGTGGGTTGTTTACGGGGCTAGAAGTAACTTTTTTGTGGATGGCTGTCCATGGGACAGGTGCAGTGTTCATTTTGATTGTCCCACAGAATTTGTAAATATTCATTTTGATTGTCCCACAGAATTTGTACCTGTCCTGTTAATTTTTGTTTACCAAGTTTATATTTCTGTTTCCGAATACAAGTTAATGATAACTTGTGTACCCCCTGGCTGGTACAGTGCCCTGAAAAGGACTTAATTACTAATGGTGCCCATTGTAAGGTGCCCTATAAAGGGCTACTAAAAATTGCCCACAGGCTGCTACATGGCCCTGAAAAGGACTTAACAAGTGTGCCCCCAACTCAAGGCTCCCATAGGGGCCAAGGGACCTTAACTCCCTTCTGTCCTGCCCTGACAAACGGACCAGCTTCCTCTGCTCCTGTGTATAATACAGACACTAAGTGTTTCTACTTAGTAACGCAGACAAGTGCTTTTAACCAGCCTCATCTCCTGTTTGTTGAGCCATTCCTGCTCCGACAGGGTGTTTTAAATGGCTGTCTTAGCCCTTTAAGCTCTTCTCCTAATCTCTAATATAGTCTCCCCACTTTCTGTCATGATGGTCTGCCCTGAAAAGGGTTTTCAGATATTGTTTTCTAGCCCTTACAAAGGCTTTCAGTTACTCTAACCCAGGCTCCCCTTAGTTGGCAGTCCTGAAAAGGTTTTTAATTTGATTCCCCAAAACTCTGCTGCCTGTGAACACAAGCTACTTCTGGGCTGGTACTGCAAGTGCAGAACACACAGAAATGAGGCATGACACTGAACACGTGCCCAGTCTAGTCCTACTGCAGCACTGTTTTCATTTCTGCTACTTGAGAAAACTGCTGACCACACAGAAGAGCCTATCATTGGATGTTGAGTTGAACGAACATTTCTCAACGTGTGACACTGGGATGTCATGACATCCATAGTCCAACCTCAAGGTGGCAACATCTCCTGGGTCCTGGTAAGTGCTAATGCTTTTTCACTTGGTGTCTGTCCCAGGGGCAGGCAGAGAGATGAAACCAGCTGTCCCTGGAGAAAACTGGGTGTCTGGGACAGGCAGACAGGTGGTTATTTCAACCCCAGGTTGTTTACATAAACAAGATGAACTGCGGGGAACTATTTGGCAAGAGAACAGAGTCAAAAACCTGAGGTTGGAAGTGGAAACTGGGGGGTTAAGAGCTATGTGAGGGAGGTTCTGTTTTGTGGAAAGGGTGATGGAGCCATGGAACAGTCTGCCAGTGGAGGTAGGGGGCGCTAAGATCATAACCGGTTTTAAGCATGGCTGGGACAGAGGGAAGTGTTTGCGGGTTGACCGATGAAAACAAAACCATTCACTTAGGAAGACAGAAAAAAATATTTGGCACACCAAGCTTCAAGTGCTGTAATTTTTATTCACTATGGCAGCAGTAATATACAAAACAGACACTGTTTGCTACGCAGCTGATTGCATGAGGGGTTCCCAGTTGTAGCCTTTGTTGTTTCCTGCATGCAGTTTGGTGGTTGCTCAGGTCAGTAGCAGCAGGGAGGGGAGCAAGGGGGTGGACTGGAAAGGATAAAAACCCCATATGGACAATTGGATCCAGGGCAGATAGGAACTCTGGGCAGACTAGATGGACATTTGATCTTTTTTTGCCATCGTCTGTTTCTGTGATGTGGAATGCATGAGGAGAAAGTACTTTCTTTACTACTATGGGTTTGAGTGACAGCTATGCTGTAATAACTGTCTGTGTATTACGGCAAAAGCTGCTTATTTTGGTATTTGAAGGTGGTGCCACCTCAGTTATTAAAAAACCTAACCAGGCTGGCCCGTCGGCGCAGCGGTTGGATTTCCGCTTGTGACCCCAGCGACCCAGGTTCGGGAACGAGCTCTGGTAGCTGGAGAGCTGGCCGAAGGGGAGGCAGCTTGAGCGTCCTATGACTGCTCGCTGTCTCCAGGGAGGGAAGGGATCGCGACCTGGTGCCATAACGACCACTGGTGGAGGCCAGTGGTAGTATAGCACATCACGGCCATTGGGGGTGGTGCGTGACAGATGTCCGGACGTCACGCACCTTAAGAAAGCCAGGAAAATAGCTTGCTGGCCTTCAGATGACGGCTCTCTGCTACTCAGGGGCCTCCAGTGCCTTCCCGGCGCCTCCTGTTCCCCAGCAGCATCCCTGGGCCCTAGAAAGTGTGCGCTGGGGCTATCCACTCCCCCGGTGCCTTCCCCCTCGGAGGAGAGGGACCCGCCCGGTAAAAAGGGATATACCGGGATATCCCGGGGGTCGGCTGCGATCTGGGGATCCGAGGAGGGCCGAGAAAGGTCAGAAGGGGTCAGAGGGAGCTTGACAGGGCCCGAAGGAGTGAAGGACCAGCGAGCATGGAGGCGGAAAAACAGATTACTCAAAAAGCAAAAAAAAAAAAAACCTAACCAGTAATTATTGTTCAATATAGACTAAATTTGTGTTCCCCTACATGATACAATTAGGAAGCATAAGCGCCATTCTTTTAAGGCAGTTCTCTGGTTACTAGTGACAAGCTTCTGTTAAACAGAATTGTGGAATTTATGTCTTTAGGGTGACCAGAAAAGAACATTTAAAACCCGTGTTTCATGATTTATTACAAAAGTATCTATCTAATTTTGAATTCTGTTTTCTTCATTGTTATCTTTTGACTCTTTCGCAAACACAGACTGGGAAAGCAAGGAGAACATGGGTTTACTAACATAGAAGAAATATTTTTAATTTTTTTGTAGCTTTATTACACCGCTTGGGAAATATGTTTTCTCATGTCAAAAAACACAAAAATCTTTTCTTCCCTGTGAAAATACTAAAATTCAGCAAATGTTTACTTTTTTCAATTTCTTTTTAGAAAGTTTTATTAAAAATGCATTTGTCCTAACTACAGTGTGCTTGAATTTTAAATTTTTTGTGTAACCCTTTAGAGCTTTATCTTTATTGCTATTGTTTACCCTACCTGTTTTGATTCTGTAAGGCACCCAGAGCCTCTGGGATTGGGCGCCATATAAATACATTTTACCTTACCGTTGTATTAAAAACAAGGATACCCATGAAAATGGCTGCTGTCTTCTGGGACAGGACTGGCTGTAGGCTGAGATAGTGACTGCACCACACTTGAGAGTCCCAAAAGGAGGAATTTGGTGCATGTTGCTCATAACTGAAACAATGGAAAACCTGTTTTGGGGGCACCTTTTGTCCTAGTGAAGCTTTGTCAATTATTGTATACGAGGATTTTCATATTAGTACTCATGAAACTATGCCATGGCTTTAAGGACCCATCTGGAAACCAGCTGTTACCAGCTGACTATGTCTTTTCTGGTGAAACTTTCGAAATAAATAATAAACAAGGCTTCAGTGTGTGCATGTGTGTTTTGAGAGAGGGACACAGAAACCACACCATTTGGACATTTGTTCTGTCCCTGTATCCTTTTTTGGACTCTGCACACAGCCATTGCAAACTACCTACCTCAACTGTGTGCTGCAGTACCTCTAAGTGTACTAATAGGAGCTGCCATGTACTGGAGACAGATCAGATTGCAGTCTCATGCATTTTTTACCCTATTTTCATTGAAGTATGTAAAATACATAAAAAAAAAAAAATTGAACTAGGAAACTAATAAAAAGAATTAATGAAATGAACTGATATTTTGATATGAATGCTGATAAAGATATTAGGTTACCCCCATCTGTACTTTTTCTTCTTCGGTTATGGTGTGTCATGAATTTCTACACATATCTGTTTGACAAGCAGCCAGCTCCACAGCTGCAAACTCCCTGCTTCAAGTGCCTCATGGATTACCACCCATGTTGGTGTCCGGGACAAAGGGCAACATTCCCACATCCACTCCCTGAGGCACAATCTAGTTGGGAGCAGGAGTGTCCAGCCAGGGACCTGTGCGTCACCACCATCATTCAGACAGCACTGTTTTCTGCCTCTGGATTAGCTTTCTCCCCACAGTGTCGAGTACTACCCCAGCAGGTCTTACACGCACACAGCAATGTCCTGTGGAGGAGGCAAGCTCCCTGGCCCATCATAGGGTTCACTGTGGCGGCACAACTTCAGTGCCAGTCCTGCCCCAGTTGGGAGTGCTGCCAACCGCTTCAGCTCCCGAGTCTACTCCCAAACTCAGGCTGTCTGCTTTTTAGCATGATACGCTGCCCACTGGACCAACAGAGTGGCTCAGGTTTGTTTAATTTTTAATTTTGATTTGTTTGTGTTGTGACGCTTGGTCAGCTGGTTATGATTATTGTATAAAAATATAGTATCTGCTTGTCTTACATAAGACATCCTGTGCTTCCATTGGTGCCCCCCACCGTTTCAGTGAAGCTACAGGATATGAAAACTGACCAGAAACCATTTAACTAACTGACTTCCTTCAGAATGCTATTTTATTACTGTTTTATGACGGGCCTAAGCTTTTTGAAGTGCAAACCAAATACGACTTTGCCTTCAGAAACAGGACGTCATTAGGCTGATTCCTGCTAGCCTTTTAACACATTGGTGCCAGGGTGGGATTGCGAAGTTCAAAGAAGGATGTGTAACTGAGGAGTTATATATAGGAATTGTCTTTTTTCTTCTGATGGCACCTTATTTAAAATACCTCCTGATAGGGAATAATTTTTTGTAATTTTATATTCTAAAAGGAGGAGCTAGATGACTCACAGCAGGGGTGTGGAGACACACAGAGTTTAAACTGATACTTGTGTCTGAAATATTTGTCATATCATCTTGGGACTCTAGAGAGACACAGCTGCCTGATCTAACTTTAAAACACACTTCCAGAGGTAATACCTTAGACAGCAAAGGTCTAAATGTATTGTGGTAGGAGTTTTTGTTTTGCACTTTGCCCTTGTTCTTTTATATGATTGTGAGCCCTTTGATATATTGTTCTGTGTTTACATTTTTCATAGTTTTATCATCTTTTTGTAAAGTACATTTTCTTAAGATACTGCCTGGGTGTGTTTTCTAAGTTCTTTTTGCATGTGATGTATACGTGGTTAAGTCTGACAGCTGTTTGAAGGGCTTGATGGTGTTACTAACTGAGAAAAGGTAAGAATATACCTAAGATCTCTTATAGAGTTAAAAGGGTTCATTTTGGAAGCCTGGCTGGGTGCCCTTGCCGAAAGATTGTACCGAAATCCCAGAAGAGGGTACGTATCTGAGCCTGTTCATTGGGTATGCTAGCATAAGGTTCACAGTTTGAATCCACCTCAGAACTTGAGACTAAAGGTGATTCGGACCCAAAATCAGAAAGGAGGGTTACCCTGTCTGTAATCTGTTCACACTATTGAGCTCTGAAGTTGGCACTGGGGGAACAGAGGGCCTGATCTGCTGAGTGCGTTTGTGACATATGTCACTGCCATTTTTCTTCTAATCAGGACACAGTTGAAAAGGAGATTGTGCCTCAGTGTACCTTTCCCTGATATATATTTTAAGAAATAGTTTTCTTTACTGATCACTTTTAAACTTAATTTTTTACTTTTTGTAGTACCCCTGGACATAATCTTAGTACTTTCTTCTGTCACTCTGTCTTCCCATCTTTGGAACCCCTGGTGACCAACGACTGACACTCCAATCCTGCCCTTGCTCACTCCTACCTGTAGCCCCTGAACCAGTAACCTGTGGCTTATTCCCACAACTGGGACCCTGCTGGTGGAACCAGATCTCTAAGGACATATTACTTTTTGGTTGGACAGGTAACCAGAAGTAGCACTGCTGATTCATTATATACTACACCAGAAGTAGGAGGCTGGGAGGAAGAGGCAGGCCAGGCAGCCCAGATGGGTGTGGTGGGAGGAGGGAGCTTAATCAGAAGAGACAGGTAGGGGAGTGGAGTAGCATTATATTTTCCGGAGGAAATCAAGGTTGCAGAGATTCAGGGGATCCCGGATGAGTCAAAAGCACTATGGGTAACAGCTGAGACAGGATCAGGGGCAGCCATTAGGATAGGAGTCATCTACAGGCCCCATAGCAAGGGGATATTGGGGACAATGAAATGATGGAGACATTTCACAAAATAACAGACAAGGGTGAGACAATAATAGTAATGGATTTTAACTTGGCAGACATAAACTGGAAATCTTGTACATCATCTTCGTCAAGAGGATGGGACTTTGTAATGGCCCTGCAGGGTGCAGGGTTGAGGCAACTTGTGGAAACTCCTACCAGAGGTGAAGCTGTCCTGGACTTGGTTTTAACAGTGACAGGGCAAGGGAGGTAGAGGAGGGGTGTCCCTTCAGCAAAAGCGACCACCGTATGGTGGGATTTAAAGTAAACACTAGTGAAGATATTTGTCATTCCAAGATCAGGGTTTTAGATTTTGGAAAAGCAGACTTTCGGAAGCTGAGGGATAGCCTGACAGAGAGTCTTAGATACAGGGAAGAGAAAGGAGTAGATGAAATGTGGGAGTATCTCAAAGGAGCTATCACAGAGGTACAGTAACTGAACTGTGCATCAGAAGGGTGAGCAAGGCAAATAAAAAAAGGAAACCCCTCTGGTTCTCCAGGGAGGTGGCTGCAATATTAAGGGAGAAAAAGAAGGCTTACACAAGTTTAGGGTGTCCATGGAAGATGAGGATAATAAACCTATAAGGTAGCCCAGAGGGAAGCTGGTAAGGCAGTAAGGAAGGCTAAAGCCTTGTCTGAACTGAGGATTGCGCAGCGGGTAAAGGAGGGAGATACAGCCTTGTTTAGGTACATAAGGGAAAGGAGGAAAACCAAGGGGGGGTAGTTAGACTAGCAGATACTGGAGGGAAACTGGTAGAAAAAGATTGCGAGAAAGCAGAAGTCTTAAACCAGCACTTCTGTTCTGCTTTCACCAAAGAGAACGCAGTGGGCCAAGCCTGCATATCAGCAACACCCAGGGATTGGGTGTTGACACAAGCCCCCTTCACAGAGGCTCAAATCTTGGAAGCTTTAAATAAACTAAAGGTGGACAAGGCCATGGGACAAGATGGGATTCACCCTAGAGTTCTCAGAGAGCTGGGGTGTGAACTAGCAACAGCCCTAGCAGAACTGTTCACCAAAATACTAGAGAGTGGGACCATACTGGAGGACCAGAAAAGGGCAACAATGGTCCTGCTCCACAAAGCAGGGAGGAGGCTGGCCGTTACTTCATGTCGGTGGTGGGGAAGTTTATGGAGACACTACTGAAACCGAGAATCATAACTTATCTGGAATCCAGAGGGCAGCAAGATTCAAAACAGCATTGGTTCACGACAGGTAGGTCTTGCCAAACTAACCTGGTCAACATTTTTGACTGGGTTACAAGGATAGTAGATCAGGGAGTGGCAGTAGATGTCTGTCTGGACTTTAGCAAAGCCTATGTCTCTGTTCCACACAGAAGGCTGGTAAGGAAACTGGACCATGGGGGTAGGCAGGGAGGTAGTTGAGTGGGTGAGTAGCTGGCTGAGAGGAAAAACACAGAGGGTTCAGGTAAAGGTGGCATTTTCAGTTGAAAGGGAGGTGACCAGCGGGGTACCACAGGGTTCGGTACTGGGTCTCCTACTTTTCAGTGTGTTCATAGCAGACAATGCAAATGGGCTGGATGGTAAAATGTGTCTATTTGTTGATGACACCAAGATTTGCAACAGAGAGGACTCCTCTGAGGAGTATGACTTCAGACTTGAAGAGACTGGAGGAGTGGTCAGAAACATGGCAGCTGAAATTCAATGCCAAAAAGTGAAAAGTCATGCAATTAGGCAGAAACAATCCCAAAGAGGATTATTACCTGAGAGGAGAGTAGCTAGCTTCCACCAGCCGGGAGAGGGAACCTAGGGGTCATTATATCAGAAGACTTGAAAGTGGGTAAACAGTGCGAAAAGGTGGCACTAAAGGCAAGTGACATGCTGGGCTGCATATGGAAGGGAATCACGAGTCACAGGAGGGAAGTAGTGTTACCACTGTACACGGTGCTGGTGCACCCCCACTTGGGGTACTGCGTACAGTACTGGAGACCGTATCTCAAAAGTGGCACAGAAACGAGATGATGCAGGAGGGCCACGAAAATGCTTCAGGAACTGCACCATATTTATTTATTTAGTCTTTGTTTACGGGGTAAGGGCACTAGCCAACGTGATGACTATTTTCAGGCACGACCTGGGAGAGTACAGAACAAAATTGGGCAAACACAAGTACATTTCAAAATACAGTAAATTACAGCCAATACAACTTTTCAAGGAGGAGGGAACTTACATGGATGCAGGAAAGTGGCGGGGGGGTAAAACATAACAGAAATGGGGAGGGCTCCTATAACAAAATACTCTAGTAGAGAAACAAATTTTACAGATGGGAAACAGTGTAAGGATCTAAAGCAATACAGAGGACATCATTGAAAAAAGCTTACAGGACGGAGGGATATAACATAACGCAAGATAAGTCTGTATGCAGTATCAGGAAAACTAAGCAATCAAAATTATCTTATTAATAAAGTTGAGAGAAGGAGGAAGAGGAGGAGGAAGGCAGGAAGAATAAAGTTGAGAGAAGGAGGAAGAGGAGGAGGAGAAGGGCAGGAAGAAGAGACAGTGAGGTTGCAAAGTGATAGAAATGTAGAAGAAGGGAAACAGGACCCATACAGAGGAATACGAGTATAACCAGAGTAACAGGTGGGAACAAAGACAAGTGCATGGATTGGAGAAGTATTGCAGGGGAATAAGGCAAAATAGGTTAGCCCAAGGTATCAGGTAGGGTCAAAACAAGTGCAGGGATCGGCACACAGTAGATAATGACAAAATTCATTTTTGAAGCACTGATGGGAACCAGACAATCTGAGTTCAAGGGGAAGTGTATTCCAAAGCTGAGGAGCCGCGAATTTGAAAGCCCCAGTGTCCTTAAAGGTATAGCATCTGGGGACGTTTAATAGAGATTTGTCAGCAGACCACAGTCCCCGAGAGACTGTGTGAGGAGTTAGCAGCTCTGCTAGAGACTTTGGGGTTTTGAGCCTAACAATTACGTCGCTGAGGGAACCAAGATGATACTGTCTCAATGCAGTAGGAGAGAGTCAACCACGGTCATTATAAAGTTAACAACGGTGTTTCAGATGAGAAGAGGAGGATGCATAGTGACATATATTATTGTATGTACCATCCCATTTCTGTAGGACTGTTTTCTGGGTACCCCCAAGAAGGGGGGCACAGTAGGTAAGGGAGGGAAGCAGTATTCTTCTAGCAGTGGCATGTTTAGCAGATGGCGTTGGCATGAAACCAGACTTGTATGCAGCACCAAGTTTACTGTTTACCTTCATGCAGGTGGATTGAACCTGATGGTTTAGATCCAAGGATTGGTCGAGCATGACCCCAAGATAGTTAAAAGACAAGACAGTTTTGAGCACATTACCATCAAGGTCCTGTACCGCAAGGGAGGCAGAACAGTTTCGAAGTTTGGAAGCCGAGCCAAAGAGCATAACCTTCATTTTCTTCACATTGAGCACAAGTTTATGTTCATAGAGCCAGTTTTGGACATTTTTTAAGTCAGTCGAGAGGTCTGAGTTTAAGTTCTCCACTTTATCACTTGCAAAGATAACATTATATACCGGAGAGATGAGCAGCTTTGCAGTGAACTAGGGACATTATTTACAAAGAGCGAGAAGAGGAGTGGCCCCAGGATGGAGCCATGAGGCACGCCCACAGTTATAGAGGCAACCTCAGATATAGCTGTATTAAATTTAACCACTTGTGACCTGAAGGACAAGTAGCTGCTGAACCAATGAACTACCGTGGTAGAGAAACCCATGCTGCGAAGGCAGGATAGAAGTAGGGGGTGGTCCACTAGGTCAAAGGCCTTTGTGAGGTTGATGAAAACAGCCCCAGTGATTCTACCCAAATCCATGTTAGAGAGAATATCAGAGGTAAGTTTTAGTAGGGCCATGGACGTACTGTGATTTTTCCTGAAACCATGTTGAGCATCAGAGAGAATACCATATTTTGAGAGGAAGTCCAGTGTTTGGGTGGCAACAGCCTACTCATGTAGTTTGAACAAGACCGAGAGAATAGCAATGGGACGGTAATTTCCAATATCCTTTTTTTCCCCTTTTTTGAAGACTGGCGTTTCACGAGCCTCTTTCCACAGGACAGGTACTGTGCCACTAGACAGGAACAATTTTTGCCAAGGTAGAGGCTATATAAGGGGCCACAATCCTGAGGAGGCAAGGTTCGAGGAGGTCTGACCCCACACTTGTATTATCAGATATAGTTGAGAGGAGTTTAAAGACCTCCTGGGCAGTTATAGCCTTAAAGTAGAAAGACAGGGTAAGTAATGATGCATGGGAGAATGTAGAGGAGCCTGGTGACTCACGTTCACCTGGGGACTGCGGACAGGAGGCCAGTGATTGGAAGGCAGAGGTGTACTGGGACAGGTCCGAGAACATTTGGTTGTAAGCATTTGCTATAGTCTTCGGGTCATTGCAGTGCACCCCATTTAGTATCATATCAGATGGGGAGTAAGATTGGGAAGATCCTAGAAAAGTTGTAAAATGAGATCAGAATTTTCTAGAGTCCGACGCTGAGCTCACCAGCAGGTCCTGGCAGTATTTACTTTTGGCTAATCTTATTTTCTTTTTGCAGCGATTTCGTGAAACCTATAGGTGTTAAAATCTGCCAGCTACCCAGTTTGTTTAAAGCATTTTCAGCGTTTGTCCCTAACACGTAGCTCAGTTAGGAGGTCCTTATGCAGCCATCTAGTAGGTTTGCCTCTTACTCTTCTAGTGATCTTAGGGGCATGCCTAGACTGAATATCAATAAATTTGTTTAGAAAGACCTGTAGAGTCTCTTCAACATCGTTAGTATTGTAGATTTCAGACCAATCCAAGCAAGACATGTCGAGGCGAAATGCATTTTCATCCAAGTGTCCAAAATTCGTGAATTTGACGTAGCGGAGTGGCAGAGGCCCACAGGCAGAAAATAGGAGCATGGTCAGTTAAGGCGTCCGCAAGAATCTGTGTTGAGGTCACATGTCCAGGATGGTTTGTCAGTTGCCAGTCCAGAAGGGTACTAGTTTTAATTGGACTTGGTGTCCTAGTAGGTTCAGTAATTAGCTGATGAAGGTTAGAACTACTGGCTTCTGATACCAAGGAGCTATAAGTTGGACCCAGTCAATTAAGGTTTATGTCCCCCAAGATTATTATCTCATTTTGGTTAGCAAGTGTAAAAGTTGAGTTGAGTAGGTCCTGAAACCCTGCCAAGCCAACAGTAGGGGGGGTTATAGGCACAGACGATATGGAGTCTCTTTGCTCCTAGAGAGACAGAGACATGCAAGCGTTCACATAGCGAGAAAGAGGTCAGGTCACTGATAGCTGTTCGGTTGAGGTGATCTTTGTGATAGATGGCGACGCCACCACCTCTTTTCTTCATTGGCCTATCCCTTCGGATCAGGGAGTAGCCTGCAGTTGAGCAGAGAGCGTCAGGTATACTGGGTTCTAGCCATGTTTCAGTGAGGCAAAGAATATCAGGGTTATGTTTTATTTTAGGATTACAAGTACCTTTGAGCCAAGGCTCTTTTACAAAAGTTCCACGTCAATTGAGGTACAATACAGATATTACACAGAGTTGAGTAACAATGTAGAAATGGTGCACAGACATTTTTAAGCAGCTGAAATACATTACATTGAGGGAAAGTGAGTACCGGGGGCAGGGTAGCCAGAGGTAACTGAGGCTTGAAATGGACACAGAAAGAGCAGTGCACCCATGGGCATTTGTCAGGCCTCAAAAAAGTGCTTGGGGGTAGGGGGTTAAAACAGGAGGGGAGGGTATGTTCTTTCATCCATGCCACAAGTTCATCCATGTGGCATATGAGACTTCTTGTATTCATGTGAGCAATAAGGAGCCCCTTTTTTGAAAGCTCTGTCAAGTCATCTGAAGAGAAGTGAGAAGAGGGGCCTAGATTTTCCTCAGCATCACCTGCCAAGAGGAGGATAAGAGAGGCCAGGAAACAGAGCCTGACTAAGTGAAAGGTATGGCATACCAGGACAGACTGAGGGAACTTAGCATGTACACAGTCAAGGAAAGGAGCGTGCGCAAGGAGCGGGTGCAGGGACAAAATGTATCATCAAAATCAAACGAAGTCCAGCACTCACCAACCACAAATTAAGCTGCTCGCAATATACTGGTGTGCAATTAAATTTATTCATGGTGCCAACTCACATGTCTTGATGCATTTCGGAATGGATTCCTTTTTCAAAAGACATGTCTTTTGAAAAAGGCATCCATTCCAAAACACGTCAATATGTGTGAATTGGCACTGTGAATAAAGTCTGGTCACATAGGTGCCATACTGTAGATCTCTTTCAAGATATGTTTTGGAAATTTATTGAACTATGAAAACTGGAACCATTAAAGCAGCAGCGCAACAAAAAAAGTTATTCAAAAAGCCCATTTTCTGCTATGGTTATAAAAAATATTGGCAGAACTGTTGATTTGGATTTTCTGAATGCTTCCTATGCTGTGTACTGTACATTTGCATATTTGTTTGGACTCTTATCCTCCTTGGGTCCTCTGTATTATTTCTATGGGACAATGAGGCAGTCATATTTTTTTCTTGAGAAATAATTACTTTAAAACTTTCATAACATTCTTAAATGATAAAGAAAACTGAACATTTCACCACCAAAATAAACTGGAAAACATCTGGCATCAATTAGGAAAAAAAAAGGTGGGGTCAAATTTTAACCCATTTTCATTGCACTGCTGCTTTAATAGTCTGTTTATTTTTTTTTTCCATACTTAATGGAGGCCCTTGGTATTGGCTCTCTCCACTTGCTCTGACTACTTGAAAGCCAGTAATATAGTAACATAACTAATTTTAAGGTCAGAATGGATTCTCCACCCCATGCATCACAAGCAGGAATGGATAAGTATGCTGTAAAAACATATACTCATTTAAAGGTGTTCCTGATCACTCTGCTACCTAGAATATTCAGTGATTCACTTGACAAGAAGAAATCAGACCAGTTTATCCCCATTCATTTTTCTATCTCTTGCTCCTCATTCCCTTCCCATAACCCCACGAGGAAACACTGGCATCTTGATTTTTCTGTGCACATTGATGCAATTCACCATAAGCTTCATCCTAAGCTTGATGCTTTGTACAGGAACAAAGCGTGTATTCTGCTCCCTGCCCGCCGAGAAATTGTACTAAAAATTATCCTTCCAGTTTTTGACTGTGGTGACTTAGTCTACTGTAGAGCCCATAAAACCTCCCTTGCCAGACTTGACCCCCCCCTTTTCATTTTTTCTGCTGCTTCTCTTTACATTTCCTCTGTCGTACTCACCACTGCTCTCTTTACTGTGCTCTTTCTTTTCATTCTCTTGATGCTAAGTGTCTTTCCCATTGTGTCTATTTTTTGTCCAAATTCTGGTTTGGCACCCTTCCCTCTTGTCTCAAATCCCTTCTTTCCCCTCATCCTTCTTCCTCTTACCCTCTTCACAACAATACTTTTCATTCTCTTAATATCCCTCTTAAAAAATCTATTTTTGGTCAATCTGCTTTTTCTTGCTACTTTCCTAAACTTTGGGCCTCCCTTCCCCTTTTTGTTCATGTTGCCTCTTCTTTCTGACTTTTGTCGTCGTCCTTGCAACTGCCTTTGACCCCCTCCTCCTTTCACTTTTGTCCATGTTGGCCACGTGCAGAGCTGCTGGGAGCCACCTCCTTTCACCTGATGATAGGCTTGCATTCTATGATTGCTTCCCTGGTTCACATCAGAGGGCAGTTGCAAACTGTGTAATACAAATAACACTTAAAGTATGGTGGGAAATGGAGCAATGTTCTTCATAGAACGTCTTCAGCCCCCCTGAGACTCTATCAACATGTACATGAAATGGGGGTGGAGTGCCCTTTTGAAATAACACCAAAAAAACTTCTAGTTAGTTCCAATATCTTATTTATTCTTTTCCCCTACGTTTCACCCATATCAGGGGCTTGTTCACAGGGTATATATTCTTAATTCTCTTCAATATTCTTGTTCATATTTCACTAAGCTGTACAATACTTATAATGGCTTATAAGAGTTCTTTCAACTATTGTGCCAGCATTTGTTATATAAATTTAATTCTCTGAGATACACCTGGTATGCCTCACAAACTGTCTCACATATCTTAGATTAAGGTCCAAATTCACTGAAATCCTGAAAGGAGATCAGTAAAAACGACACACACAATGGCTGAATGGTGTTTGTATATCACACCTGCCCTTTGCTGTTAATGGAATGAAGGGACAAAGGTTATCAGATGACCCAATTTGCCATCTTGGTAGTTTCTAGCTGTCAGTACCTTTGTATGGCGAGCTTTGCAGACATTATTCTTATGGGCACCTCAGGATTGGTTCTCCATCCCTGAATGAGCAGAGCATTTACTTTCTGAGACCTTCTTTCTTATTTTGGCATGAGACTCTCCACAGTGAAGACATCTTACTCCGAAGGCAGTTTTTCAGTATTTCCCCTACCCAGATAATATGCTGTAGGTATTTAGACCCAGTGACTTGGGTCAGTAAGTAACTGAGCCACAGATGAAGTTGTAATGTGAATCTTTGGGCCTTTACAGGTGATGTCTGACAGGAAGGTGTTGCCGCTGGTTGGCAACAAGATGTCATGTTGTTTTATATAAAGGAAGTTACCGTGCCAAAAGTAGGTATTGTGCTACCTGTGGTCCTAGATTGGTATGGGGAGTTCACACAAGTGAAGTTATGGTTATCACGGTAGACAGTCACGCAGTGGTGGAAACCAGGCTGGTGAGGCATGTACCTCACTCGCTGCAACTCTGTATGACAGAGCGTGAGCTGTAGAACCTTAAAATAGTGTGGCATGGTCGGAGAGGGTAGTATATAACATACTAAAATTACTAAGTTTGGCAATATAAGGAAATTCAGTGAGTACAACAGAGGTTAAATCTGGAAGTAGGAATCACCTGTTAGAAAAGTAGATTCCCTTAAACCTCACATTACTTCAGTCCACCCAGCTACAGGAATGGGCAGAAGCACTACCTCACTGAAAAGGAGATGTTGCATCTCAGCTTGTCAATCCTGGGTAAATAAATTCTGAATAACTCTGAATAATAACATTTTACTTAGGGCTTGAGACCAGTGCTATATAAATAAGGTAGAGGCAAATCAAACTTGTCTTTGTGAAAGAAAAGTGCAGTTTGACTACATTGATTTTTCTAGGTTACAATCACTTGCATTATAATAAAATGTGCTTTTCTTCTTTGTAGCCTTTTGCCCTTGTGTCTTTAGGTGTTGGAGCAAACTATGTTTGGCTCATTCCAGTAGACTTATGACTCATGTTTTTCTTCAGATCTCATCGAGATTGCGGTCTAATTTTTTTAATTATAGACAGTTGTAAATGTTTGGGTTTTTTTTATGTGCATTTTTGTTCAAAAATCAAATGCAGTGTTTCAAAAAAAAATTTTCTTGAAAGAGAATTTGGATGGTATTAAAACCCCATCTGCTGAGGTTGGCTGGAAACAGGCCATCAATTCCTCAGCTTACCAGTTCAGCTCACCTGCCTTTCTGGATGGGTAACCTGAAATTGATGGCTGTCAGAACTGAAAAACGAGTGGTCAGTAACTTGGTGTTTATTTCTTGTCACGGTGTAGCATCCCTTATATCATGTGGTCTTTCCTTCATGTGCGTCAGGAAGGTGATCAAAAACAGCACAGAATAAATAAAAGCTTTCACCTTCAATCAAAATCACCAATCACTGGGCTGTTCTGTTTTCTTAGGTCATTTGCCGCTTTGGAGGCTATAGTATTGTCCCAGCCGAGAGTATATGTTTGCTTTTAAATCTGTGGTTAAGCTTAGTTATGGAAGTGTCTTTAGTTACTGTCTGCATTTGGATTTCCCAGCTTGGAGCCAGTAGGGGCTTAGCTTAGCACACTTATTATGTTAAGTACTTTGTCTGAGGGCAGGGGGCATCTGGCATTTGAACAACCCCAACTGAACAGCCAGACAGCAACACTGGCATGAGAGCTCTTAGGAAGGCAGACAGTTTCCCAGTCTTTCAGCCAAAATGCTCCACTTTGGCACTGGGAATTCCTAACATATGGGTAAAACGCATTCCTGCTAGGGACACTGGCACAACTCAAAGCTGTGACATCAGCACAGCGTGTTGCTAACATGAGACTTCCACATGCTCTGACTGATCAGTCTTGTTGTGCTAGTGTGAAGGACAGCAGCACTTTTCAAGCATGGTAGCTCCTGATCTTGACTGAAATCTTCAAAACTGTTATTGTTATTTCTCCCAAAAGTAACTATCAAGAAGGTATGGTTTGTTTCTACAAGTATTATGCTCCAAATTCAGTTGTGCCTGTTTTAAATTTAAATTATTTCTTTGTACAGGAGCAACTGGGTCCTGTAAATAGGCAACACATGGCAAGGAGTATCTAGTCCCTTAACTTGTTAGTCACAGTACAAAATTGAGAACAGAGTAGGGTCTGTACTCAACTAATTTCTTACATTATTTTCAGAGATCAAGTAACCCCAACGTTTCGTTGGAATCCCAGCTTCTTCAGGGAGTTCTAAATTGACCTATAATAAAGATTAAATATAACAACTTAATTTCTTAATCTCACCAGTGAACCCAAACTGGTTTATGTATCTTATTTGAAAAAACATTACCTGTGGGGTTTTTTTTTTCCACCCACTCTCTTCACTCAAGTATTCCTTGACAGGTAATTTATTTCACCTCCTGTAAATGGGATATACATCTGGGTTATGGTGAGATTTACCCACACCTGGTGTGACATTGCATGTGATGAGGCTGCAGGCTGAGTTTAGTTTATTGTTTTACAGTACCAGGATAAGGCTCCATTGAGCAAGCTAATTTTCAAGGAGCTCCTGGGTAGGACAGCATAAAATGATACAATAATTCACAATAACATACAATAGGTAAGATAGTGTGATTGATACATAATATAATGTAAAAGTAGATTACAGTTCTAAATAAGATATCAGTAGATCTATACAATTCGCAAACATCATGAGCAAAAAGTGCAATGTAACAGATATCAGGGAAGGTGTGACTTAAACCACACCAAAAGTTGGTAAATTCCCCCACAACTGACACCCTGGAGTGGATTTTTGTGATTATACGTTGATATAATTATTTAAAAAAAATTATTCTATTTTAGTTTTTCTTAGTATTTTTATAGAAATATTCTTCTGCATTGCATTACATAGTGCTTTTTGCTGGGAAGAGTATGCTTGAATAAGCCATGCTTCCCGCCAGATACATGCCATGTTTTATTTTTGTTTTATGTCCTTTTACATGAGGCTGTTTTGTTATTTGGCATTGTGTACCCCTTCCCCACTGTCATTACTGTGTTTCTAGCACTGGAAAGAGAGAGAGAGATAACATTAGTGCCACTGGCAGAGAAACAAGTGACTGGCTCTAGCAGAGCGAGGTGAGAAAGACTGATAGCAACTGGGAAGAGCAGCATGATTTTGGGGGGGGGGGGGTAAAACATTTTTTAGGTAAACATTGTTACCATTATAAGTTAAACTGCAGAAGCCATCCCTGAAGAACCAGAATCCCATTCTTTATTTTGTTAGCAGTTCAGAGTCAGTGTTCTCTAATCTATCTGTGGATCAGCTGTGCTGTAAAGTCCAAATATTACAAAAGAAATAGCAGTTTAGATGTTTTACCTGTTGTGAAGCACTGAACGTTTTTGCACTGAGAGAGAGAGAGATTGTGGTTCAAGCAGCTAGACTGCTGAAATTTACAGCCAGAGGTTGATTTATTTATTAGCTTTTGTTTACCAGGTAAGCACACTAGACGAGGAATGCCTGTTTTTCAGGTACGACCCGGGAGATTACAAGAGCATGGTTTACAAAACAGTGCGAGAGAATTACAACAATGTGAAATACAAGCAGTGAGCAGGGTGATACAAATAAACAGATACAGGATGAACAGGTAAGCATATACATCAAGGGTAAGAACAAGCAAACAGTAGTTACATAGCTGTAAGTAGTGGCTGGTTAAGCCGGGGGGAGGGGGTTGTAAAAAAGGTGGCAAAATACTTTCTGTGTCCCTCCATGTTGTCAATAGGCGTGTTTACACAGGTGTAGCACTTTTAGTTCTGACTGCAACCGCGTGGTCTCGACCACCCGTGACTTGATGGTCTGCTTGTCTACAAGGCCCCTCTCTGAATCACTTCAATCTGTGCTGATGAGGGGCCATGCGTTGATGGACCAAATGGCAGCTTGAGGAATCATGAGCCACTGAATGGGTTGCAGCGGCACGCACACAGTCTACACGGCAGTGGAAGCTGCTGTAAGCTGCTCGCTATGCTCGGTGTTCCCAGATTGCTAGGGAATCCGGGATCGTGTTGAGTGGCTTACCATGATCGAGTGTCTGTCTGCATGGTCACATTTGCAGTGGAGCAACCTGAGCACTCGTGTTACTCCAGTGCAAATGTGACCGTGTAAACACGGCTAATGAGGAGTTAATAGGTATGGGTAATGAACATCCCCTCTGGGGTGGTGCTACAGCCCAAAGCATCAGTCAGCATAGAACCTTGGGCATATGAGCATTCTGAGATCACTAATTCCTCAATCTTTGCTGTACCACTAGAGGGGTAGGATAGCATAGATAGAGCTCTTTCTAAGGAAGCATCTGTTTGCAATCAATTTATTATCTTCTGACAGGATTATGCAACAGTGAGGCAGGTTGTGGCTACATGGTGACAGGGAGCACCGTCAAATTTAGAAATCATGCCTGTTAAGCTGTGGCTTTTAAATTGTCTAACCTGCCATATTCATCTCATTTCAGTGCCTTCTATGTGAGAACCGGGGACCACGTGCCACCGCACTGTACTTAGGGTGTGCAACAAAGGTCTCTGATCCCATCAGCGTGGTGCTTCAGGTAGGTGATTTAACTTATTGGGGGGGGCAAATTTAGTCAGCTAGCATGTGGATCTATTAGTAATCCTTTTTTATTTACTGTTTTTTTATTGAACAGTATCAGAATTACAAACTGAGTCAGAGACTCATTTACAAAGTCTCCACATCCAAAAGAGACAAGGTTACAAACATATAATCATGGATGCAACTAGTTTACAACAGATGTAAGGGAGCTTACAGTTTATAAAACTCATTATACAGTTAAGGTTACCGTTTGCAAAACTTATTATACAGTTAGGGTCAAACAGTCATTTCAGATTACAAATACAATAAAGCAAAGATTAATGAAGTAGCATGTTAGGCAGGACGGAGGTCCCCTGTCAGAGGCTAGTGGTGGTGGTGGGGTAGTGCAGGACAGGGTCCATTGTCAGGGTGAAGATGAGCTTAGTTATAGAACGGTGCAGATATGGGCAGGACAGGGTCCTTTGTCAGGGTGGAGAGAGACAAGCTTAGTTTTAGACAGGTGCAGACACGAGAAGCGAGAAGGTGCTCCCTAAGGAGGGTTTTGAAGTTCCCGAGTTTGGGAGTAGCAGCGATATGGGTGGGGAGAGAGTTTAGCCAGGTAGGGGCATGATAGAAGGAGCGCTGCCCAAGCACAGTTCTGAGACGCGGTACTTGGAGAGAGGGTTTCATGGAACTGTGGGTAGCTACTGTTATAGGGGAAGGGTGAAGGAGGGAGGAGACACCTGGAGGGTCAAGGCCACTTAGGATTTTCTTGTCAAACAGGCAGGTCTGATACCTTAGTCTTTCATCAAAGTCCAGTAAGTTAACTACATCATATAGAATGCAGGTATGAGTGAGTCTGTTACATCCAGTGATTAGGAGACATGCTTTGTTTAACAAGACCATAATGCTATACAGGGAGGTGACATCAGCTGATCCATAGACAAGAATGCCATGATCTACAAGGGACAATACAGATAAGGATACAGACAGTTTAAGGGCTTCATGGGAGGCAGTGCTGGTAGCGGTATAGCTGGCCAAGTCTAGCATTAATAGAAGTGCCAAATTAGTGTATGTGAGCTTGGAATGTAAGGGCAGGGTCGAGGGTGATCCCTTGTTCTCTTTTCTCCTAGCATTCTTTTGGTGATAGATACACCCTTCCTCCTTCCCTCTCCATCCTCCAATTGGGAATTAGGACAGACTGGAATATTGCATTTTGATAAAATTTGTGCAGTGTCTTTAGTGCTGTTGGTTTTACCTGTGCTTCATTTGCAGTGGGGGCTGTTTGGGGGAACTAAAACCTTTAGGGTTAAATTGTATCTTTTTCCAAGCCTGAACATCCTTAAATAAAGCACTTATTAGCATGTGAGTTTATCACCCCATCCCGAGTCACATGGTTCACCCGCCATTGCTTGCAGCTTGTCAGCATGTGTTTATATCTTTGAAGTTTGTGGCTCCTGTTTGTGCCCTTTTCTCCTAGGTGCTCATACACCTGGCCAGTCACGGGGCACGCTTCCACCTGAAGTTGTCATGATAGCATTTGTCCGCGAATGCTCTATCTAGCTCACCTGGCACAGTAGCTGAGGCAGAGTGCCTCTTTAGTGTGGCTGCGATTTCTTTTATCAGGTGTGGCGACAGCACAGCGGATTGCGAGTGACTTCCACAGAGCACTGCAGGGGTGAGTTGTATTGCAACAGTCACTAGTGGGTTACAGTGAGTCGGTGCTCTGACAGCAGCTCTTAGATGGGGAAGCACTTACTATGCTAGCAGTGTGTCATAATGATGCTGAGCTCGGGGGGGGGTAACAGTAACACAGGGTGAAAAAGTTTATAACAGCCTTCCCTCCTGTTCATTGTTGCATCCATTTGGCAACATAAGACCATGGGGGTTACATACAGTATGTAGCTTGCATCTAAATTACAGAAGATAGTATTTATTTGCCTTTTGTAATACTGGCTATAAGGAAGTGGCACCATGGCTTATCGGAGACCTGTTGTGTTTAAGAGATGTAAGACCTGCAGGAGGATGATGACACCCTCCCCCTTGGGGTCTTACTGCCCTAATTGTGTAACACAATTTAAGATGTCTGTTTCAGTCCCCCCCTAGCCAAACCCCTGAGCTTGGGGGGGGGGCTGCACCTAGAATACTGACTGGCAGTGGTAAGCCGAGTTGTGCAAGTCCTTTTTGCTGCTTTTAAATGAGCTGCAGAGTTCTGATGTCCCGCAGGATGCATCTACCACCACACCCGAACACAAGGCAGACCGCTGAGGTCAGGGGACCCATGCAGGCTTCTTCACGTGCACCAGAGCAGAGTGAAACTGCTCACCCAGATATGCTGGCGACCCCTGACCTTGACAACTGGAAGGTCAAGAAAAGGATATGGGGGACATGGGGAAAATCCTGACCAGACAGCACTATCAAATGAGGAAGAAGATCCCTCTGAAGAGGAGGACGGGAAGTGGAAGGAGCCCAAGAAAAATATTTTGATCCCTCCCCTGTTTGAATCAGTCTGTATCATATCTTATAATGGAAGCTTGTGGACACTGCAGCTGAAGGAGGTGCAAGTTATGGAGCTATTGGATGTGAATCCTATCCTGTACACCTTGACTTCTGCACCAAAATGGTTTCCAAACTTTGTGCACTGCAACCAGATTATTGAACAGGAATGGGCCAGGATGGATAAGCACAAGCAGCTTCCTAGGCCGAGGGTGAGATACTACCTGTTCCTAGAGATGAGCTCCAAGAAGGTGGAGGTCCTTCTATTGGCAGACAAGGTTGCACATAATTCTGTCAAGCATACGACCATACCTGTTGAAGGTTCATCCGCTCTAACTGGTTTTAACGGTAAGCCTGCTGCTAGCTTTTGGAAGACAGAAATCAGCTGACTGAAAAAGCTACTGTTTTTCTTACTAATTTAACACTTTTATCTCAGCAGGAGTCAGTGCCTGTTGGGATTAAGAAAACAGATACTTTATTAGAAGTAGAGGGGGTCTCATTTAGGGTTAAAAAAAAGAAAAAGAAAGTTGGTGTGCGTTTCTGTGTTGGGGAAGAGTACTGTATCAACTTAGTTGCTAAATCAGTAGGAGGGGAGAGAGGTTAATTGGGGGTGTGGCTTAGGCAGTAAAAAAGCAGTTTACTCCAATTACAACTTCCTGCTGATAGCTTTTGGAAGACAGAAATCTTGCTTTTAGAGCAGAAAGCAGCTGACCGAAAAAGCTACCGTTTTTCTTGCTAATTGCCCTCCATCGCACCCCTCCACCCTAAGCCAGTTCTACTTTTGTAGCCACTAGATTTGACTGACAACAGGAGCTTCCTGTTTGGCAGTAGGAAGGGGAAGGACCATAGAGAAACATTAGTTTTGTCAACCCTGAAGGAAAAAGTAGCTTTTTCTCCCCCCTAGCTGCTGGAGGTCTGACTCTGAGCAAGGAAGAAGGAGACTACTGAGGAATACAGGAAGTTGCTGTCCCCAGAACAGGAAGGGTGAGAGTTGTAAGGAAAGGAGAGAGTAAGCATACAGAGCAACAGGAGAGGGGACACAAAATAAGACATGATGGGAGTGGTGCAGTGCAATGGCTGTGGGGTGGCAGTGTTCCGGGAGACATTCTGGAGGCTGCGATGCTGCCCTATTTGCAGGCACCTCTCTGGTCTGAGCGAGGAGGTTGCTCGTCTCCGGGCTTACCTGGCTAGGATTCGTAAAACCTCCTCCCCCACCCATGGACTACCTGTGCCACCGCCACTACCTCAGAGGTTGCCAAGAAAGAGGAGCGATTGGACCAAGGTGGGCTCAGGGAGGGAGAGGGTGGTGGAACAGAGATACATCCCTTCAGCTGTACCTCTCCATAATTCATACGCTGTTCTGGCGGATAGTGGTTGCTCTATGGAGGCACCTGCAGTGGAGACCAAGGAGGATGCTGGGAACCTTCACAAAGGAGACCCACAGGAGGGTGGCATGGGACCCCACAGGGGAAGGAAACAACTCCTGGTGGGGGACTCAGTCATTAAGGGAGTAGAAGTGGAGGAGGAGGATGGTGGGAGAGAGGTAAGGTGCCTGCCTGGCACCATGGCTTGGAGGGACAGGAAGCAAATCCTCAGGATCATGGGAGCAGCTGCACGAGGGAGGAAGCTGGATGTCATTGTCCACCTAGGGACAAATGATCTGGCTTGGAATGGGATCAGAACAGTGCAAGAGGAGTTTGTAGAGTTGGAGAGGGGCCTTAGACAAGTAGCACATACGGTAACCTTCTCAGAGATGCTGTCTGTCTATGGCATGGGTGATGCTTGGGTACTCCACGCTATGGAAGTCAATGAATGGTTGAAAAACTGGTGTGGAGCTCAGGGTTTTGGCTTTATTGGGGACTGGGGAGCCACCTGGAGAGATGCAGGCCTATACTGGCGTGATGGTCTGCATCTGTCCGGGGCAACCAGGATCCTAGGTGATAGCTTTAAATGCTTCATTGGCAAGCATTTAAACTAGTCAAGAGGGGAGGTTTTGAAAAGGAGCAGGGAAATCCCAGCCTTCCCCCACAAAACATGGTAATTAGTGAGATAAACACCAAGGTAGCGAAGTCATTAAGGAGCAGGACAGAGGTAAATGCAAAAAAAAAAAGGCAAAGGCAGTAAGGACAGGGATGGGGCTAAAGGGGTAAGGCCATCAAAAAATGGAGGGTGATGAGTACCAATGCCCGTAGTCTGTGTAACAAGCTCCCTGAACTAGTGGCCTTGATGGAAGACGGGTGCCTGGATAGTGTGGCAGTCACAGAAACATGGTACACAGAGAACCATGGCTGGGATGTCAACATACCAGGATACACAATCTACAGGAGGGACAGGGAGGGTAAAAGAGGAGGAGTAGCAGCTCTCTATGGATGAGAGGATCAAAGCAACAGAACTAAAGAGTAAACAGGGAGCAGATGAGGCACTCTGGGTCACCCTGAAGACAGGAAATGGCACCACAATCTGCATGGGGGTTGTATACGGACCCTCATCTCAGGGGGAGGAAATGGACAAGGAAATGATAGAAGGTATCCTTAGAATGGCAGAAAAAGGGGAGATATTGTTGATGGGGGACTTGAATATGCTAGATGTTAATTGGAGCACCTTTGCTGCAGGCACATCCAAGAGCAGGGTCATTCTTGATGTCATACAAGGGGCATGCCTCAGACAGCTAGTATTGGAACCCACTCAGGAGGAAGCAATGTTAGACCTAGTACTCTCAGATGGGGACAGAGAAAGAATCTCGGATTTAGAAGTGGGTAGCCATCTGGTAACAAGCGACCACCAAACAGTGTGGTTCACGATAAACACAGCCATAGAGTCAGGCCATACAGAAGCAAGAGTATTGGACTTTAGGAGGGCTGACTTTGGGGAAAATGAGAGAGTGCCTCAGAAAAGCACTAGCAAACAGGCAAGAAGGAGGGGTGGAGGAACAATGGAGAGTAATCAAAACAGTCATCACAGAGGCAACAAGCCTTTATGTGAAGCAAATCAACAAAACACAACGAAGGAAAAAAATGCTGTGGTTCTCAAAAGAGGTGGCAGGGAAGGTTAAGGAGAAAAGGATAGCATTCAGGAAATATAAGGAAACACAGAAGGAGCAGGACAAAGAACTTCATCAGTTAAATCAGAAAGAGGCAGTGAAGGCAGTCAGAATAGCAAAGGCCCAAACTGAGGAAAGGGAAAGGGGAAATTGTTTAACCCGGAAAGACACACTAAGCCTAGGCTTGTTTCCAGGTGCGACCTGGAAGCACAAGGAAGTTAAGTGACTTGCTTAGGGTCACTCAGTGTGCAAGTGGTGGCTGTGAGATTCAAACCCAGGTCTCCAGGTCAGAGCCTTAAACCACTGCGCTATACTGCCTTCTTAGGAAAGGATAACCAACTCTGTTAAGAAGGGGGATAAGACCTTTTATAGGTACGTTAGGGAGTGAAGAAAGACCAAGGGAGGGATACTGAGGCTTAATAAAGGGGAGAGAATGTGGGCAGAGTGTGACAGTGAAAAAGCGGAGATACTGAATGAATATTTCTGCTCAGTATTCACAAAGGAAAAGGAGGGGGAGTTACCTAAACCAAACAAGAGCAACACTCTGGATACGGGGGTTGATACCAGTCCATTCACAGAAGAAAGGATTATGAAAAAACTAGGAAAATTGAAGGTGGACAAAGCAGTGGGGCCTGATGGGATTCACCCAAGAATTCTAAAAGAACTAAGGGTAGAACTAGTGACACCACTGACTACTCTCTTTAACAAATCATGGGAGGATGGGGTGGCACCTGAGGACTGGAGGAGGATGGACGTGATTCCTCTTCACAAAAGTGGGAGCAGGGCAGAGGCAGGAAACTACAGACAAGTTAGTTTGACCTCAGTGGTAGGGAGAATGATGGAGTCACTTCTGAAGGAAAGAATTATTGAGTATGGACATGGCCTACCTAGATTTTGACAAGGCATTTGATACAGTCCCACACAAAAGATTAATGTACAAATTAGCCAGCCTTGGAGTGGGTCCCAAGGTGGTAGCCTGGATAAAAAATTGGCTGGGCAACAGGATGCAAAGGGTAGAAGTAAGCGAGTCCACAGTGAAGAAAGGAGGGTTACTAGTGGGGTACCGAGGGTTTAGTACTGGGGCCGGTCCTTTTAATGTCTTTATAAGTGACATTGCAGAGGAAATGGAAGGAAAGGTATGTCTCTTTGCAGACGACACAAAGATCTGCAACAGGGTTGATACACAAGATGGAGTGGAAAGGATGAGAAGGGACTTGGCAAGGCTGGAGGAATGGTCAAATGTACGGCAGTTTAGATTCAGTGCAAAGAAGTGCAAGGTAATGCACCTGGGAAACAAAAACCCAGGGGAAGCGTACACAATGGGAGGTGAGATACTGACAACGAAAATGGTAAGGGACTTGGGGGTAATTATTTCAGATGACCTAAAGGTGAGCAAGCAATGTGAGAAGGCAGTAAGGAGACTGGGGGGATACTGGTATGCATTGGGAGAGGCATCAACAGTAGAAAACAGGAAGTTGTTATGCCTCTGTACAGACAGTTGGTGAGACCACATCTGGAGTACCATGTGCAGTTCTGGAGACCACATCTCCACAAAGACATAGACAGAGTGGAGGCTGTCCAGAGGAGGGCAACCAAAATGGTGCAGGGTCTGCACCACAAGACATACGAAGAGAGACTAATGGAGCTTAATATGGATAGGAAAGAAGGGGGGGGGGGGACGTGATAGAAACTTTCAAGTACCTCAAGGGATTCAACAATGTCCAAGAGGCCAGCCTGGTGGCACTGAGGGTTGAGGCGCTGGACGCCACACCTCGCACCATGCCGGCGACCCGGGTTCGGGAGTGAGCCTGGGTTGCTGGGGGGTCGGAAGGGGAGGGAGAGGGTAGAGCATCCAGAGGACAGCTCTCCTTTCCCGGGGAGGGACAGGGGTCCTGGATCGGTGCTCTGCTGATCTCTGGCGGAGGCTGGAGATACGGCAGGCACGGCAGAGGGAGAGCGAAGATTGGGGGAGTGGCAGACGTCTGATACGCCTTGATGTCAGGACACCAGCCACTCCCCAGAGAAAAAAAAACAGGGAAAATGCCTCTTGGCTCCGGTGGAGATGGAGCACCAGGAGCTTGCCCCTGATTTACGGCTGCCCACCTGGCATCCTCCCAACTGACGTTACTGTTGTGTTGGGGCGTTGGGGCCTGCCCTGTCCCCGCCCCGGGGGGTATAACCGAGGCTACATGAGCGACGGAGGATGGCCAGGTAGGGTGAGCCGTAGGGGGATGACTCCATGTGCTACCGAGGAAGACCATAGCCGAGGGGGTGAAGGAGGCATAAATAGAAGAATAAAAAACAAACAAACAAAAAAAAAAAGCAATGTCCAAGAAGGTAGTATCTTTCAGAAAAAGAGATGTGCAAGAACAAGGTGGTACATTTTGAAGATAGAGGGGGGGGATGGCTCAGAAGTAACGTGAGGAAGTATTTTTTCACAGAGAGGGTTGTGGATGCATGGAATAGCCTTCCTGAGGAGGTCGTGGAGTCAAGAACAGTGGAGGAATTCAAGAATGCATGGGACAGACATAAGACAATCCTGGTGGGGGGTAGGAGGAAGTAAGCTGTTGGTTAACTAGGATCTGCAGCTTATCCATCAGGTAGGAAAATGGGCAGACTAGTTGGGCCAAGCAGTCCTTATCTGCTGTCAAATTCTATGTTTCTATGTAAGAGAGTGGCCACTTTGTGCAGATGGGCACATTTGCCTCAAATGGGGTAAATCTTCGGACGTCTTGTGCATCTTTTATCTTTTCCAGAGCATCAAACTCTTGAGTGACAGCCTTGGGCAGCTGCGTTCCCTCCAGAGTCAGAGGGGGTAACATTTTGCAACTTGTGTCCATGGCTTCCACGTTCCTGGGGGATGCAACACTGGACAATTTATGGATGTCCACTCGCTCCGTTTATCATATTGTAGTGGCTATGTGAAATGTATGGCTGTGACACTGGGTCATGGACTAGGTGTCCAAGTTGAAGCTGTTCGATATGTCCTTTAACAGAGGGCTATTATTCGGCCCGGACCTGTACGATAGTCTAAAAATATCCAGGACAAGAAGAGGTAACTGCCAGAGTTTAAAAAAAAAAAAAACATCATCAGAATGCTGACCCAAAACCCAGCATTGAGAGAGCATGGCTTTGCTTGACAGCGACAATCCAGAGACAGTTTTCAGCTTTTTTGGAATTTCAGAAACCAGAGAAATATGGGCGCCTACTCCAGATCAAGGGTAACAATAACTGAGGATCCTTTCCCCGAAGACGGAATGGAGCTGCGGGAAGAAGAGGAGTAACTTACAATGAAAGTATGCAGGCCCATCTCTGTCCTATTTTAGTTGGTGGAAGTGTGCAGAATTTTTATGAACAATGGGCCCAGCTAACGTCAGACACTTGGATACTGGAGATCTTGGCTATGTGTTATAGAGTTCTCCACTGTACAGTACATACAAGAGATCATTTCCTGCAATCTGCAGTACTTCAAAATCAAGTGAAAAGGAAGGCAATGAGCCAGACCTTGGATCACTTGAGACAGATCGAGGCATTTGTTCCAGTCCTGCCAAATGACAAGGGCCTGAGATTCTATTTGATTTATTTTGTGGTTCCCAAGAAGCTGGGAGAGTTCCGACCGATTCTGGATCTCCCAACATCTAAACAAGTTTATCTGCTACACAGCCTTCAAGACTGAGTCCTTGCAATCCATCATACTGGCAGTCCAGCCAGGGGATTATTTAGCATCCATAGGTCTGAAGAATGCCTAACTCCACATCCCCATTTACTAGTTGCACCAGAAGTTTCTGAGGTTTGCAAATCAGGGACAGTATTTCTAGTAACTGAGTGCTTCCCTTCAGCCTGGTGACAGTGCCAAGAGTGTTTTTGGGATCCTGATCATGCTAGTGACACAACTGTGACAGGAGGAACATCACGCATACCCCTACCTGGATAGTTTGCTCATCGAGTTCCGACTGCTTGGATGGCGGTAAGATCAGTTTCAAGGACCTTGGAGTTTCTGAAGTCACATGGTTGGGTCATCAGATTGTGAGAAAAGCACCCTGATCCAGTCTCAGAGGTTTTAACACCTGGGCTGGTGTTCCAGATGGATGAGGTGAAAGTGTTCCTCTCTTCATCCAGGAAGGAGACCTTGAGGTGAGAGAGTCAGTGACTGAGAAACCAGTCATCAGTTTCTGCTTGCAGGCTTCTATGTATTCTAGATCTGATGATGGCAGCGATAGAGCTAGTGCTGTGGGTTCGGTTGCATAGGCGACCTCTGCAGAACGAGATGCTAGATGCCTGGTTCCCGACCTCGGAAGAGTACCAGGCTCTGATTCTGCTACCTCGATCAGTATTGGAGTCATTAGCTTGGTGGGAGAACCTTGAGAAAATCAGAGCAGAATTGATTCTGATGACCAGCGCCAGCCTGTTGTGCTGGGGTGCAGTTCTGGACCAAGTCCCTATCCTGGGGGTCTGGACCAGTGTGGAACAAATCAGTTAGTGAGCTATTACAGATTTTGGTGTCATCTGCTAAAAAGTCGTACTGTCCCTTAAAAAGACATTGAAGAGGACTGGTCCCACTACTGATCACTTTGGTAACCTGCTAGTCACTCTCCCATGCTTAGAGTGAGTGCCGTTAACCACCACCCCCCTCTGTCTCCTGTCCATCAACCAGTTTGACCCAATTTACCACGTTGGAGCACACTCCTAGGCTAGTCAGCTTTCTGATTAGCCTCCTGTAAGGCACAGCGTCAAAGGCTTTACTGATGTCCAGATAGACCACGTCCACTGCGCTTACCTGGTCTGTTTCCCTGGGCATTCAGTTAGAGAGTCAGAGAAATCTGTCAGATTCATTTGGCATGACTCCCCACCTTTGTGAATCCATGCTGCCTGTGATCCTGCAGCCCACTGGATTCTAGATGCTCCACCACTCTTTTTTCAGTAAGGTTTCTATTAATTTCCCCACCATCAAAGCAGGACTAACTGGCCTATATTGCTAGCTTCCTCCCGGCTGCTGCTTTTATGTAGCTCGGCCCTGGCTAATACACATAGATTTTTATCACATTTCTTATACATTTTAACTTAAATGAGTTGCAGAATGTCACGCTGCTTTGTTTGGTGGGCAAGCACTGGTACTATAACTGTTTGATCCTGATTTTGGCCACACACCAGGAGCATCCTGGCAAAATTTAAGAAAATCATATGAAAAATGTGATAAAATCCCTGTGTATTAGCCGGGTTTGAGCTTGCTAAACCCTTAACAGAGCTTATTTCAGTCTTCCACTACCCTCTCCATAAAGTAGTACTTGCTGGTGTCCTTACTGACTATACCCCTGCTGGTTTGCTGCTGTTTTCCCTAGTGGTTTAATTTCTACTGGTCCTGAACAGTATACTTCATTCCATCTTTATTTATTTAATTTGTGTTGGCCAGGAAAGAAGAGCTAGGTAATACTGCCTGTTTTCAACTTAGTCCCGGGGGAGGGAATACAGATGCAAACCAACTGAAATTGAACCAGTTGAAGTTGTTGGTGGTATTTTTTATGAATGGAAACAGTTTAGACAGGACTCCAGGGAAATTACCCTGTTCTTTTCGAGAAGTGCTGTGGGATCTATAACAGTGACCTGAACACCCACCCGAAAAGGCAGATGGGGCCTCTCTTTAATAAGTCTCATCTGAAGGATGCGCATAGACCTGAATCCAAATCCCAAGACAACCAGAGAAGGAGAAGAATGAGGAGGAGGATGGGGAAGAGGGAACGGGAGGAGAGGCAGAGGAAGGAGAGGACAACGACAGAGTGGCAGGGGACAATGGAACAAGGTTTGAAGATCATCCAGGACAAGGAACCAGAACAGGCAGTCATAAACCTCAGTAACATAGAACTGACTGATCAGCACATCAAGGTACTGAATAAGGGCCTTAGATTTGTACTGACCAACTAAGTCAGCCAATTTCAAGTCAAAGTTGACCTCTTCAGGTTCTTTAGAAGACTACAGCTTCAGGAATTTTTGGGAGATCATACTGAAAACACCAACAACATACTGAACACACAGGTGGTGCAAAATAGAGAAACTACCTCCTTCAGATCTAAATCCTCTTTCTGCCCTCCCTCAAACAATCCCACTCCAATGACCTTCTGTAATGTGGTTAAAAGGAATGTTAAAGCCTTGACTGAGAACAAGAACACTAACGTTAACCAAAATATTACAGAAAGTGACAGGAAATGCATTAAAGAATTAAAGCAAATGCAAAATGTATTGATAAAACCAGCTAATAAAGGGGACACTATAGTGGTCTGGCGTGGAGAAGATTATATTCTGGAAGCCCAGAGACAGCTGTCCAACACCAAATGTTATAAAAAAGACTGCAACAGGATCCCACTTAGAAGATGCAGCACAAAGCTGAACAGCTTATTAAATCTGGTTTAGAAATGCAGTGGATTACACAGGCAGCATCAGACTTTCTTAAAGTAGCAAATCCAAGAAAACCAGCCCTGTGCCTGTTGCCAAAAATCTACAAAAACACAAGACCCATGCCGGGAGACCAATACTATCAGCTATTGTCTCCATCATGAAACCAATCTCCAACTTTTTGGATTTTTATAATTAAAAAAATGGTGATGCAACTCTGGAACACCCTGCCAGAGGAAGTGGTGGGGGCTGAAACAATCACGGGATTTAAGAATGCATGGGATAGACATAAAGGAATTCTGGAGGTCAGGGTTAAGGGGCAACAGACTTCCTGGAAAACGTAAACTGAACTTACAAACTTAAATGGGCAGACTGGGTGGGCCATAGGCCCTTATCTGCCGACACTGTCAATGTATCTATGTAACTCTGTGCTCATATTAAGCACACGAATCACACTTATTACTGATCCCGCAAGATGTCCATATTACAGAAACGGACTTGACTACTCACAATCAACGTGGAAAGCCTTTATTCAGACATACCGCATGAAGGCAGTTTAGAATCCCTGGAAAAAGCCCTTGAGTACAGAGAAGGCATACTTCCACCAAACCATTATGTAATAGAACTAGCCAGATTTGTTTTGGAGGCAAATTACTTTGTCATTGAAAATAACTAATATACCCGAGAGGGGCGCTGTGGAGCCCGAGCTGAGCAGCAGCAGATTTTACCAGCTCTTCATCAAATCTATAAAAATTGTCAATTTCTAATTTTGAGCTTCAGAATCAACATTTTAATGCCATTATCAGAAAGAGCGACACTGATATGGGGAAATGGGCAACCCTAAGAAAGAAAAATCGCAGAGTGGAGCAGAGAGAAGTAAGGGAACTGGTGGGGCCTCGCGATCTCTTTCAGTCCAGCATGCCAAAGTAGAATCTAGACCCACTGAAACTATGGCGTCATTGGGACAAAAACTTCAGAATTTAATTGCTTCAGTCTCTACCTTAAACCGGAAGGTGGACGATGCCAACAGTCGCTTCTGGTGGTTAAAATGCAGTAGATGGTCTTAAAAGTGAGCTAAAGGACATTCAGAAGCAATTATACTCTAACTCTACCGCTAATGCCATCATGGTTAAGGAGAATCAACATCTTCGAGCTAGACTAGAGGCCCTGGAGAACCAGGCTTGGTCAGGGAACATTTGGATCATCGGTCTCCCTGAAGGCAGTGAGGGAGATCATCCTATCATGTATGTGCATGAATGGCTCACCAAAAAGGTGCTGCCAGAGGGCAACAATGTTTCATGGGATATCCAGAAAGTGTACTGCATTACACCCAGAGGCTGACCCCAGAACTCGGAGGAAACCCGAATGCTAATGATCGTGACTTCCAGGGTTGGCACCCGCGATCGCATCCTAAGATGTGCCCGAAGAGCCACCCCTCTCATGCAGGATGACAATCAAGTGTATATTTTCCTGGATATCAGTTATTCGACTTGTCAGCGAAGGAGAAGGTTTGATTATGTATGATGATCTTTGAAGGAAGCGGGAATTACATGCACCATGATCTTTCCAACGAGGCTCCAGATTACACACCAAGGGAAAGTATTTCTGTTTGCGGATCCGGTAGAGGCCGGCAAATGGGCCACTCAAATGGTAGCTATTTCCAGGAATCGAGGAGAGGCCACTGTGACCGAAGAGATGGATGGGGACACCTGAATAGAGGGACTCAGTAGTAGGCTTTATGCCCACCTGTAACTATTTCTAAGCTAAGTGCTCAGTATTATTTAGTACTACATAGTACTGTCTTGCCTATTCTGATATTTACTTGCAAGGAAGAGGGGTTAAAGAGGGGGCCCTATTACTTTAATTCATACAGCGTATGTTGTTTTAAGTTTAATGGTCCTGCTACACCCCTAAAGTTTTGGTAGGATAGATTGTTTCCATTGTAAACAAGAAGGAAGTTTAAATGTTATGCTTTTATGCTTAAACTACTTGGTTTGTATATTGATTTTCCTTGGTGATGATTATTAGATGGGGACATAACTTTTTGTCTTAAAATGCTATTTTTAAATCTGCTGCAGAAACTTAATTTTTGAAATGTTAATTTCACATTAAGGCTAACACATGGCACTATCAGTCCCTGCGGGGACATGTTCCCTTTATTAGGCTGGACACTGATGCACAGTCCTTTAATTTTGAAGTAGCCATGTTGCTCTTGGACTCTATGACACAGCATATCTGGGATTATTATTTAGTTATAACGCTACTCTCTTTTGATGTAACACTATATAGTGAATGCAATTTTTTATTTATATCCTACAATTAAGGGGTTATTTTCCCCCAATGGAAGGACATCTATATGATCTGTTCACTATATGTAATCTATCATGTCATGTTATATGATAAAATGCTAAAAGTAAAGTGCATAAAAAAAAATAAAATAACTACTGCGCCCAGCACAAAGGAACTGCTATGGGCACCATATTTGCCCCAAGCCTTGCAAACTTATTCATGGGGGCATGGGATGATAAATACATATTTGAACAAAATCAGAATGAGTTCCATACTGACCTTAAGTTACGGAAGTGTTATATCGACGACTACCTCCTAATATGGAGTGGGAGTCTAGAAAGACTGCATAGATTTCTGGAATATATTAATATGACTTCTCAGCACCTTAACTTCACACACATTGGTCTATCAGAAATCTCATTCCAAGAGATATTGTTGTTTAAAGAAAATTTAAAATTAGAGACCAAACGGTACAGAAAGCCATTGTCTCGAAACAATGTTTATAAAATTGGAGAGCTGTCATCCAAAAAGCCTTGTCGAAAACATTTCTAAAGGCCAGTTTATCAGGGTACAAAGCATGTGCTCCACACGTAGTGGGTACAGAGAAGCAGCTGAAAACCTGACAGATAGGTTTCTGGAAAGGGGGTACTACCCATCACTCATAAAAGAAGCAGAAAATAAGGCTGGCGCCTTAGGGATCCTGCAGAAACAACGGAATAAAGGGACAGATAACAGTCCCATTTTTGTTACACAGTACAACCCCATTGTGCCACAAATCCGAAGTGTCATTAAAAAACACTGAAATTTACTACAGGACGATCCCAAACTCAAACATTTGGCAAAGAAAAACAAGGATCACTTTCTGCAGGGGTAGAAACTTTAGAGACTCAATGGTGCATACTTTAATTTCACCTATGCCCAATGTGAACAACTGGCTGCCTAAAGCACCCAAAGGGAACTTCAGGTGTGGTCATTGAACCCACTGCTCCAACACAGTGATCACACATAACTTCACTCATCCACGCTCTGAGAAAAAGGCTGGCATTGAGCAGTTTACAAACTGTAGTACATGCAGTGTCATATACCTACTAACCTGCCCTTGTGGACTGGGCTATGTGGGTCAGACAAAATAACTCCTTGAACTGAGAGTTGGGGAGCATAAGGCAGCAGTCCGCAACAATAATATGGAATACGCCATGGCTAGGCACTATCAAGAGGCAAGACATGGCTCCCCAGCGTCCCTCAAATTTGTAGGTTTTGAAAAAGTGGAAATAAATGTACGAGGGGTAGTCTGAAACAAAAACTTCTCCAAAGAGAATAATTTTGGATATACACTCTTGACACTCTGATTCCTTTAGGCATGAATGTTGATATACCACTGTACAGTTACCTGTAGTCCACAGATTTAATGTTATAGATTGGTGCAGACATTCCACAGCAAAAATCAATCTATATAGATATTCTGTTGTCAATTTAGCTGTATGTCTACCATGACTTGTAGGCTCTGCTAGTAACATTTGCACTGTAATGGTCATAAATTATGTTGGCGCCTTTAGTGATGGTATTTACTATCTGAATCACTCCATTATTTGCCAGCATGACTTCCTGGATTTGCTGGCTTTCTTTGTACAGACCCACTGACTCCGTCTTCTTTCCCTCTGATTTTCTTTCCAGCATCTCTAGCAATTTGCGGTAAGGGAACTCTGTACCACCAGTCCGATTTGTTATTGTCTTGTATAGGTACATTAATGCTTTTTAGACATGCGCCAGTAATGGAGTCTGATGTTTCTACTTCATTCATTTTCTGTGCAGCTAGCACTCCTTTCTTATTACATGCACAAGACAGATAAGAAACTCCATTTAGAGACGTGCACCATTAATGGTGTCTGTTTCTCATAAATCCCTCGCGGTGCAGCTAGTATGAATTGTCTGCTCTGTTTTAGCATGCACTGATGGGATTTTCTATAAGAAGCAGATGCATACATTTACGCATAATATAACCTGACTTTCTGGCTCTGCTATCATTGACTGCCCACATTTGGGGTCCCAGCATGACTTGTCCGCTCTGCTGGCGAACAGCTGTTGTTCTCAGTTTAACTACATCACTAGCATGACTTTTCTGCTCTGCTAGTTTCTATCACCTCACTGAACCAGTGATTTGGGCTTTAATTGACTTCACCACTAGTATGACTTTATGGCTCTACTAGTGACCGTGCTCTCACTGAAGTGCTACTAGTACTGTCTAGCCTGAATTGATCACTAGCATGACTTTACTGCAAGTGATCATGCCTTCACTGAGGGGACACTATTGTCTTAAACATTTACTGACTCTAGTTATACCAGGTGAATTGTCAAAATGTGTTCTCAATGATTCTGTGTATCTGTATAAGCACCGTGAGCACGTAGTATCTGCATAACAAATGTGTATATGTTTTCACTGTATCACATTATGAGTCTCATCTTGTAACTTACACTGTAACCCACTGTGTTAGGTCATGTGTATTTTGTTTGTGTGTGTATACGTCTTTAATTGCTGACCATTAAAAGCGCACCAAGGGCAGGGCTGAGCATGCTTTGATGGTGGAAATCGAAACGTTCAAGTGCGTTGCTGCTTGGAAATTGGCCACCACAGACTGGATGTTTGTAAACTGCGCCAGACACCTAAAAACTTTCTCGTCCTCAAACTGGATCATTGCCTTTACTGGGTTATGAGAGTCTCTAATTCCAGGAAGAACAAAGCATTTGCAATGCCCGGAATGTACTAGGATCCACATGCAACACTGCAGGCGCAATACATCCCAGCAACTGGGTGAGCTCTGGACTTGTATGTGCATTTAGCTGACTCCGTATTGTACTGTTAGTCTGTTCTCACTAGTAAACTAATAATGTCTCTCACTAAGTTTGCTCTGTTTTTGCTGTTATATCGTGACATTTAATAAACCATGCATTTGTTTGCATCGTTTAAGGTGATAGTACCTCATATTGTATGAGTGCCGACCTACCCTATATGCATCGGGACCTGTGCTTTGTTGAAGGACATAATAAACGCTGCAGGTACCTCATTGGGGTGAACAAGTTGCAGGAAAGGAGTCTCTTTCAAATGAGAGAGCACCAGGACCAGAGGGCATGCCTTGGATGAAGCTGGAGGGATGAGTTTTTGATTGAGGTGAGGAAATACTGCTTCACTGAGAGAGTGTTGGATGCCCGGAATACACTGCCAGCAGGAGTGATGGAGATGGAAACATTAGGGGGCTTCAAGCATATTTGGGATAGACATAGGGGTAGATTAGGAAATGGGCAGGAAGGAGGAGGAGGAGGAGGAGGATCACCGGAGACCAGTTAGGGTCTGCAAAGACAGACTACGCAGGGACCATCTGGACAGACTGGGTGGACCAAGCAGCCCTTTTCTGCTGACAGATTCTGTTTTCTGCAATGCTCAAAACAGCTGTTGCACTGGCCCTACTCTGGGCAGTCTGGATGGGCTTTGCAGTCTTTCTCAGCCAACAAGATTAATGCTTCAGTATTCCTGGTCTGGTCATTGCATATCCCATATTTGTCTGTCTATCTGTCTGCCTCCTTATCTCTCTGTCATTCATCTGTCTAGCTACAGTATTTTATGGTGAGATTTTAACCAAAGAATAATAATTAGCATAAGTTACTTATCAGCCATTAAGAATAACTATCGGTGCTGGTGGCTCAAGAGGATATGCTTATGATTAAAAATTTGCAAACCTTATCATGGTTGGCCAAAGGGAATTTTTCACATGCTAGAGACATATTTCTCTTTCTTTCAATAACCATGAAGACAGAAGATTATTTTGTGTCTTACAGACTTGAGATTTTTCAGTTGTTGATTTGAAGGCCAAGATATGAAAAACGTGATAGTACAGACCCAATAGAGGTGAAATGTCAATGTGGAATCGGTCAGAAAGATGACTGTGTACATGTATTAATTTTCTGTTTTTGGTAGGAACAACCAAGAGTATGGGGCTTGGCCTCCACCCTAATAATATGTGTTTAATGCCTGCAGACTGGATTATTAGTTCAATGAACCCTTATAATGAGATAATCACAAGAGAAGTACTTTCTTTCATAAAAACGTAGACATTATCCGCAGGAAGACTTGATCAAAATTGTGATATAGGAGGTCCATTTTAAATTACTGCATCAACAGAAATGCATTTATTAAGAACTGAGAGATTGTACAGTACAATTAGGGATATGTATGTATAGCTATTTTAAAACTAATTTGCATTTTACAAAGGATATGGAGCTATTTAATGTTTCTGTCCTTATGTGCGGTTTAATACTTGATAATTGTATCTCTTACAGTATCTTGTATTCTGTATCACCTGGTTGTGTATCTTTGCCATTTGAACTGGCTTTGTAAATGAGCTTGAGCAATGGAGCCTTTTTCTGATAAAATAAATATAAAAATACAGATGCAATAATAGTAATGGCTTTATTAAGCTGATTGATAACGAATGTTTGAACTTTGAACCTTAGCTGTCTGTCTGTCTCTCCCTTTGTTTGAGACGTTTTCTGTGGATTTTTGAGTGAAAGCTCTTGCATTGGGAGAATTAGGTCTTGCCTGCTGGAGTTGTCTTGACATGTCGCTAAGTTTAACCATTTGATTAAATTAGAATTTGTGGGACTGATGACTTCTGAAATGTCCTTTAGATTAGTCCTTTTTAAAATTCGTGGTAAGTAAGCTTCAGGACCAAGCCATTCAACAGATGCTTGGTAGCTCTCTCATAGAGTCTAATTGCTGCCCTATTGTCACTTCAATTGATGTTCAGGGATGCTGCTTTTGAACGGATTCCAATGACATCACCCTTGTCATGCTTACTAATGCACAACTTGCACTTCCTTGCATACTGAGAAAGCATTCCCTTGTAAGTTAGCTCTGTAGTTATCTTGAGTAAGACAATGAGGTATCAAGGTTAAAAAGATAATTTAAACATTTCTAGTCATTGCTGTTCGGTGTTGAATATACGTTATAACTTAATGACCACACAGACTGCTTTACCTACAGTTGGAATAGTTAGTTGCTATATACTGTGAGTAAAGACCTGACCTTGGTCCTCTAGTCATAAAATACTCTTGTGCCACAGACTGTTGACTCACCCAATGAACCTTTTTTTTTTTATCTTGGAGCCATACCTCTAAACCCTTTGTCACTGAAATGAGGGACACGGACATTCAAAATGGGGGCCAGTGAGAGACACTGACCAGAATAATGAGGGACACATTCTCAAATATGGAAATACAAGCTTGGAACACTGTGGAAACCATTGTGTTTACTTACACAAAAAATTATTTTTGATTAAGCATCTTGAAATATTATGAATTTATTTTTTTAAATTTGAATTTACTGCACATTCTCTGTGTGGGCAGCACTTTTTCCATGAGGGATGAATGAGGAACAGAGCAGTTTTGAGGGATAAAATGAGGAACGTCCCTCATAATCGGGAACAGTTGAGAAGTATGCTTGGAGCCACACCACTGCCTATTCTCCCTAAACATGCAACACTCATCACTGGAGACTGCAGGCTGCTGGCTGGAATTGCTGGTATGGGTATTGCTTTGCCTGCCCCCCGTGGATTTGTGGCCCCTTCGCTGTCACCAACAACTACAGAAATTGATCAACGACTACAGAAATTCGATTCTCAGAGGGACCTCTGCAACTGCATTCATTAAATCTAATCCTCCACGCTAATGCCTGGTTGTCCTCCCCGGATCTGTACCATAGAGGGATGGTCTTTTCCAGTCTTTGTTCTGGGTGGGCCAAATGAGGTCACTCAGTGCCGAATTGACTTTGTACTGTGTAAAGCCTCTTACCAACCAGTCCTTGTGTTTTACATATGTTGCTTGTAACAAATGCTGCAGATCAATTTAAGCATTTTAATAAAAATGTATTAACAAAAAAAAAATTCCAGTGTCTTGCAGATCAGTTACAGTTGGAACAGGGCTTGACTTTCATAACATTCCAAAACAATTTTAATTTCAGGACATTGCATTCCTTTTTATCAAAGACATTTGCATGGAAACAGTTTTACTGTTCGACTTCATCTGCTTTTACTGCTCCTACTAACCTAAAGTCATAGTCATTTGTTTGTGGCATCACATTAATTTCTGTAGTAACAGGCTGGGATGGCATACGCAGGACTATGGCTTCACAGCAGGAAAAAGCAATGTAAACTGACGAAACAAAAGTGAAAACAGTGGCTGTGCTAGCTTTTCTGTTACTGCATCCCTAAAACGCACATGCTAAAAATGTTGCATCCTATCCTTGACAGCTTGTGTTTCAATACTAAAATAGTCCAGTTGTTTGTACACGGCTGATAAACATAGGGATGTGTTGCATTTTGGTACATTTTGTTTGCCTGCCTTTAAAGGCTTCAATCAAAACAGTCATTGAGAATATCCCCTCATGTTTAAAAAGCCAGTGGACTTTCAATCAATATCTCTAGTGAGGTTTGTAAAATAGTTTTTACTTCTGTTTAAGTGTTTGCCCCCCAGGGCAGGACTGAGAACATGTTCCAGTAGGGAACCCCACCCAGCTCCCATTCCTCTTGCTGTCCCCATGGGGATTGGTTCCCCATCCTCTCCTCCAGAAAAGACAACTGTGCTGCCCAATAATAATGATACATCTGTTCCATGGCCAGCTTCTCCTTACCCAGATGGTCTGTGGAGCATGTCAGCTCATATCCTTGCAGGTTTATCACGCCACAGGAACTTATGAAGTATGCATTTCACTTGCCTAAAGAATTATTGGGGTACCCTGATTGGCAGTGCCTGTAATTAGTACTGGATTCTGGGAATGAGCTTAGACAGCTCCCTGATCTACAGTAAGTGCCAGGCTGTATGCTCAGTTTTATTTATTTACTTAGAAATGTTTTACCAGTACATGTCTACTGGGCTGAGAACAGCTAATTCCTGGAGGTATCCTGGGGGATGGGTACTTTCCCTTTAACCACCTGATCGGAACAGCCCTCCACTTGTACCTTCTTGCAGTGTCCTAGAAAAGGCTGCCACCTCCTCACACTCTTTGTCCTCAAAAATACCATGCAAGTCCCAGTTTGAACATTACAAATCACTTACATAATTCAGCCGGTCAATGCATAGAGCCTCTGTGCCTCTTATCTTGTGTACTGTGTTCTCTTATGCACAAACATTTGAAGTGGAGCATTCCATTAGAAAGCAGGGGGAGAGATGGCTAGGTTCAGATTTAAAATATCAAAAAACTATTACTTGAAACTTAAATTAACTAACTCAAGGGAATTATAATAAGTTAATGGGGCCTACAGGGTATCTCTTGTACTGTAAGAGACTACTTTTGTGTGTTTTAGGCAGCGAGTACTGCTTAGCTTCACTTCATGGTCCTGTCACCTAAACCTCACACTCTTAAGTCTCTTATACTGTAAGAGACACACTGTGGAGGCCTTAACTTATAGAGTACCACAGATGCAGAAGTTCTGACCACCATGGCCTTTTGGCTACGAATGCCAGTTCTGGAGTGCTGCCTCCACTATAGACTGGCTCCAAGTAGAAGCCCTCCTAAATTATTTCACAGCCAATCTCAAGTAACTATTCCTGCAGGCAGCTTCTGTCGCTGCTTACTTCTTGGCTTTAGTTATTGGAATCCCCCGTCTTGCACACATCTGCTTTAACGTTTGCTCCAGTTTCATTACCATTGTATCTGGGAGGTTGTCTCCACAAAGTGCTAAGTAGCTCATGTCCTGAAAGTTTTCTCTAAAACACTTTGAGGTAAAGTAATGTCCCTGCCAGTAAATCCCAATACTATGTTTACTATGTTTATGTGGCTAGTGCTGTGTGTTTTACTGAATAAAGAATGTTATTGAAGATCGTTATCTCATGCTCTTTGGGCAAGAGGACTGGGAAGCCGAGCGGTTCTGTCAACCCCAGACAACACAAGATAACATTCTTGTTCAGTAAGAAACACACAGCACTAGCCATATAAACTTAATATAAATCATTGTGGTTAGCAAAGACATAAAAAAGGATGGTGCAACTAAATTAAACATTTATTTCTTGCTTTATTACATTTCCCCTGCTTTCAACTTAGTAGTTGATACTGTCCAGTAGTCTGTACCCGTTTGCCTCACTGATAATGCATGCGCATGGTCATTTTGCTGAGTTTGTTTTTTATGGCATGAGTGATTGCCTAAGATTAACACAAGAAGTTTTGTTAGTGTTCTTTTTAAAAGCCAGTTTTGGCTGATAAAAGGAGCAGTAGTTAGCCGGCCTAGTGGTACTGGAGGTTGAGGTGATGGTCGCTACACTTTGCGCAACACAGGTGACCTGGGTTTGGAAAAGAGCCTGGGCCACCAGGAGTCGGCAGGGAAGAGAGAAGATTGAGTGTCCGAAGGACTGCTCTTCTCTTTCAGGAAGGGAAGATTTGCCGTCCCGCTTGTTAATCACCCTCTGGCATCAGCCAGGGGGAGATGCGAGCTGGGAGACACATTGCCAACATACTTCATTGGTGGGAAGGGGGGCGGGAGTGAAATTGAAGGAAAAAGGAGCTGGTAGGCTCTTTGATGGCCGCACCAGTGTCCTGTTCCGGCCCCCGATGTCTGGATTTTGCTCCGGAGATGGAAGAAAGCTGCTGCCCCTTCCTCAGCCCCTGCCCGCGAAGCCCGTGGGGGATTTGGGAGGTTGGACCAGGAGCAGTGTGGCTGGAGACAGAGGTCCCTCCTTGGGAGGGCCTGGAGCCACCTGCCAGGTTCCACAGGAGGTTAAAAATATAGTAGGAAATAAAAGGAGCAGTAGTGGTGTAGCAACTTGCTACTGTATATATACCTGTCATTGTATTTTTTATTATTTTATTCAGTTCTTTCTGCATGAGTATCTGTTAGAATGTGGCAGCTAAAGGAACAAAGCTGGCATTCGGAGGGGGGGGAGTGTCAAGATTCTTATCAGAGCAGACCCACTAGTTCTGATGGCAGTTTACTATCTCTGCTGCCCATCATCATGAAAGGACCCCTGGACAATTTATGGGTGAGCATAGAAGTGTCAATTTTGTTATTGGAGTTTTTTTAACAGATAGTACAAACATTGCAGTTTTCCACATGCAGCCATTCCTCCACCTTCTTACATAACAGGTGAGATAGTAATAGGTTCCCACCCAGAGTCCCAGTCAGTCGGAACAACCAACAGCTCCTAAGTATGAACATATTCTAATCCTGGATTGGAGCCTAAGGCCCTGTCCACACTGCAGCCCGAAAACCCTTCTGTAACGTTACTGAGGGTGTAAACTGCATCGGTAACGGCGTGCGTTTACACTGGTAATGTTACAGGTGGCGTTTTCGTAACCATTGTGGAAATCACCCGCGAGGTGGTTTCCACAAGCAGGTTATGAAACCAGTCCGCCCTGGGACTGTTCAAGCGTAGTGTGGACTGCCGGTAACGGTCCTCAGGCACAAGCGCAGCGCGAAGGCATTGTGGGATCGGGCACCGCTGTAACGGTGTCGCCCAGACCCGATCTGTGGATCAAGCGTGCCGTCCTGCAACGACACCGCCGATGTGTGGACGCATCTGTACCGCGCTGCGGCGGTAACGGATTGCATCCGTTACTGGGCGCAAGTGGTGTAGTGTGGATGGGGCCTAAGTAACCAGATCAGCAGTGAAGGCGGCTAACTAAACCAAACATTTCTGTTGGGCTCAGGTCCTGGGACCAAAAACAGATGTATTTGTCCTGAAATCCAGATTAGACTGGCTTGCCAACCCAGCTCAAGACACAAAGAATGTTGCATCTATGGTGTCAGAATGACGTACTGGATGATGTGTCACAGGGAGCAGCTGGAGGATCATAAGGTTTGGCAGAGCCTGAAAGACAGTCAGGTTTGGGACTACGAACAAGCTACCACCTAAGAGTTCAAGTCTCCCCTGATTCACTAAAGTGTCTTGTGTGGTAAGTCATTCTGTCTTGCTAGAGAGAGAGAGAGAGAGAGAGAGAGAGAGAGAGAGAGAAATAGGTTTTTCTGTATGTAACCTACTGTTCAAACAATTTATTTTCTTTTCTGTAGACCAGCTGTTCCCTGTTGACTGTGCATGTAGTATCCTGTATTATATGTGTAAATATCTTGAAGTATTAATTCTTTTTCATATACTTCATGTTGCTGTGACTGAGTCCTTTGAGGTACAGCTAACCGATTTATAACTGACAGTGTATTTCTGCCTGTGAAGAGAAGGCTGCCCTTACCATATTCTGTTTCTAAAGTAAGGAGTTCTCAGCTGTGACATAGAGGGATGGGTCGATTGCCCTTGAGCAAGGAGCACTGTACTGTATGAGCAGCATCTCTGGAGTGATCATGACCTGAAGATACCCTGAAAGAGTGTCTGTACTGAGTGGTGGCAGCTACTGATTACGTGATTCAGGACAATGCTGATGTATTTAATGTGGAACACATTATCTGAGCATACCTTTTTCAAGGAGAGGAAACATAAGTGATTGAAACTTTTTAGTCAGTTTTTAATGCTGAGGGACATGCACACAGTTTTCTTTTGGTTTAAGATCTGACCATTCTCTAACAACCAGGTTTGTGTATTAATAAAGTCCCTCTGAAGATTATCATTGACATTTGATACAAGATGGTCAGAGGTCTACAGGATCATTTCTTTTTTTTTTCATGTATCTTTCTGCCCACCCATCGTCACTTGCTCCTGTCATTGGGCCTTGTATGGCAAGACCCCCAGTCCCGTCGACAGCTCCCCCCACTGTCCCACCAGTGTACAAGATCATTTCATCAGCATTAAGGTGAAGGTTGCAGTCAGAGATATAATTAGGGAGGTTGTTGACAAAGATAAAAAGATCTCAGTTCAATAGGGAGTGGAGAAGATGTTGCATGTTCAAGTTTGACAGTGTGTTGGCAATTGCATCTGAAGGTTTAAGAAAGCTGATCACTGACAAGCTGAATCTAGGAAAGACCAGTTTGCCACAGATGGGAACAGGGTTAACACGTGTTTGGGACAATGGAGTAACAGTGCTTTGAACTGTGTACAATAGAAATGGGACAGAGCGCACCAGTGTACTTGTCACAAGAGTACAACTGCACGCAGCATGAGAGGCAGAGCAGTTCTGAAATCTTATTAGCTCGCGGAGGTTCATCGATTTCAGGGCTCAAAATTCACCCCAGTTTGGTGTTAGTGTTGGCTGGTAACCCTCTCTGTGTACCTGTTTGTGGTCTGATTTGTCTGGCTGCTAATTTACTGGTCCACCTTAACTTGTTGTGTGTTTTCTGGTGTTTTCAGTGGAATAGGAAATCTGTAACTGTAAAACTGAGGGTGTTAAAAAGAAGTTTTGCTGTTACCTGGTTTGTTAAATTCAAGGACGCCACTTTTAAGTCACTACACAAAGAACACTTACGCTTTATCAACCCCTGCACTTGCTACAGTCCACCTTAGTTCCACTCTCCTTCCCCTGTTGCTCTGTTTTACTCATCCCTATTCCCTCCCTCCCTCTCTCTGCTTTCTCTCTCCCTCGCTCTCTCGCATTTCTTTTATTACTTGATATCTTGTCTCTTTGAATGCCTGCTATTGCTAGCACATATGTTCCCACTTAACGTTATTTTGAGATCCCTGTACTACTGTGCTGTATTTTCATCATACTGTTGTAAATCTATTTGTATTTGTTGTCAAAATTAACTCTGTACTGTACTGCTTTTATGTGCTGCGTCACATACACAGTCTTGTATATCTAAAATGTACTTTCCCGGGTCGTGCCTGAAAATAGGCATTTTTGTGCCTAGTGCACTTACCCGGTTACCAAAAGAAAATAAATAAAATAAATATAAATACCAAAGACCACTACTGGGTGTGTTATTTAATTTATGTAACTCATAGCTGACTGCAACAAAACAAAAATTATTACGTTTGTGACCCAGGAGTTAGGTAGTCTGGATGAGGGGGAAAACAACTGTGACTGCTATTTTTGTGGCCAGGGAATTAGCTGGAGAGCAGGGGAATAAATAAAACTACAAATTTGACTAACTCAGTGTGTTCTATTTAATCTTTTATTCAACAATACTGTTTGCATTCATTTATTTATTTCAAAATTTTTACCAGAAAAGACATACTGATAACTTGTTTCCAGATTTCCATTAATAATATATTTTTAACGATGCAGCAGTAAAAAAGCGGTATGCAAAAAACAAAATAAAACAAAAAGGGTTTGTACACCAGATTTTCACATGGAATACCAAAACATGGCATCTGGTATTCCATGAAGTACGCCAGATTTATTTCCGACTTTCTAGCCCTGCATTTATAACTGTAATCCCACTCACCTTCTCAGAATGCCATACCATGTTTTACCTTCTGTCGATCAGTGAGTAAAAGAGGGACCAAGCCCACACACCCTTTCAGAACTGACCTTGAGCTGGACGTCATGATCTCAGGTGCTCAGTTTATGACATCAACAAGGTAAGATCTTGGGAACGCATTCCTAACTACATGACTCCATTCCCCAATGCCCACCAGTCAGCAGTGTAATAGCAGGAACCTCTTGCTCACACTGAGACAGGAGGCGTCCACTTCGGACTTCCTGAGTTGTCTCTGCTACCAAGTGAGCATATGCCTGGACTTGAGGAACGAACCTAGGTAATTATTAGGTTAGTTAAGCCTGTTCTTAGTTACAAATAAGATTTGAATTTAATTCTTAAAAAAAGGTTTGTCTCATCTAGCCTTGTATATGAAGTACAGAGTAAATACTGATTTAAAATAATAAAATACTCAAAATCATAAAAGGTGGTTTGTTAGAGATGAGCATAGGGTCAGTTTTTATTTGTGTGCTCCCTAAAAGCAAGGACATACTAAGTGCTGATCCATATTGGCATAATAGTATGTCTCATTGCTCAGTGAGGAGGAATCAATGGGTGCAGTTCCAGTTCCAGTCCAAAGTAATGTCCAGCATACCCGCTATCCTTGCAAGATGTAAAGACTACATGGGAAAGTTCCTGTCTAATGGCTAGAATCCAGCACAGCAGAGGACAAAGACAAAACTCAGTCTCCGTGATGTTAATAGTATCAACCTCAAACTTGCAGACCTCACTGCTGTTATGGTAGTTGACAGACGAGACATTGAGAGAGGGCTTTAGTAAAGTTACATTGATACGCTACCCTTACCTCTTTTTACTGATTATTACATTTGCATTTAGTTTTCATTATTTTAACACGTCATTGAATGGGATGCACAGTTTCTTCAGCTGTACATGTTTTTTTTATTTTACTGCTTCAGAGGGTTATTGCTTAAAGAATAATGCACAGTATGTAATGTATTATGAGTTTTTTACACCTAAGGTGTGTGGTATCCATAAACCCCCAAGAGCAAAGCTCAAGAAGTTTATGCAGACATTACACATCAGAGGTGTATAAAAAACAAAATTACAGCTACTTTCCTACAGGTTCACTATGTAGGACTTTAAAACAGCAAGTGTTTTTCATCTTGTAACTCATTTATGTGATTTTTATTTCACTGTGTTTAATGCAATATTCCTTAATGGGGGGAGGGGGCTTTTGAAAAGTGAAGGCTTTTTTGGGATCTGTGTGATCAACTGAGCATTCTAAGTTAGTCCTGGCTCCAGCTTAGTAGAACCATGCAACAAGACACTTGCAGGTCTTGTGATGATGCCCCTGCAGGGGAAATAAATGTTGATGACACTCCTGGCATGAAAATAAATTATTTTCTCTCCTGGAGCATCACAGTACAAAATAAATGCATTTATGGTGAGTTTTTTATTCTCACCCCAATGGCATAAATCTAGTTATCCGATTAATCCTGCCATTTCTGTGATGCTTTCAATTTTAAAATAAGTAGAGACTCACAGTGTGCTCTTTTTTGCCAGCACAATCAATGAAATGGAGTGTGGTTCAGCGGGGGGAGTTTCCATTTATTTTAAACTAAGAAGCATGGTAGAAATGGCATGATCAACCAGATAAGTAAAAAAGGTATTATGACAAGATACACAGAGTGCCAATGGTGAGCAAGGTGTGATAAAATGTCATAATACATGTTTGTGATGCCTTGACCATGTATTATGGCATTTGAAGAATGCTGGCTTTAAGTTGATATTGGGGGTTACCAGTAAATAGAGAATACTGGATAGGCAACTATGCACAACCAGTGTGTCGTGCCACAGGGGGTTTTGATTCCCTCAGATCTCGAGAGTGAAGCTCAAGAGGTCTGTGGCAATCAGAACTCTGAAGTGGCAAAACACACTGATTATGCATAGAGTTGCACATCCAGTAATTTTTATAGTGTGTGATGCCCCCAGAAATAATCTAAATATGACACGTGTTTCATCACCTACTGTTTTTTTTTAATACAAAACAAAAGGTGATTTGTTTGCTGATGCATCTTATTCCGGGGTTCAGGGCTGGTTGCTAGGGTTGTGGTGTGGTTTTGGGGACCAGACATCCCTGTGTCTGTAACGCAGACTTCCATCAGTTGTCAGTTCATTTGGGAGGGATTTAACAAAATAAAAACATGGCAGTTGTATTTCTCGCTTAGCGAGAAGACTCTTATCTGTTTGATCCTGCATTGGATTTTGAGAAACTGAAAATATCTGGTTGATCCTGCATTTTTAACATGTCTGGTTGATCTTACATCTGTGAGGATTTATGCAAGTGATCGTGCTGTACCACTGTAACATTTTATCTGGTTGATCCTGCAGTTTCTGTTGCCTCAGCTGGTTTTTAAACAGTGTGGCTGATGCACATTCCAAATCAGCTAGAACACTGTTGTACCACAGAAGGATACAGTCACACATTGCATGACCTTTGAACTGTGGTACAACAGCATTTTTTAGCTGAGAAGGAAATCTGGTTGAAACAATGTTCCACCATACACTATATATAAAATAATTCGAAGGCGACTATGTGTTGTGAAGTTTCTTGGTGTGTGATGGTCCATAAACCTCGAACACAGCTGAGAGATTTATGTGGTCATTACACACCGAGGTTTGCTAAAAAAAAAAAAAAAAAAAATTCATAACACACAGTTGCTTATGTTTTATTATTTTGGCACAGTAGCACCACTATAGTTAGGGTTGAGTAGGCTGTAATGTCAACCCCTAACTTTCTACTTTAATAGCTTTGGCCCTTTCAGCAGAATTTCACAAAAGTTTGCATGCGTGGTCTGGGAGGGACTGGGGATGTAGTGGAAATCCTCTTTCGTAGAGCTTAAAATTGGTTTTGGTCTGGGAATCCCCGTCTACCAAATGGGAGGAACCAGGTTTTTTTGGGGGTCCCTAAAAAAACCTGATATTTTGTTTGCTGATGTGTGTGAGTCTTAATAAACATTGTACTTACAATTTGGTGTCTTCTGCTTTTCCTTTCTTCCTTGTTTTGGGGATTCAGAATAGAAAGTGGATGTCTGGCGCAGTGAACAGTAAGGACAGACTAATTAAATGCAGCAGAACAGACAGTAAATTAATTTAGCAGCCAAATGAAAACACACAATACTGAGCTAACACCTCTCTCCCTTAAACGTCAACTAAAATTGTCCCCCCTTTGTCTGGTGAGTGAATAGTCTGAGGCCTTCTCCTGCTGTTCATATTTCGCTACGTGTGTGCAGCTTGTTCAAAGTCAGTTCCTCTACTGCCCCCCGATTCTGAGATTATCATTAAGTTTTGTAAGTTTTTATTGTTCAGAGCGTTCCAGAATTTGAATTTTATTTGGTTCTGAATACTGAAACCCCGCTCAGGTTCTACACTAGCCGCAGGCGTGACCACTGCAGTCTGATACCGCTTTTCACATTCTGGAAACACGCCTGAATACTCTGTCAGTACAAGTTCAGCAAACTGCTGGAAGGGCAGAGATGGGTTGTAATCATTTGAGACCATGATCTGTTTAGTAAAAGGAATTCCTTTTTGCAGATTCTATAGCTAGGTCAGAAAAATGGAAGTGCTTCAGTATTCCATCTAAAGAGTCTTCACCATACGTACTGAAATCATCTGGATGTTATTGTTTCGGTACTGCAGCTCTCTTAGGTTCTAAAATGGAGAAACAGCTTTATATGTGTAAGGTCTGTTGAGGGAAACGTCTGTCCAGTTCATCAATTAAAGCACTGATGTATGTGCTTTTTAAGTTGTCAAAAGCTGGTCTCTGAGTGTGAATGTCAAAGACTTTATCACTTTTGTATTACCATCAAGATCAGTATCAAAAAGCCAGCCCACTGGCACTGAGGGTTGAGGCACTGGATGCCATACCTCGTGCCACGCCAGCGACGCGGGTTTGGGAACAGACTTGGGTTATTGGGGGTTGGCTGGGGAGGGAAGGGATTGAGCATCCAGAGGACTGCCCCCCCCCCCCCAGAGTGGGATCCAGGGCTTGCCTGCTCTGTAAGTGGCTCCTGGTGGAGACTAGGAGCCCTACAGGTAGTGGACCAGACGTTTCGTCAGGGGTGGAGCGGCAGCAGCCAGGCTGCATGTAGGTGCACTGCCAGGCATTGCACGTCCACGCTCTGGGGGAAACTGTAAAGAGGAAACAACCCTGGTGGTCTAGTGAAGGTGAAGGGGGCTCCAGTGTCCTGCGCACATCCCAATTACCGGGCCCGATCTCCTGGTTAGCCCTCCGGATTCCTCAGCGGTCACTATAATCCCAGAAAGGCCACCAAGGGTGGGTGGGCCCTCCCTGAAGTGGGTGGGCCCCCCTGGGGGGTGATCTGGCGGTCTGGACTTAGCCAAGGAACTGGTCAGGAGATCAGGTAAGGAGGGGTTCAGGTAGGCAGTAGCTGTAGTGATGAGAAGGTTCCTTGAAGAGATGCCCTAGCCCCAGGAGGGGGGAAAAAAATCTACCAAAAAAACAAAACAAAACGGAATAAAAAAATTGTTTCTCTGATGTACCTGGGTTTTCAATTAAAGACCTTACAGCCTCTTTAGTACTTGTGACCATTGGTAGCACAGTGGATAAATCGAGATTTTTACTTTGGAAATGTTTTTAAAAAAAGAGACAAAGTATATGACAAGATGTCCAGCATATGTGAGAAAGAGTCACAAAGGTAAACGGATGTACAGACAGCAACAGTCCTAATGGGTTGGGCATCTATCACATAAACGCCAGGCGCCTCCTTCCCAAATTAGACCACATCAAGGCCTGGATTACACAGTGCTCTCCTGACATCCTTTGCATCACCAAGACTTGGCTTTCTGCTAAAGTCCCAGACGCCTCAGTAGCCACCCCTGGTTACTCAGTTTTCTGCCAGGACAGGGGTAAAAGTGGCATTGGTGTCACCACCTACTGTATGTTCATGGGTCCCTCTAAGCCTCCACTGTCCTTCAGGAGGCCATCTCTAAGTCTCACAAACTGCTTCTGTTAAAGCTGGCTTTCCCCTCCTAGTCTCCCTTCTTTATCGTTAAGTGTTACTTCTCCCCCAATCCACCTCCTACATCTATAGTATCCAAGCTAGCCTCTCTCCTCTCCCACTCCTCTTCCGACGAACTCATCCTGGGCGATTTTAATCTGAATTGGTCTGCCTCTCTAGCTCGACCAACCATTCAAGAAATAGAGGCCCTCAGCCTCACGCAATTAATATTCGACCCCACTGGGCTCAACGACCGCTCCAACAACCACTTGCTAATCGACTGGATTCTGACGATTCACCCACACAAATACTCCTAATCTGGTACACTCTCTGAGGCCTTTTGCGATCACTGCCTCATCCACTGCCACAAGAAGCCTTGTCCCCCTCTTGCCCCTCCCAGGTACATGTGGTTCAGGCTGCTAAGGTCCCTAAACCATCAGTCATTATTGGCCGACCTCTACCTTGCTGACTGGTCTGGAGTCTTCATGGCCCCGATATAGATTCTGCTCTGACTGCCTTCAGCTCAAGCTTTCTGAATATTTGGAACTCCCATGCGCCCCTCAAGAGGTTAAGGCTGTGGTGCAGGCACCAACCCTGGATCTCTTCCCACTTGGTAAAGTTCTTCAAGAATCGAGATCGGGCCTGGAAAGTATGCCTCCTCCATAAACCTTTACTTCACCACCTGTGCTGTACCCCAGGGGCACCCCTTCCCTCCCCTCTCTTAACCCCGTACTCACCGCTCCACCCCACCCCAGCATTCAGCTGTACTCCCTGGCAGTGCCTCCCTCACCATGCACATCCCTTCCCACCTCCCCACCATAACTTCCCCTTTACTCCACTTGAGCTACTCCGTGCCCTCAAATCCCTAAATTCCTCCAAACAGAGCCCAGATGGAATTAACACCACACTTTTGAGAATCTCAGCTCCAGCTATTGTCCCTCCTATCACCCATCTCTTTAATCTCTCTTGCTTCGGGCTCCCTGCCCAAAGCCTTGAAGCTGGCCAAGGTCATTCCCCTACACAAAGGGGGTGACCCCTCAAATCCTGGCAACTATAGGCCTATCTCGTGTCTCCCTGTCCTCTCCAAAATACTAATCCCTCATCTCCTAAAGACTAAAGTCATACCTGTCCTCCAGTGATGTCCTGACCACTTACCAATCCGGCTTTCAGTGACACCATTTCACCTCCTCATTCCTTCTCTGTTTTACCAACCATATTCACAATGCTATGGGCAAAGGTCACCTTATTTTGGCCATCTTTGTGGTGCTAGCCAAAGTGTGTGACTCCGTTGCCCATAAACTCCTAACGGATGACCTTGTTTCAGTAGGCCTCCCTCTGCCATCTGTTGGTTTAAGGCCTACCTCTTAGACAGGTTTCAGTTCATACAGCTGGGTGAAATAAAGTCTCTTCCCCTTCCCATCCTAGCCGGAGTTCCGCAAGGGTCAGTCCTTGATCCCACTCTCTTCTCTATCTCCATAAATAATCTGCCGTCTGTCTGCTCTTTCTCCCATGTTCAAATGTATGCTGACAATTCTGTGATTTTCTCTTTAGGCCCCACCCAAGACCAAGTTGAATCCGTCCTCCAGTCCGACTTCAAGAGTATGCTGTGCTGGCTAGACCCAAAATCTCTTAAGTGTAACACTAAAAAACTGTAGCAATGACATTAGGTTCAACCTAGAAGCTGGCCAAACTGTCGTCCTCCCCTCCTTCTATGCCCTAGATGGGTCCATAATCTCAGCAGTGGATAGCTACAAGTACCTGGGAGTTTGGCTGGACCCCAAGTTGGACTTCTCCCTACACCTCGACTCAATTCATAATAAGATCTGCCCCAAGATGGGCATGTTACACAGGCATAAATGTCTGTCTCTCCCCATCAGGAAAGACATAAAAACCAAGCTCATCCTCCCTACCTTCAGCTATGCCGATGTGGTCTATAGAGCTGCCTCCCAATCCTCCTTGGCCAAACTTGATCCTCTGTTCCATACCTTCTGCCACAAATCTCCCATACGGCATGCATCATTGCCGCCTTTACCACACAGTATCCCTCCCCTCCCTAGCCAGTCACCGGCTCGCACACTGTGTATCCTTCATCGCAAAATTCTGGTTCAACACTCTCCCTCCTACCTCTCCTCCCTATTAGCCCCTGCCCCCTGCTCTGGCTATGCTCTGCGCTCTCATGACCCATGTTCTTTCTCATTAGCTACTCTGCATTCTCTCACGGGGAAACAAGTCTTTGCCTACTGGCTCCCCACCCTGTGGAATTCACTACCCCTCACGGTTCGAGTCTTGCCAACTACAGTGACCATCAAAAACTACTTCAAGTGTCTCCCTCCTCCCCTTCTCTGCCACTCCCACCCTTAATCACCAGTCCGTTGTCCCTCCCCTATCCCTAACCTCCCCTCCAGCCCTATCTTTGAATCAATGCCAGCTTATATTCTGTGACCAATTACCTTTAGTGCATACCCCCTCTTTTTCCAAAAAGCGCTACCTTCATTGTAACTTGCGCCTGTAATTGCCTCGATGTCTAATGAACTGTAATTTTCCTCGGTGTCCTATGAATTTCTGATTTTAATTGCCTCGTCTTATGTATTACTGTACTTATTTTGTCTCACACCACTGTACTGCTCCTGTATCTCTTCACCTACTACTTACACCATTGTATCAATCTTGATGTTGTAAAAACTCTGTAATGCTGTGTTTTATTCCTGTTTTATTATACTCTATCTGTTTTAATGCTGTGTAAAATTTTGAACTACTGTGCACAAATGCTGTATTGTTATATTCTGACCCATTGCCCTTCCCTGGGTTGCACCTGGAATCGAGCCTAGGCTCAGTGTGCCTTTCCCGGTTACCAACTTTAAAATAAATAAATACATTTGCAACTCTGAGGTGAACTGGAAGAGGAGATATGTTCTAACACATCTCTTAATGATTGAAGAGTCCTGCCTACAACAGACACTGCACCATAAATGGACAGCCACCGAACTGCATGATGCTGATAGTATTTCAGAACTAGTTCTTCTAGCCGTTTCTGTAGTACATGCAGTTTGTTGCTTCTGATAGCAGAACTACTGAAGAAAATGAAAATGGACCATGAGTATCGTTGATATTGTTTCACTTATTCCTCGGGCTGAGCTGCATCACTGGCACACAAACCCAACCGATGGGCTATACAGTGTACTCCAATCAGTTCAAGGTTATAATCTGTTATTAGTTTTTGCACTACACCTTAATGACAACCAGTCATAACTGGTGCTCCATCAGTACAGACAGCAGCAGTTTTTTTTTTTGTTTTTTTTTACTAGTATTGCCCTTGTCATTCAGAAATTCGCAAAGTGCCCTATAAATAGTCTCAGCCTTTCCATCTCCAACTTCTGCGTTGCAGTAAAAGCGTGTATATGGGGTACTATGGTCTTAAGTAGTGTATGTAAATTATGAGTCTGTTGCTATTGCTGATGTCTGTTGACTTATCCAGTATCAAGCTTACCACTGAGCTATTCCTCACAGCAGTGTACAGCTTCTCCACTATGATCTGTGTAATAGCCTCATGTATTTCGGACAGTCCAGCTGCAGTCATGTAGGTGCCGTAAGCTCATCTGTTTTGAAGTCTTTCATGAATGGACATTCCATTTCCTTCAGAAACTATTCACATTTGACAACCATTGTGTTGGGCAGTTCAATTTCTGCAACAAAATACTTGGTTCTGAAAAGCCCTTTAAGTTGCTCATCACTGTGTGTACTAGCCTTATCTATTGCCTTTGACATTGCCAACTGATTTGATTCGCAGTCCATTTTTTTTAATGCTTTAGTATGAGTATTGCTACGAGAATGTCTTATAAGGGCTGATGTAACAAGGACCTTTTTTTTTTTTGCACGGCTTCTGCCAGAGCTAGCAAAGTATTGGGGTGCATTGAAGGGAGGGGCAAGCAAAGTAAGTAATCCTGCCACTTTGCAAGGCCCTGGTTAGACCCCACTTGTTGAACCTTGTGCAGGTCTGGGCTCCTCACTACAAAAAGGATATTGAGGTGGCTGAGGTAGTGTAACACTGGACTACCAAAACGATCAGCAGTGGGATGGCCAGACAGCACATTGGTAGCACAGTTGTTTCCAGTGCTGGTGACCCGTGCTCAGAAATAATTACGAGTCGCCAGATGGCCATTGGAGGGAGGGGTATTGAGCATCCTAGTGGAAGCCCTTCTCCCCTTGGGTGGGTGTGATGTGCCTTCCACTGCAGTACTGCTTTGTATGGTACTGCCAATGGACCTGGGTTTGATTCGATTCCCACAACCTCCACTTGCATACTGTATGCCTCTGAGCAAGTCAGTTTACCTCTCTGTGCTCCTGGGATACGCTTGCAAGGGAGCTTCGGCTCAGCGTCTCTTTCCCAGACAAAAACTGTAAAATAAAAAATAAAATACTGTCACCTAGGTGATAACAACTGGTGGTGCAGTCAGGAAAATCAGTTGCGCTTGGGTGGGGAGCATACACAGACATTAGCAAGTCATTTGTGATGTTGTCTAAGGATGTTGGTAGTGCTCTGGCTTGTGGGAGGAAGGGAGGAGACTGGTGACTGGAGGCAAATGAAGCCACAGTGGGCTCCCGCAATCATCACAGATCCTCACTCAGCCCCCTGTTCAATAAGTCAGGCTCCCAGGGATTCCACAATATCTTTTTCTTATGACAGTTTTTGGCTTGGAAAGACACATTGAGTCGAAGCTCATTTCCAGGCACATCCCGGGAGCACAGGGAGGATAAGTAGCTTGTTCAGGGTCATGCAGTATGCAGGTGAATGTTGTGGAACTCATGCCACGGTCTCATGATATACCAAGCTTATTCACAGCTTATTGTATTATCCTCTAGGATATACTGCCAGCCTCAAAGGGACTGGTAGTAAAGCCTGTGTGCCAGGTAAAAGTGGAACACCTGCCTTAGCTCTGTAAATGTAGGGCCCCACCCAAGGAGAAATCTGGCAGGATGGTACCAGTGCTGTGAGTTTTAGGAGTCTAGCAGGGAACAGGTGTCTTGCGAGGACTCCTTAGTTGGGTAGATGGCTAGTGGCGTCGGTGGAAGGGAGGTCCAACTGGTTGGGCCAGAGGAGGGTATGTTAAAAATGATCAGGAGTATAGGAGACAAAAGTTATGAGGCAAGGTTTGTGGCCCTCAGCAGATTCACTTTGTGGAAAAATGAGGTAGACAGAGGGCAAAAACTTAATCATATACTCAAGGGCATTGACAGGATTCAACAGACAAATGTTTGAGTTGATGTCCTCCAGTACAGAGTGGGGATACACTCTGAAGCTCAGAGATGGTAAGTTCAGAGGTAATGTTAGGAAGCACTTAATTTCCCAGAGGGTGATGAGCCTATGGAACAGCCTACTAGCAGGGACCATGCAAATTAAGACAGTATAGGTTTTACGAGGTAGGCATGAACAAATTTCTGCTTACCAAGGGAATCACAGGGTACCTTTCATAGTCAAGTGGGTGCGCAATCCCTATTAATTAGTACATGTTTGCTCAGCATACTTACAGATATCTGCCTATGAAACAGGTGAGGCACACCTAATGGACCTAGAGTCCCGTCTGTCTTTATATTACAATGTTACTACGTTAATAGCTGTTGTGGAATCTATTTTACTTTTTGTTGTGTCTTCAGGAATATTTGGAGAAATTTCTGATATTAAGATTTGTGTTCTTTTCTTAATTTGTGGGGAAGCACCTCTCCCAGAGTTTGGAGTTGCTTCAAAACACAAGCTGACCAAAATTTTGCTTATCTGAAGCTTGAGAACACCAAGTACAAAACATGCACCAGAAGAGACTATTATAATTAATTCCTAGGGAAAACCTAAAACTGAACTGACATCTTTTAGAAAGATGCAACTGTTCTGTTTTGTACACGTGCCTGTGTTGCATTTCCTGTGTGTGGTAATTAGTCATAATGCAGGCATCAATTTAGCTTCCAAGATGTTTTCTTTTTGCTAAAGTAATGTAATATCCACCCCCCCAACACCTCCAGCCCCAGTTGATTTATGAGGGAGACCTTGTGCTAATGTGACTTTTTTTGTAATTTGCCATCCTTTTTTTTTTTCTTCTGTTGTTTGTACCCAGAAGGATGCTGTAGTCCATTGACCTTAGCACAGATCTAAAGCCAAATGAGATGCTTTACCTCAACCGGGCTATCCTGGGTAAATAATGTCAATAAATAAAACATTTCTGCTGTTTGGATCTCATCATAATCAAGATGTTGCCCCTTACTGAATACAGGCAGATTAAAAAAGATGTTTTTCTCCAGTATGCGTTTTATGCCCCCTTTTTTCGGTTTGTGTTTATCACATTATATTGAAAGAGTAAACAACAGTGTATAACTCAAGGAGAGGCAGATACATAAAATATAATAAAATACACAAATATAACACAGGATGTGTGCCGCACACTTCTATTTGGCTCTTTTATATTAGGAGCTCCCACAGTATTAGATAAATAAAATAAAGCATACATATGAAGGTACTTTGTTGCCAGTGCCTTCGCAAATAGGAATAATAAAACAGCTTTTCATTGTGTAGAAGCCTAACAGAATGGCACTAAATTATGTAATTCAACAAATCGGCACACTTCAGGGCTTCTAACATTGCTCTCACTATCAGCAGCACTGTATTGTCATTGGATAGACGGTCCCTAAAACGAGGTGTTTCAGTATGATGAATTGTTCTTCCTTATAACGAATTGTTCTTTGCTGGTTTTCAGGTCAGCCGTGAACTCCTAGAACTGTCAACTGCAGTACTCACCCCAACACACTCATTCCCTGAGTCACCAGTTATGCTATGGGGATCCATGCTGCCCTGAATGCGACTATTTTGGATAGCGCACGTACTGTCTCCCTCGGCAGCTCCCTGTCGCTGAGAGCAAGACAGTGTGAGTAGCTAATTTCCATAATCTTAACCATGAGGGTGACTGATGGACACCATCATTACAGGAGCCCCAGTTTCCTCCACGTGTGTCCATGAGTCCATATGGGGGAACTTACCTTATTAGTAGAAACTTCAGGAGAACTAACACAGTGTAGCATTTTAAACTCATGTAATTGGCTATGCTGAACAGTAACAGTAAAGGTTTATAAGATTTATACAGAACTGTGCTTCTAAACAGATGATTGACACTTTATTTAAGGAGACATTTAATTGAGACATTTACTCCCCACTGTGTTTAAAGAGCCACCGACTCCTCAAGAAGAACTTTAAAAAACATATTTGGACACAGAATAGCTTATATTTCTCATTAGTTCTGAGTTTCTTATCCCCTTTATTTACTACTGAGATCATATGAATGAAAATGGGATAGTTGTTCCTTGAGGGTTCGTCAGATCTTAATGCTTATGCCCAACCTGGTGTCATAGTGTTCTGCTTGAGACATCACAGTCATTACCATGGCAACAGACTGTGATGTCACAACAGAACGTTATCATTTCAAGTAGGGAATAAACTGTAGAGACAGATCAACTCTAAGGGATAAAGATCTTGTTTTTGCGGAAATTTCTTCAGTAATAAGTAATGAAGAGGAGAAATCTGTAGCACATATATGAAATATAACCTGAATCATGTCTAAATATTGTTTTCCAAAGTTTTCCAAAAGGTGTCAGCTGCTCTTTAGAATATATTCTTACCAACCAATAAGTTAGATGGGGAAGGCTCACTAGGTTCTACAAGCAGTCATTATGTTGTGGAAACAGTTTTTGAAAAGTTGGGTGTTGAGGATGCGAATAGCCTTCAATGGAAAACATTTTTAAACAGTTCTGGTAATGTTCAGTGTGATTCTGGGCAAACTTCAAGTCTCCTTTTCCTTCGACTGCTCTGCTTCTCCTGGGTCTGGTCTTCAGTTAAGTTTTTTGGCAAATACTCCCACCACCTTCGGGTCTGTAAAGCAGTACATTTTGTCCTTTAATGTAAATTGTAGGTGGCGGGAGAGCTATGCCAGTACTGGATGCTTGCTTCTCAAGAGTTTGAATGTGATGCTTCAAAAGCCTTGTGGTGCATACAAGTGGCATATGCATGGGGAAAAAGACAATTTTGTTGACATCCGGGTTGGGACATGCTCTCTGGCAGCTCGGAGCAATTGATCCCTTTCTCCCACAGAACCTGTTACCATAAGAATTGTGTGTGGTCCCTTTGTTTGTGCCCGAGCCCTGTGTGGATTAATCCTGCATGCCTTCACAGCATGGGGCACATGGGCCAAACCCAATGCCTCCAAGAGTCACCTCTCAAGGAAAATAGTCACATCATCCCTTTCTTTGTCTTCCGGGACTCCCAAGAATGCAAATATTCAGGGCCTACACTGCATTCTGAAGTTGTTTCAGCCATGTTTTAATGAGCTTCTATTTTCTTGACTGATGACTCTGCCACTGCTAGCGCTTTTCTGGAGTGGTGGTCAAATCTGCCGCTATCCCTGTGATAGCCTCCAGTTTATTTTGAGCAGCAACCAGTCTTTTGATGGAGGAGTCTGTGACAGGGTTGAATAAGACCCTGTCCCATTTGTTATGCAGAAAGAGTTTAAACGCAAGGTTCTATTCTATCCTCTTATTTTCTGTCTCTTGTGTATGGTTGCACAACCAAATTTTCTTGAGACCTAGGAACTGATCACTCCAATGGTTTCGCAGTTCTCTGCCTCTCGCTGTCTTTGCCTTCCCTCGCTGTTCTGTCTTTTCTCTCCCCTTGCATGTCTGCAGGTATAAAAACATATGTGAATCTTTGTGTGAAACTGTAAGTGATACTGGGATCCTTTTGTTTGAAACTGTATCCCTTTATTTAAAACTGTATATGGTTATACTGTTGAAATGATTGCAGAAAGCTATATGGAACTCAAGGAGTTAACATGAGAAACTGGTTTGCAAACTCTCTGAGATGCTGGCAACAAGAGGTCAGTTCTGGGTCACCATGTACTGTTTTGCTGCACCTGCTGAAACTGACAAGAACACTGTGTGAGAAGCAAAATGTTCTCTTAACGAGCTACGTGCAAAAACTTGTTATAAAAAGAGCTGCAATGTTTTGCAAGTGGGAGAGACAGAGACTGAGATTTAAAATTGAGAAGAAGGACTCTGCTTTCTATGTTTGTACTGCCTTTGTAAATAGCTATACTGAAACGTTATTTTGCTGTTATTAATAATAAAGCGCTGTGTCAGCCCGGTGGTGCTGAAGTTTGAGGCGCTGGATGCTACACCTTGCGCCATGCTGGCGACCTGGGTTCAGTGATGGACTCGGGTAGCCGGGGGGTCAGCAGTGGAGGGAGAGGATGGAACGTCTGAAGGACAGCTCTTCTCCCCAGTGGAGGGATCCAGGGTCGCTCGGTGTCCTGGTGACCCCGATGGAGATTGGGGGTACTGCAGGTACACCGGCCAGCATAAGGGGCGAAGTGCAGCAGACAGAAGCAGGGCAGCCATGCGCAGGCGTCATTACATGCTGCACTCCGGCTGGAAACTCCTCAGGGAAAACCCTCTGCGGTGTCGCGGAGGTGAAGGGGACTCCAGGGGCAGGCCCACATCCCACTACTGGCCGAGTGCACCAGGGGACTTCATGGCCAACTCGACGCCCAGGTAGGCCCCTCTAATTTCAGAAAGGCCACCATGGGAGGGCGCCGCCAGGGGATGATCCGGGAGGCTGGACCTGCCTGGGTGTTCTGGGGAGGAAGCTGGTAGTGGGGGGTTCAGAAAGGGAGTAGAGGCCTCTGCTGAGTGAGTACCCTGGAAGGATGCCCGGGCCATAGGGTGTAATAAGAGAGTTAAAAATAAGAAATAAAAATAAACGCTACTTGAGAATTTTGAAACTGCTCCTGGTTTTCATATGCTTCCTGACCTGTGCCTCGACCACAGGGTCCAGTTTCTTCTCTTTCCTATTGTTAGAGTGGAAGCAGTAATTGCCCCCTGCAGAGATTCTAACGAGGCAGGTTGCTCTACATTGGGTGGTGGTAGCTGCAGCTGCAGCGGCAGTTCTTCCTTCTTCGACGGCCATGAGTTAACTCTGTTTAATTTTGCAGCACGAGGGCATCCAGTTTTCACCAGACTTTCCAAAAATGTTCAGAATGCCTTTATGGAATAATGTTGAGTGTGCTCACTCAGTTGCAATGGGAAAAAAAATGTATTGTCCATGGCTGAGGAGCTCTAGCAGCTTCAACCCCGCCATGCCTCCTTTTAACCTTTGCTGCACCCATCAGCTCCAGACTTTCAGACCCATCCCAACACTTCTTTATCACTAACCACACTTCTGCATTGCTTTAGGTGCAGCATATGCCCTGTTGTGGTTCCGGCGGGGATCTTCACTTAATTACCCAGCTCTGCCCTCAGTTGCGGTGAGGTGAGTGGCCAGTTAGGAGGTCAGGGCCTGAACTTGCTGGGTGCCATCTTGCTTGCATTTAAGGTTTTCCTGCTTGTTTTCTCCCCACCTTCAAGTTGCTGGCAGCAGGTATGTGAATTGCATGACTACATACCACACTAGCTAAAATCCTCCCGCCCCAAGCCGTTCCAAGTGCATTGTCACCTGTGGTCACCCCAGTGTTAGTATGGCAGCGGAGTAGGCTGTCCTCCCTCTTTCCCTTTAGGAGGAGCACATCCTCTGGGATGATCAGTCCTCCTCCCCTCATCTGGCCCCTGACTTCCCAGGTTATGTCCTGAACCCAAGTCACTGGTATCCATACCCTAAAAGATGTTTTAACTGCTGGTGCTCCAAAATCCTCATTTTCCTCTCTGAGAGGGCTGAACAAAGAGAATACTTATTCATAAGGATATAGTGCAGTAGGGCTTGTTACTGGCAGGACATTTAACTGTATGCAAATGGAATAAAAAAATATAAATATATTTTTTTTAATTTAATATCTGTACCTGAATTAGTGTAATCATTAGCTCCCTTCCTCCCTGGGATGGCTATCCTGAACCTCTGCATTTTCCCTTGATATACGGAAAGATCTCAGATGGGAAAGGGTTACTGGAATATGGAGATGAAGTAGACTTGCTGCCTTGCTTTTCTAATGTGTTTGTAACACCCTAAAGATTAAACAGTATAATGTCATAAATCCTATTACAGTATATAATCTCTAAATTACATTCAAGGGGATAAAAAACAGAGCATGTTAATGGACTTTAGATTTTCATAACACCCTTTATACTTCACATTAGAATGTAGTTGCTTTGGATAAAAGTTTATGAAAATCCATTTCTCATAGCTATTAAGTACAGTGTATTCTGTTCATCCTTGGAATCAGTTACTTTGGCAGTAGTGTCAGCCTTAGAATTGAATTACTTTTTTTCTCTGCAGAAAGATTTATTCACACAAGTGTCCCAGGTGAGGGAGAAAAGAATTCAGATATTAAAACATGCAGAATTGGGTTAAATGACTCTGGTTGTGAGGTTCTTTTTTTCTAATGCCTCTTACAGGATGCTGGAGAAGAATTACCTCTTCATTGGGGTCTTGCTTGTATCCATCTTATAGCTGGGTAGGGAACAGGACAGTGAGGGAGGGTATGTGACCTTTCAAGGTCACAAAGTGAACCAATGGCTGTGGTGGGATTCAAACTGGGGAGCACCTGTTTTACAGTTTAGTTCTCCCCCCCCCCCCATAGAGTTTGTTTTTAAATTTCTGGTTAGGTTTGTTCTGTCAGGGATAGACCCTGGTCTCAGGGATTTATATACCCTGTTCAGGCCTACATCCCCCGAGGGGCCTTCCATGGCCCCTGGCAACCCACAGGTTACCCCCACTTCTTGTGCTCCATGACAGGGGCTGAGGGGGAGGGCTGTTCCCTACCCCTGCGGCAGTCCACTGTGGAGTAGGATCCAGCACCAGTGGCCACTTGGACCGAGGTGAGTCCAGTGGTGCAGACTGCCATTTAGACAGATGTGGGTTTTTCTTCCTTTCTAGGTCCCTTCTACCTCACTGATATGAGTGCAGCCTTCATAGTGGCCTCACACATGCATGGCATATCCCTTGAGACAGGAGCGAGCTCCCTGGCCCAGCTTCAGGGGTTGTTGTGGCACTGGAGATCGCTGTTGACCCCTCTCTTTGACTCAGGCACACGGCTGCGTGGCAGCTACCTTGCAGTTGCTACGTTATGAACAAACCATGGTCCTCCATGGATGAGCAGTGGTTGGCCATAGTGTCACAGGTACAAGGAAGGCAGCAACTTAAACATAAAAACCGGATCCTCCGACAACAAAATTAGTACAGGAGGGTGTTTGTTCCAGGAGGGTGATGCTATGTTGTTTGCTGTGTTTTAATTTCTTTTTGTAATAAACCAGCTTTTTTCAGTACCTATCGTATGAGGTCATCTGTTCGGGTAACTGTGATGCCAGACTTCTCCTTCTTGACCATAGTGTGTCAGGAAGATTCAGAAAACATATTGGGAAAGGCCATTATTCATGAACTTGAAGAATTCAGATGCAACTTTGAGAAAGAACTGTAGCCAAATGGAGCCAGAACCGTTGCTTGTGACATGGTCTACTGATGAACCATAGAATTTAGCAACTGTTTTTTTTTTTTTTGGTAAACAATATGCTAGGTAGCTGTCATTTACAGTAAGGTGCTAGAATAAGAGCTCGTATAAACTAAAATAAAAGAGGCTAAACAGAAATAAAATAAATCAAGAGGAGTCGTAGCCTTCAATCTGATCTTCACACCTGAGACTGTACCTTTATTTTTAAATTACCTAGATCTCTGTAAAGGCCTAAAGTGGACCCATTTTAAAATGAGGCTAAATTGACAACTGTAGTATTTCACACAGTTTAGCCATCAATACCACAAGCAATTTGAGTGATAAAATTATCAGGTTGCTCCCGGGTCGTTCCTGCAAAGAAAAACAAATTCCAGTTTTCTTACCTGGTAGTGTTTACATTTTAACCAGAATACCATCCATGACATAAATCTTGGATACAGGAATGCCAACTTTTAGGAATCTTTGTGGGTGCTCATTGCCAGTAGGTAGTACTTTTCCTGTGACCAGGTTCCCCAGTAATCTTTTTTTGCAGGCTGCCCTCAAAAAATTGAGGGTGCTTAAGTCAACTTTGTTGGTGCTTGAGCAACCAAGCACCCATGGAGTCAGCTCCTGTGCTTGGACGTGACACAAAATATAATACATTTGATTACTATCCTAGTTGAAAACCAAACCATGAAACCCAGGCATGGACACTAAAAACCATAGTCACTCATGGATAATTATGACTACTGCTTGACATAAATGTAAAATGTTATTTTATCAGCATCTTTTTTCCTTCGTTTACCAAACTGAAAATATATTTAGTTCCCCTGTTTAGTTTCTCTTGCTTTGTGGTTTCCCAGGCATTTGTGCATGTTTATCAACCATGGACAGTGTTGTCCATGAATCATGGACAAATCATGGATGAAGTTGACATGGACAAAGATCAGGAATGGAGTAGGGGTGACCATGTTTGTCCACGAAAACATGGAAGACTGGAGAAAAGGGTTGTGCCAGAAGGGCAAAGGGATGAATTGGAGTTAAGTCGTGCAGAACTCTGCAGCTGTTGTAACATTGAGCGAGCGCATATGTGAGTCGAAAGGTTCTATGTGTAACATTATTCAAAATGGCTGCCTAGGGCTGAGTGAAATTCATTCTGAATCCTTGGGACTAGAGACTCTTGAAATGACTTCTGGGATTACCATTATGTACTCCATCATATGGTAATGATAACCACTGTACATGAAAGGGGTATGTCCATTTCAGCAGCTCCATACCTAATGGAGCTGCCCCTGATTTGCACTGTAAGGGCAAAGTATAATTTTTCTTTTTCTCCATTGCAGTTTACGTTTATGTGGTTGATCTGGCCACCTCCTCTCTCCAACACCGTATAAACATTGCCAATCTGGTGGCATTCCAGAATCCTTCATAGCTGGTGTTCATAGGCAGGGGTCAGCCGCTAAAGATTTAGTTAACAATGCGTCATATTCTGGAGCTTTCTAAAGAGCCACTATGCCATTTGCTGGTTCCATGGTAGTCTCAAGGCTAAGTACGGGTTCTATTTCTATGATCACAGCAAGAAAAAATGTAAATTATCAGTACTGTATTTACATAGGAAAAGGTACCCGCCATCCATATTTTTTCTACTTGTACTTACTGTATGTGGTTTTGAAATTTTGTGTAACAAATCTCTGTTAGCCAGACAAAAGTATTATAGCCTCCCTAGAGCAATAACCAAGGCTTGAAGCAATCAGTTGATTAGTAAGATAGGGGATTGTAAGCTGGTAATAGTGGGGGAGTGAAGAGGTGTACTCTGTGGCATCCCTTAGTGATTAGTGCTAGGGCCGCTGCTGTTTTAACATTTTCTTTAATGATCTGGAAGCTGGGATCTCCAGTAGGCTGCTTAAGTTTGCCAGTTACACTAAAATGGCCCGGACACTCTTGTGAATGGGACAAACCTCAGGAGGATCGGAACAGGCAGGGTGATTGGTCAGATTCCTGGAGTCTCTAATTCAGTGTAGACAAATATAAGGTGCTAAATTTGGGGAGGAAAAACCGCTGTAGAACCTGCACTGTGAGGGGCACCTCCACGTGCTGCACTGCATAGGCGACGGAACCGGGGGGGGGGGAGAGTGCAAAAGGGGCAGTAGCCCCTCCATGTTTTATTTTTGTATGGCAAAAACTAGTATAGAAAAAGTGCCCTTTGTACCCTCCTAAGTGCTCTTCTGATTCTCAGCCCCCTCAGCTTTTATTATCTTCCAGCACCCTTGCTGCAGTGGAGGAGGAAAATGACCTGGGGGTATAATAGATAAAGGGTGGAAGTAGAATGCGAGTCTATGGTTTCTTTCAAGAGGGCAGCCAATGCTGGGGTGCATCATTTTGGGGGCGGTGACCAGTACAGCAGAGTAAGTAATCCTGCCACTTTACAAGGCCCTGTTCAGACCCCACCTGGAGTGCTGCATGTAGTTCTGGGGCCCTTCAATCAAAATGGACATTAAATCAGTTGAGAAGGTTCAATGCAAAGCTGACATAATGATTAGGTATATGGGTTTCAGACTATGAGGAGAGACTAGAAGGTTTTGGCATGTTCACCCTGGAGAAAAGAAGGCTTGGGGGACATGAGCTCAGTCTTCTATGTAATCAAGAGTATAGACAAGACCGAGCATTCAGAGCTGTTTGATCTTGTGTCCTCCAGTAGAATATGGAGGCATGCCCTGTAGCTCAGAAGTGGTAAATTCAGGCAGAGGCCATTGTTTTCAGAGGGTGCTGAACCTTTGAAACAATCTACAAGTGGAGACAGTTGATATAAAAACAGTGCAGCCTTCAAAGTAAGCCTGGCTAAATGTCTGCTTACCAAGGGAATCAGTGGGCACCCTGCAAAGTAGAGTTGTGAATTCCTATGAATCAGTAAGTTTGCACAGAAGACTTTTTCCCCAACTTTCTAAGCGTAGTGGAACAAACATGATGGACCTAGTGTCCCTTCCAAACTAGTTACTGTGTTAAAGGGAATCTTTACCTTTCTGTTCCCCTCATATTTTCTGGCATGCTGCTGCTTGATTTAGTGCTGTGTGTTGGAGTATCAGTTTTTGGTTTGAAGGAAAAATACTGTTTTTAAACATTTTCCTACCGCAAAACTCCTGAAGCAGAGCACCATTTTCTTTTCTTTTTTTTGTGTGTGTCCTTTATGCCCTGTTCGCCTGACCGGCCAACATCAGTCCTGCTGCTCCACCCAGGTCTGTCCCCCTCCATCTCCAGTATTTACCTGCTCTCTATGATCCCCCATCAATGAGCCCCCAAAGTAAGTGTTGCTGGGGTTGGGACTGACTCCCCCTGACAGATTTGAAATGTTGGTTCTGGAGTGGGGAGCCCGTTCAGCGTTGTGGGGCCTGCGTGGGTATTGGCTGGTATTCCACACGGTCTGGATTTTTTCTGTGTTCCTCTCCAGGTCATGGACATCAAAAGGCCTTGGCTGATGCAACATATGTCAGACTGCTGATGCCCACTTCCCTCAGTCCCTGGCTCTGGCTTTCTCCGTCACCTGTGGTCACCCAGGTGGCGGTATTGCAGCAGAGTCCATATGCTCAACCATCCTCGGCTGGCCCTTCGACAGCCCAGGCTTATTCCTGAACCTGGTCACTGGCATTGCAAGTGGTAGCACAACTGCTTTGCTGCCAGGATGACGATAGAGCACCATTTTCTGTAGCAGCAATCATGCCATGCAGTCTGCTGTCGCTATGTAACATCTGTGCCTCACCAAGCATGCTGAGCTTTTCCCAGTAATGCTGTAGTGGGTCGTGCAGTGCAGTGAGTGCTATAAGCACAAGCTTCTGCTCAGTAAATCTGTCATTGAGTTTTAAGCAGTATTAAATATTGAGTTTTAATAGACTGATTGTGGTTTGAGGCACTTAAACCTTATGATTTGTTTCACTGTGTTACAGCAGAAATTATGTATTCCTGTGGCAGATTTTCATCCAGCTAAAGGCTAAACTGCCACCTGATGTCATTGATAACATCAGCTACTCGGCAGCATACAGAGGACAAACAAGAGGGGAAAACAGCCTGCAGTTGTAGACAGCTAGTAGTTTTTCTAAATGACAGTCAGCAAAAATTGTGAATTCCACAGCAGCACATATTGTACATTCTGCTGCAAGATGCAGATTCTTCAACCAGTTTTTATGTCAGTGTTGCTGTCAGAGAGTAGGCAGCACACTTGCCTTGGGGCCGGAAAAATCTGAAGGTCGAGGGTTCTGACCCCATGCCAGGTACTTGGGATAATACCTATAACTGACACTGTCATGCAGTATGAAAGAGTGTGTCACTGTTTAGGCGCTATCCTTCGGATGAGACTTTAAGCTGAGGTCCCTTCTGCCCATCTCTGGTCACTGTCCACTTATCAAAGAGGAGAAGGGGAGTTACCTCTCTGTCTTGGACAACATTCCCTGTTAGTAGTACAGGTCGATGTAACCCACCCCCTAGTACACACGTGGAAACAACCTATCACAGCTCAGTGTGCCTTTCCTGGTCAAAATTACAAATAAATAAATTCATTTTTCAGTTACATAACTGCTAAATTCTTGGGCCTTGGTCTTGAAGCAACAGGACAATGAAGGGCTCCTGTTAGAAGCACATCACGGTTTTATCCCCTTCTGTGTTGCATGCTTAATCATAGTATTGTTAGAATTTTTACTGACTGGTTAAAATTTGGATTTGAAAACCCTTCTTTCTTGTACACAAAGGGATCTTCTAACCTTTGACTCCACTGCATATGGGCTACTCCTGCATGCCTCTAAAGGAAGGCTATTTGGCCTGGATGTTGTGGAGCCCAAGGTTAGCATCTTATGTAAGAATTTTGAAATCTACATTTGACAAATGAAACTGTCACTAAAAATTATGTAACATAACACGACTGAACAGGTAAGTGAAGGGAGCCAGATTGTAAATTATCCTTGTAGACACTCTTGGTCATGCTGCTGCTTTGAGAAACGAGTTAACTCTAGAGCTGTTCATGTTTTTACAGTTTTCTATTCCTAGCAAAGTTCTAACTGTACAAAAGCAAACAAAACACATAAACTGCACAAATAACTTACAAATAGGTTGGCTGGAAATGGGCAAACTTTTTTTTAACTTCAGTAAATTTTGACAACAACCAGAAAGACATGCTTCACAATAAGTAATTGTGTACAGTACATGACTGGCCTCCTACTTAATTTGTGTCTCCTCTTGACACTGTTTTGAATCTTGTATATGAGAAGAGGTACCTGACCCGTATCAGAGAGGTCACCAAGTCAGAGCTCCTGTAGAAAGAGAGAGTGGTTGTGCATGTATGGTAGTTGTTCAGCAAACGGTAATTTACATTTCTAAGTGCTTGTAGTGTAACTGGTACAGATAAAAAAATCTGAAGCTCCAGATGGCTCCAGTTCTGGTCTCCAGAGAATTGATGTCTTGGAAGCGACCCTTATCTCTCAAGACCTGACATTTGCCTTAGTGGGTTCATGTAAACTACTGTAAGGAGAACATAACATGCGTGGGTTTCGGTTCCCTGAAAATGAGAACAGCACAGGAAATTATTGTAAAAAGTGACCAGAATAGAATTCTTGTTACTGAAAGTGTAGATATTTAAAGCAGCAGTTTTAGTAATTTGGGTGATTAGTTTTATTCAGTAACTTCTGAGTTACTGTACCTCCGTGGCAAACCTAATGACTATGTTGTATCTCAGAACCTCTGCAACCATGAGATTTGTCTATGAAACACTGACATTCTAGAACTGTGTGGTTAATGCCTTTTTTTTTTTTAAATATCCTTTTTATTAAACATTTTTTCTTTCTTTTTTTTTTTACTTTCTATTTATGCTCCGCGCCTTTGGGAGATGCTAGGCATCTTGTCCTCATTCCTTCCTGCTTGGAGCCCATGGCGGTCTCTCCCCTTCCCTTGTAGATTGGTTCCCCCCCAGGCAGGGATGAGGTGGGGTCCGTACACCCCGAACAAATGCACTGCGTCGGGGGCTGCCGATCGAGACAGGCAGGGAACCTTGAGGATCCGTGCTGGCACTCCATCTACCTGGAGTGCAGGGAGCCATTTTCTGGGTTTCCTCAGGCGTGAAGTATGCCCCAGTGTCAAGGTGGAGCCTTGTCGACATCCGTCATGCCCACCCCTTTCTGAGGCTGGGTGCTCTCTGTACCTCAGGCCTCCACCTGAGGTCATTTGAACACCGAGCCACATCCCCCTCCCTTCCTGGAGAAGGCAAGCGGTCCTTTAGATGCTCAAGCCTCCTTCCCCCCAGCCGGCCCTCTGACACCCCAGGCTCGTTCCTGAACCTGGGTTGCTGGCATCGCGAGTGGTAGCACTACCGCTGCACCAGCAGGACTTCTTATTAAATATTTTTCGACATTGACATTATCCAGGTACAAACTTAAGCTCTCGAGAAAAAAAACAGCATAGGGTGGTTATATAATTCATATAATGGTTTCGATGTGTAACAGTTCGAACCACAGGACTGCCCTCATTAGATTGCTAACCCCTTTGATACAGGTCGGAGTATAGCCAGTCACTTATGTAAAGCATTCATTTAATGTTAGGCAGTCCCTGATTCACCATTACACTGCAGTACATCATTTATTAGTCTGAGGCCCTGTCCACACTACACCGCCAAAACGATGTAATGGTTCCAACCTGTTACAGATGGTAACCGATACAGTGTGTCCACATTGCCAGTGAACAATCCCGGTAACTGCTTGGGACCGTCACAGCCGTTCACATTGTGGGTGCCCTGCGAGCGTCACGGTGTGTGTGCCCTATCCCATGATGCAGTGCAGCTGCACTACGAACTTTAGTGGGCTACTGCAGCTCTGCGTCCACACTGCAGCGGTAATGGTACAGAGGCAGTACTGGTTCCATATCTGTTGTTGAAACCACCTTTAGGTGGTTTTATAATGGTTATGGAAACGCTTCTGTAACGTTATAGATGTAAACGCAACAGTTGGGCGGTATTGGCTTGGACCCCCCTGTAACGTTACGGAGGGGTGTTATCGGTGTAGTGTGGACAGGGCCTTAGACTGGGGTGCAGCCCCACCCGTAGGGAAAAGGGCACACATCAGGGGTGATCTACCAGTGGTGGATTAGCTAATGGTTACATTTGGCCACTTTAAGTAGTCTCACTTTCCAACTGTGGATGAAGACATCAGTTTCATTGGACAAAATTTCCGTCCTTAGCCACGTATTGTATAATAGCCAACCTGTCCAGCGGGAGGAGCATTTCTCTGCCTGATCATTGAGTTTGTGTGTGTAATTTTCTCCATAAAGTAAATTTGGTTAACTATCTTCCACCATTCCGCTATCGTAGGAACCCTGGGTGTAAGCCATGCTTGTTGTTCGGCTGGATTTGTTGCAGTCTCCATAGCCAGTGATGTCCAGGGTTGACTTTCGAGTCAGCGGCAAGCTTGCTTTAATGTTTGCTCTGTGCAGTGGCTGAATTTGTCTGTTTCGTAACCCAGGATGGTTTACCAACCATCTCAACGCTAAACAGGGAGAATCCCCCCCTCCCAAATGAATCCACATGCACTGTTGGTGTCCTATAGAGTTTGCTACAGAACCACTGGGCATTGATTTACAGATCACAGATCATGAGACAACCAGAGTGGGAATGGGACTTGCCAACTTCAAATATACATTAACACAGTTCTGTCCCATGAACAGTCCATGAGCTTGATGGCCCTTCGTCTCTTCTACTCTGACTCTTCCATCCCTATACTTGGTGTACCTTTAAAGAGCAGCTGACGCCTTCAGGATAACTTAAAACATAATATTTGGACACAGTTCAGTTTATATCCCATTAGTTCTGTATCCCTTCTCCCTATTATTTATTACTGAGGCCATTTGCATGAAAACAGGATCTCTGCTCCTGAAGAGTTTTTCTAGTTTTTTTGCTTTCTTCCCACCTGAGGTCATAATACACTGCTTGTGGCATCACAGTTACTCCCATGACAACAGACTGTGATGTCACAACAGAAGATTATGACTTGAAGTAGGGAGTAAGCTATAGAGGCAGATGAACTCTAACAGATAAAGATGATGTTTTCATGCAAATTTCCTCTAATAAAAGATGGGGAGGCAAAATCTGTAGAATATATTTGAAATGCAAGCTAAATTGTATCTAATTATTATGTTTTTCAAAGTTTTCTTTGAGGCATCAGCAGCTCTTTAAATGTCTACTAATTGGATTAATTTAGTTTTTTTAGAAAATGCAGTGCTTTGAGGAAATACTTTGAGAAGGCCATGTAGAATCCCTCCCTGCCCCCTATTGGTAAAATGCTGACATACACTAATGCACCAGGCCCCTGTGAAAACCATTGAGAACAGTGGAGTTTGGAACCTGCTTGTCTGCTGACAATTCTTTCTGAGTTTTTTATTTATTTATTTAGTCCTTCTTGAGGCATTTATATATCCAGGACTAGTTGTCCCCTCCAAAGTCCCCATTCCATCAGAGTAAGGGTCTGTATAACATGATGTCATTGTGCTGTGATAGTAATGTCTGTTTCAAACAACATGAAGTCTTGCTGTATTCTGATATATTGCAGTGATTCCCAACCTTTGAACTGCCCTGGAGAACAAAGAGTTAACTTTCTATGAAGGGCATAGAATGCTGAGCTCGAGCTCGGTTGAAGTCACTGTCTGGAGTGTTTTGAACTTAAACCGTCGGATTCTTTACTCCACCTCACTGAACGGTCACTCCGGAGATTTCTCCTTCAGCTCGGTTCGAAAGTTGGTTAAAGTTTCAGTTTTCGTCGTTTTTTTAAACCGATAAAGTTCTCCGCATAGTTGGTTCAGTCTCTGTCTGTGGTGCCATGAGTACTAGATAGGAATTGTTCTGTTTTTTTGTGTGTGGAACTTGTAAAAGTGCGGCTCGGTTCGGCTGAACCAGCCATTTGATAGTGAAATATTGTGTTTTGTGTTTTTACTTAGTGTGTGGTTACCGGTTCTTATCGGTTCTAAAACCCCCAAAACGTGTTTTAGTACGTTTTTCCCAATACCATTGACACAGTTAGGCACCGATAAAGAGTCTTACCTGGCGGTTGCAGTAAAAGGGTAAGTTGGTTGAGTTGGCCATGTCTGAGAAGCCCAAGAAAAAACGGGCCCACTGGGTTTCAACACTGGCAGTGAGTGTGGGAGGTCTTTGCTAAGGCCGATCCCCACACCACCTGTAAAGTTTATTGTCTGGGGTTTGACCACCTCGATTCAGACTGCCAAATATGTAAAAACTTTCCCAAATCTACCTTTGCGAAGAGATTAGGTAGACTGAGGGAAAAGGAGGCTGAGAAGTCCGCTGACGCGGATGGCCAGCCCGGTTTGGTTCCGACCGAACCAGAAGGAGTGCCCTCTGACCAGGGCGATACTTCTTCAGGCAAAAGGAGAGCCGATTCAGAGGGATCGGTTCCGACAAAAAGAAAATGCAAAGACAAATCGATCGGTTCGGATCCGGAGGTTCATATTCCGACCGCCGAAGAGATAGCCAGAGCGATTCAGATTGTGGAATCGCTCCGTCTGGTTCCTACCGATCCGGCTCCTTCTGGCAGGGGTTCGGTTCGGTTGGTTCCCCCGGTTCAAGATTATACCCTCGAAGATTTTTATGAACTGGAATTTGAAGAGGAAGGTGAATTTGAGGATGATGATGGTGCAAGTGATGGTCTGGATGTGCCTGTGGAATTGGACATCTCCCCCGACAGACCTTCAGGTGTTTCCCCTCCTAGGCTTTCTGAGGCCCCTTCTCACTTTATGTTCTACAGAAAGGTGGCTGAAACCCTCCAGCTTCCTATGGAGGAGGCTGTGAAAGATCAAGAGGAGCCTGACTATGTATAGATGATGGACATCCCAGAGTCCAGGAGACTGTCTGTTCCCCTCCACAAACTTTTGGGAAACAGACACAAAAAATCCTAAAGTCTCCTAACACTATACCTCCTGTGGATAGAAGAATGGACAAGAGGTATACACTTTCAGGCTCAGACACAGAGTTCTTATATCAGCAATGCAGCCATGTTGGGGTAGTGCAGGCTGCTGACTGTGACAAGGCAAATATTCCCTTGGCTTCACACCCCCCAGACAAGGACTCCAGGAAGATTGATGCCATGACAAAGAAACAGTACATGGCATCTTCCTTGGGACTCGGGCAGACGAATTACATGGCCTATACAGCCAGGTACCAGAAGTCCAGGTGGGACACTGTACTGGCACTGGCTAAACAGGCCTCCCCCCAGCTAGCCAAGGAGCTGGAGGCGGTGGCTGCAGAAGGGTTTGAGGCATCTAAGGTTCAGTTTCATGCTGCTGTGGACTCTAATGATGTGTCATCAAGAGTCATGGCTACATCTGTGGCTCTTCGGAGGATGGCTTGGCTCAGATGGACTAGCCTCTCGCAGGACACCCAGGCTAAGGCCATGGATTTTCCTGTAGTGCATAATTCACTGTTTGGGGAGCAAACAGAGAATTACATGAAGAAAATGGACGAGTACAAGACCACTTACAGGAGCGCTCAGGCCAAGGAGAGGCAGGCAACTCCTCAGGCAGCAGTCTAGGGGAAGGGGCAGGCCTTTTCAAAGGCCTTTTTACCAAGCACAGGCCTCTTCTTCCTTTTCTCAGAGGGGGTTCTTCAGAGGGAGAGGCAGAAGGGGGATGAGCAGGGCTGCATCCACTCCTAGCCTAAAGCCCCTGCCAAGCAGACACCCTGATGGGCCTGCCCGGGTCGACTCTCCTATTCCAGTAGGGGGCAGGCTGGCTTACTTTGTCCAGGACAAAAGTTCAAGATGGTAACTCTGGGAATAATCCTTCCCTCTCTAAGGCCAGGGGACTGGCTAGCCTCCCTGGACCTCAAAGATGCCTACTTTCACATTCTCATCAGGTGCTCCCACAGAAAGTACCTCAGGTTCGAGGTTGCCCTCAGGCCACTATCAGTTCAGAGCAGTGCCCTTTGGCTAACCTCAGCCCAAGGGTTTTCTAAAAGTGCCTGGCAATAGTAGTTGCCTTTCTAAGAAGGCAAAAGATTTCCATTTTTCCATATCTGGACAATTGGCTAATAGTGGGTCAGTCTCCAGACCAAGTCAGGTCTCACCTGCAAGTGACCCAGGAAGTGCTCACTTCTCTAGGATTTCTTCTCAAGCTTCCCAAGTCAGTTCTCGAACCAGTCCAGCTTCTTACCTTTATAGGGGCAGAACTGGACACACTCAGAGTAAGAGCCTTTCTTCCTCTAGAAAGGGCAAGGGTTCTTATGGAACTAGCCTCATCTTTCAGCCTTCAGGTATCTTGGCCAGCAAGGCATTTCCTCCAGCTCTTGGGCCATATGGCAGCTTCAACGGCAGTGGTCCAAGGGGCAAGATTCCAGATGAGGGATATTCAGTTCCACCTGAGAGCTTTTTGGTCTCAGAGGAAGGATTCCCTTACCAAACTGATCCCAGTGACTCTGACCTTGATCCAAGCCCTCCAGTGGTGGCAGGATCAGGACAATTTAAGACAAGGTGTTCCTTTTGTTACTCAGCCTTGTTCAGTGGTCCTTACCACGGACGCTTCTCTTCTGGGCTGGGGAGCCCATTGGGGGTCCCTCACTGCCCAGGGGCTGTGGTCCCCCCAAGAATCCCTTCTCCACATCAGTCTCCTAGAGCTCAGGGCATATTTTCTGGCCCTAAAAGCTTTCTCTCAGTCGGTACAGAACAAGGTGGTTCAAGTCAGAGCGGACAACTCCATCACCATGTGGTACATCAACAAGCAGGGAGGCACTCGGTCCACGGCCTTGTGCACAGAAGCCATGAAGTAGTGGTCCCTGGCTTATTCCCTGCAAACCTCTGTGGTAGCAGTTCACCTTCCAGGGAAGGACAGTGTGCTAGCGGATGCATTGGGCAGGATCTCTCAGGGCCATCACGAATGGTCCCTGGACCCTTAGGTGTTGAAAGTGATTTTTTCAAGGTGGGGCACTCCAGAGATAGATCTCTTTGCAGCCCCAGACCATCACCAACTCCCTCTCTTTTGTTGCAGACCTCCAGTCTTGGGCTCAGTCCCCCTGGACACCCTGATTCTGAATTGGGAAGGGAAGTTTCTGTATGCCTTTTCCCCCCTTCCCACTCCAGTTCAAAGTTTTAGTCAAAATAAGGTCTCAACCTTGCAAGGTGATTCTGATTGCTCTTGATTGGGCCAGACAGCCCTGGTACCCCCTTTAGCTGTCCCTAGCAGCCTATCTTTCCCTGTCTCTTCCCAGGAATTACATCCTGTTAACATCTTCTCAGGGGAGGATTTGGTACCCCAATCTTCAGTCTCTGAATCTCAAGGCATGGCTCTTGAAGAGTTAGAGTTTGCAGATCTGCATCTCTCCCAAGGAGTTCTGGATATCCTCAAGGCTTCTCGAAAGCCCTCCACCAGAAGGACTTATAACTCCAATGGAAGAGATTCAGCATTTGGTGTTCTAAGAAGCATATTTCTCCAGACACTGCTGGATTGCCTACGGTTCTGGATTATATGGTCCATCTTAATGGCCTAGGCCTCAGACCAGCTACTGTCAAGGTACACTTGTCAGCTGTTTCTGCATTTTTGTGTGTGGGGAAGTCTTCCTCACTATCTTCTCATCCTGTGTTCTGTAAATTTTTTAAAGGATTGCTTCACACCAATCCTTCTTTTAGAGACCCTGCCCCTGCCTGGGATTTGAATGTTTGCATTGCTTAACTTACGCACCCCCCTTTTGAGCTTATGTCTTCAGCAGAGCTTAAGTACTTGACTTGGAAAACTGTGTTCTTGGTAGCTGCTATTCTCTGCCAGGCGTATCAGTGAATTGCAAGCCCTGTCAGTGGAACCTGATTTTATCTCATTTCACAGGGATAAAGTGGTCCTTAGAACCAATAGAAAGTTCTTGCCCAAAGTGGTTTCAGTCTTCCATTTATACCAGTCTGTGTCTCTTCCTGTTTTCTTCACTGATCATTCTTCCTCAGGAGAGAGGAGGCTACACAGTTTAGATGTTAAAAGAACCCTTAGTTACTACATAGAGCATACCAAGGGTCACAGGTTTGACACTCTCCAGTTGTACCTCACTTATGGAGAAGTGGGAAAGGGCAAACCTGCCACCAAGAGATCTATTGTCAGGTGGATTGTGTCTTGTATACAATTCTGCTATGAAAAACTGGGGAAAACTCCACCCTCAGGCTTGAGGGCTCATTCCACAAGAGGTACAGCTGCCTCCCTGGCTGCTGCCAGGGATATCCCTCTCTTAGAAATGTGTGAAGCAGCCACCTGGAAAACAGTCCATACCTTTACCAAGCATTACTTTCTGGATATCCAGGCTAGGAGTGATGCTCGGTTTGGCACAGCAGTACTTCAGAGCCTATTCCCAAAGTAGGTTTTGTCCGTCCTCCATGGAGGCACTGCTTGGTAGTCTGCAGTATGTCAGAAAACAGCAAGACTTCATGTTGTTTGAAGAAAAAATTACTCACCTTAGTAATTATGTTTCTTCTAATGGAGTCTTGCTATATTCTGACCTCCCTCCCCTTTCAGAACCTGTTTTTGGGAAGTGGGTGGGTGCAGTGTTGCACCCCAGGGGTGTTTTTTGCTTGCACCCTCCTCCTTTTTGTTTGGGTGCTGATTTATTATTGTTGTTTGTATTAGATTGTTTTTTTTTTTTTTCCGTTTCCTGACTTGAGTCTTCCCTGGGAATCCAACACTTTTTTCAGCCAGTTGGCTAGTAGGAATTTTTACAATTTCCACATAGAATTGTTAGTTGGGCTCATAAGAATCTGACGGTTTAAGTTTGAAACACTCCAGACAGAGACTTCAGCCGAGCTCGAGCTCAGAATTTTATGCCCTGCATAGAAAGTTAACTCTTTGTTCTCCGGGGCAGTTCAAAGGTTGGGAGTCACTGCAATATGTCAGAATACAGCATGACTCCATTAGAAGAAACATAATTACTAAGGTGAGTAATTTTTTCTTTTGTGTCTGCCTCCCAACCTCATACGCAGTATTGTACTAGATCTTAAAGGAAGATTGTCATTTACCCAAATTACCCATCCCCCTCATGCCTTACCCCCCCCAACCCCGATTAGGGCTTTCGCAAATAGATCACCCTTTTCTGTGTGATTTTAACTTACTTTATTTAGTTTTCGAAAAGTCCAGAGTTTGGCGAAATGGTGCTGCACCGACTCTTATACACTTGTATAGAAGCCAGGCAGTGTGGCACCGCACTTTGTCATGAAATGGAGCCAAAGACCATATACCATTTTGCGAACTCCGGACTTTTTAGAAAATTAGTAAATGAAGTTAATATCGAGAAAAGGGCAAATTTAAAACCTAATCGGAGAGGGGGATAAAGCTTAGGGGTGGGTAATTTGGCAAAATGACAGTTTTCCTTTAATGGATTACTTGATGCCCCACAGCAGAACTTGTATGTTAGATTTTATTCTTTAGTGTATCCAAACAGTGTGAACAGTGTGAATGAAGTCTAGATCTGGACTGAGCACTTCTCCTCAGTAACTTGCGAAAGATGCTTATGAAAATCAAGAACAAGTGCGGTCCAGGATAGAGCCCCGGGGTACTCTGAGTTCTAACTTGACTGAGTTTGACATTTTACCCTGGACTCCAGCTCTGGAACCTATTTATCTGTGGTAGTTCCATTATACAAAAAAGGAGACGGGGAAATGTTGAATTATAGAACCGTTAGTTTAACATCGATATTGTGCAAACAATGGAATCTTTTGTTAGGGAAAACAGAGTAAGAAAGTGATTGGGATTCACTGATACATTACAGCATGAGTTCACAAGGTGGAGATTGTGTCTGACCAACTTATTTAGTTTTTCTGAGCCGGTTTACAAAAACCTGTATATATGGACACCAGTTTACATATTTCTGGACTTGAGTAAGGCATTCAGTATAGCTTCACATGAGAAATTGGTTCACAAGTTGAAATCAGTCTGATTAAAGGCCAGAAGTCAGGCAGAGGAGAACTAACTAGTGGACTCTGACAGGGTTCTGTACTGGACACCTTGTTTAATATCTAAAGTATTTGAAAGCGCTAAGTAATAAAGTGGGATATTGGGAAGCTACTTTAAGTTTGTGGATGACGTAAAATTAGGAGGGGTTGTGGAAAGCCAGGAGAGATTAGGAGGAATACAGAGAGACCTAGATAGAGTAGCTATCTGGACAGAAAATGGGACATGAAGTTTAATGTAGAATGTCCACTGTACTGCATTTGGGAAAGAATAAGGCAGTAGCATATTACTATAAAATGTCACACTGCATTAATTGTAAATATGTCTTTTTGTATTATGTTCAGTTTAACACTAATTGTTGAACAAAATTCTTTTTTATAATTATTGCAACTGCGTATTAGTTTGTACTGTCGGGTCACTCCTGAAAAAGGAAAATTTGTGCTCTAGTGAGTTTAACCGATTGTCAGATTTTTAAATAAATGGAACTCAACTTACACAAGCATATGAGGAGCAGGATCTAGGTGTAATTGCAACAAAGGATCTAAAACGAGTGTACGTATTTTATTTATTTGTTTTTGATTACCGGGTAGGTTCACTAGACATAGAAAAATCTCTCTTTTCAGGCACGACTTGGGAGAGTTCAAGGTAGGCACAGTCATACATTTTGTGAGGGCAGTATACACTGTTTACAATTATACATGAGCAATAGGCAGTGAGACACATAACATTGCAATATAATAACAGACATCAGCAGAGTATAGGAAACTGTACAGAGATATGGAATGGTAGCAAAACAAGGTAACACAGGTACTGGGTTATATCAGAATAAACTTTGTTATAACAAGGTTATGGCACCTATTTATAGGGCTGAGGGGGGAGGTGAAATGAGGGAGGGAGGCATAAACTGTCCCTCCCCGACACACACAAAATCACGAGGTCAAAAAAGGGAATCATGAGGGAGTTGAACCTCAAAAGGAATTAAAAACAAAATTCAAGGGGGAGAGGATATGAGTAAAACTAAAAAACACAATGGGGGAGTAAGGGAGAGCAAATGGAAAAAGGAGGGAGGGAGGCAACACATTCTGGAGGGCCATAAGTACAAATGCCCAAAGTCTGGGCAACAAGATTGCTGAACTAGAGGCCACTATGGTGGAAGCAGACCTGGTAGCCATCACAGAGACCTGGTGCAGTGAAAACCAAGACTGGGAAATGGCAATACTAGGTTATGCTCTGTTCAGGAAGGACAGGGTAGGTGGGGGGGAGTGGCTCTTTATGTGAGAGAGAACATAAAAGCTACAGAAATACAGGGAGAGCAGGGAGGAGGGGAGGTACTGTGGGTCACCCTGGAGACAAGGAACAGGGGTCACTATTCGTAAAGGAGTGCTATGCAGACCTCCAGCACAGGGAGAGGAGCTAGATAAGGAAATGCTGGAAACAATCCAAAGGATGTCTCATAAGGGAGAGGTATTGCTAGTAGGAGACTTTAATATACTGGACATAGATTGGAGCCTCCCAGCTGTGGCAACAGCCAGGAGTAGGGATAACCTGGACTTCCTGCAGCAGGCATTCCTAAGACAGCTAGTTATGGAACCCACTCATGGGAGGGCATTACTGGACCTGGTATTGACAGACGGGGATAGGATTGCTGATGTCACAGTTGGGGACCACCTGGAGGCCAGTGATCACTGCCCAGTGTAGTTTAATGTAAAAACGGGGTCTGAATCAAACCACACAAGGACGAGGGTCCTGGACTTCAGGGGGGCTGATTTTAAGAAAATTTGGGAATACATGAGGGACGCTTGGACAGGGATAGGGAAACTGGGGGAGTTCAGGAACAGTGAGCAATAATTAAAGAGGGCATTGAAAAGGCTACAAATCTGTGTGTCAGGTAGGTTAGCAAGAGAAAAAAAGAGACCACTGTGTTTCACGAAAAAAGAAGTAGCAGAAAGTCAGAGCAAAAAAAAAAATGGCAGTTAGAAGGTACAAAAGAACACAGAAGGAGGATAGGGAGAGTTACAAGGAGAAACAGAGGGAGGCAGGGAAGGCGGTTAGGGCGCAAAAGCACAAACAGAGCAAAATAATGCAAAATCAGTAAAAATAGGGGATGAAACATGTTTTTAGATACATAAGTGATGAAAGAAAGATCAAGGGAAGGATAGTAAGGCTGAAAGGAGAAAGAGGGATGTGCGTGGCAGAGGACCACCAAAAAGCAGACATACTGAACAAATACTTCTGTTTAGTATTTATGGAAGAGGGAGTGGGAAGCAGGCCGCTGATGTAAAGGACAGTGGCAATCAGGGATGGGAGATGGACACTAGTCTCTTTACAGAGGTTAGAGTCCTTAAGGAACTAGCGCAGTTAACCCTTTAGGCTGCCAACAGAATTAGAACGTATAGGAATTTTGGACTGATATATCGGTCCACGGCACAGCTAGGGTTAAAAGTGAACAAGGCAATGGGACCTGACAGGATGCACCCCTGGATACTGAGGGAACTCGCTGAGGAGCTGGCTGAACCTCTAACAGCCCTGTACAGCCTGTTATTGGAAATAGAGGAGGTGCCAGGTAACTGGAGGAGGGCGGATTGTAGTCCCACTCCACAGAAGTGGAACTAGGGAGGAAATTATAGGCCTGTTGGCCTGATGTAGGTGGTAGGCAAGGTAATGGAATCACTACTGAGGAAAAGATTGGGAAATATCTTGTTGCCAGGGGTATACAGGAGCCGAGGCAGCGTGGTTTCATGGGGGGGGGGGAGGTCTTGCCAGACTAACCAGACTGAGTTCTTTGACTGGGTAACCAAGGAAGTGGATCAGGGAGGAGCTGTGGACCTGACCTGTCTGGATTTCAGTAAGGCCTTCGACACTATTCCACACAGGAGACTGGTGAACAAACTGGAGAGCTTAGGAGAAGGGACTAAAGTAGTTAAAGGGGTAGAAAGTTGGCTAGGAAATAGGAGTCTGAGGGTGATGGTAAATGCCATCCAAATGCCTTCCTCTATGGAGTTAGCAAGGTGACCAGTGGGATGCCACAAGGGTCAGTACTAGGCCAAATATTCTTTAATATATTTATTAGTGACATTACAGAGGGACTGGAAGGGAAAGTATGCCTATTCACGGATGACACAATTCTCTGCAACAGAGCATATGCACTGGGCAGGATCGAAAGAATGAGGGATGATATAAAAAATCTCACAGAATGGTCATGGGTCTGGCAGCTGGGTTTCAATGCAAAAAAGTGCAAAATCATGCGCTTGGTGCACAGAAGCCCAGTGGCAGCATACCAAGTGGGAAGAGTGGAATTAACAGCCACAGAGCAGGAAAGAAATCTGAGGGCAATCATTTCTGATGGACTGAAGGTAGCTAAACATTGTGACAAGTCTGTGGGGAAGGCAAATAGGATGCTGGGCTGCATAGGCAGGGAAATCACTAGCAGAAGAAGGGAGGTAGTGATACCCCTGTATAGGTCATTGGTGAGACTGCTCCTCGAGTACTGTGTCCAATTCTGGAGACCTCAGCTCCGAAAGGACATAGATAGGGTGGAGACGGTACAAAGGAGGGCAACCAAAATGGTGCAGGGCCTGCATTAAAAGTTCTACGAAGAAAGGCTTAAGGAGTTGAATTTGTACTCCCTAGAGGAAAGGAGGCATCTGATAGAAATATACAAATACCTTACAGGTAAAAACAGGGTTCAGGAGAAAAAGATGCTAAAGGACAAGGGGTCACACTATGAAGGTGGAAGGGGGTGGCTAACAGAAAATGTAAGGAAGAACTTCATCACAGAGAGGGTGATGGATGCATGGAACAGCCTCCTAGCGGAGGTGGTGTAGGCTAAAATGGTTACAGGATTCAAGAATGCCATGGGATAGGTGCAAGGAGATCTTGGAAGTAAGGCAGGGGGTGGAGACCGAAGACTGAGTAGGATCTACAGTGTAGCTGTAGATAGGTAAAAATAGGACAGACTAGATGGGCCAAGAGGTCCTTATCTGCTGATATCTTCTATGTTTCTATATTTGTGTGTTTTGTGAGACCATAACTGAAGCATTGTTGTCAGTTCTGGGTGCTGTACTGCAGGATATTGACAGGCTGGAGAGGGTCCAGAGAAAAACAATCAAAGTGATGATGACATGAGAGAAAATGTCCCATGAAGTAGCTTAAAAAGCTTGGTATGTTCAGTCTGAAGCAGAAGAGGTTAAGAGGTGATATGATGGCACTGTATGGGTTCATGATAGATCTGATGTTGGTGTAAAACTGGGCATAAATCAAAAGAGAAGGGAGACTAACAAGAGGCAATTACTGGTGAATCCAAAGGGAGCAGTTTAAGGGTTAGCAGAGGAAGCTTTATCTCTCACAAAGTTTTGTGGGGATATGGAATGGACTACTGAGCAATATGGTTAACTCACTGAATCAAGAAGGGGTGAGAGTGTTAGAGGGAGGGAAACAGAAACCGGTATTGCCACTGAGTTAGCAGGGGATGGTTTTGATGGGCTAATGCATTCTAACATCTTACGCTAGTATAGTTGTATTTGTACAATAAGAGAAAATCCATTATATTGTTAACTATGAAAAATGTAATGGGAGCAACTTGTTACATGGAATTGTACCATTCATCTAAGTCCCTTGCATTTGTATGTGTTGTCCAAAATTAAATGCAGCCAGGGAATAGATTTTGGCCCAAATCATGACTGTATCATTGTTAAGGAATTGTGGTTAAATTATTGAGTTTGTGGCTGCTCAGGTGCTATTTATATCTATGATATAATGTTCCCTGAGCTAATGGGGTAAGCATGAGGAGGAGGGGTTATTTACTGTCGTAAAATGTATAGAACTAATTTACCTGTTACGCGTAATCAATCGGAAGGTATCAACATTTTTTTTACAATGGAATTTATCTTAGTCATTTTGAATCCCATTGTCGTCTTGGGTTTTATCATCCCCCTAATGCAGACCCTGCAAAGGTCTCGGTGTTAACTCATTTTCTGGAGACTTATAGCAATGCCCATGAATTGGGTGATAAATTTGAAGTATTCCGTTTCTCCTGTTGCTACTTACTTAAATGACGTCACATTAGATGTATGATTAACCCAATTGATCATGGAGCCCACCAAGATTAACCCTAATGAGACAAATCATTTTTCTACATCAGATTTTATTTTGACAGACTTCACTTTGATAATAATTCTGCCGTGGTACCTGCTGCATTTAATGACCATCAGGTCACTTATTGTACTAGAGCAAAAAAAAGCAAAGTTACTGGACAACACAAAAAATAGAATATTGCTTATTTACAAACATTTTTTTTTTTTTTTGAGTAATCATATCTGATGACCTAAAGGTGGCCAAACAATGTGGCAAGACTGTGGGGAGAGCCAGTGGGATGCTGGGGTGCATAGGGAGAGGTATCACTGGCAGAAAACAAGTGGTGGTGATATACTGTACAAATCATTGGTGAGACCTCTCCTTGGAGTGCTGTGTCCAGTTCTGGAGGCTGCATCTCCGAAAAGACAAACAGAATAGAGGCAGTTCAGAAAAGAGCAACAAAACTGGTGTAGGGTCTGCACCAAAAGTCATATGAGGAGAGCCTAGAGGACCTCAATATGTATACTCTGGAAGAGAGGAGAGTGAGGGGGGAACATGATAGAGATCTTCAAATACCTCAAGGGTATAAATGGAGTGCAAGAGGGTAACATCTTTAGAAAAAAAAAAGGTGTTCAAGAACAAGGGGGCATGACATGAGGCTGGAGGGGGTAGACTCGGATAACATGAGGAAGTATTTTTTCATGGAAAGGGTGGTGGATGCATTGAACAGCCTCCCAGCGGAGGTGGTGGGGGCAAAACAGTAGGGGGATTCAGGAATGCATGGGATAGGCACAGGAGGGACACTAGCGACAGGAAAGAGAGGGTAAAGCCGGAGATCATGCATGGTCTGCAGTTTGGCATTAGGTAGAGAAAAGAGGCAGACTAGGCGGGCCAAGCGGTCCTTATCTGCCGTGAATTTCTATATTTGTTTCTCTGTTTTTTTGTTGTTTTTTTTTTTACTTTGTATGGTGGATTTTGAAAATGTGCCATGGGTGAGGCTGGATCTCATCCCTTCCATCAATGATGCATGGGCTTTTTTACCCCATTAATTTTAATCAATTTATAATTAGCATGTCACGTTATATATAAGTAAGTATAAAACTTCTAATTCTCTTTAGTATTCATTAACACTTGTGAAACAAAAAAGAAACGGAGCTTAGGCCAGAGCTAATTCGGCAAACAGGATGGAATGGGCCAATTACCATTACCTGAGAAATAATTATTTAGCTACTGTTTGTACTGTAAATGCCTCCTATTTTAAGAGAAACTTGCTGATCACAAAGGTATTAATCCCAAGAACCTTTGGAAAACATTGACTTAGCTCAGTGGTGATACCTTCGTCATTAGTGGTATTTCAGCTTCTGAGCCACTTAGGATAGCAAACATACGCCATCATTATTTTCTTAACATGAGTAGCAATCTATCTCTTGGTCCAAATAGATTGTCTGCCATTTCTAATATTTAATCCTTGGCATTGGATTACAGTTTTTATTTTCACCAAATTATTCCCACTCAGGTTTTGAAGGAGCTCTTAACTTTAGACACCCATAAATCTGCTGGGCTGATGGCCTCAGTAATGGACAATTAAGGTACGCTGCACCTCTTTTCTGCTTTTCTTTAACTTCTCTTTATAATATGTCCTTGGCTGCTGGCTCACTCCCCTCTCCCTGGATGTCTGCACTTGTCATCATTCCTATATTGAAGTCTGGTTATAAAAATCAAGTTTCCAGTTTTTGCCCCATCTCGCTTTTGCCATCAGTTGTTAAAATTTTGGAGGAGATGGTAGCTTCTCAACTAACTTATCATTTAACTAGTCTTACTGTATTGAATATTAATCTATCTGGTTTCATCACAGTATAGCTACAGAATTGTCTAAAGTGACTAACGACCGTCTGACTTCCATGGACAGGGCTTGTACTCTGGGGCAGTTTTCATAGATTCTTCATAAGCTTTTGATTCCTTAAATCATGTTACTCTGCTTTCCAAATTGAGAATTTTTGTTTGACACTTTAACTACTGACTGGTTTAACAGTTTCCTCCCTGGTAGAACCAAAATTGTTTTGTTTTCTGGAGCCAAATCAGATCAACTGACTCTACAGGGTGTCTCCCAAGTATCTATCCTTGGTCCATTTTTTTTCCACTGTACATAAATGATTTCAAAAAAGCAGTTGGAAAGAGTTTTTTTACATCCATATGCCAATGAGATTCGTTTATACCTCACATTCAGGTGTCTCGGAGAATTCAAAATATTCTGCAAGTTAATTTTTTAGTTGTCATCATTTCTTTTAATAAACCATTTGGCTTTAAATACAGATAAGACCCACTGTATGTGTTGTGTTCTTTGAAAAAAGCTTTTAACAAAGCTACTAATGTGTTAAACTCTGGATGGTAGAGCTCTGCTTTGCACCTTGTCCTACAAATACCTTGATATTAGACTAGATTCACTGCCGAGGCTGGACATAAATTCAGCTTCATTGTGTCAATAATAAATGCAAGAAATAGTGCTCTGTATTGAAACAGGTACTGTCTTTCTCTCCATGTTAAAATACAAATTGCAAAAGTGTTTGTTATCGTGCTTTTTACCTGTGGTGACACTATATATGCAGATGCTTCTTTTGCATTCCTTGCTAAACTGGACACCCTGTACAGTAGGCTCGCAGTTTACTCTGAATGCCCCCCGGTATTCCTACCCAGCAGTCTGTATTCAGCATTAGGTTGGCAATTGCTGAATTTTAGATTCCAGTATCAACTGACCTGTCTAATGCTTAAGTGTGGGCCAAACTGGGCTTCCAAGTACTTAACATTGGTGTTGAGTATTTGGAACTTCAGACCCAGCCTACTCTCTTAACTGGTCTTAATTTTAATACCCTAACTATTTTAGTACTGTTGGCGGCAATATTTTTGCCTGTGCTGATCCTGTGGTGTGGAATATGCTTTCAGTTTAATTGGGTCCTAATGTTCCTGAATTTTCATTGTTGCATCCTGTAGTTCTTGGAAGGCTCAAAAAATTGCTACTTAAATTGTCCAGTTTGATGGTTGTATTTAGATGTATTTTTCTTGCTTTATGTTGTATACTTTATAATATATTGCAATTAGCATTGTTTTTTTTCTCCTTTGTAACAAATTTCTCTTTAGGAAGCAATTGTAAATCTTCTTAATTGGCTGTTTCCTTAGATAAATTTTACTATGATGACAATGACTACTACTATTCATAGTGCTGAATACTTTATCTAAGTCCAAGAACATAGTTCAGACTCCTAACTTTTTATCCAGAGTTAAGGGCAGTCCAGCTAGCAATGCAGCCAGTCTCCTCCCAGCTGCAGGGTCATCCTGTCCAAATCAGAATAGACAGCACCACAGCAATATATTATATACAAAAAGCAGAGGGGAACAAGAGCCTCAAAAATGTGTACAGAAGCAGTGAGGATCAGAGACCAGGCATACTTCTAAGAAGCAGCTATTTCTGCGGTGCATTTGCCAGGAAAAGGCAATGTCCTGGCAGACTGCTAAAGCAGAATCAGCCAGGGGATCATGAATCGGCCTTGAACCAGCAGGTTCTGGACTCAGTTTTCAGAAGGCAGGGCACTCTGAAAATAGACCTGTTGGGGGAGCGGTCAGCTTCCACAGGTTTGTTGCAGATCACTAGCCAGAGGGACAGTCCTAAAGAACGCCATTGTCTTGGATTGGACAGAGAGGTTCCTGTATGCTTTCCACTATTTCTACTTGTATGGAAAGTACTCCTGAAGCTCAAGAGGGAACTGACAACAATGATCCTAAGAGCCCCAGACTGGGCCAGACAGGCCTGGTACTCAGTGCTCCTGTTCCTGTCTTGCAAGACTCCAATCAGCCTGCCACTAAGTGACAATCTGCCGACTCTGTCACAGAGCAGGGTAACATTCCCAAACCTCAGGACACTACGCCTGAGGAACATGGTTCTTAAAGCTTAAAGTTCCTAGGAAACCAGCAACCAGGAAAACATATTCCTCTAAGTGGAGGAGATTTTCAGACTGGTTTGTCCTAATGCTGGCAGGACTGCCTGTAGTCCTGGCATACCTGTTATCTGGTACACCTACAGTCCCTAGGCCTAAGGCTGTCAACACTAAAGGTGCACCTGGCAGCAGTAGCAGTCTACAATATCAACAGGCAAGGGAAAGTCTCCGGCCTCACAACTCATCTTTGAAAGGTTCCTTAAAGGTCTTTGTCACTTAAGGGATCCAGTTCCACCATGGGATGTCAATGTCTGCCTTGCCAAGCTTATGGAGGCTCCTTTCAAACCTATGGACACTGCTGACCTAAAGTGTGTCAGATAGAAAACCATATTTCTGATTGCCATGACCTCTGCTAAGAGGGTAAGTGAGCTGCAAACCCTCTGCACAGAACCATATTACATAATCTTCCACAGGGATAAAGCAGTCTTGACCTGAAATGAGTACTGGATATCTACATAGACCGGACAAAAGATGTCATGTCCCAAAACACTCAGTTTTTCATTACCTGTGGTTAGGCTGGCAAAGGTAAACCAGCAACAAAGAGATCTGTCTCGTCTTACTGGATTGTCTCTTGCATTCAGTTCTGCTATGAAAAAGCTGAGAAAGGGCCACCCAGAGGTTTAAGGACACCCTACACAAAGGGTAACTCTGCCTCAGTGGCATCCACAAGGGGCATCCTATTATTAGACATTTGTGAAGCAACTACCTGGAAAACTGTGCACACCTTCACAAGGCACTACTCTCTCTGTTTCCTAAGTAGGTTCTGGACCCAGACTCCCAAGGTACCGCTATAGAGTCTGCTAAGTGTAAACATTAAGTGAGGGATTCCTGGGATTAGAGAAAAAAAATTACCCACCATAGTAATGTAGTTTCTTCTCAGGGATCCCTCACTATGTTCATGCTCCTTAACGCTGCCTCCCCTTCACACAAGAAACGGTTCTTTTCGTTAAGGTTGCTTGAGCATTACTATTGCAGAAAAAGTTTGTGTTCTTTTTTTCTTAAACATTTCTATGATTTTTACATCTACTTGTCTGCTTCAGTTTGACTGGTATTTTTTTAATGTTATGGTTAAAATCTAAAGAAATTTTGGTAGCCTTTTAGTTAGTTTTACTAGTCACTGCTCCACTGTAGCTATAGAAACAGATCTGACTAACTGCCAGAGTTGAGCATGGCTGCAGTGTTTGAACCAAGATTCTACATTCTATTACTAGAATAAGGTTCCGTCTGTGGAGCATCTCGCTGCATGGAGGTAGATGCTAAGGGTAAACATAGTGAGGGATCCCGGAGAAGAAACATTACTGTGGTGAGTATTTTTTTTTCTGTTAGCCGATCCTCATAGCCCCTGCTTTTCAAACTTTCAACCACCCTGATCACTCTTCTCTGTACCCTCTCAGCCATGCCAAGATTTTCCACAAATGTGGGAACCAAAAGATCAAACGGTATTCAAGGTGCAGCCTGACATAGTATCTAAGTGCATTATAAGGTCTCTTGACCTGTTACAAAGTTTCTCTTGATGCATGCCATGATTTTGATCATCTTGCTAGTTGCTGCCACAAACTGTTGCTGTTACTTAAAATTGCTCTTGATTAGTACACCTACATCTCATTTCTGCTTGGTTTCAGTAATCTTTATGCTATTTGGGTAATATTGTACCCTTCATATTCTTTCCTAAGTGTATCACCTTGCATTTCTCAATGTTGAGGTTCATTTGTCATTTCCCAAGTCTGTCAAGATCCTTTTATATTTCTCTCCCACTCAACAGTGTATTATTCATCAGATTAGCTCCAATCACAACCACCTTCCTCAGCTTTTCAAGTTCAATAATTTTTTTGGAGTGTAGCTGCTCTCCCCGTCTGGGTGTACTCAGCAAACTAGGTGATCAAGCTGCTGATACCCAAATCCAAGTTACAAAAATATATTGAACTCTGCATAAGAACCTTGTTGCCCATGGGCTGCATCTAGTCACTGGCTGCATTACTTACTGCTTCAAGGCCTCACACATGGTGTTGGCATTCCCACTCAATGATGCATTTGCCAATTTAACACCAATGACCTATTGCAGCTTTTTAAAATCTGCTGTCCTGAAATGTAGCATCGTGATCTTGTTTTTAGTGAAGGCGTTCCACAAATCACGTCAAATTCAACCTGTTATTGTTGCTGTTACCTACTGGATTCCCTACTGTGACTGCTGTGCAAGTGTCTTCTCCACTACTCAGCAGCAGATCCAGAACTGTGTGGCTTGAGTGGGGGTGCTTTGCAAGGCACTGATTACCGTTTGAAGTCCAGGAGGAGATTGTGTTGTGCTTTCAGCGGCATTATCAGGTGGCTTACTATCCCCCTTTATATCCCCCCACTAATTCTGAGAAAATCACACCTACACCCACCTCATTTGCTGTGAGAGCAGATGTGCAGATGCTTTTGTACAACACCTTTAGGGATGCTTCTGAGTCAGCTGCTGGAGGGGGATACATTGATTGATTTATTGCTTTGTAATGTTAGCTCTCTGAGGAATAAAACAGTGGTGATAGAAAGTTTCACTGCGGATTCCTCGGTTGACCTGGTTTGTATCATAGAAACCTGACTGCGCGATGGATCTGGCCCTGTGCTTGGGGTATCTGTCCCAGTTAAGTATTCTGTGGTACATTTCCTGAGATGGGAGCACAGAGAGGGTAGGGGGCTATCTTTTAGATCCACTTTAGGACTAATGGCATGCCCCACGGGAGTGACCAGTTTGTTTGAATTCATGGTTGTTAGGGGTGGTCCTAATGCAGGTTGCCGGATCATTCTCATATACTGTCCCTGGCTCCGGGGCACAGGAGTAAGTCCCTGCAGGAATTGATGGACTTTATCGTTGTCATGGTGTTATCATTTCTGAGACTTATTGTTCTTGGGGATTTCAGTGCCTGATCAGCATTAAAGCTTCGTCTTTTGTTCAACAGTTCCTCCAACAGGTGACACAGCTGGGCCTCACACAAGTGGTTGTCTCTGAAACCCACCAGCACAGCCATGCCGTGAACCTAGTCTTATCTTTTGGTCTTGACATTGGTGGAGTCAGGGTTGATCCAGTATGCGGTGGAATCATTATGCAGCCTCACAAGTTCTTGGCAGCTTTGGACTTCTCGAGTGTGATGTCAGCATGTGCGGATAGGGTCAAGAAGACTGTAGAGAGCTATAATATGGCTCTAAGTGCCATTCTTGACTACATAGCACCTTACTTTGTTCATCCCTTCATTTCTCCCCACAGTTTCCAGTGATATTGTGAGGAGCGGAGGCAGCTAAAGGCTAAGGGACGGAGGTTGTATTGTTCTTGGTGGAGGTCTCAATCGGTGGAGGACAGATCGGCTCTGGAAGCTCATCACAATGAGAATCAGAGAGGAATCACTATAAAAAAGACTGAGTTCCTCTCTAGGGTGTTTACTGTGGGGATGAATTGATTGGCTTGGCTTTTTCACATGGTAGACGGGTTGAATAACCCTCCTTGTCTACAGTCAAGGAAAAATGTTTTTCTGCTGCTAAGTGCAATGAGTTTAATAGTTTTTTTTTATCGCTCCAAGGTGTCCTCCAGGGATCTCCTTATTTGGCCTGCCATGGTCCAACAGTACCAGTCTTGTGATGGGCCATGGTGATCGGCTGTTCTGTCCAGTTTTGGATGAGGAGGTGCTCCAGTTAATCTTGGAACTGTGTCCCACCTACTGTTTATTGGATTGTGGGCCCACCCAGCTGCTTATTAGCAAAGGGGGGGGCGACTGGGTCCAATTATTTTGCAGATTTTCGGGTCGTCTCTGAGGGATGGGGTTTTCCTTGTTGCTCTAAAAGGAGCGGTGATGAGGCCCCCTCCTCAAGAAACCATCTTTGGAGCCTGGCTTTCTTGAATTAAAAACCTCTCTGGAACCTTCCATTTTTGGGGAAGGTAATCAAGAAGGTCAACTGGAAATGGTATGGTACCTATGAGCCTCTCCAGTCAGGATTTCGGCCTCATCACAGCACTGAGACAACACTCGTCAAGGTATTCAGTGAACTTTTCACAGCAAGAAACAGTGGGCATCATTCCTTTCTTTTCCTTTGGACCTCTTGTCGGCATTTTACACAATTGACCATGGGGTTCTTGTGGAATACCTGATGCATTACATGGGTCTTACCAGCATGGTTTTGCATTGGTTTGCATCTTACCTCTCCAGAAGAACACAACAGATAGTCTTGGGTAATTCCACCTCTGAAACTGCTGCTGTGGACTATGATGTGCCTCAGGGTTTGATTCTGGCACCTGTGTTGTTCTCCGTGTATGTGCTGCCATGGTGTGAGATCATTAGTCAGTGTGGGTCGGAGTTTCACGACTATGCAGATGATACCCAACTGTACCTGTTGTGTGCACTAGATGGGGTTAATATTGGATCAGTGCTATCTCATTGCCTTAAAATAATCCATGACTAGGTGGCCTCCAACTGGTTAAGTCTCAACCCAGGCAAGATTTAGATGTTGGTTGTCAAACCATGTCTCCGTGGATTGGCTGTGACAATGAGTGACACCTGGTTACCATCTTTAAATGGTGCAGCCCTTGGAGCTGTGGATATGGTTAGGAATCTGTGGGTCATTTTGGAGTCCAGGCTGTCACTGGACAGCCATGTGTCAGCAGTTGTACATAATGGCTTTTTCCATCTCTGAAGCATCACCAGGATCAAACCGTTTCTAGCACCTGTTGACCTGTTAACAATAATTTATGTCTTTGTTACATCTAGACTGGATGATTATAATGCTTTCTACCTACAGTTCTTTGGGAGTCTGATGTGCTGCCTACTGTTGGTCCAGAATGCTGCAGCCCGTTTGACCTCTGGGACTTTTGATAGAGAACATATCACTCAGGTGCTGCGTGAACTGCACTGGCTGCCTATTCTGTGGCATGTCAGGTTCAAGATTTGCTTGTTGATATACAAGACCCTACATGGTCTGGGTCCTGGCTATCTTAAAGATCTTCTGACCCCACATACCTCTGTCCACCATCTCCTCTACCGATGCTGGCTTACTTTTGGTCCCACATCCAGGTCAAGCCTTCTGGGGACAGATCATTTAAGATGGCTGCATCGATCTTGTGGAATGCTCCACCTTCCCATATTAGGTGTGCCAGCACGGTTCAGAGGGGTACTGAAATATCATCTTTTCAATCTTGCCTAATGCCTGATCTAATTTAATTAGCTAGCAAGATGTATGTTGTATTTGTTGGGAAGATTTGTTTATTTATGTGGTATGGTTATTTTTATTTATGCCATTTGTTGTATTTTATATTTTGCTTTGTATGATGCCCTGAGCCACTGGGAAAGAGCGCCATAGAAATAGAATTGCCTTGTCTTGACTTGTCTGTTTTTTTGTTAACTGGATAGGTACACCAGACAGATGAGTGTCCATTTTCAGGTACGACCCAGGAGATTACAGTGACAGTGTACTGTAGCAGGATCAGTAACAAGGCCAGCAAGATACAGGTGCTGCACTCATGAGAAGTAGTAAGGTACTCACCATGTATTCAGTCCCCTGATGAAACTCGGAACGAGTGAAGTGCCAGGTCTAGTGGTCCACTGTTTGGACTGAGGTGGTATATATCTTTCACCTATAAGCATTCAATAAACAGCATATTTGCCTGATTTGTTGATTTGAGATTTGTTGAAGTGTCCTGCTATTACTGAATTGAATGCATGGTGAGTACCTTACTACTTCTGGTGAGTGCAGCACCTGTATCTTGTTCGCCTTTGTAAATCTGGGTTTGGTTTAGCCCAGTGCTAGCACCAAGTTCTGCACCGTTGAGCGTGCATCTCCCCTCCGTTGCCTTTCAGTTACAAGGCTAGCATGCCAGAAGGCAAGATCAAGCATAAACAACAATAAATTGTCCTTGATTTTTAGGAATGTTCTTGATTTTGCTTTCATTTTCAAAATGTCCTGTGTCTCTCCTGAAATTGATTCCTTTGTTAGTGAAGACTTTAGAGGCTCAAAATGTTAAACATTCAAACTACAGCCTAGTGCCACTTCTTAAAATGTTTTTTTACAGTACTGCAGTGACACCAGCAGTTCCCTGACGTAATATTGCCATTTGTACATGGTGTCCCTGTTCTTCTTCATGATTTTTTTTTAAAAGTTGTGTTCATTATTTGTGGATGAGGGTGTTGAAAAATAAATAGGTTGTGGGGGGTGTTCACGCAGTGGACAAATGGCCTTCCTTCAGAGCCTCACACACATCACCTTTGAGATGCTACTCAAGCTCCTGTGGCCTAAGCAGCACAATCCCAAGGTTTGGATGGACCGCAGATCTCCTGCGTGATGACAGAAGAGTATACTGCTACTGGCACCATCTACAGCCTGGCAACAACCTGCTAGCGGTTACAGCGAGTTTGTGATGGTGGAATTGCATATTTCATACTCTTCAAGTTCTTAGCTCGGCAGTTACAGTAACTCTCCTCCAAGTGATGTGGTCAGTGTCACATAATAAAGTGTTTGCTGGGGGTTTGTAACATGGGTATCTAGGTTTACATCCCGGTGCTGATCTACTTCATACTTTCCAGCTGACCTACATTAGGAGGAATTGTGACAGAAATGGTAAAGAAGGAGTTAATGTTTGGATTTTTGTAGCAGTCTGGAAAAAAAAACACTCATGCAAGCTGAGAAGCTGGAATTCTCAGTCCTCCCTACCTGCTAGATAAGAGCTGGGTCATAAATCTCAACTGGACATCTCTACACACACACACAGACCTGTCCACACACACAGGCCAGTTTGAATGGATTGGTTCATTCAAATATAAACTTAAGGTTAAAATGGAATATATTTGGTCACTGATAGGTGTTCAGTCTGATTGGGACAATTAAATACATACATGTTAGATGGTTGGTGCATTCAAAGGGGGAATAGGCATTACCTTTTCGCAGGAGAATATATAAGGGGCTGAAAGACAATGAAGAGGGTACTTCTTAATTTGAAGCTGGAGGAAGAATCCAAGAGTAGAGCCTATTCTTCTAGCTATATCCATGGGAGCTGGCAGTTAGCTTAGGGTACAGTGGTCTCTTGAAAGGACAGGGAAGAGTAAGTTTAGTACTAGCATATTTCAGTAATAGCCTTCTTCTTTTGTCATTTGTTATTTAAAACATTTGTTTACTTTTCCTGTATAAGTGTTATTCTCTTGTGTTGTAAATATATGTCCTGTAAATGCTCAGTGCACTGTCTGTTAAGTAAAAAGCTATTTATTTGCTCAACAGTTGTGACTGTGATGTCATTTTTTCTAAGGTAATATTTGGTTTCCACTGGCTGAGGTAAACTCTGTGTAGCATCCACCACCCGAGAGAGAGGCACGTTACCAGACTTTAACTTGTGCAATTGCATGTTTAATTATTTAAGTTTGTAAGCTTGAAGGTTGGCGCTGGAGACAGTCCAGCTGGTGGCAGCAAATACCTGAGGACAGACACCTCTCTAAAAAAGCTGTTTCAGCCCAGAGGGAGAGGTGGGTTGTCACAGGAATGTCCTTTAGAATCGCCCTGTTCCATTTGGAAAAGGTGCTACCCACATAAAGAAGTTGCTTAAGCTCAGTCTTCAAAGCATAACTTCTAATATTCTGTTTTGATAAATCAACATTAAAAGGCTAGTTAGTGTACTGCCGAAAATTAATATTACATTTTAAATAAACTAGACTATACTACCCCACGTTGAAGAGCTCCTGAAAAAGCTAAGACAAAGACTTGGTCTATTCTATAGAATCAAACACTACCTGACCAAAGATTCCAAACAAAGATTAATCCTTGCATCATTCATGTCCCTCATTGATTATGCTGACTTCCTCTATGGTCATTGCTCCCTCTCCCATCTAAACAAACTAGACACCCTGTATCATAGAGCTATTAGATTCATTACTGACCTTCCCTCTAGCACCCATCATTGCTCTCTCTACAATGCAGTCAGCTGGACATCCCTGCAACATAGAAGAAGAAAATGCTGCTACCTGGATCTACAAAGCTGTGACAAACAAACTCCCTTCCACATCTCAGACTGCTTCAACCAGATCACATCCAGGCCTACACCTTGAGGATCAACAAACTGATCCTGCTGAAGATTCCTATCACCTGCACGGTATGGAAGAGCTGCAATCAGTTATTCCTGGCACTTATCTGAATTCTATCCAAAGACATTGAAAATGGAAACACTGATCCCCTTACATCCTTCAAAAAGCTGTACACCAGCCTAATCCCAGATTCATGCAATTGCTTCCACAAGGCCTAGTCCTCCACCCCACCCCCACCCTCTCTCTCCCCACCCCCCTCTAAAGCTCCTCCCTATTCTTCTATCATTCCTCTGGTCCTCTCCACATCTAACCTCAAACATATATGCCCACCCATGTACCATTATCCAAGCCTTATCCCTACCAGACTGTTTGTTTCTCACCTTTAATAGGTTTTGGTTTACTGTCCTTTGCCTTGTATATATGTAAATAATTGTACATCTATCTCACTCATAAATGTTTGTATTTGTGCTATTTCAATATCATGTTTTTGTATACACTCTGTAACCTTTTTTGTTATGACCACTCAGGTCCATCTTGTAAATGAGCTATGCTCAATGATGTTCGCCTGAATAAATAAAGATTTTTGATTGATTGATTGATTTGATTTGAAATGTAGTCAACTCTTACTTTTTATATCTGAGGTACATTCTCTTTTCCCATTATTTAATTGGAAGATTGTTTACCTGATGTTAGTAGGCATGCTGTGTGGAACAGTGCTCTGTCTGGCAGCTGACATATCTAGCTTTGTTCCATCCATTACATCATCAGTATTGTGACCTCATTGACTGTGGCATCACTGATGCATAGGAACACCCATTCATTAGCTGCCAGGCTAGTCACACGTGATGTAATTGTCAATGAGATCACAATGCTAATGATGTAGTTGGGGTACTGTATATAAATATGTCAGCTGCCAGGCTGAGAGCTATTCAGTGCATCCAACACAATACCATCACACAAAAATGTCCTAGTGATCAAAAGGAAGAAGAAAAATACTTCAGAAATAAAAAGTTACAATTGATTCCTTCTTAAAATTTGTGTCATTTTCCTGTCTGTCCGTTTTGGTCCCACTAGCCCTTTAAACCTTGCACAAATAAAACCGGTAGTTTCCACAAGTCTTTAGCTTACATCTCTGTTTGATGTGTTCCACAATTTAAAGGCCACTGTCCCCACATTGCTCCCCATTTTAAATGTCAGTAACCCACATTTCAGTGACAGAAGTTATTCAACACATCCAACACAATACCATCGCATAAAAACTATGTCTTGCTATGTTGTTGTATATATGTACTTTAAGTACCGTTTGTTTAAATACCGTGCAATATTGTTGTATCACTGTAATTTGACAAGGAGCCTTTGGAGATGAGTCCTTGACTCAAAGGGTTGTAATTCCGATGTGAATATAAATAAAATAAAAAGAGAAGGTTTAGAGCTAATATGTGCCCCTCTGTGGATGGCAGCATGCTGTTTAACATGATTTGGCATATTTACTGTACTTCAGATAGCAGTCAGCTGAGGAGATCAGTGAAGGACTCTGCCTATTGCCATGGGTGAGGGGTCACTAGCCACCATGGATTGCTACTGGCTGGGGTTAGGTGAAGTACAGAGGATGTAAAGAGAAGAGGGAAGGGGAATTTTAAGTGGAGCCTGCAGGTGGGAGGTAATGTAGATGCAGAGATACTGGGAAAAGGGAACTTTAAACGTCACTGACAGGTGAGAGGGAGAAGTAATACAGAGGAATGAGATGAAGGGCATTGCACAATACCTTGTCATTAGCATTTCTCCCAGTCTCTTTGCATATTCATGTTCTCTCTGTCTTGCACTCTCTCTCTCTGTATATCGTTTTGTCTCTCTCTGGCCATCTCTCTATCATTGCACGCGATAGCATGGTTTTGATCAAGCTTTCTGACAGGATGAGTCGCCCACTGCTTGTCACACAAGTTTAGCTGGGCTGGAGAGGATATACCTGCCCCCCCCCCCTTCACCCAGCCAGCTGAACTCCAGGACAGAACGTCCATCACAACTGATGTATTGTCATATTTGTAACCCAATACATCATACAGGTGTTATGGTTTCAAAACTACATTTTTATTGAATGACACATACTTATCAGTCAACCATTTGTTTTATATAGGACAATATTCATTAACTCAAACCACCTTTTAAGGATAACTTTATACAGGAAAAAGGACAGTTTTTCTCAGAAACTGTTTGCTGTGCAAAATTATAATTTATTTGCATAGAAATATCAAAACAGAATCTGACAGCAGATAAGGGCCTTATGACCCAGTCTGCTCATTTTTGTTTGACTTTTTGCTGCTTTCACAACTTGATCTATGGTGCTGTCTCTTACACCCCCACCCCACCACCACCACCTCTATGATGGCCTTGTGCCTATCCCAGGCATTTTTGAACCATCTACTGTTTTCACCCCCACCACCTCCTCTGGAAGGCTATTCCAGGAATCCATCACTCTTTCTGTGAAAAAGTACTTTCTCACATCCCTCATAAGTCTAACCCCCTTCAGTTTCATAGCATGTCCTCTTGTTCTAGAGCACCTTTTTCTGAAAAATACTCCCCTCCTGTACCTTATTAACCATCCTTCCTTGGAGTTCATCAGCTGCTATTGCTTATCCCCTTTCGGTTGGCATGATACTGTGCTTGTGATATCACAGTTATTCCCATTGCAAGAGACTGTGACATCACAACAGAGGATTATGCATTTAAGTGGGGAAGAAGCTGCCGGGGTAGTTGAACTCCATGAGACAAAGATTCTGCTTTTGTGCAAATCTTCCTCAGTAATAAATAAGGGGGATGAAAAATGTATAGAAGATATAGGACATGCAAGCTGAATTGTGACTAAATTTTTTTTCCAAAGGTATCTGAGAGGTGCCCTTAGTAAGCAGTAAGACACCACTGGGTGTTGGTAATACTGAAATACCCACACGCCCAGGGGTGTAGTGAGCTACAAGGCCATAGGCCAAGTGCCTTCACTGCCTGGAAGTGCAGGTACCATATCTCAGTACAGTACAGCCTCTATAGCCTACAGGTTAGAGGAACGAGGTGTGAATGAGCTTGATACATCCAGCAGAACAGACCTGAGTTTGATTCTCACAACCTCCACTTGCATACTGTGTGACTCTGAGCAAGTCACTTAACCACCCAGTGCTCCCAGGTCGCCCCTGAAAAAAGGCACTTGTGCCTAGTGGGCCTTACCTGGTTACCAAAGACTAAAAAAAACAAATTATCTGAATGCTCTGGGACACAGCAGATTTGCTTGGCTAATCAAGGGTCCATAACATTAGGCAAACCAGAGTCAGGGGACAATACCAGAGTTTGGATAATCAGGAGATTGCGATAATTGGGGTTCGGATAATCAAGACTGTACTGTACTACCAAGTTGGGGGGGGGGGTGGTATTGTTTAACCAGGAAAGGCACACTAAGCTGGAGCTTGTTTCCAGGTGCGACCTGGGAGCACAAGAAAGTCAAGTGATTTGCTTAGGGTCACAGTATGCAAGTGGGGGCTGATGGGATTCAAACCTAGTTCTCCAGGTTTTCAGCTCAGTGCCCTTAACCATTATGCTATACTGCCTCCTTAGGCAGCCAGTCATGTCTTGTTGTGCTTATAAAATGAGTTTGACTTGTAAAAAAATAAAACACTTTGAATTTAGTTTTAAAACAAGTGCATTTATTAATTTTTTCTTCCAAATAACATTACACTTGAAAAAAAATAGTCCCAAGCTAAAAAATTGTAGAACTGCAGTAAACTGCATAATGCCCTGCCAGTCGATTATCATGCTTATTATGCAATTGCTGTTATATAGATTGCCTCAGATGGCAGCTGTTATATTTGGTTTTATCCCCCCAACCCTGAATGTGGACATGAGATGCACTGCACATCAGCATTAATTTCAGTTTGGTACCTGAGCAAGTCTCTTACTGCAGCTTGGCACCAGTTACTGTGCCTCTGTACTGTCATCATGTCCTCTCAAAAACAAACAACAAAAAAAACATTTGAGCAGGTTTTTAAGTTAAAAAAAAAGCCTTTTTTGTAGTGACCATAACTTATACAGTAACTCACAGAACCTCTAGCAGTTTGATCTTGAATGATCTTCTAATCACCACAGTGACCACCCCATTCCTGCTCCTCAATTTATTCTTCTCTGTACAACCAGCAATTAAAATAAATTACTTTGCATCCTAAAAGCTGTATCCCCAGCTGAGCACAAACCACTAGACAAAAGGAGTTGCAGAGTCCAAGACATTGATGAACCTGTGACTGCTGCACTTGTGAATGGGTGATTGCAGTCACCAAAAAAAGAAACTACGAGCAGCTGAGACAATAGGCGCTTTTACACATAGGTTTGTACTCTGTTGCGTTCGGGTTTCCTTTTACACCCCTGTGAGTATTCTGGCTAATCCCGCCTCCATTTGTGTCGGCTCCCCCAGAGTTTGCTGCTCTAGTGGCAGTTTCTGCAGTGGTACCGGAATGGCTGTTTTACACAGCCAGATCAAACAAAACACGTTCGTGCAAACCACAAGAAGCAGAGATTGCAGTTTGGACGAACGTTCACCAAGGGAGCGAAACAAATGCTTTTTACACACATGGGATGTAACGGAATACTGTTTCCGTAACAGTTATTCCATTACATAGGCCTGTGTGTAAAAGCGCCTAATGTGTAGGCCAGTGACAGCAAGCATGTGGCCGGTACTGACACTGCCCAAGACACTGGGAGTGTGCACATTGTGCTGGGCCAGAAGGGTTGTAAAGAGAGTGGCCAGAAATGTGTGCTGGTTAGTGGCCAAGAGTAAGGATAGACAAGCTGCAGGAGGATGGGAAGACTGTTGCTTCTGGTTCATGGTACTTGTGAAGACAGCTGTGGTGACAGGTGGGTAAGCAAGGCATCAGCAATGTGTATAGTTCAGCAGGTGGCAGTGTATGTGGGCCAGTAGCCTGTGTCTAGGCAAATGTCCAGGGAAAGTGAACAAGTGATACCCTGGGTATCACTGATTTAGTTAATTTTTATTAAATACGGTATTACAGCATATGTGGTGTTAAGAGACATGTTAGCAGGCAGGTATCCTGGAGGATGAGTGAGCAAGCTGCCAGGAGCATGTATCAGTAAGCGGCTGGGAGAAATGTTAAGCGAGCTGACGAGACCTTCGAGTAGTCCAACAGGAGAGCATTTATAACAGAAGTCAGTAGTTTAGTTAGGTAAGCATCCAAGAGGCTAGGGATAACCTGGGTATTGCTGTTTGACTTGATTATTTGTTTGTTTATTTTTGGTTTTGCAAATACATCACCACAACTATGATGTATATACATCACTGATATATAATGATATATATCAGTATTGTACATTAATAGGCCAGAAAAAGAAAATGTCTACCAGACTGTAGATGAAGATTCTACAGATGCTGCACAAGGATTTTGTACTGCGTTCTGATTGCCAGAATTTTTTTTCACTTTGTGGTAGTACTCCCACCATGCACAGGGGTTAACCAGTTAGGATGCAGTAGTTTCCCTACCCATTTTATAAGCTGTTTTATAACATAGGTTGGCAATTGGCCCAATTGGTCTGATCGCTCTGCATGCCTGTGGATCAAATCCCTTTTTTAATCCACAGTGTGGCAGAGCGACTCAGTAACAGTGCCGTTGGGACTAGTTTGTCCTGCAGAAAACAAAATTAAAAGACAGCCATGTAAAACTCGGGAAGCGGGAGTCAATGTGCTAAAATAACAGGATGTGAGAAGAAACCTAGGGAGACACAGGGAGCCCGACAGCAAAGGAGGACAGGATGGAATGTGACAGGGAGGCAGTGCGGGGACTCTGGAGACACTGGAAGCCTGACAGCAAAGGAGGACAGGACAGAATGTGACTGGGAGGCAGTGTGGGGAGTCAGGAGACGCTGGGAGGCTGACAGAAAAGGAGGACATGTTGGAATGTGACCGAGAAGCAGTGCGGAGACCCAGGAGACACTGGGAGCCCGACAGAAAAGGAGGACAGGTGAGGGTGTAACCGGGAGGCAGTGCGGGTACTTGGGAGGCACTGTGAGTCTAGGGAACTGTTCTGAGGTCTTGCCCTGGTGGTCGTCCCCCCACATGTCACCAGTGTGCTCCTTAAAGAGAGACACACACGCACTCACACACACGCACTGTGTAGATAGAGAGGCAGCGAGCAGCTCACCATGCTGTGGGGGTATGGGGGAGAGAGAGAGCGACCAAGAGTCACTGAAGCCAGCGTCGGCTCAGCGTGCCTCTCCCGGTCACCAATGTTGACATCATTAAAGCAGTATACGGGGTTACATTGCCCCACTCCCCCCGCCCTCGACGATGTGCTGGAACATTGTTACAGGTGTTAACTGGAGGCAGTGCTGTGAGTGGAGAGAGAGAGTGGGACTCCACGAGAACAAGTCCAGGTCGTTGTTGCCCTCCTTCCCCACAGGCACTGAGCAGCCACAGGGTTTTAAATAATTGATTAGCAGTTTTTTTCTTGGGACTATATTAACTGTACAGAAAGTATTTATATAGATTTTCTAGAAGTGCTGTGTTTGTTAAACACAGTGAGGCAAGAGCTATGCATTTTCACAAAAGATTTAGTACTTATGAGCAAAACGCTAATCAATTTTTAGAGTTAAATAAATCCCTGAGCCGCACCGAGCCCTGCACCTCCTGTTACCAAGAGAAAGAGAGACAGTGGCAAGATAGAGAGAGGGACGGTGACAATTTCATTCAGAACTCCTGCAATGTAGTTATGTGTGTATCTCTCTCTCACAATGTGCACATCACTATAGATTGTGTGTCCGGGGAGGCACAATAAAGCATGTTTTAGAATGTCTCAGTATATGTTATGAACAAAAAATGTCAGAAGTCATCCTACGACTATATTTCTAGCATTTCTGTGTTCATAACTTCAGTGACATATGCATTAACTAGTTGGGACTACTTGACAAGGTGGCAGCATACACTGAGATTTCTAGTCTTTCAAGTGCAGATAAAGGCTTTCTCATATTTTTATTTTTCACAGAATCCATGTTATAAGTGCAATAACCCACTCCAGGGTATGGGGTTGTTCGGGATTAATCAACACCCTGGGTGCTCTGAGGATACTCGGCCAGTGGCCTTGTGCCTCACAGCGTACCCGGGGTGTTGATTAATCCCCAATAACCCCATGCCCTGTCATGGGTTATTGCTTATCTAAAGTCTCTTTTAGTGTAATTTAATCATAATTGCTTTTAACTCTTAATTCCTAATGTTATTCATTCCATTTGCTATCACTCGATACTGTTACTTCTCAACTATGTGCTGTAAAATGTATATTATGTTGCTGTTTCTCTTCATCTAGCACTTTGCCACTATTTGATTGTAAGAAGCTTTCTAAATAAACACAGCATTAACCCCATCACGATACATTTCATTAGGTGCTAACAAGAGAGGAGATACACATGATTTTGAGACCTGGAGGATGTAGTTATCAGAAATGTGAATTAAGGGTCCTTAAAGATCTTGAAAGCTGCAGTAATTATCATTTGCTCATCAGCCTTATCAATTTGATGATTAATAACAAAATATTAAGTTCTTCATTTGTGCAGGCTAACTCATCCTTATTCTGAACTTTCTGGCTAGAGCTGTAGTAATGGTGAAAGGTTCAGTGACAAACCTTTTACAAATTCACCAGTAGAAGAGATGAGCTCCAGGAGCCTGTGGACTAGGGATTTTGCTTGGGGATACTCTGTTCACTGGAAGATATCCAGGTTTGCATTGGCAGGCTAGGAGCAAACCAGGTTTACAGTACTTTCTGAAATGTCCACCCACGTCCAACTCTGGTAAAACCAGAATCCACCAAGGCACCATTCTCAGTTTTTCATATAGCTAAGGTCAGAAAAAAGTACAAATATGTTGACCCTCAGATTTTTTCAAGCAGTGTCCTGGAATGTTGAGCAGATGTCAGAAACAACTTTTATAATGGGTCCAGTTGAATACCAGAGTGGGAAACTCTTTGTTGACCTCCAGTGAATAATCAGGCAAAAATTCATGCAAAACAGGCAAGACAATTTTATTTATATGGTGCCCGATCCCGGAGACTCTGGGTGCCTAACAATAAATAAGACAAGTAAAATAAACTGCAATTAAAGAACAAAACTATGAGACATTTAAAATCAGAGAAAACACAGAGTAAAAAAAATATTTGTTTTTGAAGATGAGAAGAGGTGAACCCCCTAAGGCAGCCCAGTGGCACAGAGGCCGAGGCACTGAGGACATCTACTGTCACACCAGCAACCAAGTTCAAGAATGGATGCGGGTCACTCGACTGGACGAGGAGGGAGGGAGGATTGAGCATCCATAAGACTGCGCTCCCTCGGGGAGGGGGGTTAAGATAGCGCGCTGCTTGTCTGCCACCTGGAGGTATCCGGGAAGCTGCTGTGTGCGAGTGGGGGAGCGCTTAGCTGCTTATTGTAGAAGCAGAATCAGTGTGTGTATATGTGTGTGAACAGTAATGATGCTGGCTTAAACTGAAACCTAAAGATTGTGAAGTAGTGCCGGGGTGGGGGTGGAGAGGGCAGATGCATGATGTAGAAACTTGTGTACATAAATGGATGGTGACATAGTAACCATGTAAATAAATGTAAGATTCTAGTAAGAGTCTACATTTGTCTACACAGTTACTCAGATAAATTGATTCATCACACTCCATTTGTGTCCACACCTATTGCATAAATGTGGATATCCCATTGTTCAAAATTCTAAATAAATGAATAAAAATACATAGGTATGATGACTGAGTACGATAGTTCTCCCAAAAGCAGTTACTACAACACATGCCAACATATGCTAACTTTTTTTTCCGGCATAACTGTTGGAGTCAATATACTGGTTTTAGTGGACGGCAGAGAAGTCAACAGATTTATAGTAAAATATGTCTAGCGTTGAGACTTTTACTGTTCCTGCGAATTTAGAAATTGGGCCTGCCAAAGGAAACAAAGATGCAAGCATGCATGAAAGTTTAGTCTCTGGTCCTTGGATTTTTTTGCCTGCATGTGTTTCCACTTCCTTCATTACAAACAGCTATGAATATGAACATCTCATTTGACTGTTGATTAACAGAGGGTGAATCTAAATTAAAACTTTAAATACTACTATTTAATTACCCCAATGGCTTTCGCTGTGTTAGAGTGGCTGGGATTATTCTGTTTTTCAATTTGTTTAATGCTGCCACAGTAAAAGCTGATGGATTCCCAGGCCTATTGCTGTCACTGATGAACTATATAAAGATAAATGACATTATGGTAAATTCCACTTAATGACACATTTTTAATTTTCAGAACACGGACATTTTCTGGCTAGTGAATGAAGGCTAATTACCTCAAGATCGGCACAAAATAACTCCTCATTTCGAAAGATAATAGAAAAGAAATGTTGCAGAATAATGATGCTATTTATCTTTAAAAAATTTCTATCTTTATCCAGATAGCATTGCTCCCCAAGGAAAATATTTATAAAATGAATCTGAAGTCGCAACTTAATAGGTTATTAAAATTGTTTGAGTGCAGGCTTCTCTGGTTCACTGTTGCCATAAATTTAAATTGAAGGTTTGCATCATTTCTGAGAGGAGTAGGTTGTTTATGATACCAAAGGGGAGCAGCATTCATCATTGTCAGAAGATATATTCAATACGGTGTGTTAAATTCTGCTGTTCCGAAGCTCTCAACAGACAAGTATTTCAAATCATTTAAAAAGTGTGCCCACTACTTTAATTGCGTTTCCCAGATTACAGGTAATCTCCTTTAGGAGCTGGTGCTTTAGTGCAAAATCTAATTAGAGATGAAAATGCTTATCAATGGATTTATAACTCTCTTCTGTTTTTTTAAAGACAAATCTTTGGGGGGCCTTGTAAAGTAGACTCAAATCGTAATTCATTTAAAGGAAGAAATATAGTTGCTGAATTCTGATACAACTGTTGTACTTTGGGGGCAAAGTTCAGCATGATCACAAAAAAGTAAAGCACTCTGTCTCACGGCTATATTGAGAAAAAGTTTTTTTTTGTTGTGTGTGTGTGTGTTTATTTAGTGAATGAAGGTTTAGGGGTAGGAAAAAAATCTGGTTTGAATGTTACCACTCAGAAGATATTATTTGCAGGAAGGGGAAGGTAAAACTACCAAGGATTAGAAGTGAAGTGCTAATGTTTGCTTTTTTTTTTTTTTTGTGGTGGGGTTAGGGTTACAAAAGATATATCTGGCTAGAGGACTTGCTCTCAGTTCTTTAGGGGATACCCTCCACAACCTCAAAAGGCTAAAAGAGCTGGTACTGATGCCCACACTAAATCTTTAATGACCAGTGATTCCAAATCTGCCAGGTAACCAGGAATCTAGCTAGAGTTTTTTTGTGCCCTTGTGCACCCATGTCATGTTTCTCAACATCAGTATACATCTTTCTGTCTCTTTATTTGTAGCATTTTGAACGTTGTTATGGAGACTAAAAACTCAGTCCAAGATGAAGAGCAGCGTAAGTACCATTTCTAGCGGCAGTGGAATGGGTTTATCATCCTGGTTTGTGTATGCTTATATGCTCATACGACTGGTGTATGTTTAGTCTTATATTCCCTACTAATCCAGTGTTCATTTTATTGTCATCTGCCTTTTTGTACCTTTATATTTGAGTTTTTTAACCTGTTTAAGGTATGTGTACCATTCTCTAATGCATTTATTTGGACTTCATATGCTCCCCTTCCTTAGGTCATTCTGTACTCATGCTTCGGCTCTGCTACATTCCTGTATTCTTGCTTCAGCTCTGCTGTATGTGTTGTATTTGTATAAATGTATATTCATTGCATAAAAAACTGCATTAACAGACCAGTTAGGGTTCAGCTTAACACAATAACAATAGACAAATATGGCATTAGGGAACCCTAACTCCACCCTCCCCCCACCACAGCAACAAAAGCACAGCACCACACAAGCAACCACAGAGAGCCATCTTCAGACAAAACAAACAACATTCAGCTGTTTCCAGGTGACACAAATGCAGTAGCACTGATGTGCTACCTTCGTGGATTTGTATCTGCGGCATGCACACTGCAGGATAGACACACTCGTTGCTGCAGATACAAATCCATGACACTCAAATCACAACACTGCTTTTGTATGCAGAAGCACAGGCCCCTGCGGCCAGAGATGCAACTCCACGATACCCAAATTATAAGAGTTCTTTTGTCTGCAGAAATGCATGCCACTCTGGGGGCAGCACTTCTGTAGCCTCAGGTTGGCATGCACACTGTAAAAGACATACACACACACACACACTTGGTGGGCCTGTGCTGCTGCAGCCACAGGTGTAAGACATACACACAGACCTCTGGCTGCGGAAGTGCAGGTGCCACAAAATCCATGATACCAAAATTGCAACACTATTTCTATCTGGAGAAGCGCTGGCCCTCTTCAGCCACAGCTGTAAGTTGTACACCCCGACCTCTGACTTCAGAAGCGTAGGCCCCTGTGCTGCCTGCAGTTATGCAGACGGAGGTGCAGTCGCAATGTGGGTATAATGGTTTCAGCTGCAGATGCAGAAATTGCTCAAGGGGTAGAAGATTTTATTTACGCAGATGCATATATAGAAAAGCATGCACTAACAGATCATGCTATCTAACAAGGTAGCTCATTCAGTGTGCATGAATATGGCAGAGCCAGCCACGATGCAATGCAGTAACTTGCAGTAAAGGACATGTCACAAAATGCTGCAGTAAAAAAGGGCTTAATTGCCATTGAATTACACTGTTCACTGCAGCATACTACAGCATTTTTGTGATGTACTGCAGTATTACTGCATTGTGGCTGATGTTGCACTACCTCTGGCTGCAAAGTTGCAGGCCCCATGGTGCCTTCTGTGTACAGAAGGGAAGGCCTCTATGAGTCCTGTGCTTCTGCAGCCACACATACTCATGCACGCAGTGCAACATATACACACAGGTATGGCTGCAGAAGCATAGGCCTCTATGTGGTTTGTGCTTATCCAGCTGCAGATACAAATTTGTGTAATCTGGAAACAGATACAAATGCACAGTGCCCTTCCTTCTTAACTTTGTTATTTTGCAATATTTTGACCCCAAATTTTCAACATAGTTTTTTTCCTCACTAAACCTTCCACCTAGGATTTTAGGAATGTCCCCAAACCATATTTTAGGGTTGTTTTTCAAACAACAAACTCCAGAATTGAACTAAACGGGTCCAGTTTAACTAGATTTGTGTGTTTGTTTTAATAAAGGGCATCATTTTTATGGGTTATTTTTTTTTTTTTTGAGAAAATAAAAAAGATGGCTACCAAATGAAAGAAGATACTTTAGCACAAAAGAATAATTTTGGCTCATGAAAGAAGAATCTTCTTTTGTAAGTTGGAAATTCTTCTGTCGTGTTGGACATATTAATGAAGGACCCCAATGAGCATGCTCAGAACCGACATTTCAAATCTTTATAACTCCAGAACTGATCAGTATTTTGTCACCAAACTAAAAAGAAGGCTTCCTTTTGGGGCCAGCCCCTTCTACCCTGAAAATTTCAGAACAAAATTCCAAACCATGGGGGCTGTAGGTGAGCGGAAATAAAACAGCCAAAAACATTGATTTTTCTATTTTTTGTACTATTCGGATCTTGGAATCCGGACATCTGACCTTCACGAAACTTGCCAAATCAATAGACCTTGCCTCCCAGACTATGCGTGCAAACTGTCATGCAATTCCATTCAATGTGGGCAGAGTTATTAAGGTGCAAAGTTAGGGTTTTAACATTAAACACTCTACTTAAACCTAACTATAGGGGTGCTACTGCACCCCATATATGCATATGTATGTATATATTTATATATGTGTGTATGTATGTGTATATATATATATATATATATAACAAATATATGCACACTTTTTTAATGAAAAAATCCACATAAAAGTGTGCACAAGGTTGGTGGTGCTCTGGATTAACACAGCAGCTTCACACACCCAAAATTCAGCACTCACCACCTCTGTGTAAATGACACCATATAGCTCCATAGAATTGCTGTAAAAATGTGTTTTTGTAGAAAGGAAGAACTGCCCACCTGACACGTTTTGAACAATGAAGTCCTTTGGCAAAGGCTTTTGATAAAGGACTTTATTGTATAAAAACTGACACTTAAAGCTTTCTTCATGCTGATGTGCAAAGTAGCAGACCCATTGGGCTAGGAAAACCTGTAGATTGCTTTGTGCAGTTCCTGTGAGCCCTACATGAAGCGGCAGACCAACCAGCCAGGTTAACAAAACCTTACTTTGGGCTGTGTAAGCCCAATGCAAGCAGCAGGCCAATTGGTCATGGGGCCAGACCTTTAGCTTGCTTTGCGCATGGCCATAAGGGTCCTACATGAAGCAGCAGCCCCATCAGGAACAGTGCCTGCCCTATAAGTTGCTTTGTGCAGGGCCCTGTGGGCCTTATATGAAGCAGTTGACTTGTAGGGGATGGTGTCAGATGTGTAGCATGCTTGGTGCAGGGCACTGCATGCCCTACATGAAGCAGATGATCTGGTGAGGAGGTCTGAAAGTTGCCACTTAGGTGGTCATAAGTGGGTTCGTTATTAGCCTCTTTCAAAACATTTGGGCTTAAAATGTTTAAAAAATTTTAACGTTAAAGGTAACACACCCGGGGCGGGGGGGCACACTGCAAGCCACAGTGGGTGAGAGGGATTTAGGGGTGGTAGTAGATGTCAAAATGAATAACTGAAAATAGTAGAAGAACCGCAGCCAATGCAAATGGGATACTGGGGTGCATAGCCAGGGGAATTATGTCCAGGAAGAGGGAGGTGATCCTCTCTCTATATAATGCCTTGGTCAGGCTGCAACTTGAGTACTGTGTTCAGTTCTGGAGACCTCATCTGAAGAAGGACATAGCACTGTTGGAGAGAGTCCAGGGGAGAGTGACCAGAATGATTCAGGGAATGAAAGGGAGAACCTATGAGGAGAGATTGAAGGAGCTTGGGATGTACACACTGGAGGAGATGAGAGACAGGGGAGACATGATAGGAGTCTTCAAGTATGTTAAAGGAATAACAGAGCGGAAACAAAGAGCTGTTTAGGTTAAAAAAGGGGGGGAACAACGAGGGGGCATGAGTGGAAACTGGAGGGGGAAATTATAGGGGGAAACATAGGAGGCATTATTTCACTGGAAGGAAGTGGAGGGCTTCAACAAGGGGTGGGGCATGTACAAGGAGAATCTTAAGTCCAATGAAGACCCTCTTGGGGGCTGGGGTGGTGGGAAAGCGAGCAACCACTAGGTGGCTGGCTACAGAGTGGACATGACAGACCATTGGGTCTATTCTGCTGGCTTTTTAATATGTTAGTATGTTAGTAATTTAAAAAAAAAAACAAAAAAACAGTGAGGCCCCAAAGGTACCAGCGTAGGCACAGTTCATTATTTTTGGGGTTTAGGTTGTTTTTTTTTTTTTTTGGGGGTATTTGTTTCAGTCACCCATAATGTCATTTAAAAAAGGTTTAATTTGAAAGTTCGCTTGCTTACCACCAGCTCCCGACATTTTCAGGGACATCAAATTGAGCCCTTTTTTGGGCTAATAAAATGCATACATATTATGTTTTTTAAAGGTGCTGAATCTTTTTAGTCATTATTTTCATTTAGGTTACAAAACAGCCTCAGATGGCAGGAGTAGAATAAGGTGACCAGCCTAGGTAGAGGAGGAGCTCTGACAGTTGTCCATTGTGGGATCTTTACACAAATATATTCAAGGGTGGCCATGGGAGGAGGGGAGGGAGTAGTATGGGTGCTAGAGGGTGGTGAGAATGGCTAGTTAATTTTTCTGGAGTGGGCTGGGTGGGGGTGTAGAGGTTGGGGGTTCCTGGCCAATGGGTGGGAACTTTTTTTGTGTTTGGGTGGGGGGTAACCGCGGTGGCAGAGTTTGGTACTATACAGCCAGTAATCATAGTGATATGAGGATACTGGTGTGGGGTTAGGCACCAGACCATTTATAATCTTAGTGGTTGGAGGAGATTACTCGCATTGGGTTGGGCACTCAAGTGCTGGTGTCAGTCCTCCTGAGGGAAGGGGTACCGGTGGCAGAGGTTGTCATCCACTCATCATTGTCACTAGCGTTGGGGGGTTAAGTGGGGTACCAGTGGTTGTGGGGGGGAACATGAGTTTTTCTTTTTCATTCACGGGCATTGTGTTTTGGTAGTGGAGTACTGGTGGTAGGAGGGGATTTATTTTTTCATTTGTGATTGACTTGGAAGTCAATTGCTAAAGAAAAAAAATGGGTCATATTCATATGTTTTTTAAGTTTTTTTTTATTCACACATGTGGGTGCTCTGTGGTCTAACACAGTTACAGCTTTTTAACTGGGTCGTTTTGTGTTGTGAAACAAATGAAAGGCCATATTCTGAGGCAGTATGTAGCAAACCTAGAAGGTGCAGGTTTTAAATTGGTGTATTTCTTGCACGATGCAGTCCTAATTTGGGTAAATTTTCATTATTTCAGCACTTCACAGTGCTGAAGCTACTTAACAGATTGTTTTGCCAAATGCCATTCACTTAGCTTCTAGGACTGAGAGGGTGCATGTCAGTTTTCAAAATCCTAGATCTGAAGACAGCCAAATTATGAGCTATCAAAAATAGGGGGTTTGACACATAACTTAAGCCTGTTTTATACATATATATATATATATATATATGCAGTATATAGATATATATATAAATATATCGATATATGGAATAAGCTATGGGTAAATGTGATATACAAGGCTATAAACCCATTGAGGGGGCTAAAGTAGATTATAAGACTGAGCCCAAAGACCAAGTAGCTTTATGATCAGGTGAGCCCTCTCGATGTGTTTATTTCTGAGTATAGCAGATGTAGCCATCTTTTTAATTGTGCAGTAATACAGTTGCATAGACGAGGAAAGGGGATACAGGGAAATAACTGCTAACTACTTCTGTGGGGGAAATTCCATCCATGTAATATATGTATGTATTATATATATATATATATATATATATAGAGAGAGAGAGAGAGAAAGAATGCATGTTCATCTACATATACTGTATAAAACACACAAACACATTATGTGTATGTGCATCAGTGTTGCTTTTTCTGAGGTTGTTGACCGTTTCATCCAATCATCAAATGCTCCACAAATTCCAAAATGTTTTTTTTCAAGTTCTGGAAAATACAGCTCTCTGCAAGTTTCTGAAAAAGAAGAAAGAAATCATGGAGATGGCCACATACTAGCCCTTCCCCCCCCCCAGATGTTCTAAACTCCCAACTCTGGATAGGGGCCCTCCATCAGTGATACATTTGCCTAGCGATTGTATGTTTAGTGTGTCTACTAATTTTTTTGTATTGTGAATGCCATGTGTAGTGTTTCCCCCTTTGTCGAAGTCGGACTACCTTGTTCTAGTTCTTTTGCTCTCTGGCCTGTGGTCGTGCTTTGTTGGTTTGTTCATCCACCTTGTAGACCTTGGTGACCCTCATGTTCCAGCCTTTTGGCTTTTTTACTAGGCTGAACAAAAGTGAAGCATTTGGTGACCATCAAGAAAAGCTGACAAAGGCAAGATTGAAGGAACACAGAAGTAATTCCATTATATTCCTACATCTACAGGAAAGCACTGAATGTACAGGATTGAAGCCAGACTTCAGTAAACTATAGCTTTTGAACATTAGAACCAGCAGTCCGATCTCACACTTATTTGTGCACTGGGAAGATGGGATGACAGTTTTTATTATTATTGTAAATTAGCATACTTTTTTATTGTTCTTTTTTTGTTTACTCATGATAGCACAGCTGAGATGCAGTTTTTTAGTGAGCTCCAGGCCAGTGTCTTGCCATGTTTTGCAGCTGAGTGGACTGGAGCACTAGGTGGTTAAGCGACTTGTTCAAGGTCACGCAGTGTGTATTTTGACTCTCTTCAGGTTTTGAAAATGTGATCTCCTGGTTCCCAAGCCGTTGCTCTAACCATTAGACTGCATGGCCTCCCTAAATTACTAATGTGTTGACTAAATGCTTTAATTTTGGTAATCACTCTGAAAAGTTATGTGGCGGATATTTGTAATTAAGCTACATTTTTTTTAACAGAAAAGTACTAAACTAATACCAGAGTTCTCATTCTTTCTTGTTTTTTTTTTTTTTTCCAATAGAAGTCGGATTTAGAAAAATATATCATAGTTAAATATTTTCATTTTGTTTATTTTCAGTCAGACGAGTTGAATGAATAGCAGGCAGGCTGGTATGTATGTTCAAGACTGCCTACTGAATACCTTCTCTAGTTTGACATTCCTTGTGAGAAGCACTCAGAATTGCTTTTGACATTTTTTCAGGAAAAGCTTTCCTTGGCTTCTCCAAGGGTAGTGTCAGGTTTTCATTTGAAGCAGCTTATTTCTTGGTTTTTTGTTTTTTTATTCACTCCCGATGAGGTATATAAACCTATGCAGTAGTGCTGAAAAGCAATTTCTGGGTCAGTTGCTGCATGGGATTTGGTGGTACAGTGGACAGTTTAGAACATGTCCCAGGCTGAGCTTAACCTCTGAGTAATCACGCCTTTATACTGTATATCTGATATGGTTGAATTTACCTGTGTGCTTAAATTGCAGCAACAACATTCTGCCACTCACTTGTCTGGCTTGTAAAGTGCTTTGGGAGACAGTTTGTATGAAAGTGCTAGTATATAAAATCCAACTTCTTTCCTTGTGCCATTTTTCTCAGTTCAAAAGATCTTAAGCATTAGCAACATTTGCTCATGAACCACTCTTATTAATAAGAACCAGTTGATAAATTATGCAATGGCATGCACATGCAGTAGTGTATAAAATTAAATTTGACAGTTGAACATTTATGAAAATTGAAGTGATGAAATTTGAATTGTGGTATGAATTACTGAATGCCCAAATTTCGGCTTTATGAATTCCAGTTACTTGGGGGGTGGGGTAGAACCAACTGTGACTGTGGACTCGCTCAAGCTTTGTATACTGAACCTTCAGTCCTATCCAACAGGCCCAGCTTAGTGTTAATGGGAATCCTGACCTTGAAATAATCCTCTTCAAGCTGGAGTTTTTTAACTAAATTTATGTTTATGAAATTTTTAAACTTTCTTGGTTCTGTTTGCAATGAACTTCAAGGATAAGTTGTAGAAACCATTTGTAAATGGAGATCACCAACCTGCTGTACAGATTGATCAGTTGCTTTGGGTGAAGAGGCTGCCTGCTTCTTGTTTTTTTGTTTTTGCTTTTAATGTTTAAAGCAAGAGAATCTCCCCTGGCCAGTCTCCGCGTGAAATCCTAAATCCTTCCCTTCCATTTTTGTCAATTATTATACGGTATCCCTCTTCAGGTCTCTGCTTGGTAAAGAGTATATGGGATGCATTAATTTTTCTATTTGAAATACATAAAAAGACGAAGTGCAAACTATTTCTATACATTATAAATGTTAAATTGTTATTGGTTATTATTGTCTGTTTTACCTGTAGTCATGTCCTTTTTTATTTTTACCTTCCAGTGGTCCTTCTACAACACCCAGATTATTGATACTTTAAAGACAGGAAATGTGTGCTGCTTTGCAACTGTTTACAATGTTCTTTACAGAGCCAAAATGCATTCTTACAGTTATTCCATAGGTAACTGTAATTGAATAAACGTTGGCGTGTAAAAATGTGTTTTGTATTGTTTTCTTTTTATGGACAACATTCTATGCAGTTCCTTTCATGGAACCAGAAATTTGGAGTTTTGACAGTGTCACGATCAGTGTACAGAATGAGAAGCAGGAGCTGCTGACATATCCAGATAAAATTTAGAGTTCTGTACACAACCCACGAGCTAAAGATCCAAATTAGTTGTTCCATGAAAGGAACTGTATAGTGTGTTGCCCTGAAAAACAAACCAATGCAAAATACAGTTTTTCACATAAACATTTATTCAGACACAGTTAAATAGAGACCATTTGGGGGCATGAATATCATTTTTGATCCAAAGGACATTACAGAAGCTACCACTTAGGAATCATTTTTTTTGTTCTCTTTAAGTTATTTACATGGTTAGAAGATGCTCCCCCCCCCCCCAAGAAAAAAGCCTTTTCCTTATTTGAGTTCTACATATCCCAGTCTTTTAGCATTCTACATTGCCTAAGAATCTCAGGAACTTGTACCATATAGAGTGCTAGCAGTAAAAAAAAAAAATGTCTGATACATTAATGATCTTGTGTCACAGTTTTGCTAAGCAGTTTCTGGACAGATCAGTTGTTTTTCACTTTGGTTTTGACAATGTTCTAATTTGCTGTACTGTAATTGATTATGTACAGTGTTACATGGTTGCCCCCCCCCATTAGCCACTGATCTAGGCAAAATGAGAAACATTATAACATTATTCTTGGCTGAGGCCTAGCTGATCTCACACCCGTGTGTAATGCTTCATCAGTGTTGTTATTCCTGGTTGAGGGTCTGATATTTTCAGTTGCGAAATCACACCCGTTAACAACACTGTCTCATCTTCTTGCACGGAAACCAAATATAAACAGTAAAGCATGGGTGCCTGTGAGCATCTCTGTGGTACTGTCATCTCATGAAGCTGGGAAAATAAACTACTTGGCCTTTGGTCTCGAGATGTACTGTGCCCCCCTGCTTCACTCGATCCAATGATTATGTTGTTGTTTGCAGCACCCCATGCATCATTCTTTGCTTTTGAGAACTGTTACTTGTCCATTGCTCCTACTGCTGACTTTTTGCTCCATGGATATGATTTGTACCAGCAATCGATTGGTCCTTGACCAGTTGTACAGCATGCCAGCATTTCGGCCATTAGTCATTCTGGTAATTTTTGCTTTTGGCTGGGGTGTACCTGACTCTGCAGTTCTGCAGTCGGTAAAATTGAGTTTTAGACATATCAGATTGTATTCTGGCTCCTTCAGATCTAGTATAAACACGTAATTGGAATATTCTAATGTGCCAGCATTATGCTGTTCTGATGTTGACAGGGCAAGAACCCGATTTCTGTCTGATCTCATTCAGTTTGACAAGATTCAGTTCATGATTCCACAGCATACTAAGCTGGAGCTGCTGCTAGTGCATGTGTGTTTGTTTGGCCTATGCTTGATGTTTTGTGGATATCTTTTTGCGTGATTAGGGAGTCTGTGATATGCTAGATCAAGGGGGGAAGCAACAAAAAGAATAATAAAAAGGGCTGAAAGTGTCTGTATGTGCTTGGCAGTGTCTGGCCTGGTCTGATCCCATCTGTGTTTGGTATTACAGAAAACTGAGTAACTACTTTAGCAGAACAATTGTACACAAACAACATAATTTGCTGCACAACAGTGCATATAATTGTGTAGCAGTTACTACTGCACGTAAACCTTTTCTGTTTCGGGAAATCTGAAGTAGTCAAGACTCAAGATCTGTAATTCACCTCTAAAACTTAGGAAACTTCACATTTTTACCCCAGCTGCTAAACAGGCGTGATACTACATGACACATTTGGGAGATGCAATAAACTACTAATGAGAGAATGTATACCCCTACTTTTGTCTCTTATAGTGGGTGAAGTTGTCCCGGATGACTTCCTCTGATCTGTGCGGACCCCTAGGCTGAATGCACATTCTGTGCTCAGATGGCATAACAGGTACATTAACTTTAAGTCCTGAGATGGTGAGCTGTAGAATTTCAATATGTATTTCTTGTTACACTCCCCTCCAAAAAAAGGATATGCTGCTTCCATCACAGATAGATTCAGAGAATTAACTGCTGCGAATTCTCAATGTCATTGCCTTGTGTGGGGAGGCTGAAAGGTAGCTGCTTAGTCATTGTCCTTTGGCAGTTGTTTCCTTCCAAGTAGAGCTCTTGTATAGCTATTTGTTGGACTGTGTACTGACTGAATTGGTGAAAGGCTTGGTTAAAACAATGTTTTTTTTCCCCTAACTTGCCGCCTTTCCCCCCCATTACTTGCTTTTGTTATGTATTGGCTTGCTAATCCTTGTGTTGAGCTGTATCAGACACCACCTTTCTTGGGGGCAGTTAGTCCACTCTTCCGCTTTCTTTGTCAAAGGGCTGCCTTAATAGGAGAAGTCAACAGGGAGGACAAAAAGGATTGAAAGTTGTATTTAATCGGGGTCAGAGAGGTGGTGTTCGGAGTGACGGGCCCACAGGCAGGCTGGTCTTTGATGCATGCCGACGCAGATGGTCCCTAAGCATTCAGCTAACTGAAGAAAAAGCTGCCCAGTGAAAGCTATTGTACATCAGCATCGTTACAGTTGAGAAGGGTTGCCAGGGGTAACAGCAGAGTATCACCAGTATCGTATGATCACTAGTCTGTGCCATCGAAAGTGTTAAGCAGAGATTGCTCTAGCTCCCCAGGCCTTTGAGTGTATTTTAGTGTTCATATATAAGCTCCATTAGCTTAATATTTTTTTTTGTTTGGTTTTCTTGTTACTTCCAGTCAGACAGTTCTGTCTGAAGACAATGGAACTTCATTTTGAAGGGAAAAATTGTTGAGCCTGTACTATTTGCATTGCCTATTTGGGAATAGTTTTTTATTTACAAAGAATTACATCCTGCCGGCTCCTTGGTGCTGAGTGGTGGGGGAGTGCTCTGGAACACAAGTTCACTTCACACCCAAACTGAGGATATCAGAAGTGAAGGCCAGGAGGGAGGGGTGCAGGACCATGCTGTCCTATGGTGGGGGTGGGGGTTGGTGTTTGTGCAGCATGTTAGGCTAGGAGAGGCTTCCGCTGATGGTGCACCAGGACTGTATGGTGTGCTTGTGCTTTTGAGGGAGTAGGAGGGGAAACTGAGCTTAAAATTAAGTCAAGCTGAACTAATAGCAGAATGGTAGTGCTGCCTCTGGCTGTGCCAACAACCCGAGGTCCAGAATAGACTGGGGTTGCTTGGGCAAGGGGAGGGAGGCAGGAGTAAATGTATCAAGGATGGTTCAATTCTCTCTTGGGGAGGGCAGTTTCTGCATCCCACTGCAGGCCTGACACCCAGCAGAGGCTGTATTTCAGCACAGCTGGGACTTGCAGCCTTAGAGGAAGGCCCGCCCTCAGTTCTGATAGGTATGTGTGCTTTTGTGCTCATGCATGTACACCACTGCATGCTTGGCAGCCCTCATGGGGAAACAGTCTACTGTGGAAAATCTTTGACAGGAGCAGGATAATGGCTCGGGTCCACTCTGCATCATCAACTAGGCCCTCTGTGTCCGGATTGTGCTCTGGAGGGGATTGGCCCCCCTGAGCCCCCCCTCCCCACGTAGGAAGGAATTCATGGGGAAATCTGCGGAGGTAAGGCCTAGAGAAGGTGGGTGACAAGGTTGGGGGACCTTGGGAAGAAGGGGTCTGGTAGGCATCACTGGGCATAAATATCTGACAAAAAACAGAAGTGTTCTGTCTTAGTACACCAGATGACAGCTCTTGCACTTCTTCCACACCACCCGACCCCTTGGTGTTTCATAACCCCTCAAGCCACTGTCCAAAACTCTCCATTCCCCCCACCTGGTGACAGCAGGGAAGGCATCCCTGACAGGGATACCTCAGAACAGCAGGGATAAAAGACTGCTTGGGGATCCATACGGCAGAGCATGGTAGTGAGATGAGTCCAGTCAGAAGGGAGACTTGGAAATCTGAATATGTGGGGCACAGGGAGGGGAGGAGTAGAAAAAATAGTTCACCCTAGGATACATGTGATTTTCCATTTGCAGTGTTAATAATGTTGTGTCTTAAGTGTTTAAAGAACAGCTGATGCATCTGGGAAAACTTTGAGAAACAATGTGTTTTTTGACAAAATATACTTATAATGTGAATATTTTTATGTGTACCTGTGTTCTTCATTATTAAGGATACTGGCATGAAAGCTTGGCCTTTGTACTTTTGAGATCATCTACTCTTGCTGTTCATTCCCAACTTGAAGTCCCAAACCTCATCGTGACACCACAACCAGCTGCTAAGGAAGCACTTGTGATGTCACAAATGGGATTATGACATCAGATGGAGAATAAATTTAGAGAGGCACAAAAATCATGCTTGCATGCAAATATTCCTAGTAAGAAAACAACGAACACTGAAATGTATAGAACATATATAAACTTACTTCTCTCTAAATACTGTGGTCTTCTTCGAGGATATCTCCTCCATTAGTCCACACCTTAGGAGGTATAGCTGTCAGGCACAAGGACTACATGGAAACTTTTGCTAGCCAGGAGCCACCCACAGCGATGTCATGCATCAGTGTCTATATAAACATGGGCCGCCCCATCACTCCTCAGTTCTTTTCAAGCCATCGATCATGCTTGTCACAGCTGCTGAAGGAAACATCAACTGCTGCTAATTCTTTTACTTCTATTATAAGTGTACTTTGTTGTCTCTGCATGCTGCTGTAGTAGAAAGCTCCTTTATTTTAGTACTGTAAGTGTGGAGAGAAAATTTATGAAGAAGATACACATACATACAGTCCGTGTGTGCTGTTTGGGCCTTTCTTACAATGTGAGGACTTGTGAGATTTGTCAGAGCTTTAACCAGGCTACAAGGTAATGCTACAGGAAAACTCTAGAAAATTACCTTCTCCTTAAAACTTTAACAGCCATGGAGAAGTGACAATGCCTAAAACTTGTAGCTCCCTCACTGTCTGCTGAGAAACGCCCACCGAAGTTGAAGGACCAGGACAGAGAACGATCGATGTCACAGCCTTCCTCATTGTTGGGCTACAAGCACAGATGTAGTGATAAAGAGAGATCATCTTCACTGATGAGGTCCCAGTTGCCGATGAGACAAGGTAATTTAATTGCGTTGTTGTCCACTTTGGTAACATTGATGACAGCCCTCCCCGATTGTGAATGAGACAACAAGGTTGGGGTTTCACTTAGGCGCTGCCATACCTACTATGGATGGTGCAACGCCATCATCATCGAGCCAAAGCCCATCGACACATGTAGTCCTGGCCCCTTTATAGGGAGCCATTGACTCTCATGCTGTGCTGACGTGATTCTCAGAAATGATATGGCGCATTCTGCCTGACCTACAATTACAGGCAGTTATACTGTGGGTGGAGCCTCTTGCTATGCAGCCTTCATCAACAGATTCTTGAAGCACAATGCAGATTCATGTCTCTTAGCTGCTGGCAGCGTCACCAGTGCATTCTGTGATGCCTGTCATCAGTAGAGATGTTGATGACAGGGTTGACTATAGTCCTGACCTCATGGTATTAGAGGAGTATGAGGGAGAACAGTATGTGGCACCACGCTGTAGTTCTGCTCTCTCATCCTGCAGTGAGGACTCATTGGTTTACACCCCGAGGTTTCCTCCTGAGCATCCTACTTTCCAAGCCATGATGCAGCAAACGCAGACTGCTATGGACTTTGCTGTGGAAGAGGAAGGTTCCACAAAAATAAATTTTATGGAATTTTTGGAGGTCCCTTGCGCACCCTCCATGACAATTCTACCTATATACCTTGCATTAGAGGATGTCACCTTTGCTGCATAGTACAGACCAAACTCACTGCCTGAAGTTCCCAGAAAGGCTGATAAGCATCTGTAAGCCTTAATATGCCAACCAGCCAGAAATTAACCCTATAGTCATTATGGCTACTCATGATACGTTGAGAACACCTAAACATATAAATAGTTTACTTTGTGCTAAAGAATCTAGGAGGCTGGATATGATGGGCAAGCATACTTAGCCTCTGCCTCACTAGGTCTTAGAATTGCAAACGGTCTGGCCCATATTATAAACTATCAGAACAGCCTATGAAAAACTGCATATACTGCAGCCCAGGCTTTGCCAGATGGTTCTGCCAAGAATTAATTACTTAAAACCTTAACCTCTGGTACTGAGGTTGGCAAGCATTTGCTACACTCAGCACATGATGTGTCTGATGCTTCTGCCAGGGCTGCAGCTTCTGGCTTTTGTATGAGAAGATGTTCTTGGCTCAGAGTTGCTGGATTTGCCAGTGATGTGCAACAGGCAGTTTAGAATGCCCATTTTAGAGGGACAAAACTGTTTGGGTATGATGTTGAAGAGGCCTTAAGAGGTCTTCAGAACTCAAAACATTATCCTAAGGTCTGTCAAATCCCTGTATGCCACTCCTACCAAGGGGTATGGGAGGGGATTCTTTCATCTGCCTGCTGCCAGAGGTGGCTGTGCCTACCGTCAGCAAGGCTGTAGCAGAGGAGGTTGTCTATTGCTGGGACCCGTTCCCCCAGGTGCACATACAAAAGCACCCAAAGAAGTCTGTACCTCTGGCACTGCCGCCACTGACTGTGCAAGACTCACTTCTGAAGATACTCTCACCTCCACTGTTATCTCCAGGGGGTGGTTGTGGAGGGTAGAATCTCCCTGCATCTCAAACAGTGGAGTGAGATCACAACAGATGAGTGGGTACTGGAGAAAGTTGCAAGGGAGCATGCTTCGGAGCTGCTAGAAATCCCTGCAGACCATCCTTCGCCTCCTTCCAGTTATTCTCCAGATGATTTGTCTCTTCTGAAGGGAGAAGTTAAAAAATACCTTCATGTTGAGATCAGAAAATCACACAGGCAATACCTCCACTTTGTGCTGGAGGGGGAATATTACCAGTTCAGAGTATTCCCCTTTGGCTTATCTTCCCCGGGTCTTTATCAAATGCTTGCCAGTAGTGGCAGCAGCCCTTTGTGCAGAAGGCCTATATGTGTTCCCTCATTTGGACAACTGGCTGTTGAAGGCCAGCTCCAAGGAAGCTCTTCTGAATACCTTGTCTCGGACAAGGCAGTTGTTCGAAGAATTATGGATTACAGTAATGTGCAAAAATCTGTATTGATTCCCTGCCAAAGACTGCAGTACATAGGGGCAGTCTTGGATACAGAGAAGCAATGTGCTTTCCTGCCACGGTACAGAGCAGACTATCTAATTTCCCAAGTACAGTTGGTATATAGGAGTTGCTATGTCTCTGCGAGAACAATATTATGTCTCCTGGGTCTCATGGCCGTGTCTGTTGTGATGGTGCCAGTGGCCCACCTCCATATGAGAATCCCTCAGTGGACACTAAAGGTCCAGTGGGTATCAGCTGATGAATGAGCTGGACCAAATGGTTCTTGTTATGTCTCCACTTGTTATAGTGGATGGATTGCGAAAATCTATTAAGGGGCGTTCCATTCCTTGTACTTGCTCCTGTATAGATCATCACCACTGATGCTTCGGGCTCCATCTGGGGCACTCATCTTGACGCTTATCAGACACAGGGGTCATAGATACATGTGGAGGCCAGGTTACATATAAACATCCTGGAGATGAGAGCTGTCTTGTACAGCTTCCAGGCATTTTAGGACCATCTATACCCCGGTTCTCTGTTAATACAGACAGACAATGCCAGTGTGGTGCATTACATCAGCAAACAAGAGGGCACTCATTCCTATCCCCTGTGCAGGGAGGCAATGAGGGTATGGTATTGGGCTCAATCTCATGGCCTACAAATGTCAGCCATGCATCTCCCAGGTCTCCAGAACATCCAGAACATCTTGGAAAACCAGCTAAGCAGGTAATAATCAAAGATTCATGAATGGGGACTGCTGACATCTGTGGTAGACCTCCTCGCAAGACAGGGTAGTCTAGAGTTGGACCTTTTTGTGTCCCTACACCATGCAAAACTGCCACATTTCTGCTAGCTTGCTCTAGGGCCTGGAGTTTTCTGGTGAGACGTGTTGTCCCTCTTTTGGAAAGAGAAATTCCTGTACGCATTTCCCCAAATTCCTCTACTACAGAAGGTGCCACTCTTATCCTCATTGCTCCAGTATGGCCTTGTCAGATATGGTTTCCAGTTCTGCATCAGATAAAGTGGGAGAAGAGGGTTTACCTAAGAGGAAGGAGTGGGTCAAAACTAGAGGGCACAGCCTCAGACTGCAAGGAAAAAGATACAGGGGGAAGTGTGAGAGGGCGTTTCTTTATGGAGAGGGTGGGGGAGCCCTGGAACAGACTACCAGACAGAGTGGTGGGGGCTAAATTGGTGAAAGAATTCAAGAGGGCATGGGAAACGCATATGGGGCTGAGTATCGGGGGGGGGGAGGGCAGGTGCTGGCAGGGAGGGAGAGGTGTAGGAGGAAAAAAAAGGACAGACTAGATGGGCTGGCATGGTCCTTTTCTACCGTCAAGCTTCTGTGATTCTGTGAGATGGCAGTGGAGCCTTGTGTCCCACTACCTTTGAGTCGGGGCCTGTTATCACAGGACAAGGGATCCCTGGTCCATCTGGGCTTGAATTCCCTACATCTGCACATATTGCTCCTGAAAACATATCCATTGCACATTTTCGGGTATCCGCTAAGGTTTCTGATATTCTGCTTGCAGCTAGAAAGCCTTCTACCAGACATACATATTCCTTGAAATGGAAGTAGTTCTCTTTGTGGGCTGCTTCCAGAAATGTGGATCCATTTACATGTCCTGTAAATGTTCTGTTGGAATACTTGCTGTCCCTGTCAGACTGTATAGTATTCCTGACTGTAGGTGCATTTGGTTGGTATATCAGCTTTTCATGCCCCTCTTAAGGGTTGTATGGTGGTCCAGTTAGAGGCCATCCATGCTTTTCTGAGAGGTATTCTGCATATGAATCTCCTATCCGCTATCCAGTCCTGCCTTGGGACTTTAATTTTGTGCTTGAGAAACTGAAATTGACTCCTTTTGAGCCAGTTGTGAGTTGTGGCTTATGTTTCCTGTTGTGGAAAACATTGTTTTTCGTTGCAGTTACTTCTGCTCGAAGAATTTTTAGCTTCAGGCTCTAACGTGTGAGCCTCCTCATTTGTTTTTCCACAAAAGGCAAGAGTTTTTTTTACATAGAAATCCTAAGTTTCTACTGCAGATGGTATCTGAATTTACACTGAATCAAATGGTACACCTTCCTGTTTACTACCCTGAGCATGCCAATCAGGGTGAGGCACTGCACCATACTTAGATGTACATAGACTACTCAGATACTATGTGAATCATACCAAGGACTGCTGGAAGTCCTCACAGCTTTTGGTTTTGTTTGCCCCTGGGAAGGAGGGCACTGCTGTGTCTAAACCATGGCTCCAGATAAGATTTTAGGCTGAAATAGCCAAGGAATACTGTGAATTTTTTTTTTTTTTTAATTTTTTATTTCCCGGTTCTCCCAGGTGGCCCTTATGGTAGTGGGATAGGGACAGACATTACTCTGACTGCATCGTGGTGAATGGCACCTCTCCTGCACTGGTGGCCAAGATGGGATTCTGTGATGCTCTACTCCCAAAATTATGGGCTGTCCACATTCTCTACTCCCCCCTCCATGTGAAACTCCTGTCCTGTCCCTTCATGATCTTGGGCTGGCTTGGTAGCGTTGTGCTAACTTACCACACCAGACGGGTCCACACCAGGCAGCACTGCAGAGACAATCCCAGACTCAGTTGCCCCTGTCGACGATCCCAAGCTGATGGGCTGTAGACATTCTCCACCCCACTTTTCGATGTGGAACTCCTGTCCCTTCATGGTTTTGGGCTGGCTAGGCAGCGCGCCATTGCGCCAACTTACTCACCACACCACTCCACCAGATGGATCCACACCAGGAAGCACTGCAGAGACCGTCCCAGACTCAGTTGCCCAATGTACCCCCATCGGCAATATTTCTTAATTCCTCCTGGCTTTGGCTTGCTTCCCCACTCAGATTTGTCGTTGGACAAAAGAACAACCGCCCACACAGCAGCATGCGCTCCAGAGCTCCTCCGTTCTCCACTACGTGATAGTGACGTGTGGGTCCTCTTCCTTTTGGGCTCGATGCCACCCTTCGTTCCTCAGTGTTTGGTCCCCCGGCGCCTGGTGCCCACTGCTTTGTGCCTTCCATTCCAGCTTCCTCCTGGTCCTGCTCCAGCATGCGTTAACTCTGAGAAATTTCCGGTCATCATGAAACAATCCAGAACTCTGAACAGGTCTTATAAAGAACAAAAACAGATTTAAAATATGGCGATACGCCCCTTACCTGGCCCACAGGTCTAAACAGTGCCTGTCCAAATGGCTGGCCATTGTATTACGTCCCGTTATAGGAAATATGAGAAGGAACTTCCAGGTGCAGTTCTTTGTCACTTCAGCAGGGATATGGCCACTTCTGTTGCTTGTTTCAGAAACATTTGTGCTGCAGCCACATGGAGCACTGTCCACACCTTCACTAAACATTACAATCTAGACATAGTCTATCATAGACATGCTGGTTTCAGGCCAGCGGTACTGCAAGACCTGCTATCCTGAATATATATATATATATATATATATATATATGTATATATATACTGTATATATCAGACTTTAACTGACTCCCAGTTTGTCTTTGGGATTGCTTGGGAATTGTTCCAAAGTTGTGTTGTAATGGAGGAGATATCCTCGAAACAGATAGAATAGTTACGTACTTACCTAACAGTAGCTCTTTAAAGAGAATCTGCTCCATTAGTACATGCTGTCCCTCACTGCATCCCCCTTCTGCTTCAGTGAGCGTTGCATCAGATATTATACAATGGCAAGAAAGAATCTTGGACTGTGATTTGTCAGTCTGGGGCTGGACCCATGGCGTTATCCCAGCATAACACCACAGGTCTAGTCTCAGCACTGTGAATCTCTTGATGATTGGAGCTTATTCTCTTTTTTTGCATCTCCTCTTAAGAAACAAAAGTATTTTTCCACACTATTAAAAACATTCTTTAAAATTATTTTTTTATTCTATATATAACAAAAAGCCATTGTATAGTAGGATATGCACTCTAGGGTGTGTGTAAATTGCTGGGATAGCATGCGCCTGGGGCATGGACGCACTCAGCCTGCGGCCTCGTGCCCAACCCCCCCCAGACGTGGCATTATCCCAGCACGACACACACCCTGCCATGCATTATTCCTTTATTGACTTGTGCCTGAACCTAATATACACATTATATATCCAGCCCTGTGCCACACGTTTTATGCTTGGGCTGGTCTTATCTCCTGGTTCCCCATGGTTGGAGGTCCTCCGAGTCTAATCTCCAGTGAGGAACTGAGGAGTGATGGAGCCACACATGTTTATATAGACACTGATGCATGATGTCGTCGTGGGTGTCCGTTGGCTAGCAAAAGTTTTCATGTAGTCCTGGTGCCTGGCAGCTGTAGTTCAAAAGTTTTGGATTTGTGGAGAGGAGTCTCTCAAAAGATCTACTGTTACTGTAAGTACACAGCTGTTCTTTTTTAAGTCTTCCAAGATAACTCCAGCTGCTCTTTCAAGTAGTGGATTTTGGGACCTTTCTGAATGATGTAAAGGGCCACTGAATGTGAAAGTTAAATTTGAAAGGTATCATAATTAGGGTGTTTTTGAGATAGCTGATGATAACCTGACCACGCTGCTCTAGGATTATCCAATCCCCAATCCTTAGGTTTCTGATGAGATTACCCCCGACAGGGCAGTTGATTTTACACCCTCTCTGGTTTACTGATCTGATGATGCACATCATCAGGAAGGCCCCTCACCTGGGTGGCCTAAACCCCAGAGAAAACTCTACTCCTTTTTGTGAGGCGCCTGCATTGAAATCTGATCTTCTACAGATGCCAGTGAAAAGACCGTTCAGAAGCAAATCTGGTTCTGTAAATTAAAGAGCAGGTGTTTAATAAAGGAAAAGGTTTAATCCATTCTGTTTACAATTACATTTCTCAATAACGGTAGGTCAGGGTTTTGATGTTTCCCATTATTTGTCTTCTAAATACTGTCATGTAAGCTACTACTTACTCCTTTGTGCATTCAACAATACTACTTCTCAGTAACTGACCTTACAGTCGGAGTGTTTGTAACACAGTGTGCAATCATACATAAACGCAATGTGAATTCAGAAAATCTTCCTCTAAACCTCTGACACACATGTCATGGCTATAGTGTCACAGTTCCATTATAAACATTGGGGAACATCAACAGAAAATCAAAGTAGAACTCTCATAAATGATAGTGACTGAATAAATCATGTTTTCAGATGTACACATTGAATAAGATAACTGCGTGCTTTTATTTATTTTTACGTACTGTGCTTTTATTAACTTCTGGCGGGTATTACCCATCAGCCTCCCCTCCCCTGCAGATGAACCCGGGTGCCCCATGCACAGTGCCCCCTGGATTACGCCCAGGGTGGAGCCTCCCTGCATGACACCATCGTTGCTAGGTAACGGATGTGCCAGGAACCCAGATCCGCTGCTGGGGGGAGGGGAGAAGTATCATTGACACACCGCCGGAGGCATTTTTTCCTGTTCTGGTTTTTGGGGAGCATGGCAGTCGGATGCAGCGACACCACCACGCCATGAATCTGACAAGGCCCCCCAGGAATAGCACTTGCTGGTGCTCCAACAGCGCATCCTGTGGTCACCCGGGAGCACCGGATCGAGTCACTCCCCCAGAGGTGGAGAGCATGCTGTGGCTGTTCAATCCACTGTCAGCCCTTGGGCATCCAAAGCCTGTTCCCAAACCCAGGCCACCCACGTCACAGCGCAAATTCTTTCTGTTGCGATGGCGGGCCAGCCAGAGAACTGCTTTTAAAAGAAAAGGAGGAAGTCAACTTTGTAGCCTGTACAATCTGAGTCATCTAGAGTTAGTGTAAACAGCAGTTATTTACACCATTAAGATAATAGGACTGAGCCGGCCTGGTGGCACTGAGGGTTGAGGCACTGGATGCCACATCTCGCGCTGTGCCGGTGACCCGGTTTGGAAATGGACTTGGGCCACCAGGGGTTGGCAGGGGAGGGAAGGGATCGAGCATCTGGAGGACTACTCTCCTGTCCCGGGGAGGGATCTGGGGCTGTGCCGCTCCAGGGCAGATCCTGGTGGTGGCCAGGAGCAGTGACAGAACATGCGGTGCAAAGTGGATGCTGGGGGCTGAGCATCGTCAAGCATTGGTGCTCAACAGTGTGGACGCTATTGCACGTCCGCGCTCCACAGGGGAGCAACACAGAAGAGAAAAACCCCTCTGTGACACCATGGAGATGAAGGGGGCTCCAGGGGCAGGCCCACATTCCATCACTGGCCCAGCGCACCAGGGGATGCCCAGGTAGATCCCTCTAATTTCAGAAAGGCCGCCACGGGAGGGAGGGCCCTCCCCTGGGGTGGGGGCTGGACCTGCCTGGGTGTTCGGGTGGAGGAAGTTGGTAGCAAGGGTTCAGGCAGGGAGTAGAGGCCTCTGCTGAATGAGTACCCCGGAAGGATGCCTGAGCTGCAGGGTGCATAAAAATAGAGTAAAAAAAAAAAAAAAAAGAAATTAATAGGACTGCTTCTAAACCATCAGCCATATTGTTAAGTTACCATCCTGATATTGCGTAAACTATAATGAAATAGTAGTTCTGGCTAGAGGGCTGCATTGATTTGGGTCAGGCAGTCTGGTTTGCCTTGTTTTGTATAGTCCAGGTAGGTCAGAACGAAGCAGGCTTTTGCCTGTCTGACCTGATTTTTGGCCCAATCATGTATTACTCCTCCAGAGTTGTTTGAAATACCCCTCCTTCCTTTGTAAATCAACCCACCACCACAGCCCTTACTTTCAACTGCTGCCTCCCATGAAAATTGTTGTTATTGGGGGGAGCAGCACTGCAGCTGTAACTTTGTCAAAGTTGTACCGTACTTCCCCTCCCTCTTCCCCGGGACACATCTGAAAATGAGATACCACCTCAGTATATATTTCCTGTCAGAACATTTGAAATAAAGAAATAACATTAGTTTGTGTCCCATAATTTGCTCCCCCACACATCCATGAGGGGGATGGCATTAGGGGCCAGATATTTTATGGAGGCGTAAGCATGGTGCAAAGGCTTGCTCTGCACTTGCGTTTATGTCTGACCCAGCGATTGCTGTATTCAGTCAGGTAGTGGACCGACCCTGTCTGAATATCTGTCCATGTTGGCGGAGTGCTGAGTGAAGCCAACTGCCCCAACATGGAGCTGGGCTGTATCCAGCCCACAGGGAGTAGCACTTCCTGGAACTTTTAGCGCCAGGACCCCTGTGCGCTATATTCAGCCACAACATTCAAATGAGTCCGTTGGGCATGCAAGGTACTAATTGGTAATTTGCATGCTCATTTTGGGACCATTTGCATAGTGTGCTGCAGCCCATTAGTGCCCATCCTGTGAGTTGCCTGACAACTGCCATGATATCTAGCAGCACCCCTATCCCTTCCCCGAGCACCCATCATATGTTATATTTACCTATTCCTGGTTTCTAGAGGGACCCCCACCACTCCCTTGAATACCCCATTGTCTTGTACAGTGTGATCTAGCAGCGCTGCCCACCCTTGAACACACAGCCCATGTTATATTTACCTATCCCTGGTTTCTAGTGGCACCCCCTACTTCCCTGAACACCCCTGTGCCCTGTAAAGTGTCATATTCCTGATGTCTAGCAGCTCCCCCCACCCCATGAACACCCATCCTTTGTGGGGTATATGTATCCTGATGTCTAGTGGCACCCTCAAACACCTGTCCCAGTGTTAGGTTGCAATCTCCCTGGTGTCTCACGGCATTCCCCCAACCCCGAACACCCATCTTGTTTTAGGTATACCTGTACCTGATGTCTACTGGCATCCCTACCCTCCCCGCTGAACACCCGTCCTGTGTACACATTCACATCCCTGATGTGTAGTGACACTTAGTCACCCCTGAATACCCCTGTACCCTATACAGTGTCATATCCATGTTGTCTAGTGGCAACCCCCCACCCCTGAAAACCCATCCGTTGTTAGGTTTACCTATCCCTGGTATCTAGCGGAACCCTCCACCCCCAAGCAGCTGTGTACAATGATACAGAATGCCATGCTGTCCAGTGGTGTCCCTCATCCCCACTCCCTTGTCTGCCTATCCACATATGTAATGAGAAGCATTGGTGGTTCCTGGGCCCACCCACCCATCCTGCCCACTCACAGAACACCACCCATCCTACCCCTCCCCTTCCAGGGTTTCTAGGGATGTGCTGTGAATCCCCATATGGCAACCGGCACAGCCCTCCTTTCACCTCCTTGACTAGCCGCCATATAAGCTGACTGTGACCGTGCATATGCGCACTCACTGTCCATTCATACAGTAGCTGGCTGAGGAGGTGAAAGGAGGGCTCTGCTGGTCACCATATTAGGATTCCCAGTACATCCCTGGAGACCCTGCTATGGAGGGGTTGGATGGGTGGTGCTCTGTGAGCAGGCGGAGCAGGTGGGGAGGTGCTAGACCACCAAAGCTTCCTGTTGTAGCTAGGGTGGAGGCTGGGGTACCACTTGGAAACCAAGGCGCTCCATATTTGTTGTACATAGGTGCCCGGGGTGCCTCAGATACCAGTGATGTATATATATCTACCATGGGATAGGTGTTGGGGCATGTGGGGTGGCATGAGACACCAGGGAGATGTAAATCTAACATGGGGTGGGTGTTCGGGGGGTGCCAATAGACACCAGGGATATGACACTGTACAGGGCACAGAGGTGTTCAGGGGGTGGGGGGTGCCACTAGACACCAGGGATGGGTAAACCTAACACTGGACGGGTGTTCGGGGGGTACTGGGTGTCACTAGACACCAGGTTTATGACACTGTACAGGGCAGGGGGTGTTCATGGGGGCCCCTTGACATCAGGGCTAGGTAAACCTAAGACAGGACAGGTGTTTGGAGGTAGATGGTGTCACTAGACACAGGGTAGGTATACCTAACACCGGACAGGTGCTGGAGGGTGCTGCTAGACACTAGGGATAGGTAAACATAACATGGGATGGGTGGTCGGGGGTTGGAATATACCTAAATGGGATGGGATGGGTGCTCAGGAGGTGGGTGGGTGGGAGTTGCCACTAGACACCAAGGATATGTATACCCAACATGGGATGGGTGCTGAGGGGGTGGGTGGTGCCACTAGTCACCTGGGACTGCATCTTCGCAGGTGTGATGGGTGATTGCGGGGGCGGCTACAGCACAGATGCTCTACCATTGATGGGGTTGGGGGCGTGGGCCTTGGTGTTCAGCAGTGGTAAATAACGCTGCTTTGTGGGCCATTTACCACCGCCGCAAACCTTTCAACATGCTGCTGCATCCGTATGCAGGAGGGGACCCCCCTCATTTGTAGGGATGCAGTGTTATTTTAGTGCTTGGGTGCAATCTGGTTTTGAGGAGCTGACTGGGCCTCTGAATATGACCCTCCTGGTACAAACCACAAACTTGGGTAGTACCGGGGCAAACCACATTAGTGCTAGCTCTAGTGTTTGAATATCGGCTCCCAGGTATCAAATGTTCTGTGGTGACAGTTTCTTCTAACAACTCAATAAAACTTATGTACGGTCTTTGGGGGAGAGGGTCAGAGCAGCGTATGCCCCCCATCCTCCGTTACCTCCCATTATAAAATTAGCAGTTCCCCATATACCCCAGTATGTTGGGGAAGCAGTGCAGTTTCATGTGTGTGGCTGGGCAGGTGTTTCTGGAGGTGGAGCATTGACGATGATGTGGTTTAAAGGTGGGACTGATGTAAGGGTGCCCAATTGCAAAAAATGCCCTTACATCAGTCCTGCCCCCCTAAATCCCATCACCAGAAATCCACTGCCTCTTGAAATGTTCTCACCATTAGCTAGAAACCACATTCCTTCAACCATGTAACAGGGCATGGGGAGGGGTGCAGGTAATGAAAATGGAAAACAACATAGAATGGGGGTGCACAGTGTTGTAGTGCCCCCCAAAAAAAGATTGGGCCCAATTTTCTTTTTATATATGGCATGGGAATCTGGGAACCAACAACAGGAGGCATTTGATGCCTGTTATCCCCCATCTCACAAATATAGTGGGGAGGGAATAAAGGATGGAGGATACATTGCTGTGTCCCTGAAGATCTGCTTAATGATAAGGTGTAAGGGGAGTGGGTGAGTGCTAGTGTACAAAGAAGGAAGGGGGGGGTAGTTTTAACCAACTGGAGGAAAAGGATGCAAGGGTGTCTCAACTTTGGGGCCCCAGCAGGGAGGCTTGCTGGCACCCCAGTGATGTTATACTCCCAGGTTGGGAGGAGCCAGTCCTCATTACCTTGTCCTCCAGCTATACCTTAAAACGTTCACGTGAGGGGTATTCGTATAGCCCTTCAGATTCAAGGACAGACAATGATTGTGCAGTGTTGGATTCTGCTGGGGACATCAGAAGCCCTTCCCCTCGAGGGGAAAAAAAAAAAAAAAAAGAAATGGCCTCCAGGTTCTTAAAGTCCTATCCTAGGGGCCAGGGGCTCCAAATAGGTTTGGATGCATCAGGGTAGCATCAAGAGGTTGAAAGTTACGCTACTGATTCACACTTGTAGTTCTGTAGCACTCCACGTTGTCATTGGGAAGTCACAAGACATGGCAGTGTGTGATTGTTCTGTAGTTTGTTTTATTATTCTTTTTGCAATAATAGTTTTATAATGTATGGTATAACGCTGTTAACCTTAGGAAATCATAATTTCCTAAGGTTGTTATACCATCGATGTGACGTAGTAATGTTGTTTAACAATGGGGATCGGTCTGCGCATGTGCGCACCTTTTTTTACACTCTGGAACTGACGGATGCATGCAGTGGTAAGGGAAGGACTGAAGGACCACGGCGGTGACTCTGTTTCGAAAAGTGAGGAGCCGTTTTACCTTTTTCTTGGGACCATACACTATAAAAAACAATGTATGGTCCTTCTATCGGCAACCAGATAATGTTAACCATCTCGAGGTTGCCATGGCAACGTAAACTTCTCAAGCTTCGCTCTTGAGGTTTACACGGTCGCCCTGGCAACCTCTCAATGGTTAACAGACCGGTTACCAGAGGACCATACATTATCATCTGTATTGTTTTTTTGTCCACAAGACAACATTACATGTAATTAATGCAACCATTATAACAATGCAGAAAATAATAGCACAACTTCCTGGGTGCCAAGAACAATTGATCCCGAGACTGTACATAACATAAATAGTAAGAACACAATGGGGGTGTGGGGGATAACCAGAGCAGAAAGACAGTAAAGCCATTCCCTCAAGGATGTTAAGTGTAATATGTAGCTTATTTTTATATAATTTAAAAGTTTCGATTTGTCTGCACAGTTTTTCAGCAGGACTTTCATTTGTTGAGCTCTTTTTTTTTTTTTTTGTAAACTGTGTTTGTTAATCTGCAAAAACTTTAATCACATAATTTTCTGGCAAAATGTATTTCTAACATCCTTAGATTCATGCTCAGTTTATATTTTAGTTTTCTTCAGTGTTGGTAAAACAGCTTTTACAGCCAATTTTATAATTAATGACTCACTTCATTAAAGATGGCTACTACTTGCGATTTTTAAAAATCTCTCTCGTTCAGTATACCTGGTGAATATACATGCTAGCGTCATACTGCATGTGTATTAGGATGGAGTTACCACACTGCTGCTTCTCCCCCCCCCCACATATAGGGTTGTAAGCCCCCACCCCAGTTGGGGCTTACCTTACTGGGGCTATGGCCCCGTTAGTGTCCCGCTGTCCCTATTCTGCCTCCAGTCCCCTAAACTGCCGAATGGGACCGGAGGACTTAGTCGTTGGCCCCAGGTGGGATTCAGGCTATGGGGTCTTCTGTGGTTTCCGCCGCTGAAACTTCTTGTTCTTTGGTCCCCATAGGAGAAAGGGGCTGAGGTTAGCTGCTGATTTGCACCTCTGAGCGCATTTGGGGACATATATTTGGTGCATGGGGCAGCCTTAATAAAGCAGACTGAGTGTGTAAACAAAAAAACATGGGTACCACTTGCCGACTGCGCATGCGCGGACCTAAATTCTTAGAGGAGCTGCAGCTCCATTACTGCTGGGGGAAAAAGTCGTGAAAATGGGCACCTATGGTTTCAGGAGCTCCGACTAGCAAAAGGGGCTCCCCCTGAATAAAACAAAGGGGTTCCTGGCATCTGTCTGTCAAGCAGAGCCAGGACAAATAAATGTTAGTCCCTGAATGGGCTTAAAATTTAAGTTGTGGGGCTGGGTTGCCAGGCAGCAAAACATAAATAAATGTGGTGGCTCCCATAGGTTTCTGGGCTGCAGAAGAACCCACTTGGAAATGTGCAAGGGCAGCAAGTATGCCTGGGAAAGCGACAGCCAATCAAATTGAAAGCTGTGGCTGACTATAAAAGGCAGTGAAGGCCCGCCGGAGGGAGAGATCAGGGATGTGGAGGGACTGTAGCAGGACTGCCCTGAGCTCACAGGCAGCTAGGGTGTGTGAAGGCCCCTCTGTAGCCACAAAGGAGGGTGGTAGGCAGAGCGCCTATGATACTATTTTGCCAGCAGGGTTAGAGTTGTACTACTGATTTTTTCCCTGTGTGAGACTTGCACCTGCACTGGGAATTGTGGCTTTGCTGTGTAAAACGTATAGAGACTGTGTGAAGCTGTTGAACTGTGCCAGAGACTATGTGAATTATGGCTTCAGCTTTTGAGACTGTTTGAACTGTTCAGTCTGGAAGAAAGTTATTTGCAGTGGGCTCAAGACTGTGCAGGAGCCTCACAGTGTTTAAGTGCCAAAAAAAGCTGTTTGTCCAGTTGTATGTCCCGGGTGAGTTCAGCCTGCCCAACCACCCTGGACTGACGAAAGGCTAGAAGAGGTGAGGATGGCAAAAGGCACGAAGATGTTGAGAGGCCTATCAGGTGAAGAGCCAAAATACCTTAGAGGCGAAGCTAGGAAAGGCCTGACAGGTGAAGGTCCAGCCTACTGCATATCCCAGTTCCGCTGTTCTGGTGCACCACCCAATGCTGATAACAGAACGGTACCGTTTGAACTGAGTTTTCTGCACCCCCAAGCTCCAAACTGTAAGTACCTCTGAGCTGCAGCTCTGAGGAGTTTACTGTACTTAGCTAGCTAGCTAATTTAGACTTCAGAGGGGGTTAAGCCCTGGGCAGGACTATGCCAAGCTTCAAGCTAAGCCCAGGCTGCGAAGTAAAAAACGTTCATTATGTTTAATGGTTATTGGGCCCGAATGAAAGTACTTTATTCCATGTTCAAAGATCGTTATCCCCACCGCATCCCAGCATCTTAGAGCATCACTCTGCATCCACTGGTAGGCCGCCAGCACCCCGGTGTGGTACCCACTCCAACAAACTGTTTCGTAATGGTCATTTGGGGGGTGAAAGCCTGGCGCACCAACAGGTATGAGGTGTGGGACGGTGTGGGGCCATTTTGTTTGCTGCTAGTTATTGCTGTGTTGTGTTATTCTCCCTTTTTCTCCCCCTTCCTCTAATAGAAACATAGAATTTGAGGGCAGATAAGGACCACATGGCCCACCTAGTCTACCCGTTTCCCTACCTAACAGATAAGCTGCATTTACTAGTTAACCAACAGCCTACTTCCTCCTACCCCCCACTAGAACTGCCTTATGTCTGTCCCATGCATTCTTGAATCCACCCACTGTTTTTTACTCTATGGCCTCTTCAGGAAGGCTGTTCCATGCATCTACAACCTTCTCTGTGAAGAAATACTTTCTCACATTACCTCTGAGCCGTCCCCCCTCTATCTTCAAATTGTGCCCCCTTGTTTTTGCACATCTCTTTTTCTGAAAGATGCTACCGTCTTGGACTTTGTTGATTCCCTTGAGGTATTTGAAAGTTTCTATCTTGTCCCCTCTCTCCCTCCTTTTCCGAGGCTATACATCTTAAGCTCCTTTAGTCTTTCTTCATATGTCTTCTGGTGCAGACCCTGCACCATTTTGGTTGCCCTCCTCTGGACAGCCTACACCCTGTCTATGTCTTTGTGGAGATGGGGTCTCCAGAACTGTACACAGTACTCCAGATGTGGTCTTACCAACTATCTGTACAGAGGGCCAACAACTTCCTGTTTTCTACTGGTGATGCCTCTCCCTATGCATCCCAGTATCCCCCCAGCCCTCCTTACTGCCTTCTCACATTGCTGGCCCATCTTTAGGTTGTCTGATATGACTACCTCCAGGTCCCTTTCCATTTTTGTTGTTGTCAGTATCTCACCCCCCATTGTGTACTCTTCCCCTGGGTTTTTGTTTCCCAAGTGCATTACTTTGCACTTATTTGCGTTGAATCTAAGCTGCCATACATTTGACCATTCCTCCAACCTTGCCAAGTCCCTTTTCATCCTTTCCACCCCACCTTGCGCATCAGCCCTGTTGCAGATCTTTGTGTCATCTGCAAAGAGATGCACTTTCCCTTCTAGTCCCTCTGTTATGTCACTTATAAAGACATTAAAAAGGACTGGCCCCAGTACTGAACCCTGTGGCACCCCTCCTTTCTTCACTGTGGACTCCATTTACTATAAACAGAAAGTTAGTTCATGTTTCAATTTGATATTGCTGCTTATTGTGTAGAGGGTACTGTTACTATGTGGGGAAGGGCCTGTGGGGGCAGTTATTGTAGTTTCCTGGGGGGTGGAACCCTGGAGTTTGTCCAACAGGTATCCCATATCACTACCTCAGGTGGAGGCACTACACCATTTTTCTCCTATACAACTTGTCCACTAGTGAACCCAGGCTGGCCCCCTCAGAGGGGTGACCAGGCAAGACCTGAGGGCCCCGGAACAGCCAAGGTGAGTCAAGGGGCTGTTATAGAGTGGAGGCACCTCTGGGATTTGCTGCCCCCTAGTGGCCGCCCCACCACAGAATTCTGAAAAAATATTGGTACCCCCCCAAAGAAAAAAAAGTTTTTGAAAGTCACTATGGCACAGCAGGAATTGGAAGACTGGTGCCGAGGGGAGCGCCTGGACCTTAAAAAAAGCTATTTTGCTCATTGGGATTCCTGAGGGCATTGAAAGAAATGCTATTCTGGACACCCTAGACACTGTGTCTAGATTTGGGAAAGTTAAAAGTATATGATATGAAGTACAATCATGCCAATCAATGTACTACTGCCTTAACAGAGAGTGAATCCGATACAGATACAAGTAAGTTGTCTGCAACCCTCACTGTAGGGTGGAGGGTGTATGGAACTTGTTTGGCAAGGGGGAGCAGTTCCCAGACGGACGTGTCTCTCCCACCAGTACATGAACCAGATTTGGTAGTGAAAATCAAGATGATGTTGGCCGCTGAAGGAAAGACTGTGAAAGATGTACAGGCCTTGTTTTAAGAGGGGGAGTCTGCTCAGATAGTGCTACCTAGTGGAGTGATCCCTACATGGTGGTGCGTTCTGAGCAGTACAAAAAGTTGTGCAGCTTCTTGGGAGCTATCCCAACTCCCGCAGGGGAAGATGATTATGAGAGCTGAATGAGTCAAACCACCCAGATGATAGACGTGTGGAAGTGCTCTGGCAATGAGAAATTCAAACAAATTGTGGAAAGTTTAAAGGGTATGGCCTTGGATGTCATCTGATCACTGCGTGACAGTAAACCCAACTGCAATGCAAGTGAAAGTTTGGCCATGTTGAAAAGCACATTTGGGACAATGGAGAGAAAAGAGGTTCTAATTTTCCAGTTGAGAGCCACTACCCAGAGAGAGTGGGAGAGAAGTTGTTCCACTACCTTACTAGGGTAGAGACTGTGAGCCATAAGATAGCTGAGGCTGAAGAAGTCAACCCTGCTCAGCTTTCTCAACATGAGACTTGACCAGGTTTTAAGGGGTGCGGTCTTTTCCCGATGGACCCTATTGTCACTCCAACTGAGAGACCGCCGGGCTGACCCTCAATATTTAAACAGTTGCTAGATGAGGGGCGGGAAGAAGAGGCTCAAGAGGACATTGCTGACTCTCTTCAGGCCCCTACCGTGACTGCTGCACCTCAGCAACCCCAGGCAGAGAGCAGTAAAGAGACTGTCACCCCAGCCGTCCCGGTGGCGCTGAGGGTTGAGGCGCTGGACGCCACACCTTGCACACGCTGGCGACCTGGGTTCGGGAATGAGCTCAGGCCGCCAGGGGTCAGCCGGGGAGGAGAGCATGGAGTGTCTGATGACAGCTCTCCTCTCCTGGGATAGGGAGGGTTGTGAATCCCCAGGGCTAGCGGCGTCTAGCAGAGGCTGGGTGCATCACAACCAGGGACATATTAAGATGGAGTGAGGTGTTGGCGGATGACCTGCTGATGGGTGCGGGAGCACGCCCGTCTAGCACTGGACGTCATTGCATGTCCATGCCTCTGGGAGGGGGGTTACGCGCACGAACAAGGAAAAACCCTGCACTGCCGGGTAGATGACGGCATCTGGCCACCATGCCCACTGCCGGATCCCGCCCACCTGGTCTCCTGATTCTCTCCACCCCTCGCCTTGCCTGCAGCCGACTTGACCTTCAAGAGCACCAAAGGGAGTGGTGGCCCCACTTTGGGGAGTTAAGCCAGGAAATTCACGCTGCCAGGTAAGTGAGAGGGATCGGAGTACCGCGGGCAAGACTCGGGATGGGAGGATCTCAGGTGGGCAGGAACAAGCCAGGATGCCTGAGGGAGTCTCGACGGAGCAGTAACTGGAGGGAAAAATAAGTTTGGGGGGGGGGGGAGACTGTCGCCCCTTCTAATTTAAGTACTGAATTGAAAGAGCTTCAGGAATGTGTGAGGGCTTTGCAAATGGCCCAAGAGTCCCGACTTCAGCCTACCAATGTAATGCCAGATAAGTCCCTCTGCTGCTCTGAGGATCAGGCCCTGACACACTATTATGTTTAGAGAAGGACTGTTTCAAACAACATGAAGTCTTGCTATATTATGACAATTGTAGTATGACCGCAGGTTAGAACTGCTCCGGAGTTTTCCATGCAGGCATGGAACTTAGAGCGCGAGCTCGGTTGAAAACTTTGTCTGTTGTGCTTCAAATGCAAACTGTCAGATTCTTTACTCCGCCTCACTGAACAGTCGCTCCGGAGATTTCGCCTTCTGCTCGGTTCATTTTGTCGGTTTAAAAGATTATTTTTCGGTTTTTAGCCGAAATTAAACCGCAACCGGTCGGTTCAAGCTCTGTCTGTGGTAATGTAAGTAATAGATAGGTTTTACATTTATTTTTTCTGTGTGGAACTTGTAATTCTTTATCGGTTCGGTTTGAACCGATCAGGTTGTATTTAAAATCTATTAGTCCTTTTTTAGAGTGCGGTTCCCGGTTCTTATCGGTTCTAAAAAAAACGGATTTCATTATGGTTTTTTCCACGACCCGTGACACGGGTTGGGAACCGATAAGGGTGTCTTGCTTGGTGGATTGCCATAAACGGGCAAGTTGGTTAGGCTGGCATTATGTCTGAGAAACCCAAAAGAAAAAACGGACCCACTGGGTTTCAACACTGTAGTGTTTGTGGGGAAGCTTTTGCTAAGGCTGACCCACACACCACATGTGTCTATTGTCTGGGGTTTGACCACCTCAATTCAGACTGCCAGAGTTGTCACAATTTCCCTGCTGCCACCATAGATAAGAGAGTTGGTAGGCTCAGGGAAAGGGAGGCCAAAAAGTCCGCTGACCCGGATGGCCAGCCCGGTTCGGTGCCAACCGAACCGGAAGGAGTGCCCTCTGACCAGGGCGATACTTCCTCCGGCAAACGAAGAGCCGGTTCTGAGGAGCCGGTTCCAGCAAAAAGGACTAGAAAGTCAGCTAGTGTAGAGCCAAAAGTTCTCTCCCCAACTGCTGAGGAAATAGCTAAAGCAATTCAAATTGTCCAGTCTCTCTCTCCGGTTCCGACTGAACCGACACCTTCAGGTAAGCGTTCGGTTCGGCCGCTTCCACCGGTTCAAGATTATGATTTTGAGGATTTTTATGAACTGGGGGAAGGGGAAGAGGAATATGAGGAGAGTGAATATGGTTTTGAAGATCTGGATGTGCCCATTGATCCGGACATCTCTCCAGATAGACCCCTAGGGGTTTCTCCTCCAAGGCTTTCTGAGTCCCCTTCTCATTTCATGTTTTATAAAAAAGTTGCTGAAACTCTCCAGCTCCCTGTTGAGGAAGCTGTTGATGACCAAGAGGAGCCAGACTATGTAGAAATGATGGATATTCCAGAGTCTAGGAGACTGTCTATTCCTTTGCATAAATCTTTTCGGAAACAGACAGTAAAAGTTTTAAAAACTCCTCACGCTATACCTCCTGTGGATAAAAGGATGGACAAGAGGTATACCTTATCAGGCTCCGACACTGATTTCCTCACTCAACAATGCAGCCATATGGGGGTAGTGCAGGCTGCAGCCTGTGACAAGGCTAATATTCCCCTAGCTTTACACCCCCACCCCCAAAAGGACTCCAGGAAGATTGATGCTATGGCAAAGAAACAGTACATGGCAGCATCTTTGGGACTCAGACAAGCAAATTATATGGCTTATGCTGCTAGGTACCAGAAATCCAGATGGGATACTGTGCTGGCCCTAGCAAAACAAGTCCCTGACCAGCTTGCCAGGGAGCTGGAACAGGTGGCTATGGATGGTATTGAGGTATCCAAGGTGCAGTTTCATGCTGCAGTGGACTCTAATGATGTTTCATCAAGAGTCATGGCTACATCTGTGGCACTTGCAGGATGGCTTGGCTCAGATGTACTACCCTGTCTCAGGATACCCAGTCTAAGGCCATGGATTTTCCTTGTTAGGGAAATTCTCTATTTGGGGAGCAAACAGAGAATTACATGAAGAAAATGGATGAATATAGGACCACCTATAGGAGTGCACAGGCCAAAGAAAGGCAGGCCACTCCTCAGAAGCAGCTTCCTAGAGGCAGGGGCAGGCCTTTTCATAGGCTCTTTTTCCAAGCCCAAGCTTCCTCCTCCGCCTATGCTCAGAGGGGGTTCTTTAGAGGGAGAGGCAGATGGGGTACAAGCAGGTTTGCTTCCACCCCTCAGCCCAAAGCCCCTGCCAAGCAGGCACCCTGATGGGATTGCCAGGGCCGATTCTCCTCTACCTGTAGGGGGCAGGCTGGCTTACTTTGTCCAGGACTGGAAGTCTTTAACATCAGACAAGTGGGTCCTGGAAGTAGTAAGCCAGGGACTGGTTCTCAGCTTCAAAAAATTTCCAAAGCTGAGAACCAGATCTTTTCCACCTGCAACTCCATCAGAGGCACTCTCCCTAGAGGCAGAGATCTCTATCCTCCTGGCGCTCAGAGCTGTGGAAAGGGTTCCTCCCCTACACCAGGGCAAAGGTTTGTACTCCAGGTACTTCCTTACCCCAAAAAAGACAGGAGAATGGCGGCCCATCCTGGATCTCAGATATTTAAACAAGCACCTTTTAAAGCCAAAGTTCAAAATGGTGACTCTGGGAATTATCCTACCCTCTCTAAGGCCAGGGGACTGGCTAGCTTCCCTGGACCTCAAGGATGCCTACTTCCACATTCCCATCAGAAGCTCCCATCGAAAGTACCTCAGGTTCGAGCTGCCCTCAGGCCACTACCAGTTCAGAGCAATGCCCTTCGGCCTCACTTCTGCCCCAAGGGTATTCACCAAATGGCTGGCAGTAGCAGTTGCCTACCTAAGAAGGCAAAAGATTGTCACCTTTCCTTACCTGGACGATTGGCTCATAGTAGGCCAGTCCCCAGACCAGGTCAATTTACACCTTCAGATAATGCAGCAACTGCTTACCTCTCTAGGTTTCCTTCTGAATCTCTCAATGTCGGTTCTAGAGCCTGTCCAGCTTCTTACCTTCATAGGCGCAGAACTGAGCACACAGAAAGCCAGGGCCTTCCTCCCCCTGGACAGGGCAAAGACCCTAGTCTCCCTGGCCTCCTCATTTACCCTGCAGGTCTCCCGGCCAGCAAGACATTTTCTGCAGCTCCTAGGACACATGGCTGCTTCCACAGCAGTTGTGCAAGGAGCAAGATTTCAGATGAGGAACATCCAGTTCCATTTGAGAGCTTTTTGGTCTCAAAGAAAGGATCCTCTTACCAAGTTGATCCCAGTAACTCGAACCCTGATCCAAGCCCTACAGTGGTGGCAGGATCAGAGCAACCTGAGACAAGGGGTTCCTTTTGTCACTCAGTCTCATTCTCTAAACCTTACTACAGCTCACATGGGCGACCTCACCACCCAGGGTCTGTGGTGTCCCCAGGAATCTCTGCTCCACATCAACCTGTTGGAGCTCAGAGCAGTTTTTCTAGCACTTCAAGCTTTTTCCAAATCTGTTCAGAACAAGAGTATTCAGGTCAGAACAGACAACTCCACTACAATGTGGTACATCAACAAGCAAGGGGCACTCGGTCTACGGCCTTGTGCACCTAAGCGATGAAGTTGTGGTCACCTGGCTTACTCCCCCGAACACCTCCCTCACTGCAGTTCACCTCCCAGGAAAGGACAATGTCCTGGCAGATGCTCAGCAGGATTTCCCAGGCCACCACGAATGGTCACTGGATCCTGGTCTTGGGAGTAGTATTTGCCAGATGGGGCACCCCAGAGATAGATCTTTTGCAGCCCCAGACAATCACCAACTTCCTCTTTTTGCTGCAGGCCCCAGTGTTGGGCTCACTCCCCTGGATGCCTTAGCCCTCAGTTGGGAGGGGAAGTTTCCTATGCCTTCCCTCCCTTTCCTCTCCTGTTCAAAGTGCTAGTCAAAATCAGATCCCAATCATGCAAAGCCATTCTGATAGCTCCGGATTGGGCCAAACAGCCCTGGTATCCACTCCTGCTGTCCTTAGCAGTCCATCCTCCCCTGTCCCTTCCCAGGAATCACACTCTGTTAACCTGTGCCCAGGGAAGGGTCTGGTACTCGAATCTCAAATCTCTCAGTCTCAAGGCTTGGTTCTTGAAGAGTTAGAGTTTGCTGATTTACACCTTTCCCAAGGTGTAATGGATATATTGAAGGCTGCAAGGAAGCCTTCCACCAGGGCTACTTACAATTCCAAATGGAAAAGGTTTTCCATATGGTGCTCAGAAAAGCATATTTCCCAGTCTCTGCTGATCTACCCACAGTCCTGGATTATATGGTCCGCCTGAATTTTGGGGCTGAGACCAGCTACCCTCAAGGTGCACTTGGCAGCTGTGTCTGCTTTTATTTCAGCAGGTAAATCCTCTTCTCTTTCAGCTCATCCTGTATTTTCCAAGTTTTTTAAGGGGTTGTTTCACACCAACCCTCCATTCAGGGATCCTGCCCCTGCCTGGGATCTTAATGTTTGCATTGCTCAGCTTATGCAACCCCCCTTTGAGCCCTTGTCTTCAGCTGAGCTCAAGTACTTGACTTGGAAAACTGTGTTTTTGGTAGCCATCACCTCTGCCAGACGCATAAGTGAATTACAAGCGTTGTCAGTGGAGCAGGAGTTTATCTCTCTTCACAGAGATAAGGTGGTCTTTCGGACTAACAGAAAGTTCCTGCCTAAGGTGGTTTCAGATTTCCACCTTAATCAATCTATTTCACTTCCAGTGTACTTCACTGACCACTCCTCCTCTGGGGAGAGGAGGCTGCACAGCCTAGATGTGAAGAGAGCCCTTAGTTACTACATAGAGCGCATCAAGGGTCATAGGTTTGACTCCTCCAACTGTTCCTCACCCATGGCAAAGTTGGTAAAGGAAGCCAGCCATCAAAGATCCATTGCCACGTGGATTGTCTCTTGTATCCAATTCTGCTATGAGAAGTTGGGTAAAGTTCCCCCCTCAGGCCTGAGGGCTCACTCTACCAGAGGTACAGCTGCTTCTCTGGCTGCTGCCAGAGACATTCCTGTTCTAGAAATATGTCAAGCAGCTACCTGGAAAACAGTTCACATTTTTACCAAGCATTACTCCCTGGACATCCAGGCTAGGAGTGATGCTCGCTTTGGCACAGCCGTGCTTCAGAGCCTATTTCCTAGGTAGGTTCTGTCCCTCCTCCATGGGGGTACTGCTGTGTAGTCTGCAATTGTCATAATATAGCGAGACTTTATGTTGTTTGAAGAAAAAATTACTCACCTTAGTAATGTTGTTTCTTCTAATGGAGTCTTGCTATATTATGACCTCCCTCCCTGCCTGCCCCTCTCAGAACCTCTGTTTTGGGGATGTGGGTGGGCAGTACAGGGTTGGCACTTTTTGATGCCCACCTTGTTGTTGTTTTTCACCTACCTTTTGGGTGAATTGGTGTTGTGTTTTTGCATTTTTGGGTCTCCTGACTTGAGTCTTTGTTTTAGGCCAAAAAATGAGTGTTTATGTTAGTAGCCAGTTGGCTAGTGTAGGTTTACAGCTTCCACACAGAACCTTAGTGAGTTTTAGCTCGTAAGGATCTGACAGTTTGAGTTTGAAGCACAACAGACAGAGTTTTCAACCGAGCTCTCGCTCTAAGTTCCATGCCTGCATGGAAAACTCCGGAGCAGTTCTAACCTGTGGTCATACTGCAATTGTCATAATATAGCAAGACTCCATTAGAAGAAACAACATTACTAAGGTGAGTAATTTTTTCTTTGTTACCACTGTGGGGGGAAGATGGGCATCTCGTTCGGGGGGGGGGTGCCTGTCCAGAGAATCCCTATCTGGTGGAAGAAGAAAGATACGCCCGTAAGCAGGGAAATGACAGCCGATGCCCAATGAGGGAGTGACCTGAGTCTCCGAACATGCAAAGCTCTGCAAAATGGACTGAGCCTAAGATTCTTCCAGAAAGCAAGCTGCCACCAGGACTAATAGAACCTCACGCAGATGTTGAAGTATTGATTGAAGGAGTTCTGTACTGTACCATGCACTGTTGGGCGGTGGGTTGCAAGTTACCATTATCCACCATGCATTCTACAACTGTTACTTGAAGCACCTGCCAGTCTGCCCCTTGTCAGGACTTTCATTGTGGGGGCTGGGAGATTCTGGTTATCCCTATGATGGCTGTTGCATTGTGCAATTTGAGTTTCTCAGGAATGGTCAAGAAGAATACCACAAAACTGATGCTGTGGCTTTGATCTGCCCAGAACCCAAAGGCATGACTGACACTCCTGTGCTGATTGGCACTAATGCCAACTTGTTCAGCAGGCTGTCCAAGCTATGCCGAGAGAGAGAGGATGAGCAGAAAGTCTGTTAAGTCCCTCCGTGCAAGCTGTTGTGAAGCAAGCAAGTTTGTTGCTTGATGCCCCAACTCCTGATTGAATGGACAAGCCTATCAGTGTAATTCATAGAGTGGATGGAAAAGAGCTGATCTTTCTGGACATAAAGTCTCCACCACTCATTCACACTAATGGACTATGCCAGAGGCACTAGGACTGAGCAGGAGCCAAAAATCTTCAGGAGGGCTGGTGCTAGGGTAGCACCACGCATGTGCAGGACCGCAAGACCGGCTCGTGCTGTATAAGCTACCTCAGTGTCGACCCTCCAACCGCCTCAGTTCCTTTTTTCCCGCAGTCAAGTGCGCTTCAGTGATGACGTTGCTCACCCACCAGGAGTCAAATCTTCATGTCTATATGACAGCAGCTTAGTCGTTCAGTATTTGATTACATTTTAGTATTTATTTATTTATATTTACAGTTAAAAAAAAAAAAAAAAAAAAAGTTTGCCCTTTCTTCAACGAAAGAACAGAAAAGTCCTCTTCAGCCCGCCTTTGACGGAGTCTACCATGAATGGGGCCGGTGATGGTAGGGAGACTTCACATGAAAGCTGTTTTTCCAGCAGGGCTGGGTCCGATCTGCTACCCTCTATGGAGGGGGGGGGGTCTGACTACGGGGAGTCCAGTGCTCTGGAGGAAGAACAGTCCTCCCGAAAGCACAAAAAGAAACAGGCCTGTTCTCAGTCTTTGTTGGGAACCCGGCACCACTCAGCCTCGAGTTCTTCTTTGTCCCACCAGTCAAAGAAGAAACAGTACCGCTCGAGGTCACCCTCTGGTACATCTGCACGACGATCGTCGGTAGTGGGGGACAGGAGGCGGACTCCGACTATTTCGGGGGCACCTGCTGCCTCTGTTCCCAGTGGCCAGCATCCTTGACTCAGTAGTCCCTCCCTGCCCCCTGGGGGGGTCCTCTGGTGAGCAGTTTCATCACTGGGCCACTCTTATGGAGCAGTGGGTTCAGCGGTTGTGTCAACTTCCTGAGTCTGAGGGGTTTACCCCAGAGCCTAAGGGCCTTGTGGTTTTGACCCCACAGGCAGAACGGTTGAGTCAGCCTAGTTGCGCGGCACCTTCCTCGGTGCTGCCGACACCGCGCTCTTGTGCTTTTCCCCCTCACATGGCTGCGGCGCAGGGGCTAGCACAGGTACTACCTTCTCCTACTCATGCTTTCAGACCTTCATCTTTGGGGTCTTCAGGCTCTCGCACAGCACTGGTTGTGGCGCCGCCTTCGACTCTGGTCTTGGTGGCACTGTTTTCGATGCTGCTGCAGCTGCCGGGATTCTCGACTCCAATTCAGGGAGTACCTCCTACTGCTCTTTTTCCTCCCTTTCCTTTATATACTATCCCTCCTGGGCTAATAGCTGATTTTGAGCCTGATCCTGAAATGCGATTAGGAGATGACTTCGATGAAGATTCATCTTTAGGAGTGGAGAGTAAGCCTTCTACTTCAGCACAGCCTTTGGTCAAGGACCTGTCCTTTAAATCTCTGCTGAAGAATATGAATTCCACCCTCTCTCTCCAGACTTCGAGGTGATCTGGGGAAGCTGTTGCGCCTTCAGTATCTGCATGTCCCGGAAATCCCTGTGGAATTGGCACCTCCAGTACATCCCTCTTTCGAGACTCTCTCACAGATAGTGTGAGACAGTCCGGTGCGTATTCCTTCCGTGGCCAAGTCCATAGACAAGAAGTATGCTCCTCCTACGGATCGACCAAGCTTTTGCAGACACCATAGTGGTCTTGGCAGAAAATGACAAAGCCATTCTCCCTTAGGAGTCTGTGGCTCGTCCAGTAAATAAAGAATCCCATACGATTGACACATTGGGGAAGCGGGTCTTCGCCACCACTATACTAGGAATGCATATTGCTAGCTACCAGGGCTATTTCTCACAATATGAGTATACCCTCTGCCATTTGGTAAAATAGATAGATAGATAGAAGCTCTTCTGGAGTCAGACATTAGTTCAGAGCTTCTCTAGACTATTACTAGAGGTATTGAGTCCAATAATCAGCAACTTAAGGCTGTTATGGACACCTTTGATGCTGCCTCAAGGGCAGTGGCAGCTGAGACATGCACCTGATGCCACTCATGGTTACGGGCTTTGGGGTTTACAAATGATGCCCAGCAAAGAGTCACGAATTTGCCATTTGATGGGGTTTATCTGTTTGGCCCTCAGGTGGAGCAGGCACTGGAGGTCACACAGAAAACTAGGATTGCCATTAAGATGGCCAGACCTGCCCTGCTGCTCCTCACTAGGGTAGAAACTGCCGGTAGTTTCATAACCATCACTCCTTTCATACTAAAGGCAGAGGGGGCTTCAACAAGAATGAAGCCCCCCAGCTGCAAAAGAAAATGCAGCAGAAGGCATAGGGCCCGAAGGCGCTTAGTGCCACTCTCTGAAATTCAGGCCCAGGTCCCACCTCAGATGTCCGAGGGGGACTCTTCTTCGGCAGTAGGGGGGTGTCTGACTCAGTTTTACAGCCAGTGGAAGTCAGTCACATTGGAAAAATGGGTTCTCCAGATAATTCGTGAGGGTTACTCTTGGAATTTTTCAGATACCCCTCTGGATCGTCCTCCCAAATGACAGCCCAGACTGTCTATCAGGCAGACCTCCTTGCAGTAGAAGTAGTTCCGCAACAGCAACAGAACACAGGTTTCTTCTCCCATTACTTCCTAGTTCCGAAGAAGACAGGCGGTATGCGCCCTGTTCTAGACCTAAGGAAGTTATTCCTCTTCATGGAGAAATTCAAGGTGATATCGCTTGGTACGCTTCTACCTCTGATTCATCAAAACAATTGGCTGGCCTCCCTGGAAATGCAGGATGCCTACCAACATGTTCCCGTGCACCCAAGCCACCACAAGTATCTCCGATTTGTAGCCCTGGGTCAGCACTACAAATTCAGAGTACTGCCCTTTGGGTTGTCCTCGGTGCTGCAGGTTTTTACAAAGTGCTTTGCAGTACTCGCAGTGAATTTCAGGAAACTTGGAATTCAAGTATTTCCGTATCTGGACAGCTGGCTCCTACTCCTAGCAAGCTCCTCTAGACAAGGGATTCGGGAAGCAGTGACCACGGCTTCCAGGGTTCTCACATCCATGGGAGTCCTGTTGAATCTGGAAAAATCACAGCTGCAGCCCTCCCAACAACTCCCCTTTATAGGAGCTGTCCTGGACACCTCCAAGGCAAGGGCCTTCCTTCCGGAGGACAGGAGTAACGATACCCTTCAGATGGCTCACTTCATCATAAAGAACGACTCAGTTCGAGCTCTCTCTCGATGCAGAATGTTGGGTCTCATGGCATCATCAGTGTTCACTGTGCCTCTGGCTTATCTTCACATGAGAACCACTCAGTGAATGCTCAGTAGTCAGTGGTCCCCAACCACACATCCACAGTCCTTTCACATCAAGGTGACGGAACCTCTGAAGTTGTCACTCACTTGGTGGACTCAAGTGGACAACCTGCTTAAAGGCTTCCCCTTTGCTCCACTGAAGAGACAGATCACCATCACCACAGATACATCTCTAGTTGGCTGGGGAGCTCACTGTCAAGATTTCCACACCCAGGGTCTGTGGAATCAGGATGAATCCCAACTCCACGTAAATGTCCTGGAGATGAGAGCCGTCCTGTACATGGTTCGAGCCCTGAAGGACATCCTGTGTTGGAAAACAATTGTCCTTCAGACGGACAATAAAGCAGTGATGTACTACATCAACAAGCAAGGTGGAGCACACTCTTACCCCTCTGTGCAAGGAAGCGATGAAAATGTGGGAATGGTGTCTGGAACACGAAGCTCTGATTCAAGCAGTCTACATGCTTGGAGTCCAGAACGATCTAGCGGATCGCCTCAGCAGAACAGAGGTGGATCTACATGAATGGTCTATCGACGCAAACGTTATGCAATTGCTCTTCGAAGAATGGGGCACACTGGACCTAGACCTTTTTTGCGTCCCCACTCAATGCAAAACTGCCTCTATTCTGCTCCAGAAATCCAGAACCTGGCATTTTCTGTCAGGATGTATTCAAACTGCGGTGAACAAAACACCTTCTGTACGCATTTCCTCCTCTTCCCTTAATTCAGAGGGTGCTGCTCAAGCTGGAGGCATGGGAGGGGGGCAGAATGATCCTCATCGCCCCATACTGGCCTCATCAGATTTGGTTTCTGTTAATCAACAGATTATTGGAAGTTCCACCGAGATAACTACGCCTTCAAACGGACCTTTTAACCCAGGGTCCAGTGGTCCGTCCCAACCTGAGGCCCCTTCATCTCCACGCCTGGCTCCTGTGGAGACTGAAGTGGATAGATTTGATGTCTGCCGTAGAGTCTCAGACATTCTCCTAGCAGTGCACAAGCCATCCACTAGGAAAACTTACACAGCGAAGTGGAAACGATTCTCCATCTGGTGCGCAAAATCCTCCCTGGACCCCTTTTCTTGCCCACCAAACAAAGTCCTAGAGTATCTGCTAGACCTGTCAAATACAGTACTACAATACTCAGAGGTGAAGGTTCATCTCTGCACGATCTCTGCTTATCATGAGCCTGTCCACACTATGTCAGTGGCTCAGTTGCCCTTGGTCAAGAGGTTCCTTAAGGGTATCCTCCACACTAGGCCACCAGTCAGGAGACTGGCAGCCACCTGGGATATCAGCCTTGTGCTAGACATGCTCACTCGTAAATCTTTCGAGCCTCTAGCAACCTGCGAGTTGAAGTTCCTGACCTGGAAGGCCGACTTCCTTGTAGCCATTACCTCAGCTCGCAGAGTGTCTGAAATGCATGCTCTGGTCACAGACCCTCCTTATACAGTATTTCACAAAGACAAGGTGGTTCTCAGAACTCGCCCTAAATTTCTTCCCAAAGTAGTCTGAGTTCCACCTCAACCAGCCCTTGGTCTTCCGACCTACTTTACGAAATTACAGAATGAAGGAGAGCCTACCCTACATTCTCTGAATGTTAAGGGTTTTGCAGTTCTACATCGACAGAACAAAAGAGATCTGCAAGTCAAAGCAGCTCTTTGTCTCATTCAGCATGGCCCGGGCTGGGTCAGCCTGTTGCCATCAGGTGTATTTCGGCGTGGCTGGTAGCATGTCTTCGCCATTGCTGTTCCATGGCTGAGGTCAAGCTGGAAGGCAGGGTATATGCCAATTCTACCAGAGCAGTCGTGGCATCTCTGGTGGAAATACAGAACATGCCCATTGCAGACATCTGTAATGCAGCTACTTGGAGCTCTGTGCACACCTTTGTGAAGCACTACGCTTTGGATGTTCATGCCAGACAGCATCCATCCTTTGGCAGGACAGTCCTTAATGGACTTCAGTCCTAAGTGAGCTCCTCCCTCCTGCTGCCCTTCTCGGGGGGATTATTTTAGCTCGGTACTCTTCCATTAGTGTGAATGAGTGGTGGGGACTTTATGTCCAGGAAATTATGAAAATTAGTTACCTACTGTAATTCTTGATCTTCTTGTGCGAAGTCTCCACCACTCATTCACACGCCAACCCTCCATTGCCCGAGCTCATCTATGTTGTTTTTGGTCTTCACTCCCTCGACGGCTGGGCAGTAAAGACTCTGTTGTGTTGACCCTTCTTATATGGGTCATTCAGACTATTTTATGTCCGACATAGGTTAGTTTCACTAGGTTAGTTTACGCTGCACCTCCTCAGTAAAAAGGGTATTGAGGCACTTGGAGGGGTTGACGCCGAGGTACCCTATATGGTGTGAGCCGGTCTCGTGGTGCCAGCCCTCCTGAAGATTTTTGGCTCCCGCTTGATCCTAGCGCCTCCGGCGTAGTCCATTAGTTTGAATGAGTGGTGGAGAGTTCGTCCAAGAAGATCAAGAATTATGTTGGGTATGTAATTTTCATATCCTGTATCCTAATTCACTGTGTAGAGTTGTTGGTATTGCAGAGTTCATGCAGCAGCTAGCAGGACCAGCACTCCTTATTGACGCCCCACCTATACATAGCCTACCAGAAGGACTGATGGTACAGAGAGGAATAATGCTGACTCCGGAGACTCCCTGGGCCAGACCTTTACCAAGCACTACAGTATGGACATTGCCTCTAGGTGTAGGTCTAACCATCCTCCAGGGCCTACTTTCTTAGGGTCGAGGTTTCTTCCACCCAGACTGTGCTGTCTGATGGCAGAACTGCTTGGGACTCATTCCATAGGTGTGGCCTGCTGTAAGATATACCCTTGAACTAAGATAGTACAGTTACATAAGAACTTACCGTAACAGTAGGTCTTTGAGAGGATCTCTTGCAGCAGGCCATGCATTCCCTCCTCCCACTCACCCCTGGGCCTGAGAGGCCCTTCTCTCTCTCTCTCTCTCTCTCTTCCTCCCTTCCTTTCCTCCTTTCTTTAGCGGGTACCTTCGGTTCCTCATCTGTTCCCTCAGCTGGTGTTAGGTGGCTTATGGTCTCCGGCAGGAGAACTGAGGATGGCAGGGGCAGCCCACTCTTGTAGGATGGGCTAACATTGGTGTATGTCGGAGTGGATGGCCCCCTGGTACACTGCTAGCTAGCAAAGTTTCTGTGTGGTCCTAGTGCCTGGCGGCTGTGGTTACATAGGTGTGGCCTGCTGCAAAAGATCCTCTCGAAGATCTACTGTTATGGTAAGTTCTTACGTTACTGCACTTTTTAGTGATGATGTCATAACCAGAACTCACAACCTAGTCCTCCCTGTCAGCAACCTTATAGGACTTATTTCTCTAAAGTTTAAGAAACTGTAGCTGAAGTAATCATTAAAAAATTGACAGGGTTGCATTTCCAGAATGTTTAGGCGCATTATACTGTACTTTAGAGTGTGTCAGGAGGTGGTATTGGAATGCAGTGCTGAACCAGGGCATAGAATGTCAAGGTGTTAAACAATTTTAATTTGTTTGGGGGGCATGTAGTTTTGGAATAAGGCAGGGATGTGCCATCTTGAAATGTGGTGTGACGATCACAGAACATGACGAGAGCACACATTGAAGAATCTGGTGGGGACTGGCAGTTTTGGTAGATAGTGGAGGATACACATGGTTGGAATGCGACAGGTCACACCATTTTATTCTGAAATTGCTTGTCCCTGCCACATTCCAGAATTGTATGCACCCACCACATTTCAAAATTGTACATCACATTCTGACTTTGTGCATCCCAGCCACATTCCAAAATTGCGCATCCTCACCACATTGCGAAGTTGCATTTTAATGCCACATTCCAAAATTGTGTGCCACTGCCTCATTCTTAAATTGTGCATCGACGTCACTTTCCAAAATTGTGTGTCACTGCCTCATTCAGAAATTGTGTGTCACCGCCACATTCTGAAATTGTGGATCACTGCCACATTCTGGAATTATGCATCATTGACACATTTCGGAATTGTGCATCACCGCCACATTCCAGAACTGTACATCACTACCATATTCTGAAACTGTGCAACACTGCCACATTCCGAAATTGTGTGACATTGTTACATTCCAAGGTTGTGCATCACTGCCACATTCCAAAATTGTGTCCCTACCACATTCCAAAAGTGTGCACCACTGCCACATTTTGAAATTGTACATCACCGCCACATTCCTGAAATTGTGTCGTCACATTCTGAAATTGTGGTATTGCCACATTCCAAAATTGTGCATCACCACATTCCAAATATATGTCATCGCTGCATTCTGAAGTTGCATATCTCTACCACATTCTAAAATTGTACCTTCCTGCACATTCCAAAACTGCCTGTCATTGTCACATGCTGAAAACGTGCATCCCTGCCATATTCCAAAATTGCATTTCCCCACTACATTCTGAAAACGTGTCACTGCCACATTCCAAAATTACATATCCCTGCCTTATTCTGAAATTATATGCGACTACCACATTCTGAAACTGAGTCACTGCCACACTGAGATTCTCTGTCTGTGGCACATTATGAAATTGCTGTTGCCACCATAATCTGAAATCAAGCATCCCAACCACCTTTTGAAATTGTACATCACCACCACATGTCAAATTTTTGCATCCATGTCACACTATGAAATTACATATCCCTGCGGCCTTCCACAATTATGTGTCTCCTGCATTTCAAAACTGTGTATCTCTGCCATATTCTAAAACTATATGACACTACCACATTATTAATTTTAGTGTCCGCACCACATTTCAAAATTGTGTGTCACAGCTACTGTCTGAGATTGTGTCAATGCTGCATTCCATAGTTGCAACCTGGTGGCATTTCGAAATCTCACACCTGCAGTATTCTAAAAATTGCACACAACTGTGTCATTCTAAAGTCACGTTTGCCATTGCATTCCAATCTGCCATCACATTCTGAAATACTGTATCTTGCATCTGCACATTACAGAAATGCATGCCCTGACTCACCCCAGGTCAGCTTTCCTTTTTCAGATGTTTACTACAACTGCAGTTACATGTAATGTGGGAGAAATAAATCCTATACAGTAGCTTACATGGCGAACTAGGCTGTGAGTTCTGGTTATGACATCAGCAGCAGTTCTTCACTGAAACAGGCTTTTTTGAACAGGCCGTGAAGTTAGGGTTACAAAATGACTTGTAGCATTTAAACAAATTAACTTAGGAGATCTAATTTTTGGCATGCGGCTGACTGGGGATATGCTGATTCAAATTCTGAATTGACTGATGCCAGGAATTTCGGCTGGACTCCCTTTTTAATGTTCAGGGATCTATGGAAAGAGACTGTTGGTTTCTTTTCTAGTAAGAGTGGGCCAGAATTTGTGAATTACCTACCTTACTGAATCAGCAACTGAGTTGAACTCCACAGGCTCCTTCCTTATGAAAGGGACAGCCTGATAATCAGACCCAATTTTAGGACACCATAGAGAAGATTGATTCTAGGAAGATAGAAAAGTTACATATTTACCATACCTGAAGATCTTACTGAATATCTTCTCCATGGAGTACCACTGACTTGCCTACCATCCCCCTCTTTATATGGAGCCAGAGCTATTGGGCAGCACACCCCTTCCTGTGAGTACCTTGTCTTGCTGACAGAAGCTATCTTTTCTCTCGCTGTCTCCCCTCTTCTAATGACCAGAGTTTTTTCTGAGTACAATGGGAAAAAAAAAAACACAAGTTGTTTTAGAAAAATAAAGCAAGCTAGCTGGCTAGCTGTCTGTCTGTCTGTCATCTATCTATATCTATCTATTGCATGCTTCCATCCAGCAAACATTGCTGACCTCCACATTTGTCACTCTCCTAGCAAACAGAACTGAGGTAGATGGGGGGGCCAGCAGTGGTTATTGGCAGACCCGCATTACCATATGGTGTCACGCAGGCTCTGCAGGACAGTAGCTGCTGGTGGCCCCCTAGTCAAAAGATTTGCCCCCACAGGGTCCTGGCAGCTCTGGCTTTGATCCAAATAGTGGTTTTACATGGAAAAGATATTTAGAAAAGTCTTTAGTGACTAAGTACATAACTTTCTTTTCTGCAACACTCCAAGTCGTAGACCAACATGACTACATAGTTAACAATGAGAAGGTTTTCTTCTCCAGTCCCAGAATCTGGAACAACAGTAGGCATTTTTTTTGGATAGGTTTACTGAATTGTTTCTCTCTCTGGCAAGGGTAGAGAATCATAGGCAGGACATTGTACACTGCAAGTCTCAGAAAACAGTGTATACCCACTGATGCCGTCAGACACTTGGGCTGATGATGACAACAATAAAAGTAGTCCTGTGTACTCAACCTCCATGAGGCCCCTCCAGGTGCACCTCCTTGCAAGTTGGTCTCTAGCCTCGATCAGCATCAACTTGCAGTTTGACTCCCCCTTTCGGTTTGCCAGTCACTAGCTTGGTGGGAGAACTCCCAAAATCTCCTAAAGGGATCTCCTCTTTTCTTCTTGCAGGAGGTGATACTGATAACTGGTGACAGCTTTTTTAGTTGAGGTTTAGTCCTGAACCAGATTTCAGTGTCTGGGTCTTGGAGGAAAAGGATCTTCAAATCATTGTCCTAGATATGAGGGCAGTCTTCCCTACCCTCCTCCAGTTTAAGAAAAGGTCAAAACTCTGCTGTCAAGGTATGTTCAGGCAACACAGTGACAGGTAGCCTACATAAACATACAGTCGTGGCCCAAAATATCGGCGCCCTTGCAGTTTTTTCTAATAATGCACCATTCCTTCCAGAAAATTGTTGAAATTAAAAAATATTTTGGTATCCACATATGTATTTCTTTGGTTTGCAGTGGAATAAAACACAAAAAGCAGAAAAATTTACTAAGTCTTAGCTTATTTCACACAGAAATCCTTAAATGGCCCAGACAAAATTATTGGCACCTTTTAGAAGTAGTTAGAAATAATTAGATTTCAAGCAGGTGATTCTCCTTCACTTTGGAACTGAACTCACCTGTGGTGAGTTGCAGGTGCCTGCAATATAAAATCACTCATTCAACCAGTTTGAATAGAGAAAGGACTCATTCTCCTGTTTTGTGTCACTGTGTGTACCGCAATGAGCATGGAGAAAAGAAAGACAGCCAGAGAATTGTCTGAGGAGGACAGACAGAAGATTGTAGCCAAGCATGGACAATCTCAAGGCTACAAATCAATCTCCAGAGACCTTGATGTTCCTGTTTCCACCGTACATAATGTTATTGGGATGTTTAAAGCCCATGGCACTGTAGCCAACCTCCCTGGACGTGGCCGCAAGAGAAAACTTGATCGAAGATTGCAGCGCAGGATTGTTTGAATGGTGGAGAAAGCACCTCGATCAACTGCCAAACAGAGTCAAGCTGACCTTCAGACACAAGGTACGACAGTTTCAACTCGCACCATCCGTCGCCAACTCAGTGAAAGGGGGTTATATGGTAGGAGGCCCAGGAGGACCCCACTGCTGAAAGAGAGACATAAGAAAGCCCGACTGGGGTTTGCCAAAACACACCTGAACAAGCCAAAATCCTTCTGGGAGAATGTCCTGTGGACAGATGAGACCAAATTAGAGCTTTTTGGTAAAGCACATCATCTCTGTGTTTACAGAAAACAAAATGAAGCCTTCAAACAAAAGAACACCTTCCCTACAGTCAAACGTGGAGGAGGTTCAGTGATGTTTTGGGGTTGCTGTGCTGCTTCTGGCACTGGGTGCCTTGAATGTGTGCATGGCATCATGAAATCTGGAGATTACCAGGCCATTTTGGAGTACAATGTTGAACCCAGTGTCAAAGCTGGGTCTCCATCGCAGGTTATGGGTCTTCCAGCAGGACAATGACCCCAAACACACTTCAAAAAGCACCTTGGAATGGTTCAAGACAAGACGCTGGACTGTTCTGAAGTGGCCAGCAATGAGTCCAGATCTAAATCCCATTGAAAACCTGTGGAGAGATCTGAAAACAGCAGTTGGGAGAAGGCACCCTTCAAATCTGGGAGAACTGGAGCGGTTTGCACAAGAAGAGTGGGCCAAACTGCCAGTAGAGAGGTGCAGGAAGCTCATCCATGGCTATAGGAAGCTGTTGATTGCAGTTATTTTGACCAAAGGCTGTGCTACCAAATATTAAGTCTGGAGTGTCAATAATTTTGTCAATGCCATTTCTTTTCATTTTCTGATTTAAAAGGATATATTAAATTCTGAATCAAAAGCAAAGGTTCTGTAATATTAACAGAGAAAAAGAATTGTGGAGACCAAATACTGTACTGTTGTTAATTTTTCAACTTATGTTTAGAGGAATTGTGAGTTATTTGAAAAAGTGCAAGGGCGCCAATATTTTTGGCCACTACTGTATAAAAACAGACTTACAGAAGCTCTAAGTGTGCTTTATTGAGCAGTGCACAATCTTCTGTCTCTCTCAACTGTTCATCTAGTAGGGGAATTAAATGTTCAGATAGACAGGCTCTGTTTCCAGGTTGTGCACCCAAGAGAGTGATCTCTGCATGTGGAAGTGTATCATCTTCTCTGTCAAAGTTTTGGGACTCTGCAGATAGACCTCTCTTTGCCTCCAGAGAAAAACTCAGGTTCCCAGGTTCTTTAGCCACTCAGATGTCCACAAAGCAAAAGCAGTGGATGCTCTGCCTCAGATGTGGGGATTCCAGTTAGCTTACCTGTTACGTATTCTGCCACTGATCCCAATGCTGCTAAAAAGATTTAAAAGACTCTTCCTCCTTGTAACTCCAGAGTGACTACGAAGCACTTCGTTCTCAGACCTGATAAGTCTGTCACGTCATGGTCCATTCCTGTTTGCTCTTTGCAGGGATCTTATGGGGCAAGGTCCTGTGTTTTGCTAAATCCAGACAAGCTGCATCTGACAGCCTGGCTTCTGAGAGGAGGAGACTGTCGACACTAGGATATTCTGCTAAGGTGGTAGACATAATCATGTCCTCCAGGAAAATTTCCATTCTTTGCATATGAAAGAGTCTGGAGCACCTTCACTGTGTGGTCAAGAACTCAAGGGCTATGTCTAAGAAGGCTTCTGTACTGCAGATTCTGGACTTGCTCCAGGCTGGACTAGACAGGGATCTAGCATTGAGGACTGTCGGGGTCTGGCTTCTGCTCTGGGAGCAGTATTGAGATCTGTAGATAGATTGATTGTTTTAAAAATTGGTAACTGGGAAAGGCACACTGAGCCGAGGCTCGTTTCCAGGTGCAACCTGGGCGATGGCTCCTTTCTGGGAACCCTCTTTGAGAACATTAGGTCCTTTCTTATGATCAGTTGCTTCAGGCTCTTCTTTTGGTTTGCTGTGCCTCTTTGGAATCTTAATTTGGTTCTTAGAGCCCTCTGTATTCCTGCTCCTTTTGAGCCTTTGTTTTCCAGTTTGGAAGTCATTCTTTTCAATGAGGTGTGCTTCCTGGTAACCACTGGCTTGGCAAGGAGGATTGGTGAACTTCAGGCTCTATCTTCCTTCTCTCATTCTTCATCAGAACAAAGTTGTTCTTAAGAACATACACTCTGTCATACCAAAAGTACCTACACCCTTCCATTTAAATCAAGATGTGTGCCAGCCTTCCTTTTGCCCAAAGCCTGCAAGTTCAAGAGAAAGACATCTGCACAGACTTGATGTGCACAGAGTGGTCAAAATGTACCTGATACAAACAGAAGCATTGTATCAGTATGTAACATTTTTTGTCCTCTGTGGGCTATATGGATCAGATCTTGTATAGCAAAAGCTTTTGTGACTTTGAAACTAGAACTGCTGGCTTTGATTAGGACATATTCCACCAGGACACTGGCAGCATCGTGGGCTGAAGGGGCAGAGGCCTCAGTCTCAGAGCGTTGCAGGTTAGCCATGTGGTGTTCCTTACATTCCTTCACCAAGCAGTACGGGTTAACACTTAATGTTCTGCTGATGAGTTTTTTGGCTTTAAGTGCAGCATGTAGTAATCAGAAAGTAAATCTCTCACTCAAGGGTCCAGACAATGTTTAGGACCATGAAGTATTTACTGCAAGCTTTTTGAAACTGGTAGTATTTTCTTCTAAATGGTAGTAATGCCATCCAGAGACCATTCTTGCCCTTCCCCCTTAAACCAGTTCTCAAAACCACTGGGCACCTGCAATCAGCTACTGGCTATCTTTATCTGATACTGTCATGAGGTCTACAGTAATTCAACACTGCTACCTAGTATTTGCTAGGTTACTGTTGCATCAAAACAGCCTTCTGACCAGCCAGTAAGCAACTCCTGAGACTGCATCCTGTATGGAATATGCCCAATTACTACTGCTGCTTTTTTTTTTCTGTCCCCACACCACTGCTTCCACTCTTTGATGCACCATGTCTGCTTGCATCATACAGTGCTGCCAGTGATGTGCATGTGCACCAAATATAATTTTAAATGTGCAAAGTGGGGAAACAGCATCTTGAAATCAAAAGGTGGGAAGACAATCATACAAAAATTGAAGTTAAATGTTGCTTTACTACCTATATCTGTTGTTCTGCTCTAGTTCAAAGATAATTCTGGCAATACTTTCCCCCTGCCAGAACTGGATAGGTACTACTTATTAGAACCCATTTGTTATGATTTCCCAGTGACAACACGGAGCGCTACAGAAAGAAGAAAGTCTGTTAGACATATATAGTTTCTTCTTCTGTTGGTTCCAGTATTGACATTGGGACTGCACCCAACACTCGATTTAAACTCTCATGTAGAATATTGTTGATATAATTCTATAGACTGGCATTCTGTAATTTTTGATGAAAACAAGTTTAAAAACAAAAATGTCTCTAATGAACAAACTTGTTTTATTTCAGCACATTGCTAATCATTCTGTTGACTTCTAGAGTACTAACAGTGCTATCTTTCGATTGGAGAGTTAGTGTTGAAACAGCACATCTTCTTTGAGGATATCTCCCTCCATTGAGCCACAACATGGAACTGTAAGCCATCGGCATCAGGACCACCAAGAAATGTTTGCTGTCTCAAACTGCCCATTTTGACCGCTCATCGGTCTATCGCTGCTGAAGAATGCCGTCAAACTTGCAAAGTTTTGCTGTCGCTACTTCAGGCTTCTTATTTATATTTACTTTTATGTCGCCGCCAACAGAAAAAGAACCATTGTTCTACTATTGCTGTTGTGGTGACATTAAAATTTATAGAGATGACCACTCTGTCTGTTGCCTCGGTACAGACCACAACATTAAAACCTGCTCATTTTGACAAAGCTTTAACTAGGCAACCAGGAGACATCACAAGAAATCTTTGAAAGTACATAAGCTGAAGGAAGTTGAGGAACAGATTGCAGTGAAGGCGGCATCACCATCATGAACTGCTTCTGTTCCCAGTTCACCATCAGCACATCGATCCCTGCAGTTGATGGCGTCTGTCACTGCCTCATCAAAGAAAAGGAATAAGTCCTCTAAGCTGGCAGAAAAAACACTGCCACTCTGAGAAAGAGAAGTGGCACAAAGACAGGGCCACTTCCCCAGACCATTCCTGTTTACCTCAGGAAGAGGTAAGTCTATTGAAAATAATGGATCTCCGGCTCCAGCCGTGGGTCCTGCCACCCCCCCAACTGCATGTCAGACACCTAGGTTGTGGTTCAGCACCAGATTGCCCTTCCCCTTCTGGAGGAATCACAGCCAGTACCACCGTTGGGTACAATTCTGTTGCCAGTTCAACCGTCATTGACCTCTTCAGGGCCTGTTGATACATAGCTCTTGTACCAGACAATGTCTAAGCTGTTTCAGCATCTACTGCTGCTGCCACCATCATCATCAGCTCCGTTGGTGCCCTTGGCGGGATCAGCATTGACCTTACTCTCAGCGTTCCAATTTTTGGTCCCTGCTTTAGTGCCAGGTTCTGAATGACTTCTTTCAATGGCACTCATGTCGACAACTCCTACTAACTTGTCTCGGTGTCCCAGCGACCCTCAGCCAGTTACGGTCGGCATGGATGACAAACAGAAGTATAATACAGAGTATCTGGAAGAAAAGGAGGTGGCCATGGATGATGATGAAGAGGCAGTAGATGTTGCTGGCTTAAGCTTCACTCTGTCCTGTTGGTCAGAGGAGAGTGTGAAGAACATTTCAAGGTCTTCACCTGAGGATGCCTCATTTCAAGCCTTTCTGAATCAGGCACATGCTAAACTGGGGTTTCAATCCCAGGAGGAGGATTCCTCCAAGAAAAATCTTTGAATTCTTTGAGGTTTCTGCCACCCCTACGGTTATTATTCCTCTTGTGCATTCTGCATTTAAGAATGTTGCTTTGGCTGCTTGGCATAGGCCAGCTCAATTGCCAGTACTTCCAAGAAAGGCTGATAAAAAATATCCAGCCCCCACTGCAAAGCCATACTGTTCATCGCTGCCTGAAACAGACTCGCTGTTTGTAATGGATGCTCATGACAGATCAGAGAATCCTAAACACATGAGTCTCTTCCTCCAGATAAGGAGACGAGGAAGCGGATGTGATGGGGGAAGATAACTTTTGCTTCTGCTTTTCTCGGTCTAAGGATTGTCCACTATCAGGCATACATTATAAAATATCAAAATTGCCTTTGGAAAACTGTGGCCACTCTGGCTGAGAAACTGCTAGAGGGCAAGGACAAAATGTTGGCACAGCAGACTATTGCTAATGGCCGGGAGGCTGGTATACACCTGCTGAGGTCTGATTATGATGCCTTTGATGCTGCTACCTCTGGGATATGCCTTCACCGCCGTTCTTTGCAAAGGGTGGCTGGTTTTGCCTCAAATGTGCAACAATCTATAATGAATGCTTTATTTATATTGTTTGGCAACAACATAGAAAATGTGTTAAGGGATTTATAGTCCTCAAAAATTACTTCAAGGTCCCTGCATACCTTGAACCCTAAACCCTGTGGAACAGGGTAGAGGTTCTTTTTGCATGTAAAGATCCACATGTCAAACAGAAAATACATGCATTTCATGCTCTTGGCCTCGCACTACCAGTTTTGACTCTTGCTCTGTGGTTTATGCCCTGCACTGCTTGGCTTTGCCAAGTTTTTGCCACAGTGGAAGCAGCCCTTGGCAGAGGAGAGTCTCTGTGTCTTCAACATACAAAAAAAACTTGCCAAGAAAATAAGGTGCTTGGGCCAAAATACATCAATAAAAAGTCAGAAAAGGCTCGCACATTAGGTGCACAAACACCGTGACCATAGATATACTTTTTAAAATGCTTTAATTGCTCACCATAAAATGTTTGAGTTCACAGAGAAAGGACACTCCCACAGCCTGGCAAAAAAGACCCGATGGCATTTCATACCTACATTGGCACTTTGTCAAGGGTGAATAAATTATTGCAACTTGTTGCTTAAGTACATATCTGAATAGTGATGTCATCACAGGTGACGAAGAAGAAGAATCAATATATAGCGCTTTTCATACACAGTGTATTCCAAAGTGCTTTACAAGCAATGCTGGACTGGTAGTGGAGTGACTGAATGTGTAGTGGCAGCCATATCGCACATCAGCACCCACACACAACCTGGACAGTTGCAAGAACTGGTTTTATGGGAAGGGGTATGTTGGCCAGGACACTGGGAATGTCCCCTGCTCTTTGCGAAGAGTGCCCTGGGTTCTTTTACTTCCACCTGGACTTCCACCAGGACAGCACCAGGATGGGTAGAAGGGACCTTGGTTTAACGTCTCATCCGAAGGACGGCACACCCCAGCAGTACATCACCCCCCTAATACTGTACTTGGATGCCAGCATTTTAGGTGCAAGGTCAATCCCGTTGAGGGATGAGAACCCACGACCTTTTGGTACAAAGGCAGATGTGCTACCAACTGAGCCATGCTGACACCTGCATTGCAGGTGTATTGAATAGATACAAATAGATATAAATACATATATAAATAACCCTCTAATTGTTACAATGACCCCCTTACAAACATCACAATCAAGCAACTAATGGATCGAATGGCTATTTTGAACTGCAACCAATTAACAGAACCACATTCTTACTATCAAACAGGAAGGAATGTTCTAAAATAATTATTCAATTAGTTCTTTTAATCTCAGTCCCAAAGATCTATGGGTTTCTGCATTCCTTCTTCCAACTGTGGCTAATTTCTATAATTAATACATGGTTCCTCTATATCATCCCGTACATAAACAGTTGGCTGTTGAAAGCCCTGTCTCAGGAAGCCATAGAATGCACACTGTTTTGGACCCAACAGTTGTTCGAGCAACTGAGTATACTGGTCAACAAACCGAAGTCTTCCCTTACCCCTTGCCAGAGGCTCCAATATATAGGGGCTGTTCTGGACACAGGTCTGAGACTGGTTGTTCCTCTGACTGTGCTATGGCAGTGGTGGTCCAGACATAGCTGGTTTCATCCAGCAACTACGTCTCGCTAGATACCTCCTAAAGTTAATTGGCCTGATTACAGCTGCCATATTGACTGTCATGCTAGCTTGCCTCCAGATGAGATCCTTCAGTGGTTCCTTAGAGCACAGTGGGCACAGCATTCCGGCAAGTTATGTGTCTAATGCAAGTGACTCCTCCACTCCCTGCTGTGTTGGTTGGACTATTACAGTTTAGAAATGGGGTCCCTGTTCCTCCAGCCTTTCCCGCTCCTTATGATGACCACAACGCCTCAGGTTCGGGTTGGCGTGCCCATCTGGGCCCCTTCAGAACTCGAGGCCAATGGACTCCTCTGGATACAGCAACACTCCGGAGATGAGGCTGTTCTACATGGCATACAAGCCTTCGCTGCCCTCCTTTCAGGGAACCAGCTGCTGATCCTTACAAACAATATTTTGGTTATGTGTTTCATGAACTGACTGTACAGAGTACATTTGTACACTCTCTGCAGAGAGGCAATGAGTATTTGGTACTGGATGGTAGAATGCAGCATATTTCTTGTCTATAGTGTTCCTGCTCAGTACCCTGAACACACTGGCAGATGGCCTCAGTCAATCCTGTGCACTCTTCCATGAATAAGAACTCTGACTCCACTGTGAATGGCCTTTTCGAAACACGGGGTTATCTAACATAGACTTGTTTGCTTCTCCATACAGCGTAAAACTGCCCAGTTTCTGCTTGTTTACTCCAGGGCCTGGAAGATTCTAGTGAGGCGCATTGTGCCTCCTCTGGAACAGAAGGTTTCTCTACTCCTTTTCCCCAATTCTCTTTGATACAGAGGGTTCTGGTCATGCTACGGGCCGAACCTGCCTCCATAATTCTGGTGGCCCCTTAATGGTTCAGACAAATTTGATTTCCTGTTTTACAGCAACTGGCAATGGTACCCCCCTATCCCTCTTCCCCTGTGAGCAGGCCTTCTGTCACAGGAGCAGGGTGCTACAGTACACCCAGATATGTGATCCCTGCACCTTCACACATGGCTCTAGTGGACTAGTGGATGTAGAGCTCTTCTGCTTTGGGGTTTCCTTAGTGGTTGCTTATGTTCCATTGATGACTAGAAAGAAAACCATTCACGTGGTATTCATACTTGCAAAAATGAAAATATTTTTCAGTGTGGTGTACTGTCCATGTTTGGATCCATCTACATGTCCAGTCCTTACTCTCTTGGACTGCCTCATGTCCCTTGAGGACTCAGGACTGGAGTTCGCCTTTATTAAGTTCCATCCGGTCACAGTGTCAGAATTTCATGCCCTGCCAGAAGGCTAGACAGTTGCCCCGGTGGAGTTTTCCCCCATAGATTCCTAAGCGGTATTCTACTATTGCATCCCCTGGTCCACGATCTGGTTCAGGTGTGGGACTTTAATTTGGTCCTAGAGACCCTGACTGCATCTCCTTTAGAGCATGCCACCACTTATGAGCTGTGCTTACTCTCTTGGAAGACACTATTCCTAGTGGCTGTGACATCTGCTAGATGAATTTTTGTCTAAATATATATTTATCTCATGTTTGTTTAATTTTTGTATGTTTTATTGTTATATGTTCTGGTCGCCATTGAAAATGGGTGATTGGGCCCATGGACTTACCAGATTTTAAATAAACAAAATTTATCTGAGTTGCAGGCTCTGGTTGCAGACCCTCCTTTTATTATTTTTCAGAAGGATAGGGCTACATTATATACTAATACTCATTTTCTCCCAAAGCTTGTGTTTGAGAGAACACTAAATTAGACTATTGACCTTCTGTTTATTTTTTGTCTCCCATGGATAGTGGGGCAAGTCATTTGTGTATGCTAGATGTCCGCAGGATGCTGCATTGGTAATGGATTGTATCAAGGATTGTAGAAGATCCTCATAACTGTTTATAGCATTTGCTCCACAGGGTGGTGGGTTCTCTGATTTTGAAACAGAGCCTGTCAAAGTGGCTGGCCTATTGTATAACATTTTGTTACCAGCAGTGCAGTAAGAAGCTTCCTAGTCCCGTTCATTCTCATTCCACCCATCAGGTGGCTATCTCAGTGACTTGTTTCCAAAATGAGTCCACTGCTAAAATTTGTGCTGCTATCACTTGTAGTACTGTTCATACATTTACTAAACACTACAGTCTAGACATTGTCTCTCTTGCAGGCTTTGACCTTAATCAATTCAATTCAGTTTTTATTTTACCAGGAAAATAAACCGTTGAGAGAACTCATTTACAAGGTGCTCCTGTGTGGACTGAGACATAAACCAGGATAACAATCAACTAGTACAAGGAAACAAGGAATATTCTAAGTAGAGAAGAATATAAAACAATGGATTAACAATAAGTACACAATCTTTACACACCTAGGGTTCTGAAATAGTGAAGTAGGTAAGAATATAAACAATGTATTAAGCAATAAGTGCGCAGTCTTTACATACACAGGGTTCTACTAACAGCATCAAGACAAATGAAATGCTATCATTGGTTCAGAAAATAGCACAGGGATAAGGAAGTACAAGGTCTAAAGGGACTACAGACCAAAAGTGACAGGGAAAGGGAGAAAGAATGGAAATGGGGTAGGTGGATGGATGCAGGTGAAATGATGAGAGAGAAGGTTGCTAATGTGCAAGAAGTAGAAGGTAAAAAATACAAAGTAGGGAAGGTGGGGTAAGTTATGAGTAGCAGTGACAAATATCCATAACACAGCGACTGAAGAAAGCCTTGAAGTGGGCAATCCCAACCCAGCGGGACAGTTTTAAGGACTGTTGAAGGGTGTTCCATGGAGTTGGTATAGTACGGCTCATGGATGAATTACCAAAATGAGTTCCTACCCTGCGACATCGAGTGTGATGTAAGTGTATTTTCTGAGGGGGTAGGCACAGGGGGTGCGTTTGAAGAGGGCAGAGATATAGGAAGGCAGTTTGTTGGAGATGGCTCTATAAGCTCTGAGAAATGCATTCTGCATCCTCCTGTCAAGAGAGGTCCAGCCTATACTAGAATAGAGGGAGCAGTGGTGAGTTTTGTAAGGGGCATTAGGGATGAATCTAAGGGCTTTGTGGTACAATGTGTCCAGCTTTGCTAATGTTCTGCAAGGCCTTCATTCTCTGGATAATTAGGTCCTGCCATCCTCACTCTGTGCTTGGTACTACTTTGGAATTGTTCCATGATGTGGCTTAGTGGAGGAAGATATCCTCGAAGAAGACAGAGTAGTTGCCTACCTTAACAGTAGATTTTCAAGAGAATCTCCTCCATTGAGCCACAGTTCTCTCTTCAAACCCCAGGAAATCTTACTGTATTCTGACTAATGCAGTATGGTCTCACCATAGGACTACCCCAGAGCTGAAATGGTTACTAGAACCTATGCAAATGTTGGAATGCTAGGCTCGAGCTCGGTTTTCAAACCGCTGTCCCTGGTAAACAATCTCTAATCGTTAGATTCTTTACTCCGCTTGTCTCAGTAAGACGCCTCCGAGAGCTCTCCTTCATCTCTTGAAGAAAGTTTATTTACTCGGTTTTTATACCAGTAAATTTATTTTATTAGGTGTTCTTAGCACTGTCCTTTGTTTTCAGGTAGTAATTGTTTAGATTTAGTTTGTAAAGGGTAAGTAGTCGTTTTTCTCCTTGGTTCCCTATACAAGGGGAAACCGACAGTTCCCTTAAATTTTCTTTATATTGTATTTGTTCGTTTTAAGAATTTCCGACTCTGTATAGTCGGTAGTTATCTAAAAACTTATACCGGCGTAAGTTTTCGGTCTGTGGGTCCCTTATTTCAACCGGGGTAACTCCTGGACTTATACTTTTAAAAACTGATTTCTTTTTCGGTGTAACAACAGACAAAAAAAAAAAAAAAAGAAAAGGTCTAGTTAGTTTTTCTGTATACCTTTTCTTATGTCACAGAAACCAAAAAAGAGAACATGACCCATGGGTTTCCGGCACTGCACAGAGTGCGTGGAAGTGTTTGCAAAAGCTGATCCTCCCTTAGTTTGTCTGTTCTGTCTGGGGTTTGACCACCTTCAGACGGACTGTGAGATCTGTGCTAATTTTCCTCAGTCCACCCTTGTTAGATGGTTAAAGAGACTAAGGGAAAAAATGTCAGATAAGGCCAATAACCCGGCTACCGAACAGTATGCTGAACCGGAGGGACTGCCCTGTGACAGGGGCGATAGTTAGTGAGAAAAGGAAGTGCCAAAGAAGAAGGAAACCACTTTGGTTCTCAAACACAGTAGCAGAAAAGGTCAGAGCCAAAAGGTTGGCCTTCAGGAAATATAAGGGGAACACAGCAGGATGAAGATAAAGAGGCATACCAAACTTCCCTAAGGGAAACAGGGAAGGCAGTAAGGCAGGCAAAGGCCCAAACCGAGGAAACACTAGCACAAACAGTAAAAGAAGGTGACAAGACTTTCTATAGATACATTAGTGAAAGGAGAAAGTCCAGCGGGGGTATTGCTAAGATCAAAGGGGATAAGGGGGCATGTGAGGAGGAGGAGGACCATGTAAAAGCATCTATCCTAAATAGATAGTTCTGCTTAGTATTTACTGAAGAGAAGGTAGGGCAGGGCCCACAGCTCTGCACCATGGACACGGGGGAGGGAGGTGAGCACTAGTTCCTTCACAAAAGAAAGGGTCCTACAAGAGCTCGATAAGCTCAGGGTGGACAAGGCAATGGGACCTGATGGCATACATCCCAGGGTACTAAAGGAGCTAAGGGTGGAACTAGCAGAGCCATTATCAGAACTGTTTTGTGAGTCTCTGAGCACAGGAGAGGTCCCAGAAGACTGGAGAAGGGCTCATGTGATCCCGCTCCACAAGAGTGGTAGCAGGGAGGAGGCAGGGAACTACAGACCAGTCAGTCTTACCTCAGTAGTGGGCAAGATTATGGAGACACTCCTTAAGGAGAGGATAGTGCACCACCTGGAATTCATAGGAGCACAGGATCCAGGACAGCATGGGTTTACAAAAGGAAGGTCCTGTCAGACTAATCTCATAGATTTCTTTGACCAGAGTGTTGGACCAAGGGGGAGCAGCTGATGTTGCCTACCTTGACTTCAGCAAGGCTTTCGATACTGTTCCACATAGAAGATTGATTAATAAGCTGGGTAGCCTCGGGGTTGGTCAGACATTGGTCAACTGGGTGGCAAACTGGTTGACGGGCTGAAAACAGAGAGTGGTGGTAAATGGTATACAGTCAGAAGAGATGCAAGTCACAAGTGGGGTACCTCAGGGATCAGTTCTGGGGCAAGTCCTCTTCAGTATCTTCATCAGTGACATTGCATTTGGACTGGAGGGTAAGATTTGTCTGTTTGCAGATGACACCAAGATCTGCAACAGAGTACATGATCCAGATGGTGTGGGCAGAATGAGAAGAGATCTGGATAAACTAGCAAAATGGTCGGAAGAGTGGCAGCTGGGGTTTAAAGCAAAGAAGTGTAAGATCATTCACATAGGGAAGAGAAACCCTGAAGCCAGCTATAGGCTGGGAGGGGAGTTGCTGGCAGTCACAAGGGAAGAAAGAGACTTGGGTGTCATCATCACCAATGACCTGAAATAATCCAAGCAGACCTCTAAAACAGTAGGGAAGGCTAGAGGGATGTTGTGGTGCATTAGTAGGGGTATCACTAGTCGGAAGAGGGAGGTAATAATCCCTCTTTAGAAGATACTGGTTAGGCCCCATCTGGAGTACTGCGTGCAGTACTGGAGGCCACACCTTCACAAGGACATTAACCAAATTGAGGCAGTCCAGAGAAGGGCAGCCAGAATGGTGCAGCAACTGCATCAGAAAACATATGAGGACAGATTAACTGAACTCAGTATGTGTACCCTAGAGCAAAGGGGGGGAGAGAGGTGATATGATTGAAACATGCAAACACCTTAAGGGCGTTAACAAGGTGAAACAGTCTTAACATGTTTCAGTATAAGAAAAATAGCAGGACAAGAGGACACAGCATGAGATTAGAGGGAGGCCGATTAAGGGGTAATGTGAGGAAGTTCTTTTTCACAGAAAGGGTGGTGAATGCATAGAACGGCCTATCTCAGGAGGTGGTGGATATGAATACAGTGCAGGGCTTCAAACAGGCATGGGATAGGCATAAGGGAGCAATACAGATGAGTATGAATAGATAGGCCATTGACAGAGCAAATGCCTGTGGCACATTCATAAGGTAGAAAAAGAAATGGGCAGACTGGATGGGCCTTGCTGTCCTTATCTGCCGTCAACTTCTATGGTTCTATGTAAAAAAGGGAACCACAGATAAGGCTGCTGAACCGGCCATTGAGGTTAAGAAAAAGCGTAAAGAAAAGCACCAGGAAGCGCAACTGGTCCCAACAGCGGTTCCTTCTGCTGAAGAGATCGAGAACGCGATCAGAATTATTCAGTCTTTGCAGTCTCTGGTTCCGGTTGATAAACAGCTGGTTCTGCATACTCCTGGTTAACAAGTCCCCGGTTTAATAGACCAAGGTGGGGAACAGTTTGAGGATATTGGTCTTGCTGAAGAACCAGAGGAGGATTATGGAGATGATAATTATGATGAGCCTATAGAGCCAGACATCTCTCCTGATCCCCACAGGCTGGATTCCCCTAATAAAGGAACTGAGGATTTTTCCTCATACCTTTCTTTTATGAAGCAAGTTGCCCAGTCTCTTGACCTCCCATCCCTTGAGTCTCTGGAAGATGAGGAGGAAGAAGACTATAAGGAAATTATGGATGTTCCTCCATCAAAAAGGCTGCTCCTCCCTCTGCACAAGTCTGAGGAGGCAGACCATGAACATTTTGGAGACTCCCACTTCTGTCCCTCAAACTGATAAGAAAGTGGACAGGAAGTATTGAGTGGATAAGTCTGGGGCAGAATTTTTGTTTGGGCGCCCCAGCCATTAAGGTGTGGTTCATGATGCAGCTTGTGACAAAGTTGGCATCCCACCCCCCTGAGAAAGATTCCAGGAGGATGGACTCAGTAGCAAAAAAGGTTTATTTGGGATCCTCCCTAGCCATTAGGCAGGCATCCTATGTGGCATATTTAGCCAGATATCAAAAATCTGTGTGGTCTACAGTACTAGAAATTGCCAAGTCTGTTCCCCCTCCAATGGCTGCTGACCTGGAGGAAGCAGTTAAGAGGGACATTGAAGCTTTAAAAACCCAGTTTAGGATGGCAGTGGATACAAATGACACTGCATCCAGGCAAATGGCTTCAGCAGTGTCCTTAAGAAGGCTTGCATGGCTGAGAACTACTGATCTCTCACAGGATACACAAAATAAGGCCCTGGATTTTCCCTGTGACCCTGTGTCTCTGTTTGGACAACAAACAGAGGCATATATGAAAAAAATGGATGATTACAAGGCTGCTTTCAAAAGTGCAGCAGTAAAGGAGAGAACTGCCAACCCTCAAAGGTATCATTCTAGGAGTGGCAGGAGCAGGACTCCTTACAGGCCTTATTTTCAGCCCCAAGTCTTTCCCCAGTATCAGCCTAGGGGATACTTTCGGGGCAGAGGCAGGAGGGGCACTGGCTGCACTAGCCCCACTGTCCAGCCAGTAGCTCAATCAAAGCAGACTCCCTGAGCAAAATGTCGAGGTTGCCTCCCCACTACCAGTAGGGGTCAGACTGGCCCACTACTTCCAGGAATGGGAAAACATTACCACAGACAAGTGGGTCCTGGAAGTAGTGGGCCAGGGGTTGGTCCTCACCTTCAAAGCAAAACCAAGGCTAGGGTCAAAGGTTGTCAAGCCTTCTTCCCCATCAGAAACAGCTCTACTGGAAAATGAAGTGTCATCCTTTCTGCTGCTTCAGGCAGTAGAACCAGTCCCTGCCATTCAGAAAGGCAAGGGTCTGTATTCCAGGTACTTCCTTACATTAAAGAAAACGGGAGTGGCGTCCCATTCCGGACCTCAGATACCTGAACAAGCACTTGGCAAAACCAAAGTTCAGGATGATCACTCTATTTACCAATATACCTACTCTAAGACAGGGAGATTGGCTAGCATCCCTGGACCTAAAAGATGCTTATGTCCATATTCCAGTCAGAAGATCTCACAGAAGGTACCTCAGATTCAGGTTGCCATCAGGCCATTCTCAATTCAGAGCAATGCCCTTCGGACTAACATCTGCTGCAAGGGTGTTCACAAAATGCCTAGCTGTCGTGGTGGCACACCTAAGGCGGCTAGGGGTGTCCGTGTTTCCCCTATCTGGATGACTGGCTCATTGTAGGCCAGTCACAGCAACAAATGAGAGAGGAACTCTCAATCACTCAGATCACCTTGTCCTCCTTGGGATTCCTAGTCAATCAAAAGAAGTCTATTTTAGAACCTGTGCAGGTGCTCCAGTTCATAGGGCAGAATTGGATACAAGGACAGGAATGGCTTACCTTCCTCACGACAGGGTGGACAACCTTATTCAGATAGCCAGGTCTTTCTCACTGCATGTTTCCAGACCAGCAAGGCATTTCCTGCAGCTGTTAGGGCACATGGTAGCCTCCACTGTAACCGTCCCAGGAGCCAGGTTTTAGATGAGAGACATTCAGTTTCATCTCAGAGAGTGCTGGTCCCAAAAGAAATACAGGTTACTCACCTGTAACAGGAGTTCTAGGAATGGTATATGTTGTTCATCCACACTTATTGGCAGGTTCCTTGTCGCTTTAAATCTTGCCGAAGGTCTTCAAGTTGGCTCCTCCCACCCACCCGGTGGTAAAACTCGGCTCCGCCCCCATGACGCCAGATCTAGCCCACTGGAAGCCAGGTTGTAAGGCCGGGCCGGGAGGTTGGTGGGTCGTAGGATGAACAACATATACCATTCCTAGAACTCCTGTTACAGGTGAGTAACCTGTATTTAGGGACATGGATATTCAGCAATCCACACTTATTGGCAGACTCCTAGCAGTTCTCCGGGAGGAGGGAGGCAAGGCGCACACCCCCTACTTAGGTATAGAGACTGGAGAACCGAGGCCCCGACCAACATCCCGGCGTGACCCAAGGTCGATGTGGAAGGGGAATCGGTATAGGCCTGCTTCCAGGCAGGAGCCCTGCAGATATCCTGGACAGGCGTATCCTCAGAAGCAACCACCGATGCAGCGGAAGGGCGGGTAAGAAAAGCACTTATCCCTCTGGGAGGCTCCATGCCCACCCACCTATAGTGGAGACCTATGCAGGAGATGACCCACCCGCTCGTCGTCCGCTTGGCTGCAGGTCTGCCAGGTGCGGCTTCAGCGTAGATGACAAACAGCTGGTGAACCTCTCCCAAACTTCAGCCCTACGCTCCCTGGGTAGGTGAGCGTTAAATAGGGTCCCATGGATCCTATACACGGCCTCCGAGGCGTGAATGGGGATGAACCCCTGCAGAGACAATACCCGGTTAGGGAAGACTCCACCACCGCCTATGGAAGGAACTTCGGGTGGGGCGTGGGACACCTTGTCCCTGTGGAAGACCAGATAGGAAGATACAAGGGAGCGCCTGGAACTCACCCCTCCTTCTGGATGGCAGAGTAGCCCCAAGAAGGTGTTCTTCCACAACAGGTGGGGGAACTCGCACCTGTGCAAGGTTCGAACAGCTTGCCCGTGACCTAAGCCCATACCAGCGAAGATCCCACAGAATGGGGATACTCTCCCCCAAAGGGGAGGTGTGATCAAGGCCTTGAAAAGTGACAGATCACTTTTTCTGCGCCACCGACTGCTTTCCGGCCCACGCCCGGAAGACAGGGGTGACCAACAGAAACACCTAGAGGGTCATCAGCCGAAGCCCTAGTTCAAAAGAACGGACCGCAGATGGTCCGGAATGCTCGCCCAGGGAGGGGAGAGGGGCCCAGGCCCTATCCCATCATCAAATGGAGAACTCTTCCAAATGAAGGCGAGCATGTTTGGCAACTTCTAGCAGGATGCCTTGAAAGCGTCGAGGACCTTGCCGAAGGACACAGGGACTAGGCCTGCCGGTGCAAGGATTGAAGGTCCAAATGAAAGACCTTCCCCTGAAAGGAGAGAGATCAGGACCGGGCGGGCTGGAAGCCGCATCGGGAGCCTGGGGCTGAGACTGAGGAGAGCTGGATACCAGAGCTGGCAATCCAGTCTGGGGCTACCAGCATCGCCTGCGCCTAGTCCCTCCTCGCCTTGCCCGTAGGTTAAGGGAAATGCGGGAGAGGCGTGGAAAGGCCTGGGGTCTGCGGCCTCGACGGCATCCCCTACAGCAACCTTGCTGAGGGGCCGGGCATGAAATAGTCTCGGCCTCGTATTCTCCCTGGAGGGAAGGAGGGAGAAGATCCTGTGCTACCTCCAGCAGGGTAGACCACTCGTGAGGCGCAGCCTATGTCCGGCTTAGGGCATCAGCCAGGGCGCTGGAGGCTCCTGCCATCAAATGGCTGGGAAATTGCCTCCGCTGCGTGAAAAACCCAATGCGGAGAACCTCCTTACGCCGAGGTAAGGGGCTTGACCGAACCTGGCGGGGTAGGTAGCACATGGTCGTGGTGTTGTCCGCTGACTTAAAACCACTAGACTCGGACAAATGGAGCGAGCGGTAAGCTAAGCGGACCCCGGAGCTCCAGCGGTAGGAAAGACGCTGACTCCGAGAGGACCAGAGGCGAAGCACTGTATTCCCCTAGATGGGCACCCCTCCCATCCGAGAAGCATCGATCGGAGAAGACCGTCGAACAGGGCGGATCGAACAGGATGTCTCTGCAGGAGCTGGAACGTCCGAGGGGAGGTTCCACTAACTCCTGGGCTGTAGTCACTAACTGGTCCGAGGAATGCAGCACTGTGACCGCTGGGCTGGGCCGGTCCCACTAGGGGACGCATGAACCAGCGGTCCAATAGACCATGCTGGAGCCGGGTTGCCGTGGAGGCTCAGGGAGGTCCCGGCAGGGCACAATTGCCCAGTCAGACCTGACTAGGTAAGGGAGGAAGAACCTCAGCCCTATCCGCCAGGAGCCGAGCTCGGACTCAAGAGTCGAGCCTCGTCCCGAAGAAGCATCACCCGCTAAGACACGAGTTCCAACGTGGCTCCGGTAAAGGGAGACCAGTCTGAGCCTGGAAGGGTCGTAATCAGGCCGCCATCCGGGTGGGGTTACGCCCGGACCACTCAATGCCTCAGAAAGCTGTGAGCAGAGAATGAAGGGCCTGGCCAGGAACTCGTAAGGAGATCCCCCGCTTAGGAAAGGGAGGAGTCTCCCAAGGAACGGACGGAACGAGGAGTAAGTACGTCCTGGAGGCCCAGGAAAGAAGCCACACGCCTCGTCCTGAGGATGGGATGTCTAAGGCAGAGAAACCATCCAGGCGTGCAGAAGGATGGGGCGCAAGCCCCCCATCCGTTTGAGACCAGGAATACCTGGACATAAACCCAGGATCAGAAGGAGGGTCCACAACCTTCCTGATCGCCTCTAATTTGAGGGCCAGGCAAGTCAGCTCAGCGGGCTGTGGACCCAAGATCCCCGTGGGGCAATGGCTGAAAAAGGGGGAAGCTGCTCGCAACCCGCAACAGGACCAACCCTTAGCACCACCCAAGAGGAAGAGATGCGGAGCCGTCCCCCCATGGAGAAACCTGGGCAGGGACGACTGGGCCGGGGACAGCACCCCTTAGCCCATCACTGAACAGGTTTGGCGGAGGAAGAGGCCGAGGGAGCTCTCGGATCCTTACCTCCCTGCTTCCTTTTGGAGGAAGACGCTGGTCTGGTGACAGGCCGCCCAGCGCATGCCTGCTGGCCCTCGTGTTGGGCCGGCCAAGCCGCAGGGGCCGGGGGGCAAAGGGGCTTACGCAAAGGCTGCCGGCTGCCCTTGACCCTCTGGGTGGGAATGACCAAGTCCGGAGTGGCATCGGACTTCTCGGACCTCTGGAGGTGTCCCTTCGCTCCAGGGCCGAAAAGGTCAGTCCCCAAAAAGGGGATGTCCGCTAACTTGTGCTGGGTTTCCAAAGAGGAGGAGGATAACCTCAGCCACGCCCTCCGGTGCATGGCCACCGCGGCCGCCACTGATCTGGCACAGGAGTCGCCCAGATACAGAGCTGTCTGGAGCTGCTGTTTCGCCACCGCCCTACCCTGGTCCCACACCCGTCGGACCGTGGTCCGCAGGTCGGCCGGGAGATGAGGGAGGACCTCATCCAGGGAGCCCAAGAGGGCGTGGGAGAAATGTGCCATCAGTGCTGCCGAGCTGGCCTGACGGAGGCCTAGGGAGGACGCAGCGTAAACCTTGCGCCCAACATAGTCCATCCTCTTGGACTCCTTGTCAGGGGGCCTATCCACATCCCTAGCGCTTCCAGAACATTGGAAAACATTGTCAGTGACTACCCCTCAGCCGAGGGGTGTTCCGGAAACGGGTAGAGAACCGACAGGGACAGGGTACTTTCCTGGCCACCCTGGCCAAGGTGCAGGGCAGGAAGTAGGCCTCCCCAGAGCTCAAGGCTGGGCCCACGATTGCCTCAGCCACTGGGAAGGCCTCCGAGGGTGAACCCCCTTGGTCTAGAATCTCTGTAAGGGGCCCGTTTGGAAACGGGCTCGAGCTGCATCCCGGTGAATTCCGAGATGAGCTGAAGCAGACCCATAAAGGACGATGGGCTGTCATCCACAGAATGTTCCGTGGAAGACCATGAGTCCTCCCTGCTAGGAAACATAGAGGAGTCGATTTGGGGCTCCGAGGGGTCTGCAAAAAGCTGTCAGAGGTCCGAAGTCTCTTCGCCGAGGGCGGGCGGGAGTGAGGGAACAGATAACCTGTGGGACAGGTCATGGCCCGGCCTGGGTTCCACCGAGGACGTTGGGGCAGCAGGGATCGGACGAGCAACTGGCCCCGGAGAGGGCACCTCGACCGCCTCGAGCGGCTGCTTACTAGCTGGAGAATGAATCGGGGTCGATTGATTCCCGGACACCAACAGCTGCTGCCACATAAACTCCTTGTAACGTCGACGCCAACGGCATCGAAGCCACTCCTCATCCGAGGAGGGGGACGAGGAAGAACGGCAAAGCCATGACTGTGCCCGACCGGAACGCCGAGGTCGGTGAGGCGGGACCGAGAGGAGGATCGAGACCGAGACCAATCCTCGGGGAACCGTGAGGCGGGCCTGGGAAGGAACGGGTGTGCCCACCTTCCTTCGGCTCGGAAGAAAGGGCAGAGGACTGTCGACCCGAAGGTACAGGCAGAACCTCAGCCTCCGCCGGGGAAACCGGCGAGGGGATGGCAGCACCAGCAGAAGACAGCCCAGATGACGGGTCGAGAAACTCTACAACATCGACAGGAGTCCTGGCCGGCTGACCTGACGGGGGTACCGTGAGGCCAGCGGCCGAAGCCGCATCCTCGACCGAGGTCGAACGTTGGCCGGCAGGGGAGGGGAACTCTCCCGCCTCCCCTCCGTGTCGACAAAGGATTTAGCCTGCAACTCCTTGGACTTGGGCCGAGAGGCAGGTCCCAAAGGTCCCTCTCCCTTCAAGGAAAGGGACTGTCGAAGCTCCTTGAACGAAGCTGTATGAGGAGAACTCAAGGAGAGCAGGATAAGTGCCGCGACCGAGGAAGAGGGAGGGGCAGCCGCCCCATCCCTGGAGGAAAGAAGATCGAGCTGCTCAGCCGAGACAGCCGATGCAGACACTGCCCAACGAGTCTCCGAGGAATTTTCCGAGGCGGGAAAAACTACCAGTCGCCCGGACCCCGAACGGGCTGCGCGAACCTCCAGAGAGCTGGCTGAAAGGGCACAACAAAATTCGCAAAGTTGAGGATTGTGATCCAAGTCAAGGCAGTAAACGCACGTGGAGTGCGAGTCTCTCCTGGAGGAAATAGAATCGGGCACCTCCCTGAGCCGAAAACGAATGGGCCATCGCCACAGCGAAGAAAAAAGATCGAAGTTTCAGAAAACTTCCAATTGATTTCGAAGACCGAAAATTCCAGGAACCAGTCGAAAACGCAGAGCGCTAAGGAAGGAACCTGAGCTTCCAAGCGGTAAGGAAGATCTGGCGTCGTGGGGCGGAGCCGAGAGTTTTACCACCCGGGTGGGTGGGAGGCGCCAGCTTGAAGACCTTCCAGCAAGATTTAAAGCGGCAAGGAACCTGCCAATAAGTGTGGATGAACAACATATCCATGTCCCTAGAAAGACTCCTTATCAAAACAGGTCCCAGTCATGGCCACCCTTATTCAAGCTTTGCAGTGGTGGCAGGTGAGGGAACACTTCCAAGACATGAGGTACCTTTCCTATAGCAGTCCCCTTCTCCGGTGCTTAACAGAGATTCTTCCCTTCTAGGGTGGGGAGCACATCTAGGTGATCATACTGCCCACGGCATGTGGGGGAAGCAGGAATCCCTTCTGCACATCAATCTACTGGATCTCAGAGCAGTTTTTCTGACCTTCAGTCCTTTGCCACTCAGGTGGTAGGAAAGGTGGTACGGGTCAGAACAGACAACACAACCACCATGTACTACATAAACAAACAAGGGGGCACAAGGTCAATCCCTCTTTGCACAGAAACTATGAAAACTTGGACACTAGCATACTCTCTGAAGGTGTTCCTTTCAGTTGTTCATCTCCCGGGCAAGGACAATGTCCTGACGGATGCCCTCAGCAGAATAAACCAGAATCACCACGAATGGTCACTGAACAGGCAGGTCTTACAGACCATTTTGTGGAGGTGGGGCACCCCAGAAGTGGATCTCTTTGCAGCCCAGACAATTGCCAGCTCCCAGAATATTGCTACAGACCCCCCAGCAGGAGCACAATCCCTTTGGATGCACTCCTGTATGCATTCCCTCTACTACTGAAAGTATTGAACAAGCTCAGGCTTCAACCAGCTTCAATGATTCTCATTGACCCAGACTAGGCCAGGCAGCCTTGGTACTCCATACTTCTCTCAGTGTCAATAGCCAAGCCAATCAATCTTCCCAGGAGGTACAGTCTACTGACCTCCTCTCAGGGCAGAATCATGTACCCCAACTTATTATCCCTTGGACTCAAGGCATGGCTGTTGAGTACCTAGAGTATGTGGACTTGCATCCTTCAGAAGGGGTTATGGACATACTGAGGGTTTCCAGAAAACCCTCCACTAAGAAAAGATACGCCTCTAAATGGAAAAGATTTTCTTTCTGGTGCCAGGGCAGAGGCCTGGATCATTCTCAAGCTAACATTTCTGTTGTCTTGGACTATATGACTCATTTGCACTCCACAGGTTTAACTGTTTCCACTCTGAGGGTACATTTAGAAGCTGTTTCAGCTTATTTATTGGCAGGGAACGCTTCTTCCACCTGTTTGGCTTCAAAGCCAGTGTTCAAAAAATTCTTCAAAGGGCTGCTACACTTACACCTACCACACAAGGGAGCCCACTCCCATGTGGGATTTGAATATTTGCATTGCTCGGCTCTTGCAGCCTCCATTCGAACCCTTGTCATCAGCAGACCAGAAATATGTGTTGGTAAAATGTATTTCTGGTTGCCATTACCTCTGCCAGGATGATCAGTGGACTCCAGGCTTTATCCACAGAGCCAGGATATCTTGCAGTTCATAGGGACAAGATAATCCTTAGGACCAACAGAAAGTTTTTGCCTAAGGTGGTATTAGATTTCCACCTTAACCAGTCATTTACCTTACCAGTCTTCTTTACAGGTCATTCCACTTCAGGTGAACGTAGGCTTCACAGCCTTAATATAAAAAGGGCAGTCAGTTACCATCTCGACCACACAGAGGGTCACAGACAGAACCAAACCCAGCTGTTCCTTACATTTGAAGAGGTAGGAAAAGGAAAACATGCCACAAAACGATTCATTGCCAGATGGATTGTAACCTGTATCCAGTTCTGTTATAGCAAAGTGGGTAAGGAACCATCTGCAGGCCTCAGGGCCCATTCAACTAGGGGTACTGCAGCCTCCCTAGCAGCTGCTAGAGACATTCCCCTAGTAGATATCAACAAAGCTGCAACTTGGAAAACAGTCCACACATTTACAAAGCATTATTGTTTGGACGTCCAAGCCAGAGGTGATGCCAGGTTTGGCACAGCTGTCCTGCAGAGCTTGTTTCCTAAATAGATTATATATAGGCCCACCTCCAAAGGCACTGCTTGGTAATCTGAATTAGTCAGAATACAGTAAGATTTCCAGAGGTTTGAAGAAAAAATTACTCGACTTAGTAATCTTGTTTCTTCTAGGGGAATCTTACTGTATTCTGAGCTCCCTTCCTTCCTCCCCTTCTGATACCTGTGGTCACTGCATTACAGCTGAGCTACAGTTGTTGCAAACCTGGGGAGCATATACTGTTTTGGGATGCCTGGGTTTTTTGAAAGTATTTGAAACGGGTAATTCCCTCTTATTTTTCTCCTGCCATTTCTGATGCAAGGAAATTCTTATGATTGTTAATATTATTACTGTTATTATTATTATTATTATTCTGCATTAAGAGGAAACTGCTTAGTGAATGCTTCATAAGAATCTGATGGTTAGAGATTGTTTACCAGGAACAGTGGTTTGAAAACCGAGCTTGAGCCTAGCATTCCATCATTTGTATAGATTCTATTAACCATTTCAGCTCCGGGGCAGTCCTATGGTGAGACTATACTGCATTAGTCAGAATACAGTAAGATTCCCTTGGAAGAAACAAGAGTACTAAGGTGAGTAGTTTTTTCTCCCCCCTCCTTCGGGTGATGAGTGACAATACTGCCTGCTCTCACATGCTGCTTCTCCTGTGATGCCTCAAACAGCATCTGTACTCAGGTTGCCATATCCCCTCCTGTGTGCCTGGTTTGGTCTTGGTCGCTTTGGTCCCTGATTATAGTATTGAATCTTTGCCCAGCTATCTGCAGAGAGTGTTCTCTTGTATTTTTTAATGTCTGTCTGAAACACAAATGCATCCCATATATTAGACATGGGTCTGCAGGGCTTGGCTGAGGATCTTGACTTTCACGGCAGACACTCAGCACAAATTGGCGGACATTCCTTTCCTGGGTACCGATTTGTTCGGTCCAGGAGTTGATGGTCACCTTTAACGCATCAAGAAGTCTAATGCCACCTTGGACTCTGCTGCTTCCACACAAAAGGAATCTCAGGGTTCCAAAAAGCAGAAGTGTAAGCCCTTTCAGTCTTCTGCCACTGCGGCCAAGCAGCTCCAGTACCAAGGGGGGTGGCAGCAGCAGCAGACTCAATCTTGGCACCCTCTGCCTAAGTCAGGGGCTTCGGTGGCCCATAAGCCTGGAGGGAAAGGTCCCGGCAGTTCCTCGGCTGGACCCTCCTCCTCCAAGCCTGCACAGTGATGGGATGGGGGTTGCCAACCCCATACCCATCACGCCCACTCTGGGTCCTCCCATGGGGGGCCGGCTCCACACTTCCTTTCCACCTGGTCCGCTGTCACAATTGACAGGTGGGTCTTGGAAGTGGTTGGCCAGGGGCTGCCTCTGGAATTCGACCCACCAAGCCAAGCTGGCGCTCCACGGCAGGAAAAGATATCCATGCACACTCAGTCATCTTTCCGAGACGACATCACCTGACTCTTCCATAGGGAGGTAGTGGTCAGAGTCGCAGATCCTCCTGTCAACTCTAGGTTTATTTCCAGGTACTTTCTGGTCCTGAAACGGACAGGGGGCTGGCACCCCATTCTAGATCTGCATGACCTGAACCAGTTTCTCGGGTCTCACACCTTCAGGATGGTAACTCTGTTTCAGGTCATACCATCTTTCGAGCAGAACATGTGGTTTTGCTCCTTGAATCTGCAGGATGCATTCTTCCATGTCCCGATCCGTCTGTCTCACCGGAGGTTCCTCCCTTCAGGGCAGAGGAAACCCTATACGAGTTCCAACCCGTACTGTTCAGTCTGTCATCAGCCCCCAGGGTCTTCACCAAATGCAAAGCAGTGGTGGCAGCCCATCTTTGGCATTGAGGGGTCAGAGTGTACACCTATCAGGACGATTGGCTTATAGCAGGTCCATCCAGACTGGAAGTGGAACGGTCCAGGCCCTCCAAACCTGCATCGACCTTGGCCTCCTGGTCAACGAGGCCGAGTCGGAACTCATGGCTTCGCAGGTGATCTGCTTCATCGTGGCAAAGCTCACCTCTTGCTGAGCCAGGGCCAGGCTCCCAGCAGACAGGGCAGAGGGTCTCTCCTCCTTTGCCCGATCATTTCTGGTTGGGCACTTGCACCCTGCCGGGACTCCCTGCAACTTCTAGGTTACATGGCAGCCTGCACCTCCGTGGTCCGATGGGCCCGGTGGCGTATGCGCCCCCTTCAGTGGGAGCTGGCCAGCCAATGGACTCAGCGACTAGGTCATTTTGACCAGCTAGTCACTGACCCAGAAGATGTGGGACACTCTCCAATAATGGACCATCCTAGAGCATCCGCAGGAAGGAATTCTGTTTGTCTGCCCCGAGCCAACGGTCATCCTGATGACCAACACCCCTCTCATGGGCTGCGGTGCCCACATGGGGGATCACAGAGTCCATGGGCTCTGGACCCCTGAGGAATCCCAATGCCACATTAACCTGCTGGAGCTCTGAGCAGTTCGGCTGGTGCTGACTGCATTCACTCCGTTCTTTCGGGGTTAAGTTCAGACAGACAGCAGCACGACCATGTACTATCTCAAAAAACAGTTCTGCACACACTCCCGGCCTCTGTGCAGGGAAGCTCTCCGCATCTGGATCCTCGTGAGCCAACTAGAGGTGGATCTCCTAGCCATTCATGTGGCAGGAGCCTCAAATCAACTGGCATGTGCCCTCAGCCACATGGGAGAGGCATGTCATGAGTGGTCTCTCCATCCAGAGGTACTACGCAGCCTGTTCTCCCAGTGGGGCACCCCACAGGTGGACCTGTTTGCCTCCAAGGAGAACGCAAAGCTGAGGCTGTTTTGTGCCCGCCCCCCCCTCAACAGGGCTCGCTGCAGGGGGATTCCTTCTCAAGGCCGTGGACCCCAGGCCTCTTTTATGCCTCTCCTCCACTTTCCTTGATCCAAAGGGTGCTTCTCAAGGTCAAGAGGGATAAGGTGCAGGTGATCCTGGTGGCTCCAGACCTGCCCCGCCAGTTTTGGTACCCAATCTCCTCAGCCTCAGCATCAGGCTCCCGCGGTGTCTTCCAGCATGCCCGAACCTGCTCTCAGTCAGTCAGAAGAAGGTCCTCCACCCGGCCCTTCAATCCCTGCCCCTGACAGCCTGGTTCCTGAGTGGCTAGAGTTCCAGGCTTTGGGTCTCTCTGAAGATATCCTCACCATAGTTGAGGCATCTAGGAAGCAATCAACCAGGAAGTGCTGTGCTTTAGAGTGGAAAAGATTCTCCATTTGGTGTCAGGGCAAGGGCCTGGACCCTTTGTCCTGTCTGGTGGTCAGCATTCTCGACTACCTTTGGTCTCTCTCCAAAGGGGGTCTTCAGTCTATGACCCTTAAGGTGCATCTGGCAGCCATCTCTGCTTACTGGGCGTGGGCCAGTCAGCAGATGGTGGCACAAGAGAAGGTGGTCTAGCATTTCTTCAAAGGCCTCGACCATATTTCCCCTCCAGTGCGTGAACCACCACCACCGTGGGATCTACTGCTGGTACTGGCAAAGCTCATGGGCAAACCATTTGAATCAATGCACAGGAGTGAGATGTCACACCTGTCGTGGAAGACCACCTTCCCGGTGGCTATCACATCAGCCAGAAGGATTGGGGAATGCTTTCTGAGTCTCTCTATGTGGTCTTCCATAGTGACAAAGTTTTCCTGTGCCCCAACTCGAAGTTCCTTCCAAAGGTTGTGTCTGAGTTTCACCTGAACCAGGTGATGACTCTGGCAGTGTATTACTCCAGTCACACCTCGGAGGCCAAGTACAGGCTCCATATTTTGGACCTGAGACGAGCGCCTTCTTATTATAAAGCGCGCATGGTTGAAGTTCAGGGAGAGGTTTGCCATCTGTTTATGATCTACGCTGAAGCCGCACCTGGCAGACCTGCAGCCAAGTTGACGATTGGCAGGTGGATCACATCCTACATTGATCTCTACTATAGGTTGGCGGGTAGGGAGCCTCCCGTAGAGCTAAGGGCTCATTCCACCCGCCATACCGCTGTGTCAGTGGCTGCTTCTAGGGATGTCCCTATCCAGGAAATCTGCAGGGCTGCTACTTGGAAGTCAACAAACACCTTCATTTCCCATTATCACATTGAACTTGAGTCATGCCAGGATGCTGATTTTTGGGGCCTCAGTTCTCCAATCTCTGTTCCCTAAGTAGGGTGTGTGCGCCTTGCCTCCCTCCTCCCAGAGAACTGCTAGGGAGTCTGCCAACAAGTGTGAATAAGAACAACATATCCACATCCCTAGAAACCCAGGTTACTCACCTGTAACAGTAGATCTTCCACGGAATGGTCTCTTGCAGTAAGTCATTACTGTAAGATTCAGGGGAGAAAGGAGGAGGTGCTACTTCACTGAGAGGGTGGTGGAGCCATGGAATGCACTGCCTAGGGGGCTGGTGGAGGCAGAGACAGTGGAGGGGTTCAAGAGGGGGTGGGACAGGTACAGGGGAAGGGTTCTGGAAGCAAAATCCAATGCAGCAAGAATATCCAGAACTGGGAAGGGAGAAGCCAGAGAAGGCGAGGGGGACAGCAAGGTCAGCACCCAGGGTGGGGGCTGACCAAACGAGCAGACACGAAAGACCGTTAGGCCTATTCTGCTAGCATTTTAGTATGTTAGTATTACTTCTGAGAGTTCCCGATCGGTGGCGCTCTAACACAACAGTTTTCTTCTAGCAGTCTCCACACCAGGGACCACCTACACGACCTCACTTCCTCGGCTGTGCCTATAAAAGTGGGTGGTCCCTGGTAGTCTCCGTTCATTTTCCCGCCGGCTTCAGCTCTGACAGCAGCTTACTCTTCTGCCAGCAGTCTACGATGTGGATTGAACCCATAGCTTGGGGTGCCTGGGCTTTATACACAGCACCATATTCCTGTGCTCGACCAAGAGCTTTACAATGGATATTTCCCTGTTACAGACCTGGGGTGCTCGATCAAAGGGCGCTAAAACCTCTTGAGTCCTCTTCAAGAAGCAAAACATGGAAGGAAATACCTTCACCTAAAGTTCTGCCTGACCGCCCTTCAACAGTCATATCTCCTAAACATGTATCATCAAGAAAACATTCTTTGTCGACGGGCAATATCTCCCCTGTCGACAGCAGGCACTTCTTCATCAAAAGAACATACAAGTTCAAATTCACATAGAAAAGAACGTTCATCATTGACGGGACGTCACTGCTTAGCTCCCCCGTGGATGATGGAGGTCCTGCTGCATTCATCATCGACGGGGCACACTCCCCCGTCAATGAGAGGACTCCACAAGACATCTTCATTGACAAGAACACCCCTTCCATCTATGGACCACACTCTACTTGCTTCATTGTCGACGGGGCTACCTCCCCGTTGATGGGACATGCTCCTAAACCTCCATTGTCGACGAGACATATGCCATCATCGGTGGAGCATGCATTTGCCTTCTCATCGTCGACTACACACTTTCTATCATCGATGGAGCATGTCCCTACTGTTCTATTGTCAACAAAGAGCATCCCACCATCGATGGAACATGCACTGACTTCCCCATTGTTGACGAGGAGTATTCCACCATCGACTGAGCATGCATTCACTTATCCCTCATCAATAAGACACATTACAATGTCAACGGGGTATGCTTTTATTCCTGTTCCGTCGACGGAACTGATCCCACCATCGATGGAGCAGCTCCTACGTCACAGAACAGCAACTTTACCAGCATATAATACATTTATGGAAGATCCTTATAAAAATGTAACCATGAAAAACCATGAAATATTTTATAAAAATTTATTAAAAGATACTTATGGGGCTGCATCACTACAAAATAAAGGATCATATACTACGGAACGTAGAGGCAAACCAGCCTCATTTGCACTCATGCAGGTGCTCATACACCAGTCCGTGATGAACAAAATGTTCAAATAGGTACTGGATCACATTATCAGGAGGCACAAATTGATCCCCCGACTTCAAGCACACAGAGCTCAAAACCTGCTTATATAGCAATTCCATCCTCACAAGTGCCAAACATAGAAGAAATTGTAAATAAAGTGTTGAATTCTATGGGTTTTTATTATACATCCACACCATTAAAAAACCCTCAATCACAGACTGTGTCTTCACCGCCATCAAAACAGGCACACACAGAGCTAGAATGCTCGTCAATTCTGCCTTCTCATGAATATTCTGAGGAATATTTATCAGATTCTCATTTAATTTTGGAACCTTCCAAAGACACAAATTATGATGGTTCCCCTACTAGAAGAGGGTCTGAGTCCCCATATTCTGTACCGTCATACTGGGACGAAGAAATATTGCAACCACTAAAGGTCATTTCCCCACTGGATGACCCCTCATTCCCAGAAATGATGGTACAAATACAAAAAACTGGGGTTTACCACAACAGAACAAGACAGAGTAAGTAAAGATATGGCTGAATATCCTGACATCCCGGAAGAACCTATCCGGGCAGTCCCTCCTTTTATACCAACGTTGAGAAATGCTATTACTGAAACATGGAGTCAACCCATAGCTGCACAGGAGATACCTAGAAAAGCGCATAGGCTTTATCAGACTTCTCTTGATTATCAGTATTTAACAGTTATTCCCACTGCGGATTCTGTGGTTATTGCAGCCGCTCACGACTGCACTGGCAAACCTAAACATACAAGTACAGTACCTCCCAAGAAAGACTCTAAATGTTTTAATTATATGGGGAAGAAAGTGTTTGCTCTAAACACATTAAATATTAGAATACTTAATTACATGGGACACATGCTGAAATTCCAGTGTACGGTGGGTACCTCTGTTGGGGACATTATAAGTAAACTGCCTACATCCTCTGAAAAAGAGCAACTCACATCAATGATAAACACACTTACTTCCCTCTCTCGACATTTATTAAGATCAGGATATGACATTGCTGGCGCTTTGACTAGAGCCTCTGCAGTCTGTATTCTTATACGCTGTCAGGCATGGCTCTGACTCTCAGGGGTAGCACCTGATATTCAACAAAAAGTGGCTAATGCCCCTTTTTCTGGTGACTATCTCCTTGGCTCAGGGGCACAAACAATACTGGACAACCTACAAGCCTCAGGCAGTCAACTGAAAACAGTAAAATATATGTACCATAAACCACGTCCTCAGTATAATTATTCATACAAAACTGGAAATTACTATAACCAAAGAGGAAACCTGAAAGGCAAAGAACGAATGACAAGGAACATGCAAACCGACCCGTGACCACTCCTTAGGATGGCCGGGTGCCTCTTCCTCTCATTAAAAACATCAGACTATGCCCCAGTCTCCTCTTCTAGGCCTCGGAGACCTTTTTCTGGGGGCTTTGATTTGAAATTATACTGAGGCCTTGCCCATGAGGCTTTATACATCTAGCCACTTTTTGAGGTATCACTGTTACAGGCCATTACGGTCATTTCATCGGGATGCCTCTCGGCCTGTTGTGCGCCAGACCCTCATGTTCCTTCCACGAACAGAGCCTACTACTGCTCACGTGCTGAGAAAAAAAAAAAACAATATCTTGATAATATTATGAATTATAATATTCTTAGCAAACTTTTAGTGCTACATGTGGTCTTCACCTGGGCATAGATAAAGGCCACAGAAACTATGGTGAGTACATATATATTATAAACTCATGATTTGCAATTATCCAGATCATTATTTAAACTTCTGTTCGCCCAACAGCATAAATAAAGGACCCACCATACTAACATTTCAGGTTTACACCTAACAAGGCTGCAGGCCCTAGCATACTCGGGACCCCCCTTGCAAATGAGATTACTAATGCACAATAGAACTGACTACATCATTCTGTGGCATTCTATGTCTTTACCCTAAAACAGGTACAATATTGACTACAACAATACTACTGACTCTAAGAGCCATTGGAGTCCATTATGAAATACATTGTTTTGTTTCACATCATTGTTTGCTACTTATGTAACCTATGTATCCAAAATGGATACAATTCTCTAATGACCTGACAGACATTGGGGGAGAATATACATTGTAGCACTACAAAATAATAACATTGTATTATTTGGGTTATTGTTCAAAACTCAGAACCCAATAGTTTTGGCATATACTGGCTTTTCCAGTGCATGCCACTGAGGAGCTACCAGTCACTCCATTACATGGCTGAATTTCTTCTGATTTATTACAGTATCTGATATGCCATACCCTGATCAGGTTTACATCTGCTTAACTCATCTGGCGAGGCCCAGTAATAGCCAGTCTGGCTTGCCTTTCAGCCATAACCCTATAACGAATACTATAATGGAGTACTTACAGATAAAATACAAAATTTTCTTTATTTGGTAATATATTGCTCCCAACACCTACTGGTCCTAAGACTACACTATATGTACGTCAGAATGCCATATCTGGCCACCCCACTGCCATATAACTGCTTGGGAATCTCCCAGAAGTAATGACTTACTGCAAGAGACCATTCCGTGGAAGATAGATCAGTTACGCAAAGACTTTTGCCGTAACAGTAGATCTTCTAGGAATGTCTCTTGCAGTAAGTAACTTTTCTCCCCCTGACCCCCTGCCATTCTGTAATAGGGAAAACGATGTAGGGTCCGGAGGCTTGACACTGGTCCCTCGTCCCACGCTCACAAGCTGGAAACCGCGGGAACGGAGATCACCAGGGACCACCCACTCTTATAGGCACAGCTCAGGAAGTGAGGTTGTGTGGGTGGTCCCTGGTGTGGAGACGGCTAGAAGAAAACTGCCATGTAAGAGCGCCACCTATTGGGAACTCCCAGAAGTAATGACTTACTGCAAGGGGCATTCCTAGAAGACCTACTGTTATGGCAAAAGTCTTTGTGTAACTGATCTTTCTAGGAGAGTTATTATGTTGTTCATCCACAATGATCCACCTGACCTCCCCGGCTTCAACGCACAACCTCTGCTTCCAGCGGGCAAGGGGTGGAGTTGAGGCATATACCACCCGGGTGGATGGGAGAAGCCAGCTTTTAGATCTTCTGGCAAGATTCTTAAAGGGAAAGGACATGCCGACAAGTGTGGATGAACAACATATACTACTCCTAGAACTAGTGTTACAGGTGAGTAACCTTTGTTTACCTGCTATTTACCCGCAAACTCCTTGTAATCTCCCGGGTCGCACCTGAAAATAGGCATATGACTATCTAGTGTGCTTACCTGGTTATGAAAAGCTAAATAAATAAATAGTACTTTGAAAGAGTTTACTTGGAATTAAGGTTAGACTGATGGGTCTATAGTTGTGTGTGTCCAATATTTTTTTTGTTTTGTTATAAATTGGTGTTATTTCAGCCTTAATATGTTCTTCTGGTAACTTGGATGTATTTAGTGATGTCTCAAAAATATATTTTAGTGGTAGAGCAACCTCATTACACATGATTTTCAGCATCCTATTGGTCATTTTATCTGGTCCTGGTGATGAATCTGGTTAAATTTTATTAATTTGATATATAATTGATTTCAGTTTTTTTCTGTTGATTATTTTTTATATCTGTTTATTTTATCTGCAAATACAGAACGCAAATGATTACAGTATGTGCTATGTCCATTGGGTCTGTAATGGTGGAGTTATTTATTGAGAATGGTCCAATGGTACTTTATGTTTCTGTAAGCAAATTTAAATAACTGAAGAATGATTTGTTGTTTGTTCGCTGTTCTTGCTATTTTTAATTCCATTTCACATTTTACTTGTTTTATTGCACATTTGCATTTCTTTGTTATGTTTGTATTTCTGTCAGAAATGTTCTGGCTTGTTTTTCAGATATGTTCTGTAAGTTCTATTCTTTTTAGTTATCAATTGTTTAAACTTTTTAGTTAACCATTTTGGTTTGGTGCCATTTTCCCTATATTTTTTTTTTTGCTTCGCAGAATGTATTTTAAAGAAAATATTTCTGTTATGTTTTTTAATGCCTGCTACAGTTTTTCTGCTGTCTTATTTTGTAATGTGGTTTCCCAGTTGATTTTCCATAGTACCGACATTATTGCATTTATATTCACTTTTTCATATATAGTAGATATAGTTCTGTTATGCCCTTTATGAGTTTGGTATTCCGTGTTTACTATGAAGGAAACAGAGTTACGGTTACTTCCTAAGAGAGGTGGACCTGTAATGCACGTGTCTATGTTGATAGTCTCCAATGCTTTAACTACATCTAATACGTCTTCTCCTCCTGTTATGTGTTGATTTAATCTTAACTGCTCAGTGATGTTAAGAAGACTTTTTCCTGTAGTGGAGATAGCTGTGTTATGTGTCCAGTCAATATCTCTAATATTTATATATCCCAGAAATATAGTAACACCCATATTACAAGCATTTTCAATTTCGGTTAAAATATCTGAGGTTTTTACTGTTGAATCTGACAGTCTGTAACAAATGCCAGTTATTAGCGGATTATTGTTGTGATTTGTGATTTTGATCAATAAGGATTATGTGAATTGTGTTGATTTTATCAGTTATTTTTACTGTTTTTATAATTTCTTGAAAAAAAATATATATATATTGCTGTACCACTACCCCATTTTGACGGTCTGTCTCTGTAGTATAGATTGTATCCTTTTATTTTCTTTCCCCCCATACGTTTGTTGAATTCTACCAGGTTTTTGTTACGGTGATGAGATTGTAGTTATTTGTGTGTGTGTGGGTGCCTGTAGAGCCTCCATTTTGTAGCTAATCATCTTATGACAAGTCTGATGGAATTTCTTCTTTTGAATGTAGTACAATGTTTTTTAAATTGATTGCAGAATTTATTTTTAGTATAACTTTCACTTTTTGTTCTAGTTCTGATTTGCCCAACCTCACCGAAACTGTCAGAACCGGAAAAGTCTATACACACACACACACAGAATCGGCACATGCACACACTGAAATCTGTACACATGCAGCACTGTTGGCTGTTGATAGAAAGTAATGCTGTTACTAGAGAATAGTTCTTACTGTACAGTAAGATGAAGACCCTTATGGTGACCATTAGTGTACCTGGATGAAGCTAGTAGATGCTGTGACGGAGATCCCTTTACAAACAGTCTTGAAAGTCTTATTATAACATTCATGCTTTGGGATGTAGGATTCAGCGCTGCTTTTAGCACTAGAAGTGCAGCAATGGGACAGGAGAAAAATCTAAACATCTGAGAACACCTGGAGTCTCATTAAGTGCTATTGATGTTGAAGTTCGATATTTGCTGTGGATTTTAGCCCACCTGACATGGTCTGGCCCAAGGGACAGCCAAGCTAACATCAGGATAAGCTTCCTCTTTTGAAATTATTGCTGGCATTAACTTCAGCGGGTTTGTGAAATATTCTAGGCTTCTGCAAGAAGTGTTTTATTTCCTGTGAGTTTGAACTAACTCGAAGAATTCAAATGCAGTAGTGCAATCAGCTGTACTTCAGTTAGAATAAGAAACTAATGAAACAGTGTATTTTAATTACACTACACTAAACTTAGTTATTTGATTCTGGTATGTCTCCCCATATTCTGTTCTCCAGCTATTCTGCACTATTGTAAGTAGGGCAGTACAAAGTAAGCCAGCTTTTACTTACTCCTCCGTTACACCTTTTGGGAAGCTTTTACTCCAAGGTAAAGTGCAGTTTGGTTAACTGTAATTGTTTCTCTTGTGTACCTGAATGAATTCGCAGTTTAAGAAGGAAATCCCATCAATAGGCTCCAAGTGACAGGGCCTATTTAAAGAATTCCCCTGCCTGTGTGGTATGCCAGCTGTGCCTTGAATCTAACTGTTCCTGTGGTCCCCAAAGTTATACCCAGAAAAGGAAAAAACAGTCACTTTGTTCTGCAAATGTTAAGCTGTGAGATTCATGGGTTGTTCTGATCTGTAAATTAAATGTGAACGTCACTGTGCAGGACTGCACATCTTTTAACTGTAGCAAAAAACAGAATGCCTAACCGAACAAACCAAATTCAGAACAAAAGTATTACCAATGGTGTGTGAAGCATGTGAAAAAAGTTCTTTTGTCCTCTTAAATATGTTTAACAAAAAAGAGGGTTATTTTGCCCATAACCACACAGCAGGAGGAAAAAAAAAACCAAGTAGCTCGGAGTGCGGTAGAGACATTAATCCGGCAGGAATAAAAATACCTAGTTGAAGTCTTCCAGTGCTTTTTGGGTTTATTGTAGTTGCAAGAAGCCCTATCATATAGAAGTAATAATTAAAAGTTGTTGTTACTTAGCTGTTTTAACAGAATAATTTATGTGGTGGTGGTGAGCGTTCATGGTCGCATAGGGACAAAAAAATGATCAAAAGTGAAAAGACAGAAATGAAAGCAGAGGTGTGACCATCTGGAGCTGTGTAGGCTCTGCCTTTTTTCAGTGTAGTTATTTCCATAGCTAAAAAGAGATTACTGTGCCACCCCCTTCACAGAGTGACCCACCCTGAGAACCAGTCAGCTGTGTCCAGGCTCACTACTGTGTGTGACCCCGTTGCAGGAAGTAACCTTGGTGTGTAAGCATGTGTCATCTAGTAGCAAGGATCTGAACAGCTTTTGTAGCTGCACTTTGTGTTTGTTTGACTTGTTAAGAAAAAGACGCAGCCTGGAATTTGGATTCACTGCGTCATGGACAACAGAAGAAGGCCTTTAATTTGTTAAGCGGCTGCTTTGATTTTGCCAGACAGTTCAAGAAAATGCAGTGTTTTTTTTTTCTTTCAACACAATGTGCAGACACTTCTGTGAAACAGAGAGCAGAGTATTATTGATATAACAATCTCCTGCGTACTGAGGGCACCCTGTCTCCCAAAAAAATCTCTACATTTCTATTTATCCCAAACTGTTTCTGTGATTGGCAGGAACAACACATGAATTGCTTTGATTTTATTTAGGCAGTCTGAAACGGGGTTGCATGTTGAGTACAGAGAACATACATTTCGTATATGAGAAGAAAAGTAAAACATGGAGCAAAAAGAAAACAGCACAACAGGAAGGCTGCTGCCATGTGAAAACTTGTTGAGGAGAACAGCAGAATGTTTAGGGTGTTTTTTTTTAAAGCAGCAGTCAATATTAGCAGTGAACATTTTGACCTATACAGTATTTTGTATTCTGTTTTTGATTACCCCTTATCTCCTGTCTTGTGTGATACCCTTTCTCCCTAGTTTGAGTCTGCTCTAGGTTTTTTTTTTTTTTTTTTACATTTGACAATAAAAGAGTGCCTTTTAATATGGCTCGAACCAGGGGTCTGATTTTGAAAGTGGAAAAATGCATGGGTAGAAGAAAAGCAACATAAGGAGGGTTTCTTTGCACAATGGCAATTTTTTCCCACATGTGCTCAATTTTCAAAAAGGTTGCTTTCTTGCAGCCTTTTCCATAATTTACAGCAGCTTGCACATATTGTTTTGCACAGCTGCAGACAAAAAGCTATGCCTGATATTACTAGATGGTAACATTTTTTGCACAGCTGCGGAAAAAAGGAAAAATGCCGCCCGTGCACGTAAAATGCTGAAAATGGCATTTTCGCAGGTGAGTGGATTTCTGCCGGCACAAGGGAGTTGCGCACAGGGACTTGGTGTCTGGGCCATGTCAGGCCCTTTGAAAATCAGGCCCCAGGTTTTCTTAAGTGTTTTAGGTTCAGGGTTCCCCACTCCCAGGGAATATAGGGCGGTGGCTGTTGTGATCGGGGCTGATGGCACTTTATTCTTCGAATCGTCTATATGCACTGTGTATATGCACACATGGTTTTTAGTAGGGTATAGAGCACTGCCATCAAAACATGGGTAATAGTTCAAGAAGGATGGTGGTAAAACACAGTTTGGGAAGATTTTATTAAAAAATTAAGAAGATGACAAAAAATATAGGGTGATGGTAAACCATATAGAATGGTGGTAGAAAAATATAGGGTGGTGGCCCACCATGCTAAAAAATGAATGGGGAACACTGCGGTTATTTTTAATCACCCACTGTTTAGCATCATTTTTCTTGTGACTGAAATGAACTAGTATGTAGTAGAAAGTGCTGTCTGACCTTATTGTACAATAGGTGTTCAAAAAACAACAGAGAATACTACTGATAACCTGGTCTGAGCCATATTAAAAGGAGTGACCCTTTTGTTATTCATAATGCAAAAAATAGTAAAGCAGACTCAGAATGGGAAAAGAAGGGTATAATACAAGTCAGGAGATAGGTAGCAGTCTAAAATAAGATAAAGAAGTTTAGGTCAACATTTCAGCGTTACCATGTACTGTTGCTTTAAATGGAGCACTCCTTTTACTACAGTATTTCAAATGTAAAACAAAGTGCAAAATCAGACTTACAATGGGGAAGAAATGGTATTATACATGACAGGAGATGAGGGGCAATCTAAAATGGAATAAAAAATATTTAGGTCAGACTTTTCACTGTAGCATGCACCGCTGCTTTAGAAGTGACATCCCCCAATTAACAGTCGGATTAGGAAGAGATGATGTGCTAGCCCAATAGTTCTCACAGTGTCTTCCACATTTATTGTCAGTTTGTAGGCTGTGTACTAGCACAGGCTTATGTTTCTCCACAGGCACATATTTGTTTTCTCAAACTCACAATAGTGTTCTCAGTCAACACCATCAATAACTGTTTCTGGCACATGACTGCGTTCACATCTACATCTACTCTGAGTGGGTAGCCATCTGTGTCTGCCAGTCATAGAACGGAAGCACCAATAAAGTATGCAGGTTTTAGAGTTGTTTGTAGGAGTCGTGTTTTTCTTTCTTGCTACAAGGGAGCATTATGATATTTATGTTGTACCGGAAAATCAAGAGGTATTGTTAGGGAGGCAGCTTGGTGTAGTGCTTAATAATGCCGATCAGGGAACCTGAAGACCCTGATTTGAATCCCACTACTGCCACTTTCTCACTGTGCAACCCCGAGCAAGTCACTTAACCCCCCTCTGTGCTTAACCTCTCTGTATGCTGTCTTTTAATTTATCTTTACCCTGCTTAAATCTCCCTTTGTCCCTGAATGGCACAACTCTTCTTCTGTTTCCTCCCTCTCTTTCATTATAAAGTGTTTGGGGATGTAGTTTGTGTATTCGAAGTGCTGTATGAAACCAAATACTGAATCCCTCCCATTCCTTCCTTTTTTTTTTGTTCCACTTCACCCCAGGCATCCCAGTCCTTTGCTTTCTCCATTTTCAGGAGTCCCAGAGAGAAAATGCTTATGGGTTCTCAGATACATTATCTAAAGATCAACCAAGCATCACGTTGTTGTTTTTTAAAGAAGTGTACTTCATTGCAAGGCACTCAGGCACTCTTTATGCAAAAGGCATATAAGCAGCATTGCCACATGGCAGCAAGTACAAAATTACACATATATATTCCTAGGGCAGGTAGACAAGCATGGACAGCGCTAGAGAGGACAAAAAGGGAAAAAAGTTGCAGCCTGCCCAGAAATAACCCACTTTCCACTTGATTGTGGGTCCATAGCAGTGCACCTGGTACGTAGCAAAAGCTGAAAGATGGAAAAGTGAATAGGAAAGTATTTTGTTCTTGGCAAGTTTTAGCTTCTGTACTGGTAAAATTTGTACTTTTGATTAGGTTTTAACCCAGTTGTTTCTACGTTCTTGCTTGCCGCTCGTCATTTTGCCACCAGAGAAGCCAAAAGCCATGTGGCTAAAGTTTTTAGGTGCAGAAGCACCATGGAGGTGAAAACGGTGCGCTGCAGCTGGTTTTCTTCAGCTCTCTGTCACCACGGCACTCAGAACTACAGAAAGAGGGGCAGGAAAAATCCAATATTGCTGGCGCCCATCTTCAATCTCGTGGCGCCTGTATGTAGACTTCAGAATTTGACCTCTCTGGAGCACTGAGTGCACATGTCAGTCACCAGCAATCACCTAAGCTTTGTCTTGGCCACGAGGCAAAAAAAAAACAACAGAAAAAGAACAGACAGCACTGTTTGTGAGGGCAGGCCAAATGTGAAAATATTCTGGCAGACAGAAACAGTGTGAGGAACAGGGAGATGAAAGGGCTAAAACAAGTAGTCCCTAGAGCAAGCCTTCTGAAATGGAACAGGTTTGAAGTTTGTTTTCTTGGGCAATTTAAATACTAAGAGGCTGCTAATAAAATCAGGATTAGGAAGGGGGGGTGGAAGCTGGGTGTGATGAGGCAGAAGCGCTAAACGATTACTTCCTGCCTGCATTTACTAAGGAGAAGGGGGGTGATGCCCAAGGGGGAGGGAGGGCAGGAACGGAGAGGGAGGGAGTGATGGATGGGGAAATAACGGAGGGCAGGGTTTTGGATGGTTTGCAGGCAGTGATGGTGGACAAGGCACCAGGCCCAGATGGCATCTACCCCAGAGTACTGAAGGTGCTGGCAGAGGTCCTGGCAGGACCTTTGGCAGACCTATTCAGTGCCTCATGACACTCAGGGTGTGTACCTCAGGATTGGAGGATGGCTCATGTGGTGCACCTCCACAAGTGCAGCCCCAGGGAACTACAGACTGGTGAGCCTCACATTCATTGTGGGTAAGCTGATGGAGACAATCCTGAAGGAGAGGCTGATAGCCCTTCTGGAGGCCAAAGGGCTACAGGACAGCAGATGGCATGGCTTTGTAAGTGGCACAACTGCCAAACCAACCTGGTGGAGTTCTATGACTGGGTCACTAGGCAGTCGGCCGGGGGGCATGCAGTGGATGTCCTGTACCTGGATGTCTGTAAAGCATTCGACAGTGTGCTGGATGAGAGGCTTGGAAGTAAGTTAGAAGGCACAGGGGCGGGTGCAAAGCTGGTGAGATGTGTAGGGAACTGGCTTCCGGGAAGGCAGCAGAGGGTGGTGGTGGGTGGGGAGCTCTCATCCCCAAGGGTAGCGATGAGCGGTGTTCCACAGGGATTGGTGTTGGGACCAGTGCTGTTTGGGATATTCATTGCAGACATATCATTGGGCATCAAGAGCAGACCAGTCTGTTTGCTGATGACATCAAGATGGGAGCGGTGGTGGATGACCTAGGGGGATGGCAGGGGTTGCAGGATGATCTGGCAAAGCTGGAAACATGGTCGGACACCTGGCAACTGGGGTTCAATGCCAAAAAGTGCAAGGTGCTACATTTTGAGGTGATAAATCCAAGGAGGAATTACCAGCTGGGGGGAGTGCAGCTAGCCAAAACAGAGGAGGAGAAGGATAGGGGGGTGCTCAGTACGGGGTCAATGAACAACTCGGGACAATGTAGGAAAGCAGCTGCAAAGGCCAACAAAATGCTGGGTTGCATTGCAAGGGGTATATCCTTGAGGAGGGGAGAGGTGATTCTGCCACTGTACAGATTGTTAGACCACGCCTGGAGTACTTCGTGCAGTACTGGCACCCATATCTGAAGAGGGACATTAAGTTACTGGAGGGGGTGTAGCGCAGGGCAACAGAGATGATCCAGGGACTGGGGGGACTTACCTTACGAGAGGAGGCTGAGGGAGTTGAACATGTACTCGCTGGAGGAGAGGTGGGAAAATGGGGATATGATTGAAACTTCAAGTACATGAAAAGAATAAACAAGACCGGTATGGAGGGGCTGTTCGAAGTAAGGGAGTGGAGGGACACCCGGGGCCATAGTAGAAAACTGGAGGGAGGAAGATGAGGAGACACTTTTTTATGGAGAGGATGGTAGCTGGGTGGAATATGTTACCGGCAGAAGTGGTATCCAGTAGAACAATGGGCTGCTTCAAAAGGGGCTGGGACAGGGCAAGGGGGAGGATCAAGGGAAGGGGAGGATGGGAGGGAGGGGCAGCTGCAGAATAAGGGGTTCTAGCTGCACATTCGAGCAGACTTGATAGACCATAAGGCTCTGCTGGCAAATGTTGTATGTTCGTAAAATCAGTCTGTAATAAAACTAGAGGAATCGGGGCAATTTAAAGAGACAAGGAATTATTTGTGCTTTGGGGGCAACAAAAGTGGGCTGCTGATTAAAATCAGGCTGTCTGATAGTTAAAACAGAGCGGAAAGTTAAGCGGGGACAAGCTAAGAAGCAGTAAATTTAAAGCTGTGTTTACACAGTGGCAGCACTGTGGCATGTGCGCCGCTTCCTTCCCGATGCACTGGCTGCATTCTCATTTACACAGCTCACCCTCACAGCACTGCTGGTCGCTTCAAGGAAGGGCTGTGAATTCACCAGAGGCTGATGAAAAAGCAGCCTTTTTAGTGGAGTGAGTGCAGCAAAGTGTTCACACTGCCATTTATTGCGCTCACTCCACCACTGATCCCACAACTGAGTTGGGATAAAAAAAAAAAAAAATGATCCAACGGGCACTTAGGGCGCTCCTGACAGTGTTTACGCTGCCGACTTTGCAGCACATCAACCCATGCGCATGTGTAAGTGTAAGCAGGGCTTAAGAGTCCCTGGGCTAAAGCCACACAGAAATCAAGTGCTATGCTGAACTGCTGTAAGGCTTTTAGTCAGTGATCTGACATTGAGTGCCATGCTTTTTAGGAGCTGGTTAGAGATCAGATAAGTTACATAGTTTGAGAATGAATTTATTATTTTACAGTAATGTTGTATACTGTTTGCCTTAGTGCGAATGATGTAATGCACTTAAAAACCTCTCGGAATATCTACCAGCCAGTTCCTCTGCTCTGATGTTAAATTTACCTGGAAGGGTACAGTTTTTCTTACTTTGAGGAACTGGGATTTAGGGCTGTTCTTCACGGTGTGGCAGGGTGACAGCTACTAGATAGGAGCAAGGTATTATGATCTGTAACTTTCCTATACATGTCTGTTGCTAAGGTACCATCTGTTTGTTTTATTATTTCCAAATCAAGGGACTCCCATGTATGGTAAACTGAAGCCTAGTTGTGTCCAATAAATACTGGACAAAATTGTCCAGTCCCTCTTCACTACCCTGCCATACCATGAAGGCATTATCAATAAAGTGTTTCCAGATGTCTTAAGGGCTCATGGTAGGGGTTCTGATCTAAATTGAAAATATACTGTTCTTCCCATAAACCCAGGAATAAATTGGCATAGTTGGGGGCTAGAGTGGACCTGACTGCCATTCCTTGGATTTGTAAATAAAAGCAGTTGAGGAAAGAAAGTGTTGTACTTCAACATAAACAAGTTAATTGTACGACAAGATCAGTCGGGGGTGTTTTGTCTTCCCTTTGGCTTAGACAGTATTCAAGGGCATATAGTCCTATTTCGTGGGGTATGTTGGAATATAGGTATTCGATATCTAGGGTGTACAGTGGGGTGGGGGGCAAACATAGTAGAGCTATGGTCCCTCCAAACCTTAAATTGCTGTGTTAGTTACTATGTTTAGCTATGTCTTGACTGCACTTTTCTTCAGTTGTTCCACATATAGATTTGGCTAAGGCTAAGCTAAGCATTCCTTCTGAAACTCATCCTGCTGATTCTGAGAATTAGATCAGTACAAAGCCTTTCAAAATAATTTTGACTCCCTTATCAATTCCACAGGTGCCCTCCAATTGTCTCCCCCTACCACCAACCCCCCTGGCCACTAGCAGCAGTACCACTAGCCCCAATTCAGTTACTGCACCTGCTGCAACTTGTTAAGACTTAGGCAACCTTTCTGCTCATTGCCTGCTTTAAAAACCAGAAAGATGGCGCAGCGTGGTATGGAATCATGTTTTAATAAAATCAAGCATAGGTGTTCCTGTTACTCATTAAATGTGGGTAGCTCCGCCCACAGGTAGTGACAGTCAGGAAATCAAAGCTGTGGAATCCCACATGACCCTGAGGCACTACCGTTATGTGTTCATTGTAAAACAATGGTTGGCATGGGGAAAACGTCAATGGCATAGGAACATGAGGCAAAACCTAATACAGCTTCACCCTTATGTAGTTTCTTGTGCCACAGAGCTCACTGAAGTGACTGCAATGAGGAAATCTTGGTGGCAGAGGGAGATCAGTGGCACAGGTACTAACTCCATCAGGTAGAAGAAGCAAGTAAACATATCAATGTCAGTAGATGGCACGCTCACCTCTGATGCCATAATATTGCAAGATCATGGGTTCTAGTCCCATTCCAGGTACTTGGGGTAATTCTCATAACAGACACTGTAGTGCAGTTCGGGGGGGGTGCTGTAATGTCGAAGTGCTGTCCTTCAGATGAGATGTTAAATTGAGGTCCCTTCTGCACATCCCTGGTCTCTGTCCTGGGGCAGGTTCACGATCCCATGGACGCACCTGGAAACAGGCCATCCGAGCTACATGCGCTTTTCCTGGTCAACAATTACTGATAAAATAAATAGAAACCTCTTGACTTGGCGGCATCAGCTGACACTGTACTCCTTGCACCATTGTCACGACACAGCAGTCCTGCCAGTTCCTTGGCCAGTCGTATTGAAAAAGCCAAACGGTTAACTACAGATCAGTCATTTGATCACAAGAACAACTTGTCTCCCAAGCAACCAATCCTTTAGAATTACACAACATAGTGGTGAAATGATAGGTACAGATTTACAGCCCTTTTCCATTGTGAGAAATGTCGAATTCTGAAGACTGCGATCATTTTATTGTTCCAATATGAAATACAATCTGTTTATATTTACCTACAAAGTAGTTTCAGGCATTTAGAAGACAGTTGGATCCTGCATCAGAAATGCACTAAAGGGAGGTTAAGGCTGAAGTTGTACCTTTCACATCAGGCATTTAAACCAAAAGCATTAACACACTGACGAGTGACCCAGTGCGAGGCCTCTTATAACACACTGGGTCACTTTCTTTCCATCAGAGCAGCCTAACAGAACACCGACAGAGCAGTACAGGGGACTGGCATTACTCATTTCCACAGTTATGGATAGGTAAGACACTGCAGCCAACATGTGCAACACCTCAAAGAAACTGTGGGATACATGAGCACTTGCAAATGCATTATGAATATAAATGACAATGACAGATAATTGGTAAAGACTTTCAGCAACAGTTACAGAGCTGAACAAATAAATGTCAGCTGCTTCGCACACATTGAGTTTAGTACAGGGGTGTTCAAATCAAAACTTTTAGGACTTGCCCAGCTAGCTGAATTTTCACTTGCCCCTGTTCATTACAATGAAATTAACTCTTTTCATACTTGCCCTTCAAGGAAATATCCTTGCCCCAGACAGGGGGCAATAGGATTTGCACACTCCTGATTTAGTATGAGACTCACTTGACCCCATTAGGAAACAGACAAGCTTAAACAGGCATGGGTGGGGCAGGGAGTGAGGGGAGAAGGCTCCATTCTTTGCATCTGCTAGTTAGATTTTTGTTGTGACCAGATTTATTTAGACACTGAAGGTGATAAGCAGTAGTAGATGACCTCTTCTAGAGTGCTAGAACTTTACTACATAACCTTTATGCCCCCAACACAGGCAATCTTGAGTGTTTTGATGGGGTCTCTCAAAGTCTCCATTCCTTAAGCCCCACACAAATTGTGATGGGGAGCTATGAATACCATTTGGAATGGTTTTGTGGCTACATATAATGCCCCTCTTCCCCTCAGAGAGTGTCAGTTGCCTTAAAAACCTTGTGGATGGGCTCAGGCTTGTCAGAAATTTAGGATCTGGTGCATCCCCGGAGCCCAGAGTATACATTTTAATCCACACACCACAATGTTTATTCATGAATAGATATGGTGCTTCATACTACGCTCTGTTTCAGATGGTACACGCACGGCATGAATACCTCCCATTTTACAAGACCTGGTCTTTTGGACCAGGGTTTATGAGGAGATGATGTCCTTCTTTGAGATGACCAAAGTTGTGAACACCTTAGCATTTACCCATTGCAAGGTGTTTATGGCCTATATTTTTGTCACATTATCTGCTACTCCGCCATCCAGAAAAAATGTTGCGCTACAGACCTTATGATTCAGAACATGGCCATAAGGAATTAGAAACTCAGTACCAAGGCTTGCTGGTTTCAGATCCAGTTTTACTTGTAATAATTTGGCTTTGGTATGTTATTAATGCTGGTGACAAAATGACAAATATGTATAGATGGTTTAGGACAGAGAATGATACATGTCCATTCAGTCTTCCCTATTTTACCTGTCTAGGCTTATTTGATCACTTCAAAGCTCCCAATATTCCTGTCATTCTTCCACTTGTGTCTAGTTACCCACCTGTAGCTATCCCATCGGGATTTGAACTCCTAAGATTGTACCGACATTGACTACCTCTATTGGCTGCTTGTTCTTGTTATCCATAACCCTTTCTTTAAAGAAATACTTGGCTGTCTTGAAATGCGCCCCCCCCCGTTTGACATTGTGACCCTAGTGATTACCTGCTCTCTTATCTTAAATAAATCCAAGGTTTCTACCTTATGTCCTTGTATGTATTTGTAAGTTTCTGTCATGTCCACCTCTTCCTCCTATACTGCAGTGAGTTCATGTTGAGGCTTTTCAGCCTGTCTGGATATCTTTCTTCCCCTGCTCACCATGAATCATTTTTATTGACCTCTGTTGGATGTTTTCCAGCCTCTGCTTATCCTTTTTCAGATGAAGTTTCCAAATCTGTAAACAGTGTGCTTTGTTTCACTCGAAGCAATCATTTTAGAAGGCAGTGGAGCATCCAGGTAAGTCATTGGCTTTTCAGTTGCAAAAGACAGGAGTGAAGCAGGATTATGGACATTAAGATAACCATGGCACTCTTTTGATAGTCCCCACAGAGGCAAACTTTTTCAGACTTCAGTCAGGCTCTATACAGTCTTGAGTCTGAGTTCTTTCCTTAGGAGATTAATAGATTCTTTGCCACTCTCCCTCTGCGTCAGCTATCCTAAGTAGATAGTGACCGGTTGAATCATCCTATTATACAGTAGTTGAAGAGGTGATCATTGCCATCTGTCAGGCCCTTGAGGTTTAAGCTCTGGGGCTAGATGGCATTCCAGCAGACCTATACAAAGTGCACCCCCCCTCCATGTTTTAAATGGATCTTACTTCGAGAGGGTTCCTGCAGTAGGTCATAACATGTAGGACTGAGCCCTCTGGCATCAGGACCGCACAGCAAACTTTTCCAGCAATGCCTGGTGGGGGACCTCCCACCTAACGTCACGTGACTGACATCATGACATCGGTGTGACCCTATATAGTGGGCAGTCCTCACGCCCGCCGTTAATCTGCGTAGTTCCTTGTGGTAAACGTTGCTCAGTCAATCGCCATTTTCGCTTTATTTTCTCGCAATTTATGCTCATATTTCATTTCTTTTATGTCTTTTCCACCTCTGACAGCAAAGGCAGAGAAGAAGTGCAAGAAGTGCAGTGCACAAATTCCTCACAAGGATGGTTACCATCAATGCCTCTTTTGCCTGGGCCCGAACCACAACACCACGGCCTGCCCTGACTGTCAGCCCTTCAATCAGGCCACCCGCAAATGGAGACAGCAGGCCCTGGAGGCCCATTTTTTGAAAATTAGAACAACCTCCCTTGAAGAAGAGATGCAAATGCTGAGGGACACCGCTTCTTCCCCTGCTTCTGAATCAAAGAAGAAAAAGAAAAACAGGGAGAAACATCATGAGCGGGAGTGTCTGGAGGACCGGGATCGAGCAAGTTCCAGTAAACTCTTGACTAGTATGGCTGTCCCCCCCCCCCCAACCGCCTGCCCTCGTGGTAGTCCAGGCCGCGTCCAGGACCTCTCCAGGCCCTTCTGCCGCCTTTCTCCTGATCTCTACTGGTAAGTCGTCCTCTGGCGAATGCTCGGTCTCTGCCAATAAGTCTGCCCCTGGCTTCTTCGGGGACCGCCCAGCTGTCGATAAGTCCCCAGGATCAGTCTGGGACCTGCACGACTCTGACCAATAAGCCGGTTGAGAGCTCCTTCCTCCTCCGTCCAGTCCCTCTTTCGTCCGCTAAGCCGGTCATCTCTGCCTCGGACGATCACCTGGACATTGCTCGCCCATTGGGGGCTAACACCATCTCACCCGATGTCTGGTCAAGCACGCAGATGGCTATCTGCCAACCCTCCCCTCAGGCTCCTCTTGGGCCCGAGAATTCCTCTTTACTTCCCCCTGTGGTCATGTCTGGTATGGAGGAGGAAGTGGGACCTCTGGAGGTGGTTCTGTCCTCTTCCACCTCAGTTACTATGTCCCAAGTCCCCTCCGGGGACACTAGGCCCAGGGCACTGGCACCAAATCTGACCATTTGCAGGGTCCCTGATCCGATCCTTTCTTCACCAGCCCCGCAGACGTCACCATTGTCAGGACCTCCTCCATCGGCCTTGCCCCTCCTAATGTCCAGGGTGCCAATGGGTATTTGGTCAGCTCCCCTTCTGTCAGGGTCCTCATGTCCGATGCAGACTACGGTAATGCCGGGTCCGATGCCTTACACTCACACAACAGTTGGCCTAATGCCAGCCCCTCTGATGTCTGGTCCTCTGACGTTGGTTATCTTGATGCAGGATCTTATTCCTGGCCCATCTCGGCCACACACTGCCCCAGGATTCCTGCCCCAGGGGCTCACGTTGGCCTATCCTCCGTCTGGCCCAACGCTGGATTTTCTACCCCATTCATTTTTTTCGGGGTACCATCATCTGGGTTATCCCTATTATCAGGGTTACCCCCACCAGCACCATTATCATGGGTCGGGTGCACCCAGCTACCATTATCCACCCGACCATGTACCTCCACCTCCACAACAGGATTTTCAGTCTCTGATCCAATCCTTGTGGAAGGAGGCTAGGTCGGAGCTGGTCTCAGATCTGGAGAGATGCCTACTGGCCCTGGTAGTCACTCCTCTCCTGCACTCCTTGTCCCCTGTTAGCTCTGCCCGTTCAACAGTGCACATTTCGGGGACCACGCCTCAGGAGGTCACTCTTCCTCTCTTCGAACCCCTGAGGAGCTTGAATTTCCAGACTCCGAGGAAGATTCCTCGGAAGACTCTTCTGACAAACATTCCTCCCTGGCTAAGGGTAAGGAATCCCCCAAATCTCTTCCGGACGATCCTTCTTTTATGGCGTGATTATGTATTATCCGGCAAGCTAATGGCTGGAATACAGAAGAGCAAGACCCTAAGAGAAAACATCTTGCAGAACATTTAGACCTTGAGACGGTATCTCCCATCTCTGACCCCCCCCCCCGGACAGCCCCTCATGAAGACCTCACCAGTACCACCTGGCAGCTGCCCCACTCCATTCCTGCTGTCCTGAAGAAGGCAGACCTGATTTATCAGGCTCCGGAGGGTGTTTCTTGCTTAGATACTCACCCCAAAGCTGATTCCATTGTCATTGCAGCAACTCATGATTGCTCAGCTACCCCGAAGCACATGATCACTTCCCCCCACAGACAAGGAATCCCGGCAGCTTGACCAGTACAGTAAAAAGGTTTATTCCTCCACTACATGTGCTCTCCGCTCCATAAACTATGTAGCACACACGGTCTCATTCCAAAAAGCGGCCATGGCCAAGCTTGAGGTCCGTATCCAGGCAATGGAATCCTCAGATCTTAAGGAGGAGCTTTTTAAGGATTTGTGCCTGTCTAAAATTTCATGTAGACATATGCTAAGGGCTAGTTATGATTCTGTCGACACAGCAACTCGCTCCTCCGCCACAGCCGTGTCTGTTAGACGGCATGCTTGACTACACATCTCTGGCCTCCCTAATAATGTCCAGGCTGCAGTTCAGGATGCTCCCTTTAGGGGTTCGTTCCTTTTTGGAGGGGACAGTAAAGATATCGTCACAGGCCTCCAGGACAGTGGCCAGGCCCTGAGGTCAGTGAGGTCTATGTACTGTACCGATCGGGCTTTCAAAAGAAGCAGCCCTTTCGGAGGCAGACCAAAAGGCAGGGTAAACAGCCCTTCACTAGACAACAGGGCAAAAGAAAGGCCATGGGGTCCCATCTTCTCCTCTCCCCCACCTCAAAATCTTAGAGAGGGTCAGGAAGACATCCTCCCCCTCGACCCTCCACTTCCTGACTGGCAAATCCCCCCCCCCCCTCGCTATTCCACAAGGAGCCAATGGAAGGAAGGTTCGCCCTCCACGTGCAGGAGTGGAGTGGCATAACCTCAGACGTGTGGGTCCTACAGCTCATTTCAAAAGGGCACACCCTGGAGTTCCCTCCAGAATCTCTCCAAGTCTCTCATCTTATTCCCTGCACCAGGTTCCTCTCATAGAGGAGGAAATTCAGGCTCTAAAACAGAAGGTGGCCATAGAGCCAGTCCCTCTGCACCAATGGGGGAAAGGGTTTTACTCTAATTTTTTCCTGGTTCCGAAAAAGCCCGGAGACTTCAGACCCATCTTAGATCTTAGCAGACTGAACCTATTTGTTGAATACAGAAGGTTCCACATGTTGACACTACAGGGCCTCCTGCTTCTTCTGCAGAAGGACCATTGGGTTTGCGCACTGGATATGAAGGTTGCTTACCTGCATATCCCGGTGTTCTAAGGCCACCGCCGCTTCCTGCGCTTCTGCTTCCAGGGGGAGCACTTCCAGTTTACAGCCCTCCCCTTTGGTCTCTCTTCGGCACCTTGAGTTTTTACCAAGTGCCTTGTGGTGGTGGCATCGGCCTTGTGCCAGCAGGGCATATCAGTATTCCCTACCTGGACGATTTTGCTCTTGACAGCCCCATCCAGGGACAGTCTCCTGGAAGCCCTCTCATGCACATTGGACCTCTTCTCATGATTGTGTATCACAGTCAGCATTCCCAAGTAGACTCTTTCACCCTCTCAGTCCCTGCAGTTCATTGGGGCAATCCTAGACACGGTCCAGTGCAAAGCCTTCCTCCCTCCGGACAGGGTGGAAGCTATTTGAGAGCAGGTCCACCTAGTGATCTCCTCAAGATTTCTTTTGGCCAGAACTTTGTTACGTCTCTTAGGCCTGATGGCGGCCTCCATCTCCATGGTCCCGTTTGCCAGGTTACATATGAGAATCACCCAGTGGACCTTGCGTGTCCAATAGGATCAACGCTTGGACGACCTGGACCACCCGGTTTTAGTCTCCAACGCGATCAAGAGGGATCTTCTTTGGTGGTTAGATCCTCTGAACCTGTCTTGGGGTCTTCACTTCAGAAGTTCCCTGCTTCTTTGGGCTCTCACCACGGGCGCCTCAGGTCTGGGCTGAGGGGCTCACCTGAGGGACCACCGGACTCAGGGTTTGTGGTCCCAGTTGGAGATATCTCACCACATCAATATTTTGGAGATGAGGGCAGTTCTTTATGCCCTTCAGTGCATTCTGTCAAGGGGAACACTGCTGGTACAGACAGACAATAGGTCAGTATGGTACATCAGCAAGCAGGGAGGCACCCGGTTGCACTCACTGTGCAGGGAGGCGATGCCGGTGTGGAACTGGGCAGTTCAGCATGACCTGTTTCTCGCAGCAGTGCACGTTTGAGGTATTTACAATGTCCTGGCAGACAGCCTCAGTCGGACATCATCCCTCGCTCACGAATGGGAACTAAGTCAGGAAGTAGCAGACTCTCTCTTTCGGAAGTGGGGTCGCTCGGACATAGATCTGTTCGCCTCCTCATTCAACGCAAAGCTTCCCAGGTTTTGATAGCTCGTTCCAGAGTCTGGTGCTTTCTGGCATGACGTGTTGTCACTGTGTTGGACAGGGAGGTTTTTGTACGCCTTCCCTCCCTTTCCCATTCTGCAGAGTGTGCTCTTAAAGCTCCAGGCAGAGGGAGCCCAGATGATTCTGATAGCTCCCCTCTGGCCGAGGCAAATTTGGTTCCCGCTCATGCAGCAGCTCTCAGCGGAACCCCTCAGTTCCTCTTCCTCTCCGACACGACCTGTTGACCCAAGATCAAGGCAGGCTGGTGCATATGGGGCTCAGGACCCTGCATCTTCATGCGTGGCTCCTACAGACATAATCCAGTCTCATTTTAAGGTTTTCCATAAGGTCGCTCAGGTCCTGGTGGAGGCAAGGAAACCCTCCACCAGATCCACCTATGCCATGAAATTGAAGCGCTTTTCCATTTGGGCAGCCTCAAAAGGATGGGACCCCTTTATGTGCTCAGCTCCTCAACTTATGTATACTGTACCTGTTGTATCTGTCTGACTGTGGTCTGTCTTATTCATCCCTTAAGGTCCACCTGTCAGCCATTTCAGCTTAACATGTGTTCATAGAGGGAAAACCCGTGGCTCAGTTGGAGATCTCTAAAACCTTTCTGAAAGGGATTCTCCATCTGAAACCCCCCTTCCATAACACCACCCCACCTTGGGATTTGAATTTTGTGTTAGAGAAGCTTTCGCTTCCTCCTTTTGAACTAGCGATGAGCTATGATATGTGCTACATCTCTTGGAAGGTGCTGTTTTTGTTTGCTATTACTTCTGCTCATAGAATTTCCGAGCTTCAGGCCTTGATGCATAAGGAGCCTTATTTGATTTTTCACAAGGACCGGGTGGTCTTGAGGACAAATCCTAAGTTTTCTTCCCAAGGTGGTTTCCGAGTTCACCCTTAATCAGACGATCGAATTTCCAGTTAACTACCCTGTTCACTCGAGCAAAGGTGAGGCTCTCCTTCATACTCTGGACGTACATAGATTTCTGAGACGTTGCGTCCACTGAACCAAGGATTCCAGAAAGTCTGATCAGCCTTTTGCCTCCTTTGCCCCTAGGTCCTTGGGGTCAGCTGTGTCTAAGCAGTGCGTATCCAAATGGCTTGCTAATTGCATTCGCTTCTGTTATCAGAAGCATAACAAACCTCTGCCGGGAGAGATCAGAGGTCATTCTACTAGAAGCATGTCTGCGTCTACAGCCTTCTTGAGAAATGTTTCTGCAACAGAGATTTGGGCAGCAGTAACCGGGAGTTTAGTCCATACCTTCACCAAGCATTACAGTCTGGACATTGTCTCTAGGCTTAGCACCGGGTTTGGCCTTGCCGTTCTGCAGGGCCTACTGTTTTAGGCCTGTCCCGATCTGTTTTTTCAGTTGCTCCTCCTCCCGTGACTCTCTGTCTCTCTCTCTGAGTGACTGCTTGGGATTCAGTCCTACATGTTATGACCTACTGCAGGAACCCTCTCGAAGTAAGATAGTACAGTTACGTAAGAACTTACTGTAACAGTAGATCTTCGAGAGAGGTTCCTGCAGTAGGTCACTTTTTTCCCTCCCTTCCTCCCTCCTTCCTCCAGTTTTTGCATTTCTTTCAGCATATTCAGAACTGGGCTCCAGGATTTCATCCTTTCTCCTGTTTCTTCCTCCTTGGATCTCCGGCGGGAGAACTGGAAAGCGGGTGTGGGGAACGCCCACTATTTAGGGTCACGCTGATGGTCCCCTGCCAGGCATTGCTGGGAAAGTTTGCGGTGTGGTCCTGATGCCAGAGAGCGCAGTCCTACATGATCTTACTTCGGGATACAGCTCTTGTAGCAGGTTACACCATTAGGACTGAAGCCGGCAGGCGCCAGGACCCCATGGAAATTTTCTAGCTAGCAGTCTTCAGCGGAGACCGCTTCCGATGTCGGTCCCACCCCTGATGTCAGGCATAGTACATAAGGAGGCAATCCCTCCATAATCCCCAGTTCTTTTCCTGCCGTCGACAGCGCCAGTATTGGCCTCTCGGTCCTTTTTTCTAGCGTGCGACGACCTTTAGAGCTACGACGATTTTGTCTTTCTTCACGACTTTGGATTCAACTGATGTCCTCTCCAACTACTTCTCTGGAGGGTCACCAATCAAAGTGTGCCTGTGGCAAACAGATCCCCTTCAAGGATCCACATTCGGCCTGCGTGCGCTGCCTGGGCCCGGAACACGACACTAAGGCCTGCTCCTACTGCCAGGGCTTCAACAATCGCACCAGGATCCGCTGCCAGAAGGCCCTTCAGGCATTTCTCTTAGAGGAGAAACTGAAAACCATGGATAAAGAATCTTCCTCCGGGGGGAGTCTTGGGTAAAACCCACAAGCAGCAGGACAAACACGGGAAAAGGAAAGGCCCAGTTCCCCTGCGAGGGCCTTGGACTCCCGAAGCTCCGTCTCGCAATTGGACCGCTCTCCTTCCAGGGCTCAATCGCAACCTCCTCCGGTTCAGGTCAGATCCTCCAGCGGTGCCTCTTCTTTGCAGCCCCTGAAGACTTCCAGGCCGTCAGCCTCTTCCACTCCATCTAAGGCCTCGTCGAAGTCTGGGGAGCACCACAAATCTTCTTCCCGTCGGCGGGACTCCAACTCCAAGTCGGTTTCCCAGCCTCCACGTGGGTCGGATCCGGTTCCTCGCAAGACCAAGGACCTGACGTCCCTCAAACGGACGTCGGACCCGACGTCGGCCAAGCATCACCGGCGCTCCCAGGAGCCAATGACACCAAAACACCCGTCGCCGGCCAGGCATTCACCTCAGAGGGCATCGGCCAGGGGACCGACGTCAGCTACCCCAGAGAAGAGGACTGCACCACCGTCGCCGGTGGACGCCGATCAGAAGGACTTGTTGGAGGAGGATACCACACAGCTCGAGGACCAGGCGGGTGACACCGGAGGCGGGCTCCCAGGGAACCTTCCCGGAGCAGAGACCCCTGGGGACCCGGCCTCGGCGACAGGCGGGCGCGGGCCCGTCGTCAGGCATGAATTTGGCAGAGTAAGGAGCTCTTTACCTTCTGGTGAGACACCATCAAAAAGGTGTGTGCCACATGTCCTCCTCCAACTCCGACTCCGCCCCCTCCTACTCCTTTACCGCCTCTGCCCCAGGGGCCCGTAGGATGGTCGCCAACCCCCAAGGAGCAATCGCCACCTCCTCGGGGCAGATTCTCAGAAAGGAGAAGGCCTCCCTCCAGATCCACCTCAGGGTCACCCAGCCTCAAGAGACCCAGACGACGCCGGTACACCCCGTCTGGGGAGGATTCTAGATCTGACACCACAGGGCGCTCCAGATCTCCTTCTCCCATCAGCATTCCCTCTCCGGACCCACACGACCTACCTAGGTCTCCTCTGGATGATCCTTCTTTCGCGGAGATCATGAGGCACATCCAGGAGAATATGGGGTGGGATGCTGAAGAGCTTGACCCCGAGAGACAACACCTTGCCTGCTACCTTCGGCAGAAAGACCCGAAGCATGTGGTAGTGCCGCCCTTGGTGGATACCTTTGCGGACGTCACCAAAGCCGCCTGGAAACATCCGCATTCCACTCCAGCAGTGCCGAAGAAGGCTGACCGCCTATACAAGGCCCCTAGGGAGGACCAGTATCTGGCGAACCATCCTCTGGCTGACTCCCTGGTCATCACTGCCTTGCATGACCGGTCTCAGAGACCTCAGCATTTGAGCACACAGCCACCGGACCAGGAATCCAAGCAATTGGATGTCCTGGGTAGGCGCACTTACGCGGCTGCGACTTGCGCTATCAGGTCACTGAATTACCTCACCAAGTGGTTCAATTCCACAACGCACTGTGGGAACAAGGACAGGACCTGGTTGAGAAGATGCCTGATGGTGACCAAAAGGAGGAGCTCTTGAACCTCGTCCACATGGGTTCGGATGTGGGGACCCAGGTGCTCAGAGCCGCATATGATTCTGCAGACTCTTCAGCCAGAGCTGCAGCCTCAGGCGTGTGTCTCCGGAGACACTCTTGGCTCCGTGTCTCCGGTTTTAACCCGGACGTCCAGAAGAACATCTTAGATGTCCCTTATAACGGCGAGGTCCTATTTGGTGAAGCCTCCGAGAGAGTAATCACCAAACTTCAGGACGCAGGGAAGGCAGTCCGATCTGTACAGGCCATGTACAGGTCTCGGCCCAGTTCCTTTCGTAGGAACCAGAGCCGCTTCCGTGGCCGGCTACAAAGGCAACAGCCACGTTCCGGCCAACAGCAGAGGGGCACTTTCACCTGCAAAGCCCAGGCCAAGTCATCCCCAGGCAGAGGCCAATGATTTGCGAAGTCGGCACAGCCTGCCGGATCAAACGCTGCCACAGCATGACTCCTTCCCGGCCCCCGCCCCTCCTTAGGATCAACGGGAAAAGAAAGTCCGGGGTCGCATCACACACCACTTGCCAGGGTGGCAGTCGATCACCACCAACAGGTGGGTTCTGCAACTGGTCAAAAAAGGCCACTATATAGAATTCGTTGGCAGTCCACCCACAAGACCTCCCCTGCTTTCCCGATATTCGGGTCAGCATGCCCTGCTCATACAGCAGGAGGTGCTCGCGCTTCTGGAAAAGGAAGCCTTAGAGCACGTTCCAGTGAACCAGAGAGGACTAGGGTACTGTTCTCCCTTCTTCCTGGTTCCAAAGAAAACAGGGGACCTCCATCCAATACTGGACCTCAGCGACCTCAACCTGTCTGGCGTTTACAAACGCTTCCTCATGGTGACCCTTCCGGGCCTAATTCCCATGCTGAAGCAAGACGCCTTTCTGGTGTCTTTGGACATGCAGGACGCCTACCTGCATATTCCGATTGCTCAAGCGCAGCAGAGGTTCCTGCGCTTCGAGTTTCAGAGCCGCCATTATCAGTTCCGAGCTCTTCCCTTCAGGCTGTCATCGGCACCTCATGTGTTCATGAAGTGCATGGCGGTCATAGCGGCGTCTCTAAGGAGACAAGGCCACTATGTGTTCCCATACCTGGACGACTGGCTTTTCATGGAGCCCTCCAGGGAGGCACTGATGACGGTCATTCACTGCACCCAGTCCCTTTTTCAATCACTGGGTATTCTCATCAACTACGAGAAGTCATTCCTGGTGCCGTCCCAGAAACTGCAGTTTATAAGAGCAGTTCTGGACACCGTCAGAGGGAAAGCTTTCCTTCCCTCGGTCAGAGCAGAACACATCAGATCCCTCATCAGGGACTTGTCGGTGAAGAAGACCGTCCCGGCCAGATCGGTCTTTCGCCTGCTCGGACACATGGCTGCGGCCATTGCAACAGTCCCGCTGACACGTCTCTACATGCAGGTAACCCAGTGGATGCTAAGGGTGCAATGGGACCAAAGGCAAGACCATCTGCAGCAGCCAATCCGAATCATGAATGCCATAATTCAGGATTGGCAATGGTGGCTAAATCCGGGGAACCTCTCCGCGGGGGTTCCCTTCATCGCACCATCTCCGACTGTGACACTCTCCACAGACGCTTCAGGACTCTGATGGGGAGCACACCTGGACGGTGTCCTTTCTCAGGGCCTGTGGACAGCCCAGGAGTCTCATCTCCACATCAACATTTTGGAAATGAGGGCAGTCCTTTACGCTCTGCAAGCCTTCCAGTCGGAGGTTCCACTGGGTACACTCCTGTTACAAACAGACAATACCGCGGTGATGTATTACCTCAACAAACAAGGAGGCACTCACTCCTACCCGCTTTGCAGGGAGGCCATGAGAGTGTGGGAGTGGATATTGCAACACGGCGCAAACCTAATTGCAGTACACGTCCCGGGAGTGGACAACACCGTTGCAGATGGTCTGAGCTGCTCTCAGGCCAGAGTCCATAAGTGGGAACTTCTACAGGAGGTGGCAGAGGATCTGTTTCACAGATGGGGCACTCCAGAGTTGGACCTTTTCGCGTCCCCATCCAACGCAAAACTGCCCAATTTTTGCTCGCTAGATCCAGGGCCTGGTGTTTTCTGGCGAGACGTGTTGTCCCTCTCCTGGGCGGGCAGATTTCTCTATGCCTTCCCTCCTTTTCCGTTGATCCAGAGAGTTCTCTTAAAACCGCGGGGCAAGCAGCGCTCATTTGATCGCGCCCTTCTGGCCCAGACAGATTTGGTTCCCCCTTCTGCACCAGCTATCCTGGGAACCTCCAGTTCCTTTGCCAATCAGCTCCCATCTATTGTCTCAGGAGGCGGGTTCATTGGTCCACCCAGACTTACGTTCATTGAACCTGCACGCTTGGCTCCTAGAGACATAGCCATGATGCGATATGGGGTCTCACAAGAAGTGGCAGATGTACTGTCAGCTGCCAGAAAACCGGCAACCCACGCAACGTACGCCATGAAATGGCATAGACTCTGTTTGTGGGCTCAACGCGCGGCTTTTCACCGGTAGACTGTCCCGAAAAGCTGGTTCTGGACTACCTGCTTTCCCTCTTCCACTCCGGACTGGCTTACTCCTCGATTAAAGTGCACCTTTGTGCAATTTCTGCTTATCATGCCCCAGTAGGCCATCGGACAGTGGCCCAGCTGGACACTGCTCATGCCTTTTTAAGGGGAGTCCTCCACCTTAGGCCGCCCATCAAAGATCCAGTTCCTCCTTGGGACTTACTTTTCGTCCTGGAGCAGCTTACACTGCCACCTTTTGAACCTGCCGCAGATTGTGAGCTACGTTTTCTCTCCTGGAAAACGTTATTTTTAGTTGCCGTTACTTCGGCTAGAAGGATCTCGGAATTGCATGCTCTTATGTGCAAAGAGCCTTATTTGGTTTTCCATCAGGACAGTGTATCCCTAAGGACAAACCCAAAGTTTTTGCCTAAGGTAGTTTCAGCCCTCACCCTTAACCAGGATATTGATCTACCAGTGTATTTCCCAAGGTACACTAATCGAGGAGAAGCCCTTCTGTACACCCTAGACGTGCATTGGTGCCTCAGATACTATCTGACCAGAACCAAACAGCTCCGGAAGTCGGACCAACTTTTCATCTCCTTTGCTCACAGGATGAGAGGAGCTCCTGTCTCCAAACAGTCACTCTCGGTGGCTCATCAATGCATCACTGTCTGTTATGACAGCAATAAACCCTTACAGGCGCGGTCGAGGTCATTCCACAAGAGGGTGGCTACTTCTTTTGCAGCGTTAAACGTCTCACTTCAGCTATTTGACTGCAGCTACTTGGAGCTCTTTGCATACCTTTATCAGGCATTACCGTCTGGACATTGCATCGAAGAGGCGGGTTGGTCGAGCCGTCATCGAGACTTCTGTCCTGGGCTCGAGTAATATTGGGATCTCTACCTTTCCTCCTCCCAGTGGCGCATGATTGCCACTATTGCTTTGGAAAGCAGTTCTAATGGTGTAACCTGCTGCAAGAGCTGTATCTCAAAGTAAGATAGTACAGTTACGTAAGAACTTACCGTAACAGTAGATCTTCGAGAACAGCTCTTGCAGCAGGTACCTTCCCGCCCACCATCCCCCTTTTTGGAGGTGGGTCGTAGTCAAGCACCCACCTTATGGGCTGGGACATTCCTATTCAGTAGTCTTTGCCATATGGTGGCGAATCCTCGGTCTCCTCTTCTGATGTCATCCAGTGGCCGGGAGTCTCCGGCGGGAGAACTGAGGATTATGGGGGGACCGCCTCCTTATGTACTATGCCTGACATCGGGGGCGGGACCGACGTTGGAGCCGGTCCCCGCTGAAGACTGCTAGCTAGAAAATTTCCGTGGGGTCCTGGCGCCTGCCGGCTTCAGTCCTAATGGTGTAACCTGCTGCAAGAGCTGAATCCCAGTCTCTGCCTGCCTTTTAAATGACAAATTATTGAGCCAAATGGAACTCTCAGTTCGAAATTGCCACCGTGTTTTTTTTCTCTCGCTTAGCAAGGGAGCTAGAATCCCACTCCACCCATTGGTCTGACTACCACTCACACCGTGGCCTTAACTTCCCACTACTCACAGAGATACAGTCAGAACAGAAGGAATCCACACAACAATTTTTTGTTTTTGTTAACACAGAACAGTCATGCCAGCATACATGCATCAGTTCTTTTCAGCACTACTCTCGCTCTGTTCCCCCATTTGCCCCAGCTCTTTTATCTGCTTGACAGAAAAAAGCTTCAACATCTGATGGCTCCCTTCCAGATATAAACAAATAAAAGAAACTTATTTTATGCCATTTTTACAAAACAAAAGCAAAGGTACCACCAGTGCTGCTGTGCCCAGGTACAGTGCTCACTTCCATTGATGACACCAGCGACAATCGCACTACGTTCCTTACAGTGTTGTCTGCTCAACCATTTCTATTTGCAAATTTGCACCCATTAAAAAAAAATAAATATATATATATATATATATATATAACATTTTCCATGATGCAAACTGATATGCCACAAACACTGCTGATGTCACACACTGTTGGGGGAGAGAGCAAAACATAGAATTTGATGGCAGATAAGGACCGTTTGGCCCACCCAGTCTGCCCATTTCCCTACCTGATGGATAAGTTGCAGATTCTAGTTAATCAACAGCTTACTTCCTCCTGGCCCCCCCACTAGAATTGCCTTATGCCTGTCCCATGCATTCTTGAATTCTCCCACTGTTCCTGACTCCACAACCTCCTCAGGAAGGCTGTTCCATGCATCCACAACTCTCTGTGAAAAATACTTTCTAACATTACCTCTGAGCCATCCCCTCTATCTTCAAATTGTGCCCCTTGTTCTTGCATCTCTTCTTCTGAAAAGATACTACCCTCTTGTACCTTGTTAATTCCCTTGAGATACTTGAAAGTTTCTATCATGTCCCCCCTCTCCCTCCTTCCCTCAAGGGTATACATATTAAGCTGCTTTAGTCTCTCCTCGTATGTCTTCTGGTGCAGACCTTGCACCATTTTGGTTGCCCTCCTCTGAACAGCCTCCACTCTGTCTCTGTCTATGTCTTTGCGGAGATGGAGTCTCCAGAATTGCACGCAGTACTCCAAATGGGGTCTCACTAACTGTCTGTAGAGAGGGATAGCAACTTCCTGTTTTCTACTGTTGATGCCTCTCCCTATGCATCCCAGTATCCCCCAGCCCTCCTTACTGCCTTCTCACATTGCTTGCCCACTTTAAGGTCATCTGATATAATTACTCCTAGGTCTCTTTCGATTTTTGTTGTTGTTATTAACTCACCCCCCATTGTGTACTCTTCCCCTGGGTTTTTGTTTCCCAGATGCATTACGTTGCACTTCTTTGCATTGAATCTGAGCTGCCACGTATTTGACCATTCCTACAACCTTGCCAAGTCCCTTTTCATTCTTTCCACTCCACCTTGTGTATCAACCCTGTTGCAGATCTTTGTGTCATCTACAAAGAGGCATACCTTTCCTTCCAGGTGCTCTCAATGTCACTTATAAAGATATTAAAGAGGACCGGTCCCAGTACCGAACCCTGCGGTACCCCGCTAGTTACCCTCCTTTCTTCACTGTGGACTCCATTTACTATTACCCTTTGCATCCTGTTGTCCAGCCAGTTTTTTATCCAGGCTACCACCTTGGGACCCACTCCAAGGTTGGCTAACTTGTATATTAATCTTTTGTGTGAGACTTGTGTCGAATGCCTTGCTAAAATCTAGGTAGGCCATATCCACAGCCCCTCCCTGTTTTACTACTTTGGTCACCCAGTCAATGAAGTCTAGTAGGTTCGTCTGACATGATCTTCCTGCTGTGAAACCATGCTGCCTTGGGTCCTGTGCCCCACTGGCTTCAAGGTACTCAACAGTTCTTTCCTTCAGAAGTGATTCCGTCATTTTCCCTACCACTGAAGTCAAACTAACTGGTCTGTAGTTTCCTGCCTCTGCCCTGCTCCCACTTTTGTGAAGTGGAATCACATTTGCCCTCCTCCAGTCCTCAGGTACCACTCCATCCTCCTATGATTTGTTAAAGAGAGTAGTCAGTGGTGTTACTAGTTCTACCCTTAGTTCTTTTAGTATTCTTGGGTGAATCCCATCAGGCCCCATTGCTTTGTCCATCCTCAGTTTCAAGAGTTCTTTTAAAACCCTTTCTTCTGTGAATGGACTGGTATCGAACCCCCTATTCAGAGTTTCTCTCTTGTTTGGTTTAGGCACCTCCCCCTCCTCATCTGTTGTGAATACTGAGCAGAAATATTCGTTCAGTATCCTGCTTTTCACTGTCACCCTCTGCCCACATTCCCTCCCCTTTATTAAGTCTCTGTATCCCTCCCTTGGTCTTTCTTCACTCCCTAATGTACCTATAAAAGGTTTTATCCCCCTTCTTAACAGAATTGGCTATCTTTTCCTCAGTTTGTGCCTTTGCTATTCTGACTGCCTTCCCCTGTCTCCTTCTGCTTTAACTGATAAAGTTCTCTGTCCTGCTCCTTCTGCGTTTCCTTATGTTTCCTAAATGCTATCCTTTTCTCTCTAGCCTTCCTTTCCACCTCTTTTGAGACGCATAGTGGTTTTTTCCTACGTTTTGTTTTATTGATTTGCTTCACACAAAGGCTTGTTGCCTCTGAGATGGCTGTTTCGATTATTCCCCATTGTTCCTCCACCCCTCCTTCTTGCCCATTTGCAAGTGCTTTTCTAAGGCACTCTCTCATTTTCCCCAAAGTCAGCCCTCCTAAAGTCCAATACTCTTGCTTCTGTATGGTCTGACTCTATGGCTGTGTTTATCGTGAACCACACTGTTTGGTGGTCACTTGTTCCCAGATGGCTACCCACTTCTAAATCTGAGATTCTTTCTCCATCCCCATTTGAGAGTACCAGGTCTAAGACTGCTCCCTCCCGAGTGGGTTCCAACACTAGCTGTCTGAGGCATGCCCCCTGTAGGGCATCAAGAATGACCCTGCTCTTGGATGTGCCTGCAGCAAAGGTACTCCAGTTAACATCTGACATATTCAGGTCCCCATCAACAATAGCTCCCCTTTTTCTGCCATTTTAAGGATGCCTTCTATCATTTCCTTGTCCATTTCCTCCCCGTGAGATGGGGGTCTGTACACAACCCCCATGCGGATTGTGGTGCCATTTCCTGTCTCCAGGGTGACCCATAGTGACTCATCAACTTCCTGTTTACTCTTTAGTTCTGTTGCTTTAATCCCTTCCTTTATATTACAGCCAGGCTTTTGCTGTTGGGTGGGGCATGAGAGACAACAAGCAGGATCTCAAAAGCATCAGCGCCCTCTACTGGTAATTGTACCAGCAGAGGAACTACTTTACAGTAAATCTGTAAATTATTTTCTGTATATTTTTTTGCTTTATTAAAACTTTTCTCTCCTATAAAAATACTCAACATATAACTCATTTTCTAAGCACAGTAGTAACCTCCATGGTGGGTGATATTGGACTATACCGGACCTTCCAGGGTTTAAAAGTCCCTCTGCCTGTGGTGCTGGACCTTATTATGCCCCTGGGCAGTCTGGTAGAGCCCAGTACCACCCAGCCTAGCCTATGGTATTGTTGCTTACTTAGCCCAAGCTCTAGGTGTAGGATTAGAATCCATGATCTTCACATCCTAGGCCCTGAACACACTGGGGAACTTAAAACAGTTTAAGTGCCTTAAAACGGTTTAAATCCCCCTAGCACTGTTTGGAGACAGACTACAAGCCCATTAAAACATTTTAACAAAAGTGTGTTTAAACCCTGCTAGATATCTAGTCTTAGAATCATTTTTAAAAACGTTTTGGTGGTAGCATGGTTTTACTCACAGGTCTGTCCAGGAGTAAAAGTGTTTTAAGCTGTAATGGTTTAACTAAAACAGTTCTAGCTACAGTGTGTCCAGGCAAGCACAGTTCTGTATGTTGAATTTAACACAAAATAGTTAAAAGGAGAACAGGTTTAATGCTAGCAGTGTGGCCAAACTAAACCGTTATCAAAAATGGTGACTGAGTAGTGTGGCTGCACTAAAATAGTTTAGCTTGAACTGGTTTTCAAAAACAGTTCTGTAGTGTGTCCAGGGCCTTAGAGGAAAGTGTGGAACCTACTGCGCCGCTGACACTGATAAAGACTGAGGAACAGAGAAGTGCTGATGATTGGATATTATTGGATTGACTGAAACCTGTTAGAATAAGGAAAATATGTGCAGGATCTGTTGGATGAATACAAACTGTATAGAACAGACAGAATAGGATAAAAAGAGAGATGAGGGACAACGTATAGTGGGAAACATTTTAAAGTGATTCAAGGCTTGGATTCAGATGTAATAAAATCATTATGATTTCAAGTAGAAAATATTGCAGGGGAAACCACTGTGGTTCATGTATATTATAGACCCTAGAAAAAAGGGAATACATGGACCTTAAAATGAAAGAATTGGAGGAGCAGTTGAAAAAAGGAAATTGCAGTACTGGTTGGAGATTTAAATTATGCTGCTAACCAATTCGAACAGAGGTGTAGGAAAAAAGTCAGGGCTGCTTAGTGGCCCTGAAGAAGTGTGGTGCATTTCCATGTGGGCTAGTGGGTTCAAGAACAGACCCAGGCAGCAGCAGCTTTTTGGCCTGGTTGGGAATAATTCCAGCAACTCCAACTTAAAACAGTTGTACCCAGTAATTTATCTCATTTGATGAACTACTACTTCTTACAGACCATTGAGTGTGCCCCATTGTTTCTACTTAGTTTTACCCAGCCTCTAAAGAGCTCTCCCCAACCCTACCTCCCTTTTATTACCAGTTGCTCCATTAGACTGTCCCATTGGATTTTTGACCCCCCCCCCCCGAGATGGTCCTTGCATTATTCACATTGCTGGGTAAATTGTTCCATTTGTACACCACCCTCTCAGCAAAGGATTATTTTTGGACAGCCATTTGAATGCCCCTCCCCACTAGTTTACATTTATGTGCCACCTTGTGGTTTATTTTTATTTACCTTAAATAACTGAAGTGTCCACTCTGTTATGTCCCTGTCTGTACAGTAGGTTTCTGTCATGCCCCTACTTCCTTCTTTCTTCCAACAAGTACATGTTTAAGACTACCCAATCTTTCCTGATAAGTCTTGGTGCTTTTTGTAACCTTCTGCCAGATGGTCTCTTACCTCTCCTGGTCCATCTTCCTCTCCTGGTCCATCTTCAGATACAGGTTCCAAAACTGCATGCAGTACTGCAGGTGTGGCCTAACCAAAGACCTGTACAGCAGCAATATCACTGTCTTTTTGTGACTAGTGAAATCTTGCCTGATTGATCCCTGCATCCTATTACTGTACTTTTCCCAGATGCTGCATTGTATTGGAAAGAGGCTTTCACACTGTTGTTATAACCCACAGGTCCTTTTCCTTCTTTGAATGATCTACATTGACCCCCAGCTGATGCAGCATTCTGTCTGTGTATTTTTGTTTCCAAAAACCACATTTCTTACTTATAAGTAAACTAAAAGGACAATATCAATCTAATGCTTATAGTTACCATCCTTTACATGCAAATATATGGGTTTCTTAATGGCCTGATTCAGAATAGGTCATTTATCTTTATGAGTGCAGAGGCAGGACAGTAAATAAGTGGCAGAGCCAGTGAGTTATGTATGTTCTGCCCCTCACAGGTGATATGGATATTCTCAGTCAGGCCATTGTGTGTCCAGTTAATGCAGTGTAATTCACATTATGACATTTTCAAAGTTCTGTTTATGAAAACGTAACTGTTTCTGTTGGATTTCCTTTATCTATTTTGAATGGAGCAGAGGCAGTTGTGATGTCATCAGGCATTGTGCAAACTGCTGTCCCATTGCTTAAGGCTTCATTTGTGACCTATCCAATGTGGAGATAAATGCTGAAGATGTGCCCAAAATTGAGATAAATCGTTTATTTTAAGCCACTGACAGAGTATAAATGAAGATAAATCATTTATCTGTAAGGTTTGACTTTCACCTACATTGTATACACTTGGTCTTGGCACTTGAATAGTTTCAGTACTATCAAAACTGGCAAGTATGGTACCCAATTTTAAGGCTAGAGCTAGGACACAGGGGCAAGTTTCACAAAAGAGTTAAGTCTGTGTTTAAGACTTGTTTTTGGTCTTACAAAGGCGAGGCCGGCTTGAACATTTTAAGTCTGTTGCACTAAAATTGACGTACACTCTATTGGTCTTATTTAGAAACTTTAATTTAAGCCTCCTTTGTGCCAGGCTTATTTGTTGTTAGTAGGCTTATCCTGCCATAGTTAATTGTAGCACTTTATTGTAGGAAACCATTCTGAATATTGCAGATTAAAAATTATATATACCTGAGTGCATTGATTTCCTGTTTTAGGGACTGCTATTTCCCATAGCTTGGTTGTATTGTACCATGAAAAAATATTTGATATTCTTTTTTTTTTTTTGCCATAAAGGTTTTTGTCCTCAGCTCAGATGGGTGGCTGCTCAGCACTGTCCCTGCTTCCCATGATTGGCTGCACCCCCCCTGTCCCCGGGGACTTGGATCCCCTGAGATTCCTCCCATTGCGGGGCCTGAGCTGAGAGTCCCCTGCCCCCAAGAGTACACGCCAGACATGCCTCAAGTTATTACATAACTGTATTATCTCACTTTGTGGGGGAGCTCTTGCAGCAGGTTGCACCATAAGGACTGGGTCCACAACAGTGAAAGGACCAACCCCCTGAAGTCAGGAGGAGGTAAAAGTCTGCTGGAAAACTCATGAAATGAGGCCCTGTAGGAAAGCAGGACCAAAGCCTGCCCTACAATGAAAGGCAATATCCACACTGAAATATTGAATGAAAATGTGTTCATAACTCCAAGTGTCAGCTGTGCAGATGTCAGCTGTAGACACATTTTTGACAAGGCAAATTTATTTGTATGGTGCCCAATCCCGGGGGCTCTGGGCACCTCACAGCACAATAAAATAGATGTTAAAAACATAAATATAAAATAGTATAGATAGAGTTAGCACATAAAGCAAGTAAAAACAAATTAATTGGGACTAGGCAACATAATAAAATTCAGGATTCATTAAACGTCAGGCCGAAAAGGTGTGCCTTTAGCCTCCGCGTAAAAGCCTCCACCGAAGGGGCCTCCAGGACTGCAGATGGTAAAGTGTTCCACAGGAATGGCCCAGAGATACTGAAAGCATGATTCCCAGAAGTCTTGAGCCGTACCCTGGGAACAGCTAGGAGGCCCCTCGAAGAGGCATGGAGGGAGCGGGCAGAGGTCACCGGTGTTAGGAGCTCAGACAGATAGCCAGGGTCCAGTCCATTTCAGGCCTTATAGTTGAGAAGACCACCTTGAAAAGGACCCTTCACCTGACTGGCAGCCAGTGCAGAGCGCGCAGGACAGGGGTCACATGACTAAGCCTGGTAAGGCCAGTCAGTAACTGAGCCGCTGCATTCTACACTAGTTGCAGTCTGCAAAGGGTCCCTCCCGTGACCCCGAAGCAAAGAGCGTTACAGTATTCGAGTCTGGAGGAGACAAAGGCATGTACCAGTGTCAGCAGGTCCTCGGGCGGAACGAGAGGCTTAATCCGGGCAATGTTCTGTAGTTGGTAAAAACCACTACTGACAACAGACGACACTGATCTTCAAAAGTCAGCCTGCTGTCAAGGATGACGCCCAGATTCCACACCCTCATGGAAACTGGCAATGCAGCAAATCCCAGCACAAGACCAGAAGCTGCCCCAGACAGCAGTCCATCATGCTCTCAACCTGGCTCAATCGCCAGCACCTCCGACTTAGCCGAGTGGAGTCTTAGCCAGCTGGAAGCCATCCAGTCATTGATTTTAGCCAGGCAGGTGTTAAGCACATCCACAGCTCCTGATGTTCTGGGAGCAAATGACAAATACAGTTGGGTATTGTCCGAAGAGCAGTGAAACTCCACACTGTATTGTCGAATGATCTCACCCAGGAGCAGCATATACAATGTGAACAACATCGGTGACAGGATCGAACCCTGTGGCACTCCACAAGATAGAGGTATTGGGGAGGAGGTGAAATTCCCCATCACCACCCGCTGCATCCTGTCTGAGAGATAAGACTCAAACCACCTGATAAAAGTGCCGGTGAGTCCACAAAATTCATAGAGCCGATCTAATAACATGACGTGATCCACAGTGTCAAAAGCTGAGGAAAGATCGAGGAGTACAAGAATTGACCTGTCTCCTCTATCTCTAGCCCTGAGCAGATTATTATGCACCCTCACTAGAGCTGTTTCCGTGCAATGTCTGGCTCAAAAACCTGACTGAAATGGCTCATAAATGTACGAGGACAGCAGGTGATCCTTGAGCTGTTGAGCCACCAGCTTCTCAACAACCTTGCTCAAAAAAGGCAGATTGGAGATAGGACGGTAATTCGCCAGGACATCAGAGTCGAAGGAAGATTTCTTCAGGAGTGGCCTAAGCTGTGCCTCTTTCAAGGCAACTGGGAGAACCCCCTCCGCCATCGAGCACCTGACAATCTTGGCGAACACTGGGCCAACAACCTCAACACATCCCATTAAAGGGAAAGGGAACATTGTTTAACCAGGAGTAGCACACTAAGCTGGATTACTAGTGGGGTACTGCAGGGTTCAGTACTGGGTCCAGTCCTTTTTAATGTCTGTATAAGTGACATTGCAGAGGGACTGGAAGGAAAAGTATGCCTCTTTGCAGATGACACAAAGATCTGCAACAGGGCCGATCACAGGAGGCGTGGAAAGGATGAGAAGGGACTTGGCAAGGTTGGAGGAATGGTCAGAAGTATGGCAGCTTGGATTCAATGCAAAGAAGTGCAAATAATGCACCTGGGAAACAAAACCCAGGGAAGAATACACAATGGGGTAGTAACAACAAAATGGAAAAGGACCTGGGGTAATCATATCAGATGACCTTAAGGTTGGCAAGCAATGAGAAGGTGGTAGGGAGGGCGGGGGTATACTGGGATGTATAGGAGAGGCATCACCAGCAGAAAACAGGAAGTTGTTATCCTCCTGTACAGACAGTTGGTGAGACCCCATCTGGAGTACTGCGTCCAGTTCTGGAGACCCCATCTCCGCCCAAGGACATAGACAGGATGGAGGCAGTTCAGGGAGGGCAACTAAAATGGTGCAGAGTCTGCAAGAGAAGCCATCAGAAGAGACTAAAGGAGCTTAATATGTATACCCTTGAGGAAAGGAGGAGGGGGGACATGATAGAAATGTTAAGTACCTCCGTGGAATCAACAAAGTCCAAGAGGCAGCATCTTTCTGAAAAGAGATGTACAAGAACAAGCGGACATAATTTGAAGATGGAGAGCAGCTCCAGGGCAGTGTGAGGAAGTATTTTTTCACAGAGAGGGTAGTGGATGCATGGAACAGCCTTCTTGAGGAGGTTGTGGGGTCTAAACTGTGGGAGAATTCAAGAATGCATGGACATACAACAGTTTTGTGAGGGTAAAAAGAAATAGGCTGTTGGTTAAATAGGATCTGCAGCTTATCCTGTAGGTAGGGAAATGGGCAGACTAGGTGGGCCAAGCAGTCCTTATCTGCTGTCAAAGTCTATGTTTCTGTGTAAGCTTGTTTCCAGATGCAACCTGGAAGCACAAGGAAGTTAAGTGATTTGTTCATTATCATGCAGTATGCACCTAGGTGGCTGTGGGATTCAAGCCCAGGTCTTCAGATCTGCAGCTCAGAGCCTTAACCCCACGTGCTATACTGCCTCCAAAGAACCATGTAGGGGCTGGGTCCAGTTCACAAAACGTGTGCTTCTGCTTTATGATCACCTTAGTCACTTCGGACACCTCAACTGGCCTAAACTCTTCCCAGATAGGTGGAGAGCCTCTGTTCTCCCCCAGCCTAACCACTGCTAGGCCAAAACCTAACTGGTAGAATCCCCAATTGGATGGCTAACACTCAGTTGGAGAAGAACAGAGCAAACTCTTTACATAAAGTGGTTGAAAAAGCTTTTTTCAGCTGCAGAAAGGCTGGGTGTAAAAACCTGTCTACAGTTCAAAACAGTTGAGAAGGTCTGTTCCTCCCTGCAGCAGTCTCCCTGGATAGGAATTCTACCTTCTTAAGGGAAATTTCCCCTTGGTGCTCACCATAGTGGGCACGCAGGGCCAGCTTGTCAACCTACAGCCGGGTCTTCTGCCAGCGATGCTCATACCTCCGACCCCTGATCTTCAACATTGAGATCCCCATCAAACCAAGGGGATCTCATGTGTGAAGATCTGAGTCATAAATGGACTGCTGTGATGGCATCGAGAGCATCAGAAACCACTCTGTTATAAGTAGTGACTGCCTCCCCGGTGCCAATCGCACATGCTGTGTCAACCCTACAAAGATCAGCTACCATCAAGAGTCCTGCCTAGTCCAGGCCCCTTAAAGGACGATAGCTCACCATTTCCACAGGGGAGGGACTCTCGGGGACAAACGTGAACTCCACGGTGTAATGATCAGACCAGATAACCTAATCAGTCTTAAAGTTATGAACCTCAAGACCCTGCTGGAACACCAGATTGAGTGTGTGGCCAAGCTGGTGGGTAGCAGAAACAACTGCTTGTGACAGGCCCAGAGATTGCATCAACTGGAGGAGGTCATAACCGAAATGTGAGGCTTCATCGTCGATCCATGCATTGAAGCCCCCCAGAATTAAACATCTGGGGGACGCCAACACCTGGTCGACCATGAATTCCGCGACCTCCTGCAGGAAATCTCCCCCCCCGCCCCACGGGTGCGGTAAATAAGGAGAATCCTGCAGCCTGCACCTGTACCCCCACAAATGGCAATGCACTCAAAAGATTGGGTGCTACCAACAGGGAACACCTAGAAGCCCAGGCTAGCTCAAAAAAGAATGGCCACTCCCCCAACCCTGCAATCCTTCCTTGGGCAGTGCACTACGGAATACCCGGGGGAATGGCAGCCACAAAAACTGGGCCGGCATTGTCACTCAACCAGGTCAACAGAAGAAATCAAGTCCAAAAAAATAGCGGTCTTGTTTCTCACTGACCTGGCATTGCATAGCACTGCCCGAAGAGGATTAGAGGACCTGACCAGTCCTCTAGCTACCTGCCCACTCAGTCTGGTGGGAACCCTGGACACAGAAACCAAACATGTCTGGCTTCTCCTCATGCACTGTTTACACCCAGGGCATTTTCTGCACCGGACAACCTCGATATCACTAATTGCCCCCTCCTCTGCTGCCCGAAACCCACAACACTTCTGCCACCTGGTTATCTTGACCTCCCTTCAGTGCCTTGCTGCATAGATACATAGATACATAGATACATAAACAGTGTCGGCAGATAAGGGCCTATGGCCCACCCAGTCTGCCCATTTAAGTTTGTAAGTTCAGTTTATGTTTTCCAGGAAGTCTGTTGCCCCTTACCCCTGACCTCCAGAATTCCTTTATGTCTATCCCATGCATTCTTAAATCCCGTGATTGTTTCAGCCCCCAACACTTCCTCTGGCAGTATTCTCTGCAGTAGCTGGAATTGGGAGGTCCATAAAGGGGTGAAGGTCCCGGAGCAGGGCAGCGTCAAAACTATTGTGGACTGGAACATGGCACCAGCTCATCCTAGCAGACAAAATAGATCTTCAAAAAGCCCAAATCCCCAACAAGCACCACAAACTGTTTGATCTATAAACGACTCAACACTCAATCAGTACAATACCACTCACCCTCTCCCATACACACCAATTTTTACAAAAATCTCAACCACACAACCATGCACTACAAGCCACAAATCACACACCAATCAGCTAGTTAAGCACCACCCCCCCACCCAACCAAAACCTCCCAACAAACCCCAACCAGTACAAATAGTTGAAATAACAATCCTAAAATTCAGGCAGTTAGAGAGCAGTGTCCAAGCCGCAGAACAGCAAAGCAAAGCCCCTAAGGGCAGGTCCAGTAACAATATTAAAGTTAATTTGTGAAAAAGTCAAAATGAAGGAGAATCCCAGCTCCAAGAGCCAGTGACCAGGGGCCCTCTCACTGACCCTAGTCCCTGCTCGGCAGATTAAAAAGGGACACAGAGTACTAACTGAGGAGTGCAGTCAAGCTAAAGATGGCCCAGAGTCCGACTGGAGCTTCTGTCACATACTCCAGCCTCAAAGACGCACACAGAATGAGGAAAAAGGGGGGGGGGGGTAATCCATCTGGGAGGTATTGGCAGCTTACCCGACCTCAAGTGCCAGCCAATGCCTCTTTCACTGGCAGGCTGCACCTAATAGCCAGGCTGCTCTTCAGCCTCTTCCAAAGTTAAGGTGCACTCCACTTGAAAAGAATAAACTCCCAGACCAGGAAACGGTCTAAATCAGGTGCAAGCCGAATACAAGGCCGTCCGAGCGATAGCGACTGACAGACATTATTACACTGTCCTCTTCAGCAAGTCACAACCACCGGCAGTTTTGGAATTCAGAACACAGGCATCACAATTCCAGGCATCCCAGCATCCATATCAACCTGAAAAGGTCCCCCAGCTGGAAGCAGTCCCACATATAAAAATGGCCCCTCAGTTGGAAAACAAAAGGCGCCTCTTACACAAGCAGAGACTCCTCAATTTGCCACAGGCCAAAACAGATGAACCGAATAATCAGCAGTCAGTCCAAGACCGGGCAGATCCAACAACAGCAGCCTCCTCACACAAAGAAACCAACACCTCCAGCACCCAGCCAGTGCACCAAAACCAGCGCACGGCCCAGTCCTGCGTCGATGGCCGGACGATCGCTCAGTCGCTTAGCAACTCAGCCCCTCGTCTGGGAACTGCACCTCATCAACCAGCTGGTGCCCACAACTTGCAACAGCTCCAAAAAGGTAGGATTTTGATCTGTGGACAGCGAGAATGCCCTCCCTAAAAAAAAAAAAAAAAAAAACTAACTCACTGACCGGCCCTACCTATCACTACCCACCCTTAACCCAAAACCTAACTAAAGTAGCAAACACTGCCAAATTGCAAAAAGTTTGGGATTGTAAACAGCAATAAACACTGTGGATGGATGCAAAGGAAGCAGCCATACCCCTTGAAGAATGGCCTTTGATTGGTCCAGACACAGGCTTGTCATACCTTCAGTAACAATAAACAATGCAGTTAACTAACCATTTGAACAAAATCTGCTTAAAGACTGGAGCCCCTTCAGTCCTCGAGGTGAAAGAAACAATCAAGCTGTTCAGACCTTTGGACAGCACAGGTGTGATCCAAGTAATAGTGAAGTACTCAGTGGGCATCCAGAGTATGAAGTAGAGCCTCCCCTCGATTGGAGTACTCTGGATAGTAAACAGGTAGATGGATGTCCTAATTGTGTGTAAACTCAGACACCACTTTGGGCAAAACTTAGGATTTGTCCACAAGGATACCCAGTCCTTGTGGAACACTAGATAAGGCTCTTTACACACCAGAGCCTGAAGTCCAGAAATCCTTCAACAGAGGTAATATCAACTAAAAATAATATCTTCCACGAGGCTGGCCCGGTGGCATGGAGGGCTGAGGCATCCTGCTTTACCTCCTGCCATGCCAGTGACCTATGTTCACGGTGTGAGCAGGTCACGGGGGTAAGCTGTGGAGGAGAAAGATCGAGTGTCCCAGATTCTCTGGGTCTGATGGTCTGTCACATGTACACCCCAGCACAGGCTGGATGAATACATAATCAGGACCTGATAAGGAGACTTCTGTCAAAAGTGGACCCCTGTAGAAAGATTGGAGGGGTCCAACCACCAAGCCAAAGTCTGGTGCACTGGAATGGATACTGCCACCAGCTGCTCCAGTTCATCCATGTGCTGGTCCCATTGGACTCAGAGGGTCCATTGGAGAATCCTCGTGTGCAAGTGGGAAAGTCACAGTGGCTTCTGCCATGTGTCCAAAGCAGTACAGTTTGGCTGGGAGTAGGCTCCTTAGGTGTCGGCAAAGGCTTCCGAGGAGGAGCCTGAGGCTGAAACCCCAAGGATAAAGAGTTCTTCGGGGGGAGGGGTGTTTTGCCATGGTCTTGGCCAGAGGGCTAGATTTGTCCAAGGGAGGTCAGTGATTTATATAATACAACTGGTGGACTAGTGGGCTAGTCTCCATGGTGGTAATTATCCAATGTATTAAGTAAGTAAGTAATAATACCTGACAGGGTGGGCGTTATTGGGATACAACGGACTGCTCAGGGGCGTAATGAGGCGGAGGGCCTTATTGCTCATGGAAGGTCCGTTATATCCCATAACGCCCACCCTGGAGGGTATTATTACACTTAGAAAATGGGTCACTGTATTTAATGTTTAAAAAAAAAATAATTTTATGTTTAGATGTTTTAATTCTTAAATGTTTGATTTAATGTACAATAAAATAGTCCCTCTGCTTGTATTTGTATGACTTTTTGTGGTGGTGTTACTGTGGGGACTCTTGTCCTTGAGCAGCCTCCGAAGTTTAAGCTTTTAAGGTGGCTGTCGTGGTTATCTTGGTGCTCACCCGCTCGTGCCCCCCAGTTGAAGAAGTGGGAGAAATTGTGTCTCAGATGAGAAACAAAAGTGGATTATGTTTTTTTTTTTTTTTTTTTTTTTTGCTTTTGATTTTAGTTTTTTTACTGTGACACAGTCAGTGGACTTGTCATGAGTGGGACAGACATGGGCGAAATGTTGGGCCTTGGGAGTTGCATAGCGAATAAAGTCAGGCAAGCTGGTAGCCCCCCCAAAAATTTAAGTTCGGGAAAAAAAAAATGAATTTTTCACACCTGTGACCAAGAAGAAAGCGAGTTAGTGTCACGTTGTGAGTAGAAGTGAGGGCCGAGTTCAGAAAGTTGTGTGTGAGGATTTGTTAGGGGTATGGAGCAGTGCCGACTGGTGAATCTCGCTAAGCAAGACAAAACAAAATGGCGACTGGCAAGTTTGCAAATTCGGGTTGCCCAAGAATAGCATAAGTAATGGGGCACCCTGAATTGGCACTTATTTTTCACCGGGTGTTATTAAAAAATAACAGCCTGGGTACCAGGCTGTTTCAGCCAATCAGGAATAGAGTTTTCATTTACCCATTTTCTAAAACAAAATAAGAACCTTTTCCCTGGGGTCTAGTGGCGGCATGGGGGCTTCTTGGACTTGGTATTGTTTTGGCAGGCAGGGAGGTGGAGCGTGAGAAGAATATCTGCAAGTTCACTCTTCTGACATTAGCTGGATCTTCTAGAAAACAGAAGCGATCCTGCATCAGTATTCTACTAAGGTGCTGCACTCGTCCAGCACCGTTTGGTTAAGTGTGGCATAATTTACTACGACAGTATTATGTACAGTTGTGGATAGAGCTTAGCCTGTGTAACAGGTGGAATGATCTGCAGGGTTAGTTTCCAACATTATGTATTATACAGTGTTGGAAATGACCCTGTGTATTATTTTCGGAGGGAGGACATTTATTGGAGATGGAAGCTCAACAGGTAAGGCAGGGACAGGACTGAGAGCCCACCTGTGATGACCACCAAGGCAAAAAGTGTTATTAAAAAAAAGGCTTACACACACATACACACACTCGCTCTCTATCTTTTTTTCTCTAACAAGTGCAGTCGAACTGCTACAGTTAACCCAACAAGTGCAGGTAATATGCAGAAGGTCATACCTCAGACTCGAGCAATACCCGTCATCATAAAACACACAGGAAGTCAATAAAAATTTTAATCAAAAAGTTTTATTCACACTGGTTTCCCGATCTATTGGTAAAAGGTCCTGGCACTATTATGAATAAAACATTTTGATTTGAATTTTCATTACTCCCTGTGTGTTTTATGAAGGAGGGTGGTGCTTGAATTTTAGGTATTGTTTTGTTATTTTTCTGAGCACACCCAGCACACCCAGCTGTTGGGCAGCTTTTACTCTGTTTAATATACAGAGGATCTCTTACCTTGGTACTAGGGAGCCTGAAGCAGGAATCTTGAAGGAATGACGTCCGTCAAACCTGTAAAATAAAATACAGGAAAGGTGTCACAAAGGATCTATTGTTCTTAGGGAATGAATAGGAAAGACAGGACAGGTTAAATATGAAGTAAAACTTATCTGATGGGGAAGGAGTCAGCATCCTATCAGACCTGTTAAAATAAAGAGATAAAAAAACCCTGGTTAATATGGTGAAAACACAATAAATAGCAAGAGAAGAGAGATATAAAAGAGGTATAGGACAACACTGTAATAAACAAGCATTTGTCAGCGCCGAATGTTGCTTGCTTCTGTGTGCTGTTTAGGTATTTGGAAGTCATTGGAGGGCAAATATTGAAAATTTGCGAACTACAGCGTCGTAGGAACTGCATAGCGCGCGCTTATAAAACAGTCATTTTTGGAATTTGTTCACCAATTCCAACATAGCCATTTTCAAGACCTCTGCTCATGAACAGTGTCACTGTGATTTTGTTAATATGTCCCATACATTGAGTTTGCACACTAACTAGCCATTATGCTTCCTTAGTGAAACACATTTTGGGCAGGATGTGAAAATGACAGCTGTGCTGCTCACAATGAGGTGTGGTAAAATGGCAATATTGAAAATCTGGAGTGGAAATATTGAAAATTCGCAAACCTACGAGCGTGCGTGGGAACTGTGCAACGCACACTCGTAAAACAGTCATTTTTAGGAATTTTTTCACCAAATTTTCAACATAGCCATTTTAAGACCTCTGCTCATGAACAGTGTCACTGTATTTTCTTAAATTTGTCCCATACATTGATTTCGTACACCGACTGCGCCGTTCTGCGCTACATGGGTGGAAACACATTTTGGGTGAGATGTGAAAAATGACAGCTGTACTGCTCATAAGAAGGTGTGGTAAAATGGCAATGTTGAAAATCTGGAGTGAAAATATTGAAATTTCGCGAACTTACGAGCCTGCATAGGAACTGCGCAACACATGCTAGTAAAACAGTCATTTTTTGGAATTTTGCACCAAATTTTCAACATGGGGTTTTTGGGACCCCTTCTCATGAATGATGTCACTGTCATGGCGGTATTCAGGCCGAAGGGTGATTTCGCGATCACTGCGAAATCACCGCCGAACCCGGTCTGCTCATGACAATACATCATCAGAAGTCAAAGCTCATGTTAAATGATGCAAAATCTAAAAATACCTGAGATATGCAACAAAGTTGAAACCCGCCTATCTAGTCCATTATACAGCTTACGGCATTTCCTCAGTTCGCGGTCGGCTTTGAAGAGTGCAGGCGTGTTCCCGGTCCACGAAGATCATCGGCGCGGTCGGAGTAAGTATGGGGTGGGGGGTGTGGGGAGGCTGGAGTGCGCGGTGGGTGAGTCGCGGGTTGTGGGAGGGTTGGGAGACACGCTTGGCGGGACCCGTTTGTGTTACAGGTAAAAAAGGCGTGCGTGGGACCGTTTGCCACGCTGGGTGGGCTCCCAGCGTGGCACAGAATGTTCGCTAAGCTTCTTACTTTGCCATAACAGTAACTTTTATGTAAAGCTCCTTTTTACGCCCGTTCAGCCGGCGGGGATTAGGCACCCGTCGGAGCCATGGAATTTATTGCCACGCTGGGGTGGGCTCCAGCGTGGCACCTACTGCTGGGGGGGCGCGCTCAGCCGGCGGGGATTGGCACCCGTCCGGCCTGATCTTGACGGGCGGCGCACAGCTGCGTGTGTGTGTGGGGGCTGGCGTGAGCAGCCCGATATCTTATCGGTGCTCACTCAGCGTAACTCCCCCTTTCAACTGTATGCCACTGCATTTTGGAGCGTGTCATACACAGCTCCAAAATGCATTGGCTTACAGGGGCCGCACCTGCCAGCACACTGACTGAATTGGAGGAGGAGGTGACACACCTCCGAAATCTCCGATGATGGCACTATGTTTCTTGCACATGCGTGCAAGCAACATAAAAAGGGGAGCTTTAGATAAAAAGTTACTGTTATGGCAAAGTAAGAAGCTAGAGAAATAGAGAAAGAAATAAAATTAGTAAACAGATAAGAATAGAGAAGAGAAAATGTCACTTGTGGAGAGTCTCAGAAAAAATGCAGATGCCACCTAGATGGCCTAGTTGCCAATGAGTAGAAGTTGTAGCCTAGGTGAGTTAGGGAGGGTTTTTTGGGGTTAATGGCCTAGAATTATTTAAATCATTTATCATTGGCAGTCTGGTGGCAAGAGTCATCCCAGGGAGATTTATATAATATCCTTGGTGGACTAATGAGCTAGTTTCCATAGTGACCAGTGGACAATGTATTAAAACAAATTAGAATCTTTCAATAGGTCTGGTTTTGGAAGTCCCCTGAGGCCCAATCCCAATATTGTTTGTGCAAGTAGTGAGGTACAGTCTCTGGGCCTTTTCCCTGGGTCTCTTCTTGGCATCTTTGCTGCCAATGAAGCACAGGGTCCTCTTCGACCTTGCCCTGCCAAGACGTTGAAGGCCCTGGGGGGTCTGGTCAACAGCTTGCATCTTCTGGGTTGCAAGCTGCAAATCTCCCCCTCTCTGCCTGTCTTGCACACCACATGTACCCTGTGTTGAGGCCAAAGCTATACCCTCGGTCTTACCCAGTGGGCACCTGGGTGTTATGGCCTGGTGCCGTCCAAGCTCCTGGCACTATTTTCATGCCGGTGAGCAGGATGGCATCAACTGAGATGTCTGGCCCCCTGGCCCTAGTAGTGGGACCGGTGCTATATGCTCATTCTTCCTCAGTGGACAATAGTGTCATGGCCTAGTGCTGGTGGGGGAGAAGGGTGCCTGTCTTGACATCCGGTCCTCATCCTTGATGGTAGTGGTGCCGATGCTGTATTCTGTCTTCCCCAGTGGACACCTTGTTGTTACGATCTGGTGCCAGCCTGGCTCCTGGCAATGTTTATGGTGACTGTCGTCAGTGTGGCACTGGCTGTGACAGATCAGGTCCCTTCAAGACACTATTCAAGGTGAGAGCGACCGATACTGAGGCTATGCCGTGTCGGTTGACCTGTGTGATGGTGGTCCTTTCCCTTGGTAGTCCTCATTGCACTATGGGGATGGATGATGACAACCACCCCGAGCCAGGGTGATTTTCTTTCTTTCTTTTCTACCTTCTATTTACCCCCCTTCCCCAGCCAGCCTTGTCAATTCTGAGAGCCCTGTGCAGCTCCAACCTGTCAACCCAGCTATCTCCTATTTACCTGCCTCTTGGAGTAGTATCCTTTGGTATTCCTTCCCCATGGTGGAGGTCCTCAGACTGAGCCAGGTACGTCAAAAATGTTACAGTTGGAACCCCAGGGGTGAGCCTGGGCTGGTGAGGTACAGGGTCTGCAGGCTGCAGGGAGCTGTCATAGTGCTTGCCTGCATTTTCCCCTTTTCCTCCTCACCACCATCCTGCCCCAAGTGACACTGGCTTAGATGGACATGGTCACGCAAGGTATGTACCTTCATCCAACCAATCAGCTGTCTCCTAACCCCGATGCTGCACTTTACCTGCACTGCCACCCATGATTACCCAGGTGGGGGTGCGCAGCATTTGTGATCCCCCTTCCCTCTCTGGATGACAGCATCCTATGGGACACCCAACACACCTCCCCTGGTTGGCCCTCTGACAACCTAGGGTTATTACCAAATCTGGATAATTGTCACTGCAAGCAGTAGGTGGGCCAGCAGCCAAGGTTATTTCCCACTTTCCCTCTATTCACACATGGTGTGGAGGAGCAGGTGTGTACTAATGTTAATGGTGGTGTTGTGCAGCATATTGGACATCTGCCCGACCTCCACCTTCTGCATTGTGGTCCCAGTTGTCTGACCACCAGCTGCTGCTAGAGTGCAGGCAAATACTTGGCACCACTCCCATTCCACCTCAGAAGAAAGCAGTCCATCAAACGCATGTTTCCCTTTCCTCTAACCAATTACCCAATGACCCAGGCTCTGGGCAGGAACCAGGGTCACCAACATTGCGAGTGGTAAGCTGTGCCATGGACTGGCTACCGTTTGTTCTTTTGAATTATGCTGTAAATATCTGGTCTGGCTTCTGTGGACTCTGTCTACATATAGCCAGCATATTCTTTAACTGAATTATGCTATCCACTGTTGCATCATTAAAGCTAGCAGTAGTTGGAGACAGACAGACTGACTGGGAACTGTGGCCCACATACAGTAGAAAACAAACTCACAGGTCCTCCATCCAAAATCCTGGAGGTTTTTTTTTTTTTTTTTGCAGTATAACACTTCCTGCATCCTTGAGGTTTGCAACAGTCATAAACAATTATCTAGTCACACAACAAAGTATGTAAAGTTTCCATCACATTATTGTTAGAAGCCCGGAACAGAGTGAGCAAGTGTCTTCATCTCTGAAGCACAGACGGAGGATCCTTTAAGGAACAAACAGACTGGTTGTGATTAACTGCGTTTATCTGAGCAATCAGACGGCAGTCAAATTGTTTTAAGCAAGTAACATGATAGCTGTGCAGGGTGAAGCAGTCCATTTTAACTTGGCTTTTTTATGTCATAGGCTACAAAATGACAGTTTTGCTATATATTTTACTTAGCTGGGGCAAGAATTTACTTACTTAAAAATATGATGAAGATAAACGGCATACACTGGAATGTGGCTGCTTTTATTTTTCGTTGATAGGCAGGGAAGCAAGCATTCTGCTCCACAACATAGTTCTGACAGCTAACAAATTAATTTACGGGGTATCTGCATGCCACTGCTATGCTTTGAACTTTCTAGTAACAAGGAATGACACACCGGAAATCAGATCCCGGACACGCAACACAGCAGTTGTGCACATTATTCCACAGAGAAGTAATGCCGGTAAACTCAAGAGTTAACCCCCTCCCTCATATGTGTGATTTTCCTTTGTGTAGACAGAGCTGAGAAACTGATCTCTGTGCAACACTTTTTCCCATTTAAATAAGTACTTTATTATTTTAAATGCTTATCTCAGGCAATAGAAGCCGGTAGTCTGCCTCTGCTAATGCAAGCAGCACATCCTATGAGATGCAACTCGTGTGCAGCCCATTATTAGGACAGTTAGTTTACCGCCCCCCCACCAATGTGTAACTCAGAACACTTAATTCATCGTGAAACAAGAGGTTCGCCATTGTATAAAACATATTTCATTTTTTTAGCATAAAAGTGAACATTTAGTGTTTACAATCACGAAAGTTTTAGAACAAGCACAGCTATTATCACTGTGATAATGTTTACAAAGTTGTTAAAAACTTGTGTGCTAACAGCAACAAAATACATATGACTGCTAATAACACTTAAATTCAGCTCACAGTCTTGAGCAGGAGAAATTACGCTTGCATATGGCAGCCATCTTGATTTTTACAGAGAGAAGTGTCAGTGTAAGTCCATTTTACAGTCCAGTCTATGTTGCTAGGCAACATTGGGCTTAGACCAGTCTTATGTAAGTCCGGCCTTTTTCTCGTTTGTGCAACAGTGTCACATCAAGGACTTACGCTAGACTACTTTTAAGTCTTAAGACCACATATTTAGACTTAATAGTAAGCCTAGTTCTGTGCAGCCAGCCCCAAGATCTTAGATTAAATTATTGGCTTAGCTTTTTCAATGGTTTTGGCCATTTGGCGTTTGCACATCATGACTTCTGAACAGGTTGTGGTATTGGAACAGCTCTCCTGATACTAACAGACTACCTGAGTGAATCATTGAACACTGGGAGTATGGCTATAGCCACATTTGTGGAGCTAACGAAAGCCTTTGACTTGGTTTACCAGGGTTGCTTACTGTCCAACTTAAAGGGCCTTTATTTTTTTTCTCAAACTGTATACAGACGGGCTGGAAAACTATCTCACAGATAGGAAACAGTTTGTTTCTAGAATGAGTATTCTCAGCTTACTTCCTTAGGCATTGATGTCCCCCAAGGATCTGTTTTGTGCCCCCTATTATATAGCCTATACCGATTGCACCTGTAGTATAGGATTCTGAGATATTGTTGTATGTGGAGGACATTATCCTGTTTTCCAAGGGCATGGAACTGTCTTGTTTATGGGACTCTAATCAGCAGGATTTTTTGAGCATGCGTTCTTGGCTGATGTGTAACAAGCTGATTTTGAATACATACAAACATACAACTCTGCCTGCAGAAACAGGCCTCATGGTCTATCAAGTCTGCTGTAATGTGCAGCTAGCCCCTTACATTGCAGCTGCCCCTCCCCTCACGTTTACCCCCCACCCTGTCCCATCCCCTTTTAAAACTGCCCACCATCCTACAGGATACCACCTCCTCACGCAGAGCGTTCCACTTAGTCACCACCCTCTCTGTGAAAAAATGTATCCTCATTTCTCTCCTATATCTTCCCCTCTCCAATCTGAGACCATGCCCTCTTGTGTCCCTCCCCCTCCTCAACTTAAATATCTCTTCTGTACCTGTCTTGTTTATTCCCATCATGTATTTAAGGCCCTGTCCACACTACGCCTCTGTAACATTGCAGAGTGCCCAAACTGTTACCGCAACGGTTTGCGTTTACACCTGTAACGTTACAGAAGGCGTCAGAATCATTGTTGAAACCATATACGACGTGGTTTGGAACAACAGTTATGAAACCGTTATGCCTTGGTAACGTTACCGGGCGAAGTGTGGACACGTGGTAACGGTCCCCTGCAGGGCCTGTAGCTTAGCGCGAGCTGCATCCTGGGAACAGGTGCCGTCATAATGGTCGCATGGCACCCCTAGTGTGGACCGACAGTACCAGTCCCATAACGGACACTGCCGCAATGTGGACACACTGCACCGCTCCCCGGCTGCAACAGATTGCATCCGTTACCTGGCCAGAGCGGTGTAGTGTGGACAGGGCCTTAAGGTCTCAGTCATATCCCCCAATCCCTTCTCTCTTCCAGTGAGTACATATTCAACTCCCTCAGCCTGTCCTCATAGGGTTTTTCCTCCAAACCCTGGATCATCTTTGCTGCCCTGCGCTGCACCCTCTCCAGTAATCTGACATCCTTCTTCAGAAACGGGTGGCAGAACTATGTGCAGTACTCCAGGTGTGGTCTGATCAGTGACCTGTACAGAGGCAGGATCACCTCCCTCCTTCTGGAGGAAATTCCTCTCACAGTACACCCCAGCATCCTGTTGGCTTTAGCTGCCACCTTCCTGCACTGAGCTGAGTTGTTCATATTCCCCATTATAACTACCCCTAGATCCTTTTCTTCCTCAGTGGTACCTAACTGAACCCTCTCAACTGGTAGCTCCTCCCAGGGTTCCTTGCTTTGAAGTGCAGTACCTTGCACTTCTTAGCATTGAACCCCAACTGCCACATTTCCAACCACTCCTCCAGTTTAGTTAGGTCGTCCTGTAGCCCTTGCCGCCCTACAATGTCATCCACCACTGCCCCCATCTTGGTACTATCAGCGAACAGACAGATCTTAGTCCTGATGTCATGTGAGATCTGATATGAAATCCCAAACAGCACCGGGTCCAATGCCGAGCCCTGTGAACCCCGCTTGTCACAGCCTTTGGGGATAAGAGTCCCTTCCCACCACCACCACCCTTTGCTGCCTCCCCTTCAGCCAGCTCACAGTCCAGTTCACCATCTTTGTCACCTGCCCCCACATACTCCGACTTTCGCCTCAACCGCACATACAAGGAAAACAAAGTTTATATTGTTTACAAGTCAAAAGAAAACCAAAAAGTTGAAATGTATGTGCCTGGAGATCAGAGTACTGGATCAGTCCATTATAGCAAGGCAACTTTCGAGTGTTAAATACATAGGACTTGCACTGGATAATCTTCTAACATTTACTGAGCAGAATTTATATATTTCTTTCCCACCTTCCTGTGCCCCCCTGCCCACTACTCCTTTGGGCAGCTGTGTGTCCCTACTGCCCACCAATTTCAACCCTACTGCCAGCTCCTGCCACCTGGTTCTATGTACTTGCCCGAGTCCCAGAGGGTTCAAGCTTATCTTGCTTTGGGAGAGGAGGGAGGCGAGGGAAGGGAGTAACAGGCTTGGAGTCCTCCAAGGCGACAGGTGCAAGAAGGCGAGAGTGGTGCGCCTTCAGGACTGTGGCATGGTGGGACATGGCCACTATCATCCGGTTGGCTGAGATCATTGAGTTTCTGTTTTTTGGGGGCCCCACGCACCTCCCACATTTGTGCGGTCACAGTGATGTCCTGGGGTGGGGACATTTGACAGTATGTGGTCAGCCACCCCGCCAAGAATGCCTCCACTAAGGCATCGCCATGAGCCACTTAGGGTGGCTCACAACACCCTCGAACGCGTCAGGACCACCTATGTCCCTCCCCCCCGGCGGCTCTCCACTCCTGACATCTGGACTTGGGGCATGAACCCAGATTTCCAGTGTGCCAGAGTGATGCCTGATTGCTCGGTGCCACGGGGCTGGCAGAATTGATATTTTAACAACTACTGCAGATAGAGGCTGGCCCATTGGTGCCGCAGTAGAGCCACCATTCGTTACACCAGCAGCCTGGTGTCAGAAACTAGTTTAGGTCATCTGGGGCCGGTTGGGGAGGGTGGAGAACTGAGCATCCCAAGGGATACTGTCTTCCTCCAGGGGACGGAGGCAAGGTTGCTCCACTCTTAAACTGCCACCTGGGTGTTCACAGTTTCTTCCAGGGGAGGGAGGCAAGGTTGCTCCACTCTTAAACTGCCACCTGAGTGATCACAGTTGGCAGTGCATTCAGGAGCAGCTGCATGGGTAGGAAGGACTTTGGCGGCTGTCATGCTATGCATGGTCACGTCCGCATGCTTGTGCACAAGTGCTGCTGAGGTCCTGTCGGTGAAGGACAGGAAGCATTGAAAACCATGACCAGGCAGGATGATTTTGGCCTACTGCAGGCCTGCACCAGTTGCCTCAGTCCTTCCTCCAGAGTCTTCATCCATGTCACAGTGGAAGAGGGGAGTTCCACCAAGCTCACTGTTGCCAGGCGCCGTCATTACTTGTGATCTTTTGCGCCTGGCTTTCCCACATTGCATTTTCTTGTGCCTATATGTGTAGGAACCCCAGCATTCCAGTTGCAGATCTTTAAACTGAAGAGACCAGGAGTCTAGAGATATGATTATGTGGACTGTGGACCAAGTAGTAGCTTTATAAATTTCTGCTAGTGACAAATGCTTTCTTCCTGCCACTGATGCAGCCCTGCTCCTTGTGGAGTGTGCTTTAATTCTATTCTCAAGATTTTTATTTAAAACAGGATACAAGATGGTACACAGCCAATTGAGCCTAAGCTCATTTGGAATTTAAGAAAAATAATTTTACAGGCACATAAGGCAGTATGGCAATGTGAATTGCCTGTTAGCACGCGCTAAGCTTTCCCAGTTTTTTTTTTTATCTTTACATATATGTTTATGAAGCCTGTGTATAAATATTTGCAAATTCTAACTTAATATGTCATCTTCTGGTACTGCATCCCAGCAGGAGATATTTATTTATTTGTACATCAGTTTACAACCTTTGAGCAAAGGCTCGTTTGCAAAGGTACCTCGTCACATTGAGGACATACAGAACAGACTTTTTGGGGGTACAGCATAATTCTCTGGATGAACCATCCTTCCCAAAGCTCTGTGCTAGAATTTTCACATGCCAGTTTTTGACTGTGTCCCAGCTATCCTTCCCTTGTATCCCTCTTTTAAGTTAAGTAAGTAATTTTTCATTTCATTTTTATTGAAGGGTTAAACCATTGAGAGAATACTCATTTAAAATGGTGACCCAGGGCAAAACACATAAATTACTGCAGTACATACAGCTTAAACAGTGCCCTGTCCTTTGATGCTCAGAAAGCAAGAATCATATTGCCTTGTGTTCTTCTCCTCTCGAGTGCAAACATGTCCTGCTCGCTAAGTCTGTCCTCATGACATGTTGTGTAATCATCTAACTCTTGGAAAACCTCCTCTGGGCCCCCTCTGATCTGTTCACACTCATTTTGGTGTGTGGACACCAGAACCACCATCTATATTCTAGATGTGGCCTCAACAATGAACGGTACAGTGGCGTAATTACTTTTCTTAACAACTACTTCACACTGATTATTCCATATAAAATTATCAGTGACGCTCCGCAAATACCCAGGTTCCTTTCCTCAGATGATTTGCGAAATGGTAGGCCATGCAGAATATAATCAGCCTTAGGGTTTTTTCCTCTAGATGCAACACTGCACTCTTGGCTGCATTAAAATTCTTGTTGGAGTCTGCTGCCCATTACCCCAAATTATCAGTATCCTCATGCATCTTCCCAATGTCTGTATTTGTTTCTGTTATTCCTCCTAGTTTAGTGTCATCTGCAAACGTCCAAGCCTAGCCATTCAACCCTATACCTGAGTCCCAGACATGGAAATTTAAACAGTATTCTATTGGTCCCAGCACTGAACCTTGTGGGAGTTCACTCAACACTTCTCCCCAGGTCGCTAATTCACAATTCACCCTTACTCTTCATCTCCTGCCTGATAGCCAGCTTGTTATATATCTGTGTAATCTATCTAGTATTCCTGCCTGATGTAATTTGTTTCAAAGTTCAGTATGAGGAACTGTATCAAAAGCCTTTGAGAAGTCAAGTTACGATGGTTTCCAGAAATAACATATTGTGTGAAAAATATTTTGGTTATAGTATATCTGAGGGAACTGTCCTTGCCTTGGTCTAGCAGAAATGTATTGTGGATATTATCCACCTCGATACAGACTGTTTAGAGGCTGGGTGTCCCTGTGGCACCTCACCATATGTGACAAACAGTTATTTGTTGTCATTTCTAATTTCTTCTGTTCTAGACTTATAGAAACTAGGGGCCTTTCTGGCATCTAATGTATGAAGTTTTTCCTCCCCTTTATTGGCATGTGGCCTTGGAATACACACTGGCAATGTAACAGTCTTATTGACTTGGAATTCTGACACCACCTTAGGGAAGAATTACACAGTTGTTATTAAAACTACTTTTTCTGTGTGGAAAGTCAAGTATGAAAAATCAGTACAGTGTGCTTGGAACTCACTCACCCTTGTTGCTAATGTAATAGCCACCTGGAATAATGTTTTCCAGCAGTGTTTTAAGTCAGTAGTGGCCCTAGACTCAAAAGGGCAGGTCATTAACAAGAGTACCAAGCTTGTATAGGCTTCTTCATGGTGGAGTGGGGGGTACAGATGTGTGAAACCTTTAAAAAACCTCCTAAACACTGGATGTGCAAACAAACATTCTCCTGAGGCAGTAGGCCTAAAAGCAGAAATTGCTGACAAGTGTACCTTTAAAGATGCTGGCCTAAAGGCCAAGGGGGTTAACTGTAATAAATAGTTCACAATTAATGTAGTCTCTGCATTCTCAGCTGAAAGAGAATTTCCCCTGCACCAGATGGAAAATCTTTTCCATGTGAGGTTTTTCCTCTTGGGTGGATTTTCTGGCTGCATTCAGGACCTCTGAAACCTGCATAGATATTTTCAGCCCTGAAAATTCTCTCTCTTCAGGAAGAATGCAGTCGGATGAAGTGTCCTCAAGTCTGGATTGTTCGACTGACCTTTTGAAATTTAGAAGTTCTCAGCACAGAGACAGGGGATGTGTCCTTTTGGACATATGGATTAACAGTGAGTACCATGGCTGTCTGAGTCAGTCTGGTGCCACCATAACATGGTTACTTGTTCCACTCTCACTTTTAGGAGCATTTTCTGTATCAAAGGAAAGGGAGGGAAAGCATAAAGGAACCTGTTGACCCAATACATGCAGAGAGCATCGTTGACGAGTGTTCCCAGATATGAAGCTCTGCAGTAGAGCTGTGGCAGCAGCTTCTTCTTCACTGAGGCAAAAAGACCCACCTATAGAACATCCTACATGCTGAAAACTGACCGTAGCACCAGTTGTTTCTAAACCATCCTGCTAAATGAGTCTGCCAACATAGACTGCAGAGATATGTACTCTAAGAGTATAAGCCACATCCTAGAATTGTAGTGCTTCCCTGCACAGTTTTGAGGATTGCACCACCTTGCTTCTTTATATAATACATTGTTGTGGTATTTATTGTCTGCCCTTATCTAAAGAACTTGGTCCCTGACAAATGCTGGGAAGGATGTTAGGGGAAGAAACACTGCTCTGAGCTGCAGCAGATTGATACGCTCTTCTATTTTTACTTCACTTCATACTCCTGTTACTGTATGATGGAAGATATGTCCTCCCCATCTGAGGAATGAGACATCTGTCATCTTAATTAAATTGTGCATTGCTGGCAGAAAAGGGACACTCTTTCTTAGGTACTCCACCTGTTGCCACCACTGGTGGGAGCTTGGGTGTCTTTCTGTACTGTTATTGTAGCAGTCAGGGTATCCCTGCATTGAGACAATTATTCCTTCAGGTACTATTGAACTCATTTCATGTGCTGTCTTGCCCATGGTACCAAAATATTGTGACTGACATTAGACTCAACAGCCTGAGAAGCTTCTGTGCAGTCCTTCTTGACCCATTATAGAAGGATGCAGTACTAGTGTATGCACTCTTTCTTGTGTGAGAAAGGCCCTTGCTTGAACTGTGTCCAGTTCTGCGCCAATGAAGTACAGGTTTTGTGTTGCTAGTGTGATTTTTATAAATTCAGGATGAACCCTGTGGAGGGGTTGTGAGATAACAGATGGACCAGACACCGAACTTCAAGTTCAACACACAGTCTCTGTGTGATGTTTATTCAAAATGTAGCAGATTACCTTCAGCAGTGGCATATCCCGCCTTCAGTACATCAGTTTGTAGCAACAGACTATGCAAGTCTTTCCTGTACACTTAGCCAGCACCTACTGACTCATTGATCTCTGATCTAACTTATCTGTTGAGATTTAGCCTCCCCTATGCAGGCCTTGTTTGCTTGGTGGTGGGGGCTCAAATAAAAAAAAAAAAAAAACTCAAGCTAAAGAAAAGAGCCTCAGTGCAGAAGCACTGAAACAAGGGTTACTCCAAAGGGCATTGACAATAAGCCAAATTTCAAAGAAACAACATCACACATACTTCCATAATGCAGAGCATCTTGGGATATGTGCAAATCACCATGGGATTTCAGACTTGTTCAGTTTACAGCAATTTACATGCATTTTAAATAGTACAACTAACTTTTGTCATACAGTCCCTTAGTAACTTTTTACCTTTATCAAAAACACCTAGTGCCATGGTATTTTCAACATTTACAGGTTTTATACACATAAGGTATATATATTAAAGTATTTTATGATATAGTGCCATTGCATACTAAATCCAGTGAAGAACACAGCCTGTTGTTTTATATCAGCTCGGCGGTCACAACAATAACCTCCCTGTATGAGGACCTGAGAGGGAAAAGGAAAATTAAAGAGGACACTGCAGCATAGTCAAGAAAGGGAAGGGGTGCCCATAGGTGGCCAACCTTATGGACTAGAAACTGTAAAGACTAGATTAGGCTAAGAAATAGAACTGTTGCAACAGATTTAAGAAAAGATTGTTCCTCAAGAGTGGCAGGAGCGTTCTGTCACAAACCCCAACTTTTCCATTGGGAAAATTGTTTGCTTTACTGATGACAGGGCATCTTCCCTGGCTCTCTCACATACAACATCCATTTGTCTAAGTGTGGCTACACTGTCACTCTATTCATTCAACATGTTTCTGTGACTACAGTCATGCACTTTGTGAACACTCTTGGGGCAGATGTCCATCCAAAAGGAATTGCTTTGTACTGATACTGACCCATACCTACTGTGAAACATACAGGTATGTTATGTGGCTTGCTTTCATTGGAGTGTGGAAATAAACATCCTTCAGATCCAGTGAGGAAAGCCGGCCCCCTTACTGTAAAGAAGCAATTACTATTTGGAAGAAGACCATTTTGAATCTTACCTTTCCTTTTTTGTGTATCAATTCATTCCTCTCCTGTTAGCTGAATGCAGCTGCTAACTCACTGCTACCTTAGCCAGACCCATTCACTGAATTGTACTCCTCCTTACTATCAGGTGCCAGCACTTATTTTGACCTGTGTTTGGTAACTGACTTGTTTGGATTTGGTATTCTTTAAAGTCTTGTCACTTATTGTACTTTGCAAAGAGAGTTCCGGGACCTCCCATGGTAATACAAAAAACCCCCATAAAATCAGGGCGTGGACTGTTCCTATGAGTGTCACTAATTCAGGTAAAGAGCACAGGAAATTAGTGACCACTCACCCAGTTTTCAGTATAAATTGTATTTTGATTTTTGTTCAGCTGAACACAATTTTTCAGGGTGCCCTTAACACCATCAATGTTTCGGGGCAGAACCCTTTCTTCAGGGTGGAAACGGATTACCCAGTCCTTTTGTTCAAAATATTTGTAGCTTCTAGCTTGCTATGTGCTGTAATACCAGTTTTTCCATTTCATTTTCTTGTGCCCTCTGTCATTTCTTTGTTGCGCTGTGGCGTGGCTCCCCTCCTCTTCTTCATGGAGCAAGAGCTTCCACCCTGAGGAAATGTGGGTGGTGTTAGCAGCACCGTGAAAAGCTGCATTTAGTTGAACAACTATTAAAATGCAATTTATACTGAAAACTGGGTGAGTGGTCACTAATTTCCTATCCTGTTTACCAACTTGTACTCTGCCCCAGTTTGTAACTATGTAGGCCTTTCTATTTGCATTATGTATCTTAAATGTCTTTTTATTTATTTATTTATTTATTTATTTAAATCTCAGATTACAAATATCTTTGAGCTAGGGGCAGCTCATTTACAAAGGTTCCATGTCAAAGGAAAGGGTTACAATAAGGTTGGGAGTTATAGACAACATTCGTGGTATCAACGGAGGTACAGTCTTGACTTTTGTATGCACCTCTTTTTGTAAGTAATTCTGGGTCACCTCTAAAAATGGGACTTTTAGTTCCAGTGGGTCCGCCTGGTTACAAAAAACAAAACAAAATAAACACCTTATGTCTAGTAATGGTTGCTACTCTCCTGATTTTTTTCTTTGTTAGGAAATACCTTGATGAAAAAAACTTTTCTCATTTCTTACACTGGTACCTTCTTCACAGCATGCAGAGCTTGCTGCTTTTGAACTTGCCATTTGAATTGCTGCATCCTTGCTGACGGATTTGGCTTGATTAGTTTTAATTTATTTTGTTTTGCATTTGTAACAAAATGTAGACTGAGGCCTTCTCTAACAGTCTCCAGCACTTAATTGTCGACTGTAATAGACTTCCAGTGCTCGAAGTGGAGGGAGAGAGAGAGGCGTCCCTCCACTGGGAGTTGAGATGTGGCACCCTGTGACAGATTAGTTTTTGCTTCTGGTAGATGAGCTGGGTTTGATGATTGTCTCTGCCTCCTCCTCTAGTTGAACCTCAGGATGCACTATAAGGTTAATGGTAGTACTGCCTGTGATATTACACCCTTCTCATTCCTGTCCTGCTATAGAGTCCATAGTGCCCGCCAGACTTTTCATCTTCTACAAGGTTTTTAAAATAGTTTTGTTTTTATCAACCTTATTCATGCAGTGCTCTTTCTGGTCTCCAAGGAGATTTATTCATTGAGCCCACATATAATAATGTGGTAGATGTCCCAAGGCTCTGGATGCTGTATTGTTAATGTCCGTAGCTATTTACCATTGGTGTTTGGCTGTATTCAGACCTATTTTTACATCAGTCCAAGTGTTTATTGTTCGGCCAAAATGCCATTACAATTAATACATACAGCATATACTACAACATAGAGCTCGGTACATTGAAATGGAAATTAGCATTTCCTAAAGTGCATACATAAATACACGGTTTTAAATTACCTCTTAATAGACTGACATGCATTACTGGACATATATATCTATACACATTTAAATGTATACATATAAAATGACAGTTGTGCAATATCGAACATGTGTCTGACTATGGTAAACATTGCCATTTTCCAATAAAACGTTATACATCTCATAAATGTGTAGAAGATTAAAAAAAAAAAATCACTTAGTTTAATAGTTTGTCATCATTTATAGTGAAAAAAAGACCCAAGACCACATGAAACATCCCATAACCCTTTAGGCCTGCTTTTTATTTACATGGGGCATACTAATAAAATATGTTTAAAATCATCCTCCACGTGATTTCTGCATTTACAGAAAGGAGAGGTTACTCCAGGTCTTTTTTTGCTTGAATTGTACATAGTTGGATCTAAATCTTTCTAATCTAAATCTCGTCATCAGTCTTCAAGACCTAAAGTTTGTTAGATGTTTCAGATAGAATGCTAATCTCTGCGTGGCCTTTATTTGCTTCTACCATCTAAACAACTTAAGTTCTGCTAAACGAGTGCTATTCTTACCTATATCTATGTCTCCTAGTCTAGATTTAACCTGAGAGACTGTTTCTTCCCAAGGTTTCAAAAATATTTCCCACAATCAGTGCCCCACACCATTTGAGAATATACTTTTTTAATGAGCTGAACACGAGAGGATTCAAAACAGTCAGTAGAATACTTAATTTCGTCCTTCAAACACCAGCTTAGAGGATTAGTTTCTTGCAGGAGAAATAATTTTAGGATAAATAATATACATCTCTCTAATGCCAGGGTAGAAATTGCTAACTTGGAGAGGTGGCTCATCAAGAACAAAATGGTCCTTAATACCAACAAAACCAAACCCATGCTGTTCGGACTAAGAGCCCTTGGACAAGATAGATCACAACTACTCCAACTTTCATCCCTGAAGGGCAACAAGCTGGAAGTAGTCCCCTAGACAAAGTACCTCGGCCTCACCATTGACCAAGGTCTCGCGTTCAGACAACATGTGGAACAAGTCACTAAAGTAATCCATGCAAAACCTGGATTTCTGTATCGGCTTAAGGAACAGTTAACCCCAAAAGCCAGGACTGCTATTGCAGCCATTGTCCTACTTCCAACACTAATATATGCTGCCCCAGTCATTCAGGGTATTACAAAGCAGGAGCACAGTAAATTACAGACTCTATACAACAAAGTGGCCCACTTTGCCACCTTATCCCACTCTAGGAGTCACCACTGTGAGGCGTAAGCTAAGCTTAACTGGCCATCCTTCGAAGCCCGCCTCAGTTACCCTGTACTCTGCCTGGCAAAGAAGATAATTAGCCCCACGCCTCCCCTGAGTCTTGGGGGACTCCTCACAGTAAAAAGAAACCAGCGCAGCCTTAGGTCCTCAGGCCTAACGTTACTAGAGGTCCCCATGGTTAGGACTAAGGCAGGACAGAAATCTTTCACGCATGCTGCCCCTGCCTTGTGGAACAACCTTCCTCTGGAGGTAAGAGAAACCCAGTCGGTGCCGTGCTTTCACTCAAGAGTTATCTTATGTCAACAAGCGTATGCCAGTGCCACTGTACCTGACACTGCTACAACGACCACAACTTGCCTGCTTACCAAACTAAAATCTTTAAACCCCCCCCCAACAAGGTAGCACCAACTTTCTCCTCCTCCTCTCTGAACCATCCTGATGCTCTAGAACCATGATACCTAATGAATCCCCAGTACTGTCTCGCTAATATGTAGGACAAAGGAGAATGTAATGAAATAACAACAACTTACCAACTAGATATATGAAACCACTATCACAACTGCTATGTGTACACAGCCGAATACTGTATACCCATTATAACCTGTATATGCTTATGTTCAACTGTTTATAATTATTCATGTACTGTTATTCCTGGGTCGCCCCTGAAAAAGGGACCTTTGGGGCCCAGTGGGCCTACCCGGTCATCAAAATTCAATAAATAAATAAATAAAAAAAAAAATAACTGTACCAGTTCCATTCTTATAATAACTGAAGGAACAGACTGAGGAACCATTAATATATACCTGTATAACTTATTCAATATAACCCCTAATCCTTTCATGTTATCTGAGCCCAAAACGTATGCAGCATATTTACTTTTGCATTCAGAACCTGTAGGACCCCAATGATCGTACTTCCCCCATTTTAGCGTGAAATATTTTGAAAGTGTTAGAAGCCATATTTATCTTTGTTTGTATTGACTGTAGATGTTCTTTCCAGGTATTATTTTGGGAGACTCTGACACCCAAACAGACATAGTATTTCGCAACTTCTGTTTTATCTGGGTTATTCCGTATTTTTTTGGGATAATCTATTCCTATTTCCAAAGATTGCAGTTTTTGGTTTTTCTTTCTTTATATTTAATTTATGATTTTTACATAGATCAGCGAAGTGTGTTAACTTCCTCTGTAGCCCTAATGCAGAAGTAGAAAATGAAATCAAATCATCGGCATATGCCAAGCGCTGTATTCATTTATTGGTTACTTTTGGGGAGTAGAAATTGATATCAAACAGCCCTTACAAAATTTCATTAATACATATATATATATATATATATATATATATATATATATATATATATATATAAATGTTGGAGCCAACAGGCATCCTTGATGTACACCCAAGTTAGTTGGAAACTCGGATATTGTTTGACCACATTAATTATATTGGATCTTAGCCCAAGTGTTTCTATGAAGTTGAATCAAGATATCCAGTAGTACCTGGTCCAGACCATAGTTTTTCAGTTTGTTCCATAATAGTCCTCTACTGATGCTATCAAATGCAGACGAAAAGTCCAGAAAGCAACAGAAGAGTTTGCCATTCTTAACTTTCACATATTTCCATATTAGGAAATTGAGCACATAACAGTGCTGGACTGTGTAGATCTGGTTATCCTAAATCCATTCTGGAGCTCACTAATTGTGGCATGTTCATCTAATCAATCTAATAATCTAGTCAGTATGATCTTAGAAAATAATTTCTGTGATACGTCAGTAAGGCTAATCGGTCTGTACATCTGTGGATCGTGGGGTTGCCTTTTTTAAATATGGGAAATAACACACTTCCAAGCCAACTATTTGGAACCCCTATTTCTACATGTAAGCATTAATCCCCGCTGAAGGTGGCATCTAATGGGGAGTTAATGCATGGTTGGGACCGTTGAGGCACGAGGCCAGAGGCCGAGGGGTGCAACGGACCAGCCATGCATTAACTCCCCATTAGATGCCACCTTCAGCGGGGATTAATGCGCTTGTAACACGACAAGTGCGACGCAGGTAACCATTACACATGAAAACTTAGCTTTTCTGATGGCCTCCTCTACTCCTGTGTCTCCGTTTCTGCGTGTGATTCCTGCCGTGATGCTAGGTCCGTAGTGGAGGGCAGTCAGCTGGTAGAAGAGCAGCACGGCATTATGAGACGATAATGCCGTGTTGAGCTCGTGAACGCGCTTTCCACAATAGCAACACGGCATTATCATCTCATAATGTCGTGTTGCTCCTGCACCATGTGATGCCATCTCGCCTATCGCGTGGCGCCCTGACACAGCTCTCAATAATGCCGTGTTACAAGCTGCAGTAACTCTGACCTCTCCGTAGAGGGCAGATTGTCACAAAAGGTAGCCACAGCTTTCCAGTGTGCTTCCTAATAATGTGAAGCATAACTCAAAAATGCTGCCTCTCTTGTGATGAGGGTGGCAGACAAGTATGATCGTTTGCCAAGTGTGTCAGTTTTTCTGGAATCCTTGTCAAGTGGTGCTGTAGAGAAGGTCATATTTTTCTTTTTACATGAAGCAGCCTGTATCATGCACTGTTTCCTCATCATGTGTGACTTCAGGAGAAATAGTTTTCTCCTCCTCCTGCTAAAAAAAGTTTCAGTCTTCAGTTCCTGTTTGCTTATTAAAAGTACGTATAAAACAATTATCACATACACTAAACAGAATAACTTGACATATACCAATTGGCATAATGTTTCTTGCATTAGTTAAAAACAGTTCTAGGCCTAATCATAATAGCACAAGGAAGTAGCCAGCAGAAGGAAACCACGTGGTCTGTCTTGTCTGCTCAATTTGATGCAGAGACCTTGCTTTAGTCTTACACCAGTGACCCTGGCTATCCCATCCCCCTTCCCCTTTCCCTTCCTTGGTCCCATGACTTCCCCCTGTGATTGTCCCAGAATCTTTTGAAGGATCCCACTGTCTTAGCCGCCACCACCTCCTCTAGCAGCTCATTCCAGGCTGACACCACCCTTTCTGTGAAGAAATGCTTCCTCACATCCCTCCTGAATCTTCCTCCCACCAGCTTTAGGCTATATCTTCTGGTGGTGGTGTTGTCTCTTTTGTTAAAGAGACCTCCACACTCCAGTCTGTTTACTCCCTTAAAGTACATGAAGGTATCTAACATATCTCCCCTTTGCCTCCTCTCTTCCAGAGAGTACATCCTTAGGGCTCCTAGCCCTCTTCGTATTACCTATCCTGCTGTCCCCTGATCATTTTAGTTGCTTTCCTCTTGACTCCCTTCCAGCATTTGGATGTCCTTTTTTTAGGTATGGGTGCCAATACCTCACTCCATATTCCAAATGTGGCCTTACCAGTGAGCTATACAAAGGCAAAATAACTTTGCTGTGCCTAATACTAAATCCACTCGCAATGCAACCTAGCATCTGTTTGCTTTCACCTCTGCCTTTTAGCATTGAGTGGACTGACTCAGCTCACTAGTAATTATCACCCCGGGTCCTTTTCCTCTTCAGAAGTAGCTACCTGAACCTTCCCTATGTAGTATTCTGCTCTTGGGTTCTTTGCCCCGATGTGCATCACTTTGCACTTCTTGGCATTGAACCCAAGCTGCCATATCCCTGACCATCTCTCCAGTCTGGCTAGGTCCTCCTTCAACTCTTTATCCGTTACTGGGTGTCCACCCTCCCCACACAGAGCTTGGTGTCATCTGCGAACAGGCACATTTTGGCCTGAATGCCTTCACAAATGTTGCTAATAAAGATATTAACACCGGGCCCAACACCGACCCCTGTGGAACCCCGCTGGTGACCTCCTTGGTACTGGAGGACCCCCCCCCCAAACCACCACCCTCTTTGTCCTGCCCCATAACCAGTTTTCAACCCATCTTACTAATCCCCCCCCCCCATCAGCCTTCAGTGTGGCACTGAATTGAAGGCCTTGCTGAAGTCCAGGTAAATGACATCCACTGCCTGGCCCTTGTCCTCAGTGACTCAATCATGTTCGGCTGACATGATCTGCCTGCCACAAACCTGTGTTATTTACCATCCTGCAGACCATTTTCTTCCATGTATCCCACCAGCCCCTCCTTCAGTATGGTCTCCATAAGTTACATACTACTGAGGTCAGGCTGACTGGCCTGTCATTGTCCGGGTCCTCCTTGGGACCACTCTTGCGTAGTGGCACTACATGTGCTGTTCTCCATTCGTTTGGCACACTCCCAAATCTAGAGATCTATTGAAGAGAATTGTCAGCCAGCTTGACAGCTCCTTTACTAGTTCCTTTAATACCCTGGGGTTTATCTTGTCTGGTCCTGGGGATTTATCCACCTTCAGTGCCATCAGCCCCATTCTCACTCTTTTTATTGTAATGACCCCTGCTTGGTCTTCGCCAGCTCCCTTTTTTCCTGTTCCTGCCTGTGGTATTGGTCCCTCCTTCTCCTTTGTAAAGACTTAGCAGAAGTATTCATTCAGTACCTCCACTTTTAACCCATCTTATACGACCCATTCATCCCCTTTCTTAAGTTTGACAATACCATCCTTCTTGTCTCTCTCTTCTTTTATGTTGCAAAAGAAGGCCCTTTCCCCATTCTTTATCCCCTCAGCTATTTGGAGCTCCTTCTGCCCTTTGGCCTGCTGTACCTCCCTTCTTGCTAGCTTGGCCAGCCTCTGGAATTCCTCCTCATCTTTCACCCTAGCTGTTCTTTTGCTTTTCCTATAGGCAGACGTTTTTTCCCCCTTACTATTCTAGCGACCTCTCCGTTAACCAGCTTGGAGATCTAGCCCCCCTTTCTTTACCCTCATTTTTATGCAACCGTATGTTGTTTTTTGAATTGCCCTTCTTAATGGTTTCCCATAAATTTTCAACCTCCATTCCTTCTACAATAACTCCCCAGATCCTCCCTAATCATTTTTCTCATTTTCTTAAAGTTTGCTTCATAGAAACCTAGACTTTGACGGCAGATAAGGATTGCTTGGCTCACCTAGTCTGCCCATTTCCCTACCTATTGGACAAGCTGCAGATCCTAGTTGACCAACAGCCTACTTTCTCCTACACCCCCCCCGAATTGTCTTATGTCTGTCCCATGCATTCTTGATTTCTCCCACTGATTTTGACCCCAACCCCCATCAACAGGATTTCTCCTTTAGCTGCCAATTTGAGAATTTCCTCCATTAGTACCCTGTCCACTACCTCCCTCTGTGCCGGAGGTCTGTAGATCACCCCAGTATGTATTGCTGTGCCATTCCCTGTTTCAAGGGTGACCCACATTGTCTTGGCCTCCCCTGTCTTTCCAGTGCTTCTGTAATCTTATACCTTCTCTGATGTACAGGGCTACCCCTCCTTTTTTTTTTTTTTTTTTTTTTTACCTTCCCTGTCCCTTCTGAACAGTGTATAGTCTGGTACATTGACGTCCCAGCCATTAGCAGAGTACCATGTCTCTGTTATTACAGCTATGTAAAGGTATACCTCCATCATCAAGGCTTCCAGGTCTGGAACCTTATTTCCCAGACTGCGGGCTCTCTGGAGCCTGACATATTGAAACATAGACTTTGATGGTAGATAAGGACTGCTTGGCCCACCTAGTCTGCCCATTTCCCTACCTACAGGATAAGCTGCAGATCCTAGTTAACCAACAGCCTATTTCTTCTTATTCCCAACAAGAATTACCTTATGTCTGTCCCTTGTATTCTTAAATTCTCCTACAGTTCTAGACCCCATGACCCCCTCAGGAATGCCGTTTCATGTGTCCTCCACCCTCTCCATGAAAAAAATACTTCCTCATGTTGCCCCTGAACCGTCCCCCCTCTGCCTTCAAATTGTGCCTCCTTGTTCTTGTGCATCTTATTTTCTGAAATATGCTACCCTCTTGAACTTTGTTGATTGCCTTGAGGTACTTGAAAGTTTCTATCATGTCCCCCCCCCTCGCTCCTTTCCTCGAGGATATACATATTAAGCTTCTTTAGTCTCTCTTCATGTGGCTTCTGGTGCAGACCCTGCACCATTTTAGTTGCCCTCCTTTGGACTGCCTCCATCCTGTCTGTGTCCTTGCAGAGATGGGGTCTCCAGAACTGCACGGAGTACTCCAGATGGGGTCTCAACAACTGTCTGCACAGAGGGATAACAACTTCCTGTTTTCTTCTGGTGATGCCTCTCCCTTTACTAACATACTAAAATGCCAGCAGAATAGGCCTAACGGTCTTTCGTGTCTGCTCGTTTGGTCAGCCCCCACCCTGGGTGCTGACCTTGCTGTCTCCCTCGACTTCTCTGGCTTCTCCCTTCCCAGTTCCGGATATTCTTGCTGCATTGGATTTTGCTTCCAGAACCCTTCCCCTGTACCTGGCCCACCCCTCTTGAACCCCTCCACTGTCTCTGCCTCCACCAGCCCTCCAGGCAGTGCATTCCATGGCTCCACCACCTCTCAGTGAAGTAGCACTCCTCCTTTCTCCCCTGAATCTTCCCCTCCAGCTTCCACCATACCCTCTAGTGGCCCCTTCCTCCTTCCTTCAAGCACCCTGATTCCTCCCTATTTACTCTCTTCATGTACCTGAAGACCTCTATTATGTCCCCCGGTCCCTTCTCTCTTCCAATGTGTACATATTTAGCTCTTTGAGCCTCTCCTCATAGGTCCTGTCCCCAAGCCCCAAATCATTTTTGGTGCCCTCCTCTGGACCCTCTCCAGGAGGTTAATGTCCCTCTTTAGTGTGGCCTCCAAGACTGCCGCAGTACTCAAGGTGGCCTCACCAACAGTTATAGAGAGTATCACCCTCCTTCTGGGTAATTCCCTAGCGATGCATCCCAGCATCCTGTTGGCCTTGGCTGCTGCCCTCCTACAAGTCTCAGAGTTGTTCATCTTGACATCCACCACCACCCCCAGGTCCCTCTCAGCCATCAAGCCTTGTAGCATTCCCCCAGGGTGTACACTTGGCCTGGGTTTCTGCCCCCAGGTGGAGTACCTTGCATTTCCTGCATTGAACCTCAGCTTCCACTTTCTAGACCATCTTTTCAGAGCCTCCAGGTCCTCCTGTAGGGCCACCCTTCCCTCCTCCCCATCCAACACCGCCCCCAGTTTCGAGTCATCTGCAAAGAGACTCTTCTCACTCCTGATTCCTGTCCTTATGTCAGATACGTAGGCGTTGAACAGAAGGGGCCCAAGGACTGATCCTTGTGGGACCCCACTAATGACCCTCCTTGGGGATGAGACTATCCCACCAACTACAACCCTCTGAGTCTGGTCCTGGAGCCAATTGTCTATCCATCTGATCATCTGGTTCCCCACCCCCATTTCTCCCAGCTTATCCAACAGGCCCACGTGAGGAACAGAGTCAAATGCCTTGCTGAAGTCTAGAAAGAGGGCATCCACTGGTCTACCCAGGTCCAAGGCACTTGTCACCCAGTCATAGAACTCCACCAGGTTTGTCTGACACGATTTCCCCGGGATGAATCCATGCTGTCTATCGTCCAGGCACCCTGACTTATCCAGGTCCCCCCCAGCCTCTCCTTGACAATGCCCTCCATCACCTTGCCCACCACCGATGTCAGGCTGACAGGCCTGTAGTTCCCTGCCACCTCCCTTGATCCCCCCTTGTGGATAGGCACTATATGCGCCACCTTCCAGTCTTGGGGCACCCACCCTGTCCTCAGAGAGATCCCAGTATCCTCCCAGCCCTCCTTTCTGCCTTCTCACATTGCTTGCCTACCTTCAGGTCATCTGTTATGACTACCCCAGGTCCCTTTCCATTTTTGTTGTTGTTACTACCCCCCTTCCCCACTGTGTACTCCTCCCCTGGGTTTTTGATTTCCCAGGTGCATTACTTTGCACTTCTTTGCATTGAATCTAAGCTGCCATACTTTTGACCATTCCTCCAACCTTGCCAAGTCCCTTCTCATCCTTTCCACCCCACATTGTGTATCAACCCTGTTGCAGATCCTTGCGTTGTATGCAAAGAGGCATACTTTTCCTTCCAGTCCCTCTGCAATGTCTCCTACAAAAACATTAAAGAGGATTGGCCCCAGTACTGAACCCTCTGGTACCCCACTAGTAACCTCCCTTTCTTCAGAGTGTACTCCATTTACTATTACCCTCTGCGCCCTGTTGTCCAGCCAATATTTTACGCAAGCTACCACCCCGAGACCCACTCCCAGGTTAGCTAACTTGTTTATTAATCTTTTATGTGGGACTGTGTCAAGTGCCTTGCTAAAGTCTAGGTAGGCCATGTCCACAGCCCCTCCCTGGTCTACTACTTTGGTCACCCAGTCAAAGAAATCTATGAGATTTGTCTGACACGACCTTCCTGCTGTGAACCCATGCTGCTTTGGGTCCTGTTCCCCGCTGGCCTCTAGGTACTCAACAATTCCTTCTTTCAGAATGATTCCATCATTTTCTCTACCACTGAGTTCAAACTAACAGGTCTGTAGTTTCCTGCCTCTGCCTTGCTCCCACTTTTGTGAAGGGGAATCACATCTGCCCTTCTCCAGTCCTCAGGTACCACACTGTCCTCCCATGATTTGTAAAAATGATAGTCAGTGGTGTCACTAGTTCTACCCTTAGTTCTTTTAGAATTCTGGGGTGAATCCCGTCAGGCCTCATTGCTTTGTCCACCTTCAGTTTTAGGAGTTCTTTCAGGACCCTTTCTTCTGTAAATGGACTGGTATCGACCCCCCCATGCAGAGTGTTTCTGTTGCTTGGTTTAGGTACCTCCCCCTCCTCTTCGTTTGTGAATACTAAGCAGAAGTATTTGTTCAGTATCCCTGCTTTTTTACTGTCTCCCTCTGCCCATCCCCCACCCCTCCCCTTGATTAAACCTCACTATCCTCCCTTGGTCTTTCTTCACTCCTTAATGTACCTATAAAAGGTTGTATCCCCCTTCTTAACTGAGTTGGCTATCTTTTACTCGGTTTGGGCCATTGCTATTCTGACTGCCTTACCCGCGTTGTTCTGCTTTAACTGGTACAGTTCTCTGTCCTGCTCCTTCTGTGTTTCTTTGTACTTCCTGAATGCTATCTTTTTCTCCCTAATCTTCCCCGCCACTTCTCTTGAGAACCATAGTGTTTTTTTTTTCCTTCATTTAGTTTTGTTTATTTGCTTCACATACAGGCTTGTTGCCTCTGTGATGGCAGTTTTGTTTTTTCCCCATTGTTCCTCCACCTCTCCTCCTTGCCTGTTTGCAAGTGCTTTTCTGAGGTGCTCTCCCATTTTGGCAAAGTCAGCCCTTCTAAAGTCCAATACCCTCGCTTTTGTATGGCTTGACTCTACGACTGTGTTTGTCGTGAACCACACTGTTTGGTGGTTGCTTGTTCCCAGATGGCTACCCACTTCTAAATCTGGGATCCTCTCTCTCTGTCCCCATTTGAGAGTACCAGCTCTAAGATTGCTCCCTCCTGAGTGGGTTCCAACACTAGCTGTCTGAAGCATGCCTCCTGCAGGGCATCAAGAATGACCCTGCTCTTGGATGTGGCTGCAACAAAGGTGCTCCAGTTAACATCTGGCATATTCAGGTGAGGTCCCCCCATCAATAATCTCCCCTTTTTCTGCCGTATGAGGATGCCTTCTATCATTTCCTTGTCCATTTCCTCCCCTGAAATGGGGGTCTGTATGCAACTCCTGTATGGATTGTGGTGCCATTTCCTTTCTCCAGGGTGACCCACTGTGCCTCCTCTTTTCCCTGTTTACCTTTTAGTTACATTGCTTTGATCCCTTCCCTTACATAGAGAGCTACTCCTGTTCCTCTTTTAACCTCCCTGTCCCTCCTATAGATTGTGTTCCCTGGTATGTTGACATCCCAGTCATTGTTCTCTGTGTACCATATTTCTGTGACTGCCACGATATCCAGGCATCCCTCTTCCATCAAGGCCACTAGTTCAGGGAGCTTGTTACCCAGACTACGGGCATTGGTACTCCTCGCCCTCCATTGTTTGATGGGCTTATCCCTTTTAAACCCATCCCTGTCCTTAGTGTCTTTGCCTTTTTCTCCATTTACCTGTGTCCTTCTCCCTATCGACTTCTCTAGCTTGGTGTTTGCCTCACTACCTACCCTGTTTTGTGGAGGGGGGAAGGACTGGGATTTCTCTTTTCAGTGCCCCCACCCCGTGGCTAGTTTAAATGCTTGCTATTGAAGCATTTAAACCTATCACCTAAGATCCTGGTTCCCCTCCTGGACAGATGCAGACCATCTTACCAGTATAGGTCTGTATCCGTTCAGGTGGAACCCCAGTCCCCAATGAAGCCAAAACCCTGAGCGCCGAACCAGTTTTTCAACCATTCATTGAATCCTGTGGTGCAGAGTAGCCTAGCCTCACCCATGCCATAGACAGGCAGCAGTTCTGAGAAAGTTCCCATGCATGCTACTTGTCGAAGGCCCCTCCCAAACTCCACAAACTCCTTCTTCACTGCTCTGATACCATTCCCAGCCAGATCATTTGTCCCTAGGTGGACAGTGAGGTCTAGCTCCCTTTCCTGTGTTGCTGCTCCCGGGATCCTGAAGATTCACTTCCTGTCCCTCCCAGCCATGGCACCAGGCAGGCACCTTACCTCCCTCTCCCCTCCCCAGTTCTACCCCCTAATGATTGAGTCCCCCACTAGGAGTTGTTTCCTTCCCTTGTGGGGTCCCGTGCCACACTCCTGTGGGGCTCCTTTGTGGAGGTTCCCAGCATCCTCCTTGGTCTCCACTGCAGGTGCCTCCGTAGTGGAACTATGCTCCGCCAGAACAGCATATGAATTGTGGAGAGGTACAGCTGGAGGGATATGCCTCTGTTCCACCAACCTCACCCTGTCTGAGCCCACTGTGGTCCAACCACTCCTCTTTCTTGGCAGCCTGTGAGGCAGTGGCGGTGGCCTTGGTGGTCCCTGGGTGGGGGAGGAGGTTTCCCGAATCCTTGCCAGGTTGGCCTGGAGACAGGCAATCTCCTCCCTCAGACCAGAGAGGTGCCTGCAAATATGGCAGTATTGCTGCCTCCAGAACATCTCCCGGAAGACTGCCGCCCACAGCCAGTACAATTCACCACTCTCCACGTCTCTTTCCCTTCCTGTTTAATAGATATATATTTTTTTGTTAGTGTGTGCAAGCGTGTGCGTGCATTTACCCCCTACACAGCGTGCTGGGCTGTTACGGATATGACAGGTGTACGTCCTTTGCCCTTTTGAGGAAGTGATGTCAGAACCCCTGGTATAAAGGAAATGATGCCCTTGAGGTGGGTGGGTTGAGGACGGGATGGGCGGGACCAAGCCCATGCCCTCTAGAAACAATCAACATTTTGAAATTAAATCAGTGTTGCAGCGTGAGCCTGAGTAAAAAAGCAGGAGCAGAGCTACCATTGAATGGGGCCTATAAAAGCAATGCAAATATAAACGTGCTGGAAACAAGATTTTGAACAGAATCTGCTGTGGTAACAGCTAATTTAAAAAGAAGATGATAATTATCTGCAGTAATAATTCATGATGTTTTGTAAAGGCACCTCCTGAAGAAGCCAATAATTTATTGGTGAAACGTAGAGGATTTGGGCCAGAATTTATAATAAAAGAATAGGAAAACTGGAACAAAGAAGAACTGTCTACTTGTGTGGATTTTTTTTGTGCCCTTCCCATTCATTGTGGGGGAGAAAAGAAGTTGTCTGTTAAGGATATGACAGGTGTATGTCCTTTGCCCTTTTGAGAAGTGATGTCAGAACCACTGGTATAAAGGAAATGATGCCCTTGGGGTGGGTGGGTTGAGGACGGGGTGGGCGGGACCAACCCTGTGCCCTCTAGAAACAATCAGCTACAGTTCCGACCCACCATCCCAGTGAACTCTTTCCTTCCTTTCAGCAAGACAACCTGCAAAACAATTTAATTGAAAATATACCCTGCAAAATTAGTTTCAGCTGCTGCTCTCTTGGTTTCCCTTTCTTCTCTCCTGTCTTCCACCTACACAGTCTGTGCATTCAACCTACACAGTTAGTGTATTTATATACTATACAGTGTACAAATAGCAAAATTTACCATTGCAAAAATGTGACTAGAAATATTGCAGAACATCATACACTTAAGAAGGTCATTCCTGTTAGTACATGCTGTCACATTCCTCCATACCATTATCTCCATGTTTTATTAATGCTGGACACTCGTATGTTAAATGTTACACCATTAATCTCACATTTGGATCACATTTGCAGCATCTGTCTGACTTCCCAAATATACCTCCTCTCTTTCTCCAGTTAGAAGGGGCCATCCCTGTTCTGAATATGCATAGTTCATTCCTATGTCTAGCATTTTCACAGAAATTTGCATATTTTTATTTCTTTCTTGGAGACGACTTTTGGTAGTATACTTTACAGTATTCAGTATCTTCCAATTTCCCAAATTCTGTTTAAAAAAATATGTCCTGTAACCTCTGGGATGCTGTATGTACATACATTTCAGCATTATGTATTACATGCTTCTCCCAGATTTTAATCGGCCCCATTCATTTTACTATATCATTCAGTTGTCAAAACCATATCTGAGAGTTCTCCCTTCCTAAATTTTCCTGGCAGCATTTTGCCAAAATTCTTTCCTTAGGTAATGTAAATATTTTCTTCCACAGGTTTAATGCTCTAATCTGTGCCATAAGAACTATGTATTTAAGATTAAAGTCACTTCTAAGGAAGGCCGTTGGAATATCTCTGCATAAATGAAAAATTTGTCTATAAAAGACATTTTGTACAGATTCCGAATCTTTGGCCGGTTTACTGAATGCTCACATTTCTGAACCATGTAGAAGACTACTTAAAACTTACACATTGAATGCCCTTTTCAATGCCATGTATGAAGTGCTCACAAATAATTCACAGAATCTATTACTTGCCTTTGCTACTTGATTGCCTTGTTTTTTAATGGAGACTATATGTTTTTTTCAAGATAATTGGTTATCCAGTATTAATCCCAGATATCTGTACTTTATTTTGCCAGTGGGCCATAGTTTAAGATGTTGATGCTATGCTTTACCAAAAATAAGAATACTGGACTTCTCCAGGTTCACCGGCAAATCCAGCTGTTTTAAGAATCTTAGTGAATTACTGATTGCGCTTTTTAACCCAAGCTGAGTGAGCACAGCACTATATCATCTGCATATAGTAGTGTTTGAATGTCCTTGTCTATCATCCTGGGAGCAAGTGTATCATTATTCCTTTATAAAGTATTCCATATAGAGAGTAAACAAGAGTGGGACCAACAGACAACCCTGCTTTTCTCCCTTTTCTATTTTTATTTTACCTGAAGATAAGCCTGCTCTTGAGATTCTCACAAGGGCTTTGTTATTGCTATGCATGCGTTGAAAGGTGGCCAAGAGGTAGCTATTAAAGAGCAACTTTCTCTATCTTTTTTGTGTGTGCCCCCAAGAAGCATAACAAAACCTAACCTGGGCAGAAGTCCTTTGATGTCCATCGTTTTTGTTATAGTCGCCCCCATTTCGGAAGGGAAGGGATCTTATTTTGGCTCAGTGGAGCTGAGCCGCATGGATCATTCCACTTCCTGATACCATTTCAGTCGGCAATCCGCCCTTTTCCGCCTCCACACTCACTTGTTTTGTGATGTCATTATTTGTAGAGCTTGGGGGCACGCTTCCATAGAAATGAATAGGGGCTGTTTTCGGAGTTAAATTTACGTAGTTTAGATGGCTGTTTAGAACAAATCATGGCCACCTCTTAACTAACAAGGACCTTGTTAGTTAAGTGCTGGCTATGATTTGTTCCAAACAGCCATCTGAACTACTATAAAAGGGAACTACCAGCACATTACTGTGTCTTGCAGGACCCCCAGAGTGGTGCTGAGTTTACACACTCAGCCTCACAGAGGGATGGTTTATTCATTTGCCTAGAATCCTCCCCCCACCTGTCACTAGATGACTTTGAGGTTCTGCACCCAGTGAAAGGAGAATGTGGGAGAAAAATGATACTTCTTAGTGAAGGGGCAGGGATACCTGAGCACCTCAATGCAAAGTCTTGAAATAGTTAGTGGAATTTGTTTTTGCGATAGAACTTTTTGGCCCCCAATCTACACTGCCTCTACTTCAGGTGAAATGGCCCCCCCCTCGTACCAGTTGCTACTCCCCCTGCCGTAGTGGTGTCGGGGATCCATATGGGGTGGGACCTGAGGGAACTGGTGCTGTCATATATGGTGACCGGTGCGCATAGATTATTTTACTGTAGATATTCTTCTCCCTTGTTCCCACTCCCTGATGCTTGGCATAAGACACATGTCCCCACGCATATCCCACACACATAGCATGCCCTGCAGGAGACAAGCTCCCTCGTCCCACCGCAGAGGTCGGTACTGCGCCAGGACTGGGGAGCCTATCTTCCCTGGCTGGAAGCGCACCCCCCCCCCACCAGACCTGGCTATCTGAGTCTACTTCCGAACCCAGGTCATCAACATGGAAGTGCTTGGTGCTTCTGCTGAGCCATTGAGTGACTTAAATAAGTGAAGTTTAGTGGCTGATAAATTACTTGAAAGAGTTAGCCTTTTGAATAGTGCTAAATTGGGAGGAGTAAATAAATTTAGCTACGCCTTAACTTGCGCCTCTCCAATTTTGGATGCACCACTGTTTTAAAATAGAGATAACTGACACATTTTCAGTAGTTTGTTTTCATTAGTCATATTGTGGGGGGTTTAACTCATTACTTCCAATAGCTTCGTATGAAGTCCAAACTATCCATTGTTTACCTGACACAAAATGGCTGCCTGTGTAATAATGAGTTGTGTTTAAAATTTATTAAAAACCATTTTGAAATAATTACAGAAATATTTTATTTTCAGGAGAAGCTGAAGCAGAGTGGTCCATCAGTGAAAAGGATAGAGAGGTAAGATTTTTACATAATGATTAAATTGAAAAAATTCTATTATAACGTAAGCCTTTTGTGTCACAACCAGACATTCCTACCAAGTCCCTTTCTGTCGCTCAACTCAAGGACAACGGTTCTTTGCTTATCGCGCACCCTGCTAGTTAAATGCCTTCCCCATTGACATCATGAATGAACTCAAGCTGGGACCTTTTAAGAGTAAACTATGCCAATACCTCTCCGTCCTTAGTAGTTGTGACTGCTTGCCTTAAGCAGACCCTCACCCGTCGCTTGTGGAAAATATGTATACCCCATGCACTTAATTCACCAGATACTGTCCCCTGCCTTATTTTCAACCTCTTACCTCCTACCACTATCCCCTCGCCGCCCCCGCACCCCTGCCTCATCCTCCACTGTCCCTCTAACCCCCTGTTATATCCTCCCCTCCCCCGTCCAGCCCCCCCCAACACCTTGACATGATCAACATTGACTGCCCATATATTGTCCACTATATTATACTTACCTGTTTTGTCTCAGTTGTAATTGAAAATTGTTGAAGATTGCACCGGCCGAAATGTGAAAGGCTACATTTTTGTACAGTGTCCTTCTTACTTATTTTCAGAATTGTATTGTTTAATATTTGTCTCTTTATGTACGTTCTACCTGTATCTCTGACACAGAACCTTTGTAAATGAGCTCCCAGCTCAAAGGTATTGAATCCAAGAATTTAATAATTTAATAAATAAATAAAAGTTTATATTCAAAAACAGAAGTACAACATCTGCAACACTTTCTCAGTAGTTTAATTATACTTCTTGGCCGTAACAGCCTTACAGAAGTAAACAAAAATGTAGAAGAAATGTAATCAAAACTTATTGGATGAGCCAGGGTAAAGCTTGCTGTGTCTTTAATTACCAAATGAGCAGGAGAAGTAGGGCTCCCCATAGGCCACCTGTCAGCTCATTTATGGCCCAGCATTCTGTTTAAAAAATGAAGCTAGAGAGTGATCTGATCGTAAGTTAGAGAAAGCATTGGGATCACAGCTCGTGTAGCAGTGTCAGTGGCTCAGCATGTTGCATGCTTGCCTCTGAGGCCGGAACATCTGAAGGTTGCAGGTTCTAGCCCTACACCAGAATCTCAGTACTGACACTGTAGTGCAGCATGAGGAGGGTGCTGCGCTGCTGAGCTGGTGTCTTTCAGATGAGACATTACAATGAGATCCTGTCTGCCTATTCTGGTGGATGTTACAGAAGGAGTAGGTGAATTTCCCCAGTGTCCTGTCAAGCTTCCCCAGTTCACTATAAATATCGTCAACAGCAGAACCTAACAGTATGTCAGTTTACATCTGTTCCTGTGCCCCCAACCCTTCCAGGGCAAGGCTAAAAATGGTCTCTGTTTCCGGTCAACAAAAACTAAATAAATAAAATATTGCATTTTAAAGTTGAAAGATTGTGTAGTTGACCATACCAGTGGCATGGAGGGCGGAGGTGCTGGGTGCCTCACCTTCTGTCATGCTGGTTACATGGCTTTGGGAATAGCCGTGTGGGCGGGAAGGAGAATTGAGCATCCCAAGGACAACTCTCGGGGAGGGTGGTATGTGCGTCCTGCTAGGTGGCTGCCACTTAAGAGGTTCTGGGTAGCAGTGCAGAGAGATGCCAGAGAAAGTGTCCTGCTCACTTGGCGCCTGAGGGGCATCATTGCAGAGGTGGATCTCGTACAACGTGGCATTTCGTGTGCTGTGGGCCCGGGGAGAAGACTGGAAAAAAACCTCTGACTGTGGCAGGATGAAGGCCTGGTCCCCTGTAGGCCCCACATCAGTGACTGGGCCCTCCAGGATCCTCTGCCTGAGGATGAATGGCAGCCATCAAGGGTAAGTACCAGAGAAGCCAGGTGATGCGGCTGGGGGGGGACCAGACCATAATGATGCCGGTCAGCAGTTCAGGAGATAAAATACTAACTAAAAAAGAAAGAAAGAGAGGGAGAGAGAGACAGCGCGCAGGTATTGTACCTGACAGGGAAGAAATAAAAGTTGGACTAAGGGGAGAACACACAGGATACTGCTTGTTATTGTTGACTGCGAAAGGCTCATTGAACTTTTTTCCACGTGTGAGCTGAGTGAGAATTAAACACAAGGGGTCAGATATTCAGACTGCGCCTGGCAGTGGCGCAAGCCTGGGCGCAGCGCAACTGGGCTGCGTCAGGGCCAGGACAAGGCGATATTCAACGATAGTGCACCATGGCTCAGCACCATTGAATATGGCACGGTCGGCGCACATACTGTACGGGGATGCGCAAGTGCAGTTGCGCTAGGTGCAGCATCCGTGATATTCAGCCAGGGTCTGTAAATGAGGCCATAATCTCATGCGGCAAAATGGGGCCATTTAGATGGCGCTGGGTTTCCCAGCTAATTGTGCCTGGCGCCTTTCCAAGCTGCTGATGTTGGGGGTTGGCTCCTTGGTGGGCTGTTGCAGCCCCCTGCACGCATGCCCGATCATTGGCAGTAGTACTGATAAACAAAGTCGTATGCCCGATCGCGGACAGAAGTACAGATAAACAAATACTTATGCCCGATCGCGGGCAGTAGTATAAATATACAGAGCCCTATGCCCGATCACGTATCTGGTCCTGTGTAGTACAGTATGGTCTTCATGCTCATTGGTCCACACTGTGGCACAATAGACATACAGAACATGCTGTACGCTGTCATTCAGCGGGCGGCTGGGCGATACGCAGGTGGGGTGCTGCCGCCCGCCGATGACTGGGAGGTGCAGGGTGGGTGGGCGAGGGGATGGAAGTACCACTGGACCACCAGGTTGTTGTCTTGTATTGCTACAGCCTGCGATCGGGCATACAGGGAGGGGGGGAGGTCCACTAGACCACCAGGATTATGACTAGTCATAATGCTACCCGTGATTGGGCATAGGATCATGTATATATGAACTACTGCCCACAATCGGGCATAGGGATATGTATATTTCTACTACTGTCTGCGATCGGGCATAGGGTTATGTTTATTGATACTACTCCCCGCGATCGGGCATGTGGGGGGGGGGCACTGGACTACCAAGGGGGTCTGGGTGCTTGTGGACGGTGGCCATCCACGGCTGGTGGCAGCTGTTTTACGCCTTGCAATAACAGCCACCCGCCTGTGGGTACATTACCAATGGGCCCCGGTGCATTGGGGGTTGTGCAGTGCAAAATTACCTTTGAATATCGCGCTGGGGCGCATTGGGGGGTTGTGCATGGCACAGCCCTGTTGCGCCAGGCGCAACCCCTTTGAATATCCTGGCCAAGGAGGTTAAGTGACTTGCTCACGGTCACACAGTATGTAAGAGGCTGATGTGAGATTCAAACCCAGGTTTACTAAGTCTCCAGATTCAGAGCTCTGTGCTGTGTGCTTATATTAAAGGGACACTGTCAACCTTTTTAACATCATATTATTTCTATTTAAAAACCCACATTTTATGATTGCTTACCTCCTCTAAAATTAATTGATGTTGCTGGTTGTTTCATCTGCCTCCTTGCTTAGTGGAACTGAAAAGCATGTTACTGTATAGCTGTACCAAACCTTGTTTTCTTTCAAATGCTTGATCTGCTCTTATTACATATTTTCTGAACATTAGAAACACCCCCAAGCAGTGCAGCCACTCATGGTGCAATAGTCTCCTCTACTCCCATTGCATAATTCATGGCTAAACTGTGTTGGAGGCATTCCTAATTCTGGAAAAGATGTAGTGGGAGTTGATCAAGGAATGTAAGCAACAAAGTTTTTGCGTGGTAACACCAGTATTGTGAGCAGTCTGTTTTTCACTTTTTAAATGATGAAAGAGAGAAAAAAGAATCAGAATCAATTTACCAGTTACAGCAGCAATCTCTATAGAATGTGAACAATCATAATGTGTTTTTAAATGAGCAACACTTTGAGGACTAAGGGGTTGACAGTGTCCCTTTAATAAGGGAAATTGTGCTGGTGCTTGCAACTCTGCTAGCAGACATTTTTAGCTGCTAGTTGAACACTGAGGCGGCCCCCAGGGATTTGAGGGCAGCCAACAATGTGTCCCTGAATTAAAGTGGAAGTAAAGATGGTCTTGGTAACTGTAGACGTGTCAACCTGACATCTGTAGCGGAGAAATTATTGGAGGCTATACTAAGGGAAAGATTGTTAGATTTTCTTGAGGTAAACCGTCAACAGAACAGTAGGGAACACAAGCTCGCAGGAAGGAGGTCATCAGACAAACCTTATTGAGTTCTTCAACTAAGTAACTATAGGATCTGACAATGGACAGACAGTAGGTATACTGTACTTGGAGTTTAGTAAAGCCATTGTCTTGGTCCCCCACTGGAGACTAGTCAAGAACTGGGAGGTCTAGGGGTGGAGGAAACGGCAGCAACATGGGTGGAAAACTGGCTAAAAGGAAGGACACAGAGGGTGGCAGTGAATTGGGAGCACTCTGAGATTAAAGAGTTTATTTATTTATTTTATTTAGCTTTTGTTAACCAGGTAAGTACACTAGACAAGCAATTTGCCTATTTTCATGTACGACCCGGAAGAGAACAGGAAATTACATACTTACACACTTGGGACAACATGGTACATAATTAAGAACAGGTCACACATCATGAGACTACAAGGTAAGATTACACATCCCATGATTAGGAACAGGTTACACGTCAAGAGACTACAGGTAAGATTACACATCTTGCATCAAGTTTGGGGCAGTACAGAAATACTACATTTTAAGGGCCGGCAGTTTTGTGTCGGTGCAAGTGCTAAACATATGTCATGGGGGTTTTTGACATCCACAGGCCGATGCACTTATTACTAAGTAGGATGTCACAGGCTCAGTCCCAGGGTCCCCTGCTCTTTAATATATTCAATTTTGACCTTGTGGTAGAAGGGATAGGAATTCAGGGAAAGATCTGTCACTTTGTGGATGACACCACGGTGCGTGGGAGAGTGAACAGTGAAGACGTGATCAGGGCAATGAGGGAGGTCCTGAACATGCTTGAAAAGTGGTCCAGGTTTGGCAGCTGAGGTTTAATGCCAAGAAATGTAAAGTAATGCACATCGCAAACAAGCACCAGAAAAAAACAGTACCTGATGGGGAATGGTAATAGAGAGCACAAGGGAGGACGAGGACCTGGGGTGATAATATCAGAAAGTTTGAAATCTATAACACAGTGCAACAGGGCAGAGAGGAGTGCATACAGGATGCGGTGGTGCATAGGAAGGGGATCATCGGAAGCAGGGATGTGATCCTGCCCCTTTATAGGTCTCTAAATTACCTTCACCTGGAGTAGTGTGTGAGGTTCTGGAACCCACACCTATGTAAGGACTATTATAGGGTGTAGGCTGTACAGAGAAGGGTGACCAGGGTGATCCAGGGTCTTGGAAAACAAAGCAGACAAGGAAAGATTGATGGACCTTAACATACACCCTGGAGACTATGGAGAAGAGAGACAGGGAGGGAGAGTGGGTCATGACTGACTCTTACTGCTGTGTCCATGGAATTAACAGGGTGAAATGCAATTAATTGTTCACCCTTAGTACAAACTAAGCTGGATTGTTCACTATTAATACACTAAAGCTGGCAGGGAGAAGGTTCAGAAGGGATGTCCACAAATACTTTTTCACTGAATGGACTGCCAAAGGAGGTGGTATATACCAAAACAGTAAGTGGATTCAAAAATTGGTGTGACAGGCACTAGAGCCTTATAAGGGCAGAGGAGGTGTAAAGGAGGATAGGAAAAGGTAGGAGATCGTAAGAGTAATAAGTAGGGTTGGACAGACTGGATAACCCAATGAACATTTTCCTGTCGTCATGTTCTATGTTTTTATTTCCATGAAGTGCTTTGTGAATGGGGATGGACATTCTTTTGGTTTAGGTCATTCACAGCATGCTCATAAATTCAGCTTCCTCTGCATCCTTCTGTGTTTCCTTTACAAGGCAATGGGACCAGACGGGGTGCACCCCTGGGTACTGAGGGAGCTCAAGGAGGAGTTGGCTGCACCTCTGACAGCCCTGTTCAACCTGTCGCAAGAAAAGGGAGAGGTGCTGGGAGACTGGAGGAGGGTTGATGTCCTACTCCACAAGAATGGAAACTGAGAGGAGGCTGGGAATTATAGGCCTGCCAGCCTAGCTTCGATAGTGGGCAAAGCAGTGGAATCAGTACTGAAGGAAAGGATTGGGGAATACTTTATCAGTGGTCTTCAGGATCTGAGGCAGCATGGGTTCACGGGAGGGGAGGATATCTTGCCAGACAAACCTGATCAAGCTCTTTCACTGGGTAATCAAGGAAGTGGATCAGGGAGGAGTGGTTGACGTAGCCTACCTGAACTTCAGTATGGCCTTCAACACTGTTCCACATAGAAGACTGGTGAGCAAGCTGAGAAACCTGGGAGTGGGTCCTAAAGTAGTAAGATGGGTAGAGAGCTGGCAGGACAACAGGAGTCCGAGGGTGGTATTAAATCGCGTTCATTCTAGAGAGAGCAAAGTGCCCAGTGGGGTGCCACAAGGGTCAGTACTAGACCCAGTCCTCTTTAATGTCTTTATAAGCGACATTGCAGAAGGACTGGAAGGGAAGGTATGCCTGTTTGCGGATGACACAAAAATCTGCAACAGAGTAGACACACCGGGGTGGTGGTGGTGGGATGAGAGATGATGCAAAAAAGCTGGAAGAATGGTCATGGGTTTGGCAGCTGGGTTTCAGTGCAAAAAATTGTAAAATCCTATACTTAGGGCACAGAAACCCAGGGGCAATGTAGCAACTAGAAGGAGAAGTACTAGCAGCCAGAAAACAGAAATGGGACCTGGGGGGTAATCATTTCTGATGACTTGTAGTTAGCTAAACCATGTGACAAGGCAAAGGGGAAGGCTAGTGAGGTGTTCTGATGCATAGGCAGGGGTATCACCAGCAGAAAGAGAGAGGTAATAATACCCCTGTATAGATCACTAGTGAGACCCCACCTTGAGTACTGTGTCATGTTCTGGAGGCCCCACCTCTGAAAGGACATAGGGTAGAGACAGTAAAAAGGAGGGCGACCAGAATGGTGCAGGGCCTGCATCAGAAGCCCTACAGATACCTCACACGTATAAACAAGGTACAGGAAGGGAGCATTTTCCAGAGAAAGAGATGTTTGAGGATGAGGTCACACTGAAGATGGAGGGAGAAGGCTGAGAGAAAATGTGAGGAAGTACTTCTTACGGGAAGGGTCGTGGATGCCTGCAACAGCCTCCCAGCGGAGGTGGTGGGGGCTAATATGGTTACAGGATTAAAGGATGCATGGGATAGATAAGTGGATCTTAGAAGTAAGGCATGGGGGGTGCAAACCGGAGACCGAGTAGGCTGTGTGGTGGCATTGTACGTAGGGAAAATAGGGCAGACTAAGTGGGCCAAGAGGTCCTTATCTGCCGACAACTTCTGTTTTCTGTTTCAATGGATTGTAGAGTCAGCATGCCTGCCATTTGCACCAACAATGCTGTATAAGAGGAATACTTTTCTTTGAAACTGAAGATACTGAAACCGTTCTTTCTTCACTGTCTTCCTCACTTGGCATGGAAGGGAACCGTGCAGAAGCCATCAACTCCCCTTCTCCTGAGTAAAGCTACAGGTTTGTCTCTGCCACTTTTTTTAGACTTTTTTTAATGGGGTTTTGGCATTCTTAGCAGTTTGTGTGGCAGAATGGAGATGCCAGAATGCCTGTGTAGGTCAGTTTAGGCTGTTTCATTCCGGTAGCATGCCAGAGGTCAGTGTTAAGTAACATTTATGTTATGTTTTTTTTTGTCAGTTTCAGCTTCTTTGGCGGTTTTAGCGTAGCAGGATAGAGTTTACAATTTCGATTCAGATTCAGAGTGACAGAGCAAGTCAGTGTCAGGTACTGTAATTGTGGGCTAGTTTGTTACGACATTGCTGGGAAATGGAGGGGAGGCACTGGAATCACTGAATATTTTATTTTATTTATTTATTGAAAATCGGAATTACAATCCTTTGAGTCAGACTGCTTTGCAAAGGCTCCACGTCAGTACAAAAGCACAAACATAACATTTAAACATATTATACACAGGTCACACAGTGCAGTGTATTTACATTGGCTGGTTACCACCTGTAGGATCTTAGGGGGACCCTGGGTCATTGTAGTGAGACAAGTAAGGTTACAGATTCGGAGGGTCATTAACAGAGCCCTGAGTCAAGGTTTATATACAGCTAGACTATAGGACCTGAGGATTTAGTCAGAGGATAAGCTAGTCATTTATCATATTCGGACATGGGGGAGGAATGTTGGTTACAGTCACAGGCCTCCGAGTCAAGAAGAAGGCTGTTGATGCCAGTTTTAAATTGGCCAAGACTGGGGGCCATGGTGATGGAGGGTGGTAGGTTGTTAAGCCAGAGGGGGGCACGATAATGGAAAGACCTTTGCCCATATGAGGTCCTACAGTGGGGGACTAGGAGGGAGGTGCTTGCAGGGTGTCTAGGGGCGCTCCTGTGAAGGGCTGGCTGGATGAGGGGGGTGGAGGCCCTTGGTTGTAAGATTCATAAGTATTTTTTTGGGCTTGGAGGCAAGTGTGGTACTTAAGCCTCCCTTTAAAGGTCAGCCAGTCTGCAAGCTTGTAGAGCTCACACATGTGGGTTAATCTATCACAGCCTGTGACCAGTCGGCAAGCCAGAAATCCGAGGACGTTCTGGCAGAGCATTAAGAATGTGGTTGGTCGGTCTACTAGAGCTCAGGTCACAGACATGCACATTGACGGGGTAAACTGCAACAGCCCCCTCACAATTGCCAATGCCTTCAACTCTCAGTTCACCGACCTGCCAGCTCTCCCCAAACTGCCTCATTACCCCAAAGATCAGGCCTCTCCACCCAGTGGGACAACCCCCCCTCCTGCCCCTTTACCTCAAGGTCATATCGGACATGGAGGCCCAGAAGATCCTTGCTGGCCTCTCCCCTCACACTGGTGCTGGGCATGACTGCTTGGAGCCCAAGCTGTTTAGGCTAGGGGCAACAGTACTAGCCCGACCCATAGCCCACGTCTTCAATGCATCGCTTACCTCGGGTATAGTCCCGGACATCTGGAAGATGGTCAAAGTCATCCCTGTGCCCAAACAAGATGACGTAAAAGACCCTAAGAACTACCACCCCATAGCGATCCTATCATCGATCAGCAAACTTCTGGAAAAGGTAGCCGCCTCGCAGGTCACCCATCACCTACAGACCCACTACCTACTCTCCCCTGCACAGCACGGGTTCAGAAAGGGGCATAGCACCTCCACTGCCCTAGCAGTTGTTACTTCTGTGATCATGTCTGCTGCTGACCAAGGCAAACTGACCGGGGCCATCTTTGTTGATTTCTTGAAAGCCTTTGATCAGGCAGACCATACACTACTGAGCTCCTCTCTCCTATCACTAGGCTTCTCCTTCCCCCGGCCTTGCCTGGATCAGTAATTACCTCACGGGCAAGCAGCAGTACACCAAGTTCAACAAGGCCCGCCCAGGTAAACTGCGGAGTCCCCCAGGGCTCTGTCCTGGGGCCTCTCCTATTCTCCCTCTTTGTAAATGAGCTTCCCTCAGCTCCGGCTCTTGGGTCTTCAGAGCTGTACGTAGATGACCTAGTCATCATGACCAGCTCCCAGGACATCTCTACCATCAACACCAAACTAAACTCGGACTTCGACCAAATCCAGACTTGATTACAGGACCATAAACTTATGATTAACCTGCAGAAGACACAGGCTATGCTCTTTGGCTCAGCAGCCAAGAAAAAAGCTGTCCCGGATTCACTAAAGATCTCTGGGGCAGATGGGTCCCTACTGCTGGTTGCAGACTCTGTCATGTACCTGGGGGTGACTCTTGACCTGCAACTGGATATGAACATGCACATACGCAATTCATGTAGGGCCTCAAACTGCAAGTTGGGTCACGCTTACAGAGCAAAAAGCTGTCTCACTCCAGCTGCCCATCTCACCTTAGCTAGGGGAGTCCTTCTACCTACGCTGTGCTATGGACTAGTCACCTCCTCCTCACGCTGCAAACACTAGTCTAGTAAAAGGGATCGGGCGACAACAGCATATGCTGCTTTGTGCCTCAGCCCCCCCGCCTCACCCACAGCTGTGAGTTCTACTCCCGGCTTGAATGGCTTCCACCGGAAACTCACCACTCCTATGTCATGGGCAACTTCATAGACAGTGTTGTCAGAACTGCCACCCCACTTATCCTTGCTGAGTCCCTCGTTCTAGCTACTTCCTCCTGCGATCCAGTGACTCTCATGCCCTCCTGGTACCTAAAACCTGCACTCAAATGGGTGACCGAGCCTTCGCTACGTACGCGCCCAGGTTATGGAACTCTCTTCCATCAAGCACTCGCTCCTCTCCCTCCCAGCAGTGCTTTAAAGCCTCGCACTGGGGCTTTCTCAAAATGGCCTCCACCTGCCTCTGCACTAGATAAACCCCCTCGTACTATGCCGCCCCAACTGACTGAGACGCTACCTAAATAATATGACTTAGGCAGAGCCCCTCTGCACTTCATACTCCTCCTGTACTCGCAGCTTACTTGAAGGGATAGACCACTTAGGCCCACCTGCCCAACAGAGTGAACATTGTTACTGTGCAACTCCCTTATCTTGCTCTGGGCCTACTCTATCCCAATTTGACTCCTCTCTGCCTACCTGCAAGCCTTACAGCATTGCTACCTGGAATGATGAAACCATACTGTTCTTCTACCTACTGCCTACATTGTAAACCCCTGTTGTTACTGTTACTTGTATTGACCCTGTGTGCTAATTCTCTTTAAAGTAATCCTTCACTTGTTTTTGCCTGATGTTCATGTATATACCTTGTAATCTCCCGAGTCGCCCTGAAAATGGGCACTTGGCTGTCTAGTGTGCTTACCCGGTTAACAAAAGCAAATAAATAAATAAATAGCACAGGCTATTAAGAAGGGAGACAAGACCTTCTTCTGATACATTATTTATTTATTTTTTATTTACCGGGTAGGTGCACTAGCCATGAAAATGACTATTTTCAGGCACGACCTGGGAGAGTACAGTACAATCAATGCATACAGAAACAAACATGACTGATAACATACTTTAGCAATAGCCGATATTTCAACTGGCAGAGGTAGAACGAATGGGAATACATTTGGGTAGGGGAGAGAACGGTATTCCAGAGCAACCAAGGTACACAAGTACATGGTTGTTTACAGTAAAGTTATAGAGTTCGGATACAAAACAAGGTTCAGATAACAGTAACACAATTAGCAATCAACAGTTTGGTATAAGTGGCATAATCGGCTGAGACATAAGTGCCTTGACAACAGAACTAGGTAGGCTGGATAAGTTTTAGGGTTCGGCTAGCAGCAGTTGGAGGTAAGATAGCAGGACTCTAGAGATAGAATGGCACGTTTAGGGGGGGTTTGAAGCAGGTACAGGAGACCTGACTGAAGAGGAAGGAGTGACATTTGCTTTTAAATTGGACATGACTGGGAGCTAGGAGGATGTCCAGAGGTAGGTAGTTCCAGAGTTTGACCGCCGAGTGTGCTAAAGCTAGGGTCCCTTTCTTAGATTTACATCTAGTTATAAGCAGCAGTGATTTATCAGCTGATTGAAGGCCATGCAAGGAGGGCAGTGGAGATAACAAGGAGGCAAGCGAAGTCGGGATGCCATTTCTGAGTATATTGTCAATCAGGGTGCTAAGGGCCAGAGTGAGACAGAAGTTGGGGAAGCTTGAGCTTAGGTCACATGGAGTCAAGGTAGTGTTTAGACCAGGGGGAAGCAGAGGCATACCTGCAGATACTGTTGTAGGTGGTATCCCATTTCCTGAGAATAGATTGGGATGCGTATAGATATGAGACTACCCCATAGGATAGCGACGGGAGCAGGATCCCCCTAGCGATGGCTAATCTAGCCGGCAGTGTGAGGACATAGCTGGCTTTGAAGGCTACTCCAATTTTAGTGTTCACTGATTTACAGGTGTTCAGTATGTGTTGGCCAAAGTTAAGGTTTTCGTCAAGGAGGACTCCAGGATAATTGAAGAAGCATACCAATTCAAGGTCTAGCCCACCAAGACCACCTGACACCTTAAATAAGTCTTGGTTATGTTTTAATTTGACTGCTGTCCCAAACAGCATTGTTTGTGTTTTATTAGCATTAAGAATTAACTTATGGTGGAGAAGCCAAGATTGAGTAGACATGAAAGCAGAAGAGAGACTGGTTGATGCGGTGTATATTGTTGTCACTACAGCGCAGGACCAGATCAGCATCATAAAGGATCGCATTGCAACCCGGGATAGGTGATGAGATACTATTAATGAAAATGGTGAAGTGGAGGGGGCCTAATATTGATCCTTGTGGAACACCTTGGTTAATTGCCGTAGGGCTGGACACAGCAGAATTGAATCTGACAATCTGTGTTCTATTTGATAGGTAGCTCCTAAACCAGGTTACCGAGTTAAGCGAGAAACCAAGGGCTTGGAGGCTATCAGGTAGGAGAGAATGGTCAACGTGGGCAAATGCCTTGGTGAGGTCGATAAATACTGCTCCTGTTAATTGGCCTTTGTCCATTGCAGTAAGGGTGTCATTTGTAAGGTGAAGCAAGTCAGTGGAGGTGCTATGACCTTTACGAAAGCCATACTGAATTGATGAGAGAAAGTTGTATTTGGTCAGGAATTAAGTACCTTGGATAGATACAAGTTTTTCCATGAGTTTGCACAAGACTGACAGGATAGCAATCGAACGGTAACTTGCCATAGCTCTTTTATCTCCTTTCTTTGGAACCGGGGTGACTTTAGCCACTCTCCAGATCTCCGGGACAAATCTAACACAGAGGGAGAGGGTGAAAATCCTAGACAGTGGCAGGGCAATGAATGGCGTGGCAAGTTTTAAAAGTTAAGGCTCAGTTTCATCCGAGCCTAAACTAGTATTATCAGAAATGGTGTTAAGTAAGCCAGGGCTAAGGCATTAGCGAAAGAAAGACGACCAAAAATGGTATTGTTAGGCTAAAGAAGGAAGAGTGTGGGTGGGTGGAGGACGACCTTGAAAAGGCTGAGATACTGAACAAGTATTTTTGCTTGGTATTCACCAAGGAAGCGGCAGGGGAAGGGCCAAGACTCACGAGGAAAGGTTTACGGGGGGAAGAGGTAGACACCAGCCCATTTACGGTGTATAGAATTTTAGAGGAACTTGAGAAAGTAAAGACAGACAAGGCAGTGGGGTCAGATGGGATTCACTGTAAAGCTTTGAAGGAACTTGGGAGGGGGGGTGTCCTAGCAGAACCACTGGCAACCCTTTTCAGCCAATCACTAGAGACTGGAGGAGCGCAGAGGTGGTCCCTCTACACAAGAGTGGAAGTAAGGAGGAGGAGGAGGCAGGCAATTACAGACCTGTAAGCCTGACATCGGTGATGGGGAAACTGATGAAGTCCCTGCTTAAGGAGATGGTAGTGAAGTTCCTGGAGTCAAGCAGTGCAATACCCGAGGCAGCATGGTTTCACTGAGGGAAGGTCCTGTCAGACTAATCTTATCGATTTCTTTGACTGGGTGACCAGGGTGGTGGATCTGGGAAGGGCGATGGATGTGGCCTATCTGGATTTCAGCAAGGCCTTTGCCACCGTTCCACATAGAAGGTTGCTTCACAAATTGGGGAATCTGGGTGTGGGCTCTGAGGTAGTAAAATGGGTTGAAAATTGGCTAAAAGGTAGGACCCAGAGGGTGGTAGTAAATGGCATAAAATCTAAAGAGAGGGATGTGACCAGCGGGGTGCCACAGGGATCGGTGCTGGGCCCAGTCCTATTAAATGTCTTCATCAGTGACATTGCAGAAAGGCTGGACGGGAAAGTATGCCTGTTCGCAGACAACACCAAGATCTGCAACAGAGTCGAGATACAGGAGGGACTAGAAAAAATGAGAAATTATCTACGACTTCTTGAGGAATGGTCAAGGGTATGGCAGTTGGGTTTCAACACTAAGAAGTGTAAGATAATGCACCTGGGACACAGATATCCAAGAGAGGAATGCAAGATGGGGGGCAGGTTCTAGCCACCACAAGTCAGGAGAGAGACCTGGGGGTTATCATATCTGATAACCTGAAGTCGACTAAACAATGTGAAAAAGTAGTGGGGAAAGCAAACAGAATGCTGGGGTGCATAGGAAGGGGCATAACCAGTAGAAGGAGCGAAGTGGTGATCAGGGCTCTAGGTAGAATTTTTTGTTCAGGAGCCCTGGACTTTCTGGGGAAAAAAATGGAGGTCCGGAGGTAAAATTTGGGAGTCCCCATGAAATTTTTGGGGGCCCCATTGAAATGAATGGAACGAGTCTAAATATGTTCTTTTCCCTTTCTGTCTTTGTCACAGGTCTTTTTTATCCTGTTCAGGCAATTCCTGAGTCAGGAACACTGATATGACAGTAGTTTTTGGTCATACAGTGTTTGTTTCTTAGCAGGGTTGCAGAGTGTCATTTACAGGGCGCCAATGACATTTGTGGAACTATAGCAATATGACTGCAATTTCAAGATGCCAAATATAATTTTTATACCCAAGTTCCAGACTGAGCACTACTGATCTGGGTTCAACCCCCCAACATGACACCTCCCAAGTGCTGTGTCCCAACCATTCAGTCACTTCACTACCAGTCTAGCATTGCTTGTAAAGCACTTTGGGATACTGTGTATGAAAAAGTGCTATATAAATGCTGATTCTTCTTCTTCTATGTATTATGCATAACTGTACACACAGAAACACGGAATATGACAAAGAAACACTGAATATGGCAAAGAAACACAGAAAAGGACAAAGAAACACAGAATACAAGAAGTAAGAACCACTTGGCCTGCCCATTCTGTCTGTTTTTGCACTGATGTTCCCCAGAATATTGGACATACACAACATTAAAACATGTTATTTGTACTTTTAGTATTCTTCCGATCAAGTAATGAGATGCACTTTTATTTCCTCATTTTTTTGAGATCAGTGTTACACATTTTAATGCTGTCATGTTAATGGTCATCATAACTGCAGACAAGTTGTCTTTAGATGGGGGGGATGGTGGTAACTCTCCACTAAGCAGAGGACAAAACAGAGGGTTTGAAACTATGAATGGGCTAAATGCTGCTGACAAGCCATTCAGGCAAATGAAGCCTGGTCAAGTGCTGGCTGTACCCTACTGAGAGGGAGAGCACAATTAATTTACCTAGACTGGAACCAATCAGTCGTGTACAGCAAACGTTTTATACTCAATCCTTTATTTAAAGCAGTAGTAATGCAGAAATCTTACAAGTTCAAGGACATTTGATAACAAGTTACAGTAACACGAAGTTGTCTCATATAACAGCAATTACATCAATTACAGTAATCTAAAACCTAGAATGTATATGGATGTTCAGTAACAGGAACACATTAACAAAGACGCACAGTATTTCGAATGAAACTGTTGTAAGTATGGAAACATTAACAACAAAAAAGTATTTATCTGCTTTCAGTTTGTTCCATTAAACAATTTCCTCTATTACAAAGATTCAGCTTTCTCTGCCATTCCATGACTACTGATGAGTAGATCTTGCAATCGGAACAGTCACCAACTAAACAGCATGCAAAGAAATCAGAGTTACAGCTGCAGGTCCATTTCAGTTTTGGAAGAAGAGGAGGTGTGTCGGTGCTCCGTAGCGAGTGACTCAGAGTGCAAAAATCGGAGCCGATTGCAGAAGAGAAGGGGCATGAATTATGCATACTTCACAACCCTTCTCTTCTGCAATTGGCTCCAATTGTTGCACTCTGAGTCGCTCGCTACAGAGCTCCGACATGCGTCTTCTCCCAAAACTGAAATGGAGCTGCAGCTGTAATGCTGATTTCCTAGCAAGCCATTCTTAAAGTTGCAGGCATGAGACTCCTTGGGCCTTTACAGCGAGCATCTCTGGGACTTGCTGCCAACATTTTGGAGCGTCCCAAGGCCCAAAATGTGCGTAAAGGATGCAGGTGCCTGCGTCCCCGAGAGCCCTGGGTGATGCCACTGTATAGATCACTGGTGAGGCCCTCATCTGGAATACTGTGTCCAGTTCTGGAGACTGCATCTCCGGAAGGACATAAACAGAATGGAAGCAGTCCAGAGAAGAGCAACAAAAATGATACATGGGCTGCACCAGAAGCCTTATGATGAAAGACTCAAGGAACTTAACTTGTATTCACTGGAAGAGAGAAGGGATATGATATTGACTTTCAGCTACTGTAGGGGAATAAATAGGGTACAGGAGGGAAGCATATTTCAGAAAAAAAAGTGCGCAAGGACAAGGGGACATACCATGAGGCTGGCGGGAAGGAGGCTTAGGGGGAATGTTAGGAAGTATGTTTTCACAGAGAGGGTGATGGGTCCATGGAACAGCCTTCCAGCGTAGGTGGTGGAAGTGAAAACAGTACAGGGGTTCAAAAGTGCATGGGATACACATAAGGGCACCCTGCTGTGAAGCAGTGCGGGGTAACGGCAGTCCAAATAAGGATAGGGATTGCCAAACCGAGTAGAGAAATGGGCAGACTAGGTGGACTGGTTGGTTCTTATTTGCCATCATATTCAATGTTTCTAAGATAAAATAACACAACATACCAAATAACTTTTACATTTTTACAAAAAAATAAAGTGATGGTCCAAGTTCAGAAACTTGGCTACTAGGATGGAACAGGACTCTGGGGTAACTGATCTCTTTAGTGGAGAATTAAATATGATGTTAGAATGTGTGTGTGTGTGTGTTGGGGTGGGGGTGACCATATTGCAGGGTTTGAACATTATAAAGTTCTGTCACAAAGGCAACAACTTAGGGCTGGGATGCAGCATAATGTATGACATCATTAAAGAGCTAGTGGAGCCAAAACAGGCAGACAGGAAAATAATTCAAATTTTAAGTAGTAGTCAGTTGTAACTTTTTATTTCTGAAGTATTTTTCTTTTTCCTTTTGCTCATCAGAAAGTATTCTATGTGATAATATTGTGCTGGATGTGTGGAACAGTTCTTAGCCTGGCAGCTGACATATTTAACTCTACTGCCCCACACTATATCATCAGCATTGTGATCTCACTGACTGACATCACAGATGAATGACCTGGCAGTCACTCACTCGCTTGCTGTTCCTAAGTAGCAGTAAGGTCACAATGCTGATAATGCAATGTGGGGCAGTAGAGCAAGATATGTTAACTGTCAGGCTAAAAGCTGTTCCACACATCCCACCTACTAACATCAGGTAAACAATCTTTTAATTAAACAACAGGAAAGGAAAAAGTACCTCAGATATAAAAGGTAATGGTTGGCTGCTTTTAAAATCTGAGATTAGTTGTAGGTAGTACACTAGCTCTTTAATGCACTCTCGTTACTAGAAGGATGCATATTTTCACATCCTGGTTAGACATTTACATCACTGGTTCCTCTAATTCCAGCTAGAGAATGATCAGACTAGTTCACAGCAATGCTGTTCAGCCTCTCTTCTACACCACAGGTCTTTACCAAGGTTCTGGCAGCAGTGACAGCCTAGCATGGTCGAGTGGGACTCCACATTTTCCTCTCTCTGGTTGATTGGCTTATTCAAGGTCAGTCATTGTTAGAGACTCAGACAGCTCAACATATAGCCATGGAGACCATCTCTTACCTAGCGCTCAACTTGAACCTGGAGAAGTCACGGACGATTACATTGTATTGTGTGGAGTTCATCAGTGTGACGCTAGACACCAACGCGATTTGAGCCTAGGTATCACCCTAGTAGGCACTGCTAGAGTGCACCCACTCCTTCCATCTTTGGGACAGGTGCCCAGCTCAAAATTTCCTCTGTCTTTCCAGCTTACATACTGTGTGGCCCTGAGCAAGTCACTTAATTTCCTTGTGCTCCCAGGTCGCACTTGGAAACAAGCTCCAGCTTAGTGTGCCTTTCCTGGTTAAACATTTTCCCCTTTCCCCTTCCTTAATGGGGTCCACGAGCTTTGACATCCAGTGTGTCTAAATTTGGATGTGTCATCTCCAGTGGGCACTCAAAGCACAGTGATTCAAGATGTCCACACATGTCTCAGTCAGTCATGGTTACATGTCCCATAACTGAGGCTGTCACTTGGTGGTTGGGTTCAGAGCAGTGGTCAGAGGGGGTGCTTTTCATCCAAACCTGATGCTAGTCCTGCCCATAGATGCCTCTCACTTGGGTCAGGGAGCGTATCATGCAAACTTGTGGGCTCATGGACTGTGAACTCTTCTGCAGCAGCAGCTGTACATCAGTGTGCTTGAGTTGACAGTAATCAGTCTGGTATTGTAGATGTTTTCCTTGATAGTAGCCAATTCCCTACTCTGTTTTAATGCAGACAACCTCATGACCATGTTCTCTGTGAACAAACAGAGAGACCTATTCCACCACACTGCAAGGAAGTTCTAGAGATGTGGTCACTGGTGTTCATTCTCTTTTTTTTTAATATGTGTTTATTGAGTCAGAGTATGACACACTTTCAGCAGGCATGTCGAATTAATAAATGAAAGATCTTATCTGTGTCAGTCTTCACCATTCATCACATTTGGGTTCATAGCTGGAGGTCATGACCCCGCGGGAGCTCTTTTTTTTTTTTTTTTGGTATTTGGAGCGACGCACCATCGGCGCCACCCTCGAGGCTGACACATTGTGTGGTGCTCGCGGGTTGGCCGTTAGGCGCTGTTGACTCCGCCTGCCTGCCAGTTCATCGTCTCCTGACGTAAAGGTCATGTCGTGTGGAAGCTGTGAAAGAATTTGAGGCCTACCGTCTATGCAGTTTCGTCCTGCCTTTACTCCTCCGTGCCGCAGTCCGTCGGCTCCTTCTCTGCCAGTTCTAGTTGCCTTACTTGACGTCGCTTGGTAAGATCTTTCCATTTACAGCCATGGCCAAAAATATTGACGCCCTTGTAATTTTTTCTAATAATGCACCATTCCTTCCAGAAAATTGTTGAAATTAAAAAATATTTTGGTATCCACATTTGTATTTCTTTGGTTTGCAGTGGAATAAAACACAAAAAGCAGAAACGTTTACTAAGTCTTAGCTTATTCCACACAGAAATCCTTAAATGGCCCAGACAAAATTATTGGCACCTTTTAGAAGTAGTTAGAAATAATTAGATTTCATGCAGGTGATTCTCCTTCACTTTGGAATTGAACTCACCTGTGGTGAGTTGCAGGTGTCTGCAATATAAAATCACTCATTCAACCAGTTTGAATAGAGAAAAGACTCATTCTCCTGTTTTGTGTCACTGTGTGTACCGTGAGAGCATGGAGAAAAGAAAGACAGCCAGAGAATTGTCTGAGGAGGACAGACAGAAGATTGTAGCCAAGCATGGACAATCTCTAGGCTACAATCAATCTCCAGAGACCTTGATATTCCTGTTTCCACCATATGTAATGTTATCAGGATGTTTAAGGCCCATGGCACTGTAGCCAACCTCCCTGGATGTGGCCGCAAGAGAAAACTTGATCGAAGATTGCAGCGCAGGATTGTTCGAATGGTGGAGAAAGCACTCGATCAACTGCCAAACAGATTCAAGCTGACCTTCAGACACAAGGTGCGACAGTTTCAACTCGCACCATCTGTCGCCAACTCAATGAAAGGGAGTCATATGGTAGGAGGCCCAGGAGGACCCCACTGCTGAAAGAGAGACATAAGAAAGCCCGACTGGGGTTTGCCAAAACATACCTGAACAAGCCAAAATCCTAATGGGAGAATGTCCTGTGGACAGACGAGACCAAATTAGAGCTTTTTGGTAAAGCACATCATCTCTATGTTTACAGAAAACAAAATGAACCCTTCAAAGAAAAGAACACCTTCCCTACAGTCAAACGTGGAGGAGGTTCAGTGATGTTTTGGGTTGCTGTTGCCTCTGGCACTGGGTGCCTTGACGTGTGCATGGTCATCATGAAATCCGAGATTACCAGGCCATTTTGAGCACAATGTTGAACCCAGTGTCAGAAACTGGGTCTCCGTCAAGGTCATGGGTCTTCCAGCAGGACAGTGACCCCAAACACTTCAAAAGCACCCAGGAATGGTTCAAGACAAGACGCTGGACTGTTCTGAAGTGGTCAGCAATGAGTCCAGATCTAAATCCCATTGAAAACCTGTGGAGAGATCTGAAAACAGCAGTTGGGAGAAGGCACCCTTCAAATCTGGGAGAACTGGAGCAGTTTGCACAAGAAGAGTGGTCCAAACTGCCAGTAGAGAGGTGCAGGAAGCTCATCCATGGCTATAGGAAGTGGTTGATTGCAGTTATTTTGATCAAAGGCTGTGCTACCAAATATTAAGTCTAGGGTGTCAATAATTTTGTCAATGCCATTTCTTTTCATTTTCTGATTTAAAAGGATATATTAAATTCTGAATCAAAAACAAAGGCTCTGTAATATTAACAGAGAAATAAAGAATTGTGGAGACCAAATACTGTACTGTTGTTAATTTCATCTTATGTTTAGAGGAAATTGTGAGTTATTTGAAAAAGTGCAAGGGTGCCAATATTTTTGGCCACGACTGTATTTTTATTCTTGGCGACGTCGAGTCTGTTTTTGGTGTTTTTTTTCCTCGTAGGTCATGTCTGGGTCGGAGGGCAAGAAGACTTCGAAGACAGGATGGCCCCCCCCCCATGCGATGGTGTCCTTGTGGCCATAAATTTTGCGTCACCGACCAGGACGACCATTGCCTTACATGTCTTAGCCTGCTTCACGACATGGATTCGTGTGACGCCTGTTTCTTCATGGACTGCCGGGTCATCAAACAACACGCGTGGAAAGTGGGGCGAGCTCCACTGACTTTCGGGGGTCGGATGCGCACTCATCGGGCCAAGCCACGTACTCTTGGCCTTTCCTCTGGGTCCCCTCCCAGTTCTACACGGACCGAGGAGGAGGGAGCCTCGGCTTCTAGTAGCCTAGCCATTGCGAGAGCTCCTTCAGCCGATTGCAGAGGCCCATCCCACTCCTTTAGAGGCGGTCAGGAGAGCACCGCTAGAAGACGAAATCGCCGCGCCCGCGAGTGAGAGGCTCCCCTGGTGTCGGACCTGCAGTTCGCAAGGCCCGGGTCGGTGCCATCCTTGACGCCATCGGTCGGCTACGTGGGCTCTGACGGAGCCGTCATCGGCGCTGGTTTGTCACTCGGCGCCATGGCTGCTGGGGCATCGATACTGCTAGCGGCACCATAGGAGTCTCTACGGCACCGTCTTTGTCTTCTTCTCACCTTGGCGCTGTTCATGGCGCCGAGGTTGAGCATGGCGCCGTGTCCACCTTGGGACTCGGCGGTGTGGGGGCGTCGGAGTCTGCTGTCAGCGCCATCGTCTACACCGCCCCTGCCCTCAGCACCATTCGCGGTGCCGTGGAGCTGAGCGGCGCTGTCCGTGGTGCCGATGGCACCATCGGAGGTACTGTCCCCGTCTTCGGGGCCGCTCACCATGCCGGACGGCGCTGTGACTGTTTCTGACTCTGGGGCTGCTGTTCAGGCCGGAGCTGTGTCCCCCGCGGTTACCACTCGTGGTGCTGTGGGGGGCACTGGCACTGATTTGGGTGTGGTCTCGGAATCCGGCACCCCATTTGGCAGGGGTGGCACTGGGCGCCCTCCTAAGGTTTGACACAGGGCCTCGGCCTCTACCTCTTTGGAGGCGGGGTCGAGCTCTGAGTCAGACAAGCAGTCTGACTCCTTGGTGTTGACTGTTGGGGTGGGCAGCCCTGTAGTGTCCTCAACAAGCCGGAGTCAGCCCCCTTCTGAGGTGGGGTCGGTGGCTGCCGAGACTGGGGTCAGGGGTGCTGACTAGCAGGCAGTGATGCAGGCCACCATTGCTCTGCAGCCCGGTCTTGGTGGGTTCACTGACCCCTCAGCAGTGATACCCCCACCTGTGGTGTGCCTGGATTGCCCAACTTTGGGGCTGATCATACCTCCTGCTGGAGGGTGCTGCATCCTGGATAGCTCCCTCGGGTGCTGGCCAGGGCTGTCAGCTACCTAGTCTGGCCCTCTCAAGGAGGAGGGCTCTTTCGGACTCTGAGGGGTCAAGGGGCATGGGTCTGCACGGCGACCTTTTTCTGGGGCCCACCCGAGCTCTGGAAGATGCTGTAGTGTGGATCTCTGCTCTTTCTCCTCGGTCTCTTTGAGAGAGCCCCATTCTTTTGAGGTAGGGGACCGTCCTTCTGGACCTCTACGGCCCCAGTCGCCTCACAGGGGGATTCTTCCAGGTGAAGCCAAGGCAGCACTGAAATGGTTGTTCAGCTGTCAGCTGTGGAGTGTTCCGGAGCACTTTCTTCTTCAGATGCTCTTGGTCCGCTCCTTAGCCCAGGCGGAGGTCAGCCGACATTTTTTCTTGGCTCTGTCTCCATCCGTCTGCCACATTCTCCTGCGCTCCCAGGCATCCTTGGTCCTAGTGGGCCTCTCTCCTGGGAGCAGTTCAGAGCTGTGGCTGCTCGGTTCCCAGCTTATGTTCGGGCAATGGACAGACAGGTTTTTCAACCTCCCCCCGAGCAGCCACCCTCTGAGCAGTTGGTGTCCTCCAACTCTTCATCCCTCTGTTCTGGGGGAGAGGAGCCTTCTGTCCACATCTCCCCAGCCGCTGATCTCGCTGAGTATCAGCGTTTTCTCGTGAGGTTGTTGGAGGACTTGCACCTCACCCCTTCCACTGTAAGCAATCCAGAGCACTCAGCGCACGCCTTTCTAGGCGATTTCAGTGAGGCCAACCTTGTGGTGCTCCCCTGGCCTGCTCCCTTTCAGGAGGCGTCATTGCGCTCCTGGCAGAGGCCCTTCTCCGGAGTTCCTGCCCCTAGGGATCTCTGCCAGCGATATTGTGCCCCCCCCTGGAGTCTCCAGGTTCCGTGCCTCATCCGCAGTCCGGATTGACAGAGTTGGACACTCCTGATGGGCTTCGTGCTCTTCACCGTGACCGGCCCCCAGATCAAGATTCCTCGGATTTTGACTTCTGGGGTGGGATGGCTTTCTACTCGGCATGGTTGTTGCTTTCCATTTCTGCACATCAGGACCACTATGCAGCCTATGACAGGTTCTTGTGGTCCAGGCTAGGTCAACTCTTAGCCTCGTTGCCTGACACGGAGCAAACCAGACAAGCCATTGCACTCTCTGCACGTGGTCTGGAGCTAGCAAGGCACCAAGCGAGGGCATCCTATGATGCCAGTGAGGTAGCTACCAGGGTTGTAGGGACAGCGATCTGCACTAGGCGGATGGCATGGCTGCATCTTTCCCGGTTGTCACCCTTGGCCCAGCGTAGGGTGATTAACTCCGCTCACCAGAGAACCTATCTCTTCTCCTGTAGAGTGAGATGGCATTTGTTGGGGCAACTTCTTTCCCCCTCCGGGCCTCCCTGTCTCACTCTCCCCACTCTCGGGCCTCCCCAGGCCCTGAAGGATCTCTCTCTTAGTGTGTGAGAGCTAAGGGACTTTGCCCCCTAGGGTGTAAAGAAAACCCCCTTCGGGGGGGCTCGGCACTCACCCAAATGTGATGAATGGTGAAGATTGACACAGATAAGATATGAAAATCACGTACCTACCATAATTATGATCTTTCTATGTCTCTTCACCATTCATCACAATCCCACCCTCCATCCCTCTGGGGCCCCAGTCTCTGGGTCCACCTCCCTCTCTGTGCCCAAACTCCCCCCCTTTCTTAGGAGGGGGTGAACAGGGGCACATAGGAGGATAAGGTTCTGGGGAGAGTGGTCAGCATGGGGGGCACTCCTTCTCCAGTGCGTTAGCTCCACCCCTGTGGAGTGGGAGTTGGCAGCTGCCCTCCATTCTCTCCTCCTCCTTTTTCCCGTTCATCTTATTTTTCCTTGTCCTTTGGACTACCCTTTATTACAAAAAAAAATAATCCTTTTCTTTTTTCACCGAAAATCTTTCCTTGAGAGGGTGTTAATTCTCTATGCCCTGTCCTTCCAGAATAGCCGACTCTGCTTATATGGAGTTTTTGCCAGCTATTCTGTATCTTGAATTCTGGCAAGAAGCCTTTGGCTACTCCTTGCAGTTCCTATACAATCTGGAGACGGACCAGGGTCTGGGATATGCTTACCCCTCCACTCTCTTCCTACCTTCTAAATTCTTTACCCCACCCTACCTCACTCCTTTATTTCCAGAGATTGGGGCCCCTCCCAATCCCTTTAGGTCCCGACTTCGATCTTTTCTGTCCTCTCAGTCGTTATTTCTCCTTTTAGTTTTATATCTTTTCCTTTTTCATGTCCCTTGGACTTCCTTGTCCCACCCTCCACTCCCTTCCTCTTATCTCTCCGGTGACTCAGAACTGGCTGGCAGGCGGAGTCGACAGCGCCTAACGGCCAACCCGCTAGCGCCATGCAGTGTGTCGGCCTCGAGGGCGGTGCCGATGGTGCATCGGCTCCCCCTACCAAAAAAAAAAAAAAAGAGCTCCTGTGGGGTCATGACCTCTGGCCATGAACCCAAATGTGATGAATGGTGGAGATGGACAGAAAGATTATAATTACGGTAGGTGCGTCATTTTCATATATAACAACATAACACGTATCAAAGACATCACTATGGTAAGTTGTACCAAATGGCAGCAAAGCCCAGTAAGAACAGTGCACTGATGATGTAAACCCAGTGAGAGGGTATAATATAAATCTGTTCCAGTTTCTAACCCTGGCAGGCAAGGACTCTGGATCCTCAAAAGTGGGACAATGAAAAACAGCATACGTTTTATAATGGTGCTCATTCTCAATGCCTTGTTGTTTGCCACCCATCTTGCTGGCTTGACAGCAAGTTGGTGGAGAGCTTGAGTGCCTGAAAGACATGTCCCACGCGTGGTCATTGCATCAAGACATTGTTTGCAGTCTCTTTTGAAGCTTGGAGAATACTCACTTCGACCTGTTTGAATCCTGGGAGAACTGCAAGCTGCTACTTTTCTGTGGCTATTCACGATTTGGAGCATAGTTCAGAACGAGGCATTTGCCCTGAAACAGACTGGCAGATTCCTGTGCAGCATCCATCTTTTTCCCCTGGTGTAAAAAGGTCTTGCTGAAGACTCATCTCAGAGGGACTCCGATGATAATTAATAGCCCTGTCATAGCCTTACCAGCTCTGGTATAAACAAATCTTTTCAGTGTCAAGCGTCCGATTAAGCTTCTGCTCAAGCCAGAACTTCTACCTCGGTCCACGGGGAGAATTCAGCACATGGCCCTAGAGCCTATAGGGGAGCGGAGCAAGATGGTGCAAGCAAGAGGAGAGTGAGAGGAGGAAGAGAGCATGGAGCTTGGAAACTAACCCTTCCATAGCAATAAATGAAGACCCTTGGTTAAGATGGACTGAAGCACTACAGTATTCCTGACGGGTCTATGCAGTTTTGTTTTCATCTCATTTCCACCTTTTCTTTCTTCTGATCATTGGGTGAATGAGAGGATGAAGAGAGCATGGAGCTTGGAAACTAACCCTCCCATAGCAATAGATGAAAACCCTTGGTTAAGATGGACTGAAGCATTACAGTATTCCTGACGTGTCTGTGCAGTTTTGTTTTCATCTTGTTTCCCCCTTTTCTTTCTTTTGAACATCGGGTGAGTGAGAGGATGAAGAGAGCGTGGAGCTTGGTAACTAACCCTCCCATAGCAATAGATGAAAACCCTTAGTTAAGATGAACTGAAGTACTACAGTATTCCTGACAGGTCTATGCAGTTTTGTTTTCATCTCGTTTTCCCCCTTTTCTTGCTTTTGAACATCAGGTGAGTGAATCGACAGATGTACAAGGACTAGGCCCCCCCCCCCAATTTGGAATATGGTTTTCCTCAACTTCAGGCTCACATACTGATGGAGAACTAAAGAATGAAATTGGAGCTACGGCTAAATCATGAGCATTAAAAAAAAAAAAACTCTAGGGTGCAAGTTGGCTCCTTTTTATATTTTGAACTATTTATTACCTGAAGCTATAATTAAGTTGAGGTTACTGGAAAGAACAGTTTTGTCAGACTGAATTTTCTTCATGTGAGCAACTGCTCAATTTAAGAAGAGATTGCTGGAGAGAGCAGCTCTGTTAGACAGAATATTCCTCATGTGAGCAGCTGCTCAGTTTAAGAAAAGAGATTGCTGGAATGAGTTAGAAACATAGAAAACATAGACTTTGATGGCAGATAAGGACCGCTTGGCCCACCTAGTCTGCCCATTTCTCTACCTACAGGATAAGCCGCAGATCCTAGTTAACCAACAGTCTATTTCTTCCTACCCTCCCAGAAGAATTGCCTTATGTCTGTCCCATGTATTCTTGAATTCTCCCTCAGTTTTAGACCCCACAACCTCCTCAGGAAGGCTGTTCCATGGATCCACTACCCTCTCTGTGAAAAAATACTTCCTCACATTGCCCCTGAACCGCCTCCCCTCTATCTTTAAATTGTGTCCCCTTGTTCTTGCACGTCTCTTTTTCTGAAAGATGCTACCCTCTTGGACGTTGTTTATTCCACTGAGGTATTAAGCGTTTCTCTCATGCCCCCTCTCCCTCATTTCCTCAAGGGTATACATATTAAGCTCTTTTAGTCTCTCCTCGTATGTCTTCTCTTGCAGACCCTGCACCATTATAGTTGCCCTCCTCTGGACTGTCTCTATCCTGTCTATGTCCTTGCGGAGATGGGGTTTCGGAACTGGACGTGAGTACTCAGATGGGGTCTCACCAACTGTCTGTACAGAGGGATAACAACTTCCTGTTTTCTGCTGGTGATGCCCTCCTATGCATCCCAGTATACCCCCAGCTCTCCCTGCTGCCTTCTCACATTGCTTGCTAACCTTAAGGTCATCTGATATGATTACCCCCAGGTCCCTTTCCTTTTTTGTTTTTGTTACTACCCCATTGTGTAATCTTCCCCTGGGTTTTTGTTTCCCAGGTGCATTATTTTGCACTTCCTTGCATTGAATCCTAGCTGCCATACTTCCGACCATTCCTCCAACCTTGCCAAGTCCCTTCTCATCCTTTCCACGCCTCCTTGTGTATCAACCCTGTTGCAGGTCTTTGTGTCATCTGCAAAGAGGCATACTTTTCCTTCCAGTCCCTCTACAATGTCACTTATAAAGACATTAAAAAGGATTGGACCCAGTACTGAAGCCTGCGGTACCCCACTAGTTGGCTCTGTTAGACGGAAACTTCTCCATGAGAGCAATTGCTCAATTCAAGAAAAGAGATTGCTGGAGAGAGCAAAGAGCAGCTGTGTTAGAGGGAATCTTCTCAGTGTGAGCAATGGCACAATTTAAGAGAAGCCAGTGTTTGCTTAAACTGAAGTGATAGAAAGAACAAAGTGGGAGTTATAATTAAATCGAAAACAGTATACAGTTCTCAAGAAGACGAGGTGGCCTTCTCTCTTCTATGAACTGAATTAATTTATAGTAAAATGATAGCTCGGTAAAACGGCATTGGGCTGCTTGAGCATATGCGAAAAGGAAGAGGGGGGAAAGAGTGTGAGGGGGAAGGGAAAAGCAGAAGAAAAAGGAAAAGCTTTAGTACTGTATTTTGAACTACTGGAAATAGCAAGATTTAAAGGAGTGAGCAGCTCTGCAAGACTGAATGTTTCCCATAAGAGCATTTACTTAATTAAGGAAAGCCAATATCTGTCTCAAGTAGTCCAGGAAGACACTTTTACAAGCTAAAACTTGACAAATGCAGCCAGATTACTGCGAACGTGGGTGCAAACTGGAAGACTATCAACCCATAGGGTCATAAAAAATGAACAAAAGAGAATTAAAAGAACAAAAAGAGATGAAAGATTTCTTTTGAAAAGTGCCCGAGATGCAAAAACGTAAATTAAAGTAGAAAAGCTTGACTTACCACCTGAAGCAGGAAAATTTAAGCCCAAATGGTACATAACAAAAGTCAAACAACAAAACCTTGTTGCAGAAGATGATTAGAAGTTGAAAAAGATAAAGAAAGAAAAAAAGTAGCTGCCAAATTAAAACCAGTATCTCCCACTGACCTAATAAACATAGTGGACCAAGATACTGGCCCGAGTACAAGTCAAGGGCAACAGCAAGGAGAAACAACTTTGCAAACCTCAATCCCTGCATAATTCAGGCCTTGCAGAACATGGCACTGGAGCAGTTGAATTAGTAAGTCGTTTTTCTGTGGAAGTCAGTGAGTTTAACCCATTTTCTATTAATGACAAGTCATAGTTTAAAAAAAAAAAATGGACACAACTAAAAAAGAAGATGGGAATTCTAAAGATCTTCATCAAGGATATCTCTTGCAATAGGCTATATCTATGGAACTATAGCTGCCAGGCAGTAGGACCACATGGAAGGTAGCTAGCAGTCTACAGAGGGACTGCCCACTACATCAGCTGACATCATCCCTGCCATATAAGCGTGGGCAGCCCCACGCCCTCCTCAGTTCTTTTCTCGCCGTCAACCATTGCACGTCGGACCCTGCAGAGACTCTGCCGCTTTAGTCGACTGCTTACTTTTGATGCCTTTTTTATTTTCATTGTTTATTTTCCACTGTATGACAGTGTTTTTTCATCTGAAAGACCAATGAAACTGCCGCTTCTCCTTCTGTCTCCGTCGTGGGTGGGAGACTTTATGGAGGGGGAGGGAGTCTCAGGAAGAGCTCCTCGGGTCGCCTTGAGAGGTGGTTTGGATTCTTCTCCAGTTCTGGGGGGGGGGCACTCCCCTTCCCAGGTATTCCTTCAGTCGGTGCTCCTCTTGGCCGTGACCATGCCTGAAACATAGAAATTGATGGCAGATAAGGGCCGCTTCACCCACCTAGTCTGTCTGTTCTCCCTACCTACTGCAGTACCGCTGACCCTACTTGATCTCCAACTTTATCCTCTCTTACCTATTGCTAGGGTTCCCTTATGTCTATCCCATGCATTCTTGAATTCCCCTACTGTATTTGCCCCCACCACTTCCGCTGGGAGGCTGATCCATGCATCCACCACCCTTTCCATAAAGAAATACTTCCTCACATTACCCCTTAGTCTACCCCCTTCCAACCTCATATCATGACCCCTTGTCCTTGAACATCTTTTTTTCTGAAAGATGCCAACCTCTTGTGCCTTATTGCACTTTCGTCCACTTGGGTGTTGCCACTGCCTGTCTTTGGGAGCGATGGCTTCTTCCTTCTCTCATGCTTCAGGACCCCTCCCCCCGTGGGATTTTCCGGCGGGGGGGCCCTGGAACGACTCTCTAGGGTCCCGCCACAGCTAGACCCCTCTGGATGGTGACGCTTCTGCCTCTCTCCATCTCGCTTTGGGCAGGTTGGAGCTGGGTCCTTTGCTTCCGGCCAGTCTCGGCTGGCCCAGGCCCTCAGCTATGGTGCCCCATGCCTACCCCGTTGACTTGGCCTTGGGCACGGTGATGCTGCTGTCTCTCATATCCTACCCTCCCTGTAGCCCAAGTGGCAGGGATTTGGCGGACACTTGCTTTGCCCAGTCTCAGCAGCACCCCGTGCCTCCTACGGCACCATGCTGCTTCCCTCGCTTCACAGGGGTCAAAGGGCTCCCTCCTTCCCAGGCACAGGCCTGGCATGGGTTGGTGGACAGGGCATCTAGTGCCTTCCCTGTCACTGCTCTACCCTCCCTGTCACTTGGTGGTGGCTGGTCTACCTTTTCTGGTAGATGCACACCCCCTTGCCTCCCCTGTCAGGCCTTTTCTTAGCATGCTGCCAGTGCGGACAGCACCTCCTTTTAAACCCCTAGCCGTGGTCCTGCCTGTTTAGACCAGAATTTCTGGGCTGTGCTCCATCACCATCCCTAGGGGCCCTTTGGGGAGCCTATTTGGGTGGGAGTACTTTTGCGCGCCCCCTTCACTCTCTGCCTCCCCCCCAGACTGCCATGATGTGACTGCCCATGCTTTCCTGCTGCCTGCAGCTTGGGCATAGTGACCGTGGTTCTTGGCAGGGGCTTCAGATGGTGCTCCCCTTGGGCTGCCCCATAGTATGCGGGCTCTCTCTCCTTTCTCTTTGTGGAGGGCCCTCCCATGTTCACCCTGGGCCTGGCTCTTCTGGCACTCTGCCCCCACCCAGGTGTTTGGAGGACACGCTAGCGGACTTTATGAGAGGTGTCTAGACATTCTAGATTGCTCCCACCCTCTGTAGATTTGGGGCCTCTCCCCTTTTCTCTCTGTCAACGAGTACGGCCATGGCCTGAGCACCCAGTGCACTCCTGCCCAGCCCCTGACATTATATAGCAGGGGGTTCTCATCTCCCAAGCAGTGAGTGTGGGTTCCTCCCTTCCCAGATTTGCCCATCCCTGCCAAGAGCACTGCAGTAACCCTGGACTACCTCTGGTCCTGTTGTCCTTTCTCAGACCATCATTGTTGTCCCAGTTCCCCTGTGTGTGGACCCCCCCCCCGATTCTTTTCACATGACAACCAGGGGGAATGCCACACATATATCCTATTGGACAATAGGGGCATGTACTTTCTTCAGGGTTTTGGGGTTAGTCCCCCCTGGAATTTGGAGACGGACAAGGGGTCGGCTATGGTGGAGAGCTCGCCTCCATCTCCTTTCTCCCACCATGTACTTTGGGGGGCTCCCAGTGCACTCCTGCCCAGCCCCTGACATAATATAACAGGGGGTTCTTGTCCCCGGGCAGTGAGTGCGAGTTCCCCCTTCCGGGCCTTTCCCATTCCTGCCAAGGGCACTGCAGTGGCCCTGGAGTGCCTCGGTCCTGTTGGCCTTTCTCAGCCCCTCCTTGTTCTCCTGGTTTCCCTGTGTGTGGTCCCCCCTCGTTCTTTTCGCATGGCACCTGGTGGGACGTCACTTATGTACCCTAGTGGACAATAGGGGCATGGCCTTTCTCTGGGATTTGGGGGGTTCATTCTTCCCCCAGCTTCTGGAGAAGGATGAGCGGTCATGTATGGCAGAGAACTCGCCTCTGTCTCCTTTCTCCCACCGTGTTCTGCGGCGGGGATGGGCTCTTGGGAGATCCCTCCCCCTTCTTTAAGCTACTTCCAACCTAAAAGTGGCCAGTTAGTGCCCTTTTATTGTGCCTCCCATAGGCCAAAGCCAAGCACCTGGCCTCGGGGCAAGTGCCAGGCAGCAACGGCCCTACCTCCACCACTGAGCAGATCTCCAGAGGAGGTGGTGCAGCCCACCCACAGGTGCTGCCGACAGCGTGACTCCTTGCTCTAGCCTCCGCTCCGGTCTCACAGGAGGTGGTGGGGGGGGATCAGTTCTCCCCCCTCCACTAATGCTTAGGTGCTTTCAGACCTACCTCCAGTTCAGTCATGTTACCTTCCAGACCACATTCTAGTACTGCTGGGAGAAATTTGCATGTTGCTGCCAAAAAAAAAAAAAAAAGCCATAGAATCAGTCCTAGAGGAACAGAGGGTTCTATTCCCACTTCTTCCTGGCCCCCAAATTCACAGGGGGTTTACGGCTCATCCTGGACCTAGGAAACCTGAATTTCTTACCCCAGGAGACTGCTAGCATCAGTAACTATTGCAGTAAGCTGACTAGGTAGTACTGTCTTTGAGTTGGAATGTATGGCAATGAGTTTTATGAATTAGCCAATCAGAGAGAAGCTTGTGGGTGTTCTGAGCAGAGGCCGTTAGGAGGGCTTCAGAATTGTTTCTCCGCTTTACTGAGCAACACTGCCTCTGAGGTGCTCACTCTCTTGCTCAAGAGAAAAGTATTTCATTGACTGGTAGCTATAGATCTTTGTTTTACTTGTTTTTTTCTTAGTTTTAGTGTGCTGAGTAGCTTTTCTGTTTTTCTCGTGGTTCCCAGGAACCACAAATTTCATGCGGTTCCTTTTTCTTTATTTTTAAAACTTGTTAGTAAACACGTCTAGTGGTTTTCCATGGTTCTCTGGTTTATTATTACCACAGTTCCCTTTTTTTAAGCAGGAACCGATGGTTCCTTCATTTCTTTGGCTGCATTTTACCTCAGAAAGTCGTGGTTCCTACTGCGAGGGAACGACCATTACTATCCATAGAATCGTATAGGGATTCAGATTTCTGAAGGCTTTTCTGAGGTTTGGCATGTCAGAAATCCCTAAAAAGAGGACTGGACCCACAGGTTTTAAAAATTGTTTTAAGTGCCACAGAATAGTGGCTAAAGCTGATACTTAAGACCTTTGTTTAATGTGTCTACGTCTAGATCAGTGCTGTTCCCACTGCTCTAAATTTTGTTCAAAGACCTTAAGAAATAGAGCTAAAAGACTTAGAATGATGGCTGAAGAAGGGTCTTCCTTTGTTCCCAAACAAAGACCTAAGGCTACTGATGTGGGGACCTTCTAAAAATAAGAATTCTAATCAAGGTGTTGATGAGGCATCTGTTAAATCTAAGCCTGTAAAAGGTGCTGATGAAGTGCCTGTAAAAGGAAAAAATGCTACGTCAGGTGCTGATGAAGCGCCTGTCAAATCTAAGATTTTGAAAGGGGCTGATGAGGCTCCACTTAAATCAAAACATATTAAGGGTGTTGATGAGGTGCCCAGTTTAAAAAGAAAACCTGATCAAGCCACTGATGAGGTGGCTGCTAAGAAGCCTTGCAAGGAAAAATAAACCGCTGCCCCTCCTAGAGGTGCTAAAGGTGAGACAGCAGTGGGTAAAAAGCACTATGATAAATCCAAACACACAGAACCCCAGGACAGTAATCCCCAAGACCCACAGGGGGAGTTACCTTCCATGGAGGACATGGCTAAAGCCTGGCATATTTCTTCAAACCTTACAGGGCATGGGACCTCTGTTTAGTACCCCTGCCTTCCCCAGGCAAGCCCCTTCTGTAGCTCCTTCTAATACAGGAGCCTATGAGGGGGATGATGACGAAGATTTTTATGATGCTCCAGATGATGTTCCAGAGGGCAAGGCTCCAGAGCCTGATGTGCCTCCTGACCCTAATTTTGGTGCATCTCCCACAGATCAGGAGGATACTTCCTCTATGCTTACCTTCCTCCAGCACATGGTGGACAACCTTGATCGTCCGTCTCAGGAGTCCATGCAAGAGGAAGAGGAAGACCAGGACTATAGAGAGATGAAACGTCTCCCTCCACCTAAAAAGCTGATGTTTCCTATTTACAAACCTTTCAGGAAGAACACCATGAAGCTTCTCCAGACCCCTACATCCTTATCGAGTGTGGAGAAAAAGAGTGACAAATATCAGTTGTGCATAAAGGACACTGCTTTCCAGTCTGTACACCCCAGCCACAAAGGAGTGGTACAGCAGGCGGCATGTGATAAAGCAGGAGCCCCCTGAAAAGGATTTGCTGCTTCAAACACCATGAAGTCTTGCTATATTATGACTTAAGGCAGTTAGCCACAGCACTTGAACTGCCCCGGGGAGGAAACAGTTAACTCCAGGGAGACTGGAGTTCTAAAGCGTGAGAGCGCTATGCCAAAGCTCTATCTGGCAAGTTTCAAATGAAACTGCCAGATTCTTTACTCATTTCACTGAACAGTCGCCCGGAGATCAGCCTTCAGCTCGGTTCATTTCTCGTCTGTTAGTATTTTCGGTTCATTTGAACCGGCCAAAAGTATTTATTTTACCGCATTTTGGTTCAAAGCTCTATCTGGTAAACCGTAAGTACAGGATTTAAAGTCTGTGTGGAAAATTAATTATCGGTTCGGTTTTGAACCGATCGGTTTGCTAAAATAAACATTTCTATTCATATTTTGGGCTGTTTAGAGTGCGGTTCCTGGTTCTTATCGGTTCTAAAAAAACTTATACTTTTGGGGGTTTTTTCAAATACCCGTGACACGGTTAGGAACCGATAAGGGTGTCTTGCCTGGCACTGCCATCAAAAGGGCAAGTTTTTGGATAGGCTGGCATTATGTCTGAGAAACCCAAAAGAAAAACCGGGCCCACTGGGTTTCAACACTGTGATGTCTGTGGGGAAGCCTTTGCCAGAGCTGACCCACACACCACTTGTGTTTATTGTCTGGGGTCATACTGCCAGGTGTGTAAAAAAATTTCCCTGCAGCCACCCTGGAGAAGAGATTGAGCCGGCTCAGGGAACGAGAGGCCAAAAAGTCCACTGACCCGGATGGCCAGCCCGGTCCAGCACCCACTGGACCAGAGGGAGTGCCCTCTGACCAGGGCGAGACTTCCTCGGGCAAAAGGAAGGCTGGTTCAGAGGAACCAGTCCCAGTAAAAAAGACAAAGAAATCAGCAGGTCTGGAGTCCAAAATTCTCTCTCCAACTGCTGCAGAGATAGCTAAAGCCATACAGATTGTCCAGTCACTGTTTCAGGGACCTGTCGAACCACCAACAGCTAGCGAAAGGTTGGTTCGTTCAGTTCCAGTGGTTCAAGAGTATGATGTTAAGGAATTTTATGAACCACAGGAGGGGGAGGAGGAATTTGATCATTATATATGTGGCTGGGAGGGTCTGGACATGCCCATTGAACCGGGCATTTCTCCAGACAGACCTTTAGAATCTCCCCCTATTCTGTCTGAGTCCCCTTCTCATTTTATGTTTTATAAAAAAGTTGCAGAAACCCTCCAGCTTACTTTAGAAGAGGCTGTGGATGAGCAAGAGGAGCCTGATTATGTAGAAATGATGGATCTTCCTGGACATAAGTCTCCACCACTCATTCACACTAGTGGGATTAGCGCCGGAGGCACTAGGACCCATCGGGAGCAAACTTTTTGCTGGAGGGTCGGCGCGAGAGATGGCGCCGCTGAGAGACGCCACAGCAGCGGCTCGAGCGGTAATGACTATCTCCGGGCGACGGTACTCCTCCAACTACTTCTCAGTTCCTTTTTTCCCGCCGCCGAGTGCGCTTTCAGTGACGACGTCACACTGTCAGGAGTCAAACTTCAAACTAGTGATAGTTTTCAGTTTGTTTTTTGTAACATTATCCACGATAGTAGTATTGCTTAATTTTATTCTATTTTTGTTAAATTTTCTAATATTTTAAATTTAACTTACTTGAAGAAGTCTCGGCCTACTGGACGAGTCGACCATGAGCAGGTCAGGTGACGGTAGGGAGACTTAGTGTAAAGCTGTTCAGTCAGCGGCTGGGTCGGTCAGCCTCCTTCTCCTCAGCGGGTTCCGACAATGGTCAGTCCGATGCCGGGGATGGGCGGTCCCCGTCGGCATAAAATAAATGGTCGCATTCTCGCACCGCTCGCCTCGAGCTCTTCTTCGCCCACAGGTCAAAAGAGAAGGCATCACTCGAGGTCGCCTTGGTAGGTCTGCGCCGACGGTCGGTTATCGCTAGTTGCCGGCTCCTCTTCGGAGTCGCCAACTCCGTAATCGCTGCCTCCGACATCGGAGCCCCTCCCGCCTATAGGTAGGGCCCAGATGAGCAGTTTCATCAGTGGGGCTGCTTATGGAGCCATGGGCTCGGAGGTTGGTTCTTCTGCCTGGCCGCTGCCTCAGAGCCCTCGGGCTCCTCCGCGATCAGGTAGGCGGTTGACCTTCCTAGTCGCGTGGCGCCTTCTTCGGTGCCAGCGACTCTGCTTAGGTGTTCCCCTCACATGGCTGCGGCGCAGGGGCCACACCGATGCCCTTATCTCCTGGTTTTTTCCTCCTCTAGCTTTCCCAGGTTCCTGGGGCTTTTTCCGCACCTTCCGAGGGTCTGCTGGTTTGTTCGATGCTTTCAAGCTGGGTGTCACGGTCTTATGGCGCTATCCCTGGAAAGCTGCTGCGGTTTCAGCGGGCCGGGCGTAGCATCTGTCTGGCAGCTCTGCAGGAGTTACGGGCGCCTGTCTGCTGCCGTCTGGGCGCTTAGGTTCCACGCGTCTCTTCGGGGGCCTGTGGCGCCTTCCTCGGTGCCGTTTCAACCTGTTTTTGTTGTCTCAGCTGGGGCCTCGGGACTCTGCTTGTTTTTCTGCTATTTCCTCCTTCTCCACTTTTCACCCTTTCCTGTCCAAACAGTCCTTCCTGGACCATCAGAGATGATGTTGAGCCTGACCCAGACCTTTCGGGTGTTGATGAAGTGGAGGAAACAGGATCTTTCTTTGCTACAGAGCCTGTGGTCAAGGACCTGTCCTTTAAGTCTCTGTTGAAGAACCTGAGATCCACTCTTTTCTCTCCAGACTACAGACATCGATCCTGGGAAGATATTAAGACCAGTATCTTCATGCTTCGAGATCCCACGATTTGACCTCCGATCCAGCTTTTCCTTCGAGACGCTGTCTCAAATGGTATGGAATAATCCTGCTCTTATTCCTCAGTGGCTAAATCCATTGATAAGAAGTATTCAGCTCCCAAGGATCGCCCTTTGGCATCCCAAGCCTTTGAGGATCCTATTGTAGTCCTGGCAGAGAATGACAAGGTCGTTTCTTCCTCAAACTACTACAGTTCTAATTCTATTAACAAAGAGTCTCGTAAGATTGATACATTAGGTAAGAGAGTCTTGCTGCCTCCACTCTAAGTATGCGGACACAGTTATCAAGGCTATTTTTCTCAGTATGAGTATATCCTGTGGCACTCTATGAAAAGAATGGTTGAAGCTCTTCCAGATTCGGACTCCAAGTCAGAGCTTCTTCTGACCGTTATTAGAGGTATTGAGTCCAATAACCAACAGGTCAAAGCCGCCATGGACGCTTTCTACAAACGCTTCTCGCCTCAGGCCGCAGGGATTTGTACCGGCGCCATTCCTGGCTGCGTACTCTGGCTTCACGAATGATGCTCAGCAGCAGGTAATGGTGCTGTCTTTGATGCTCCTATCTTTGGCCCTCAGGTGGAGCAAGCCTTAGAGGCCACTCAGAAGACCAGATCGGCCATTGGCCAGCAGATCTCCACTGCCCCTCGGGGGCATGTGAACAGATCGCCACTTTCATAGTCGCAGTCCTTTCGAGGCAGAGGCAGGGAAGCTGCCATAAAGCCAACCTGCCCAACCTCAAAAAGAAGATCTAGAGCAGAGTTTAGGGCCTAAAGCCCCAGCCACCCTTGAATTGCTGGCCCAAGTTCCATCCACTCTGCCCGAGGTGGAACTTCTCCTCCGTGGAGGTCGCCTGATGTACTTCTACAACCAGTGGAAGTCCATAACTCGGACAAATGGGTCCTTTGGATAATTCATAGGGTTATTCTCTCAATTTCTTGGAAACCCCTAATTGGCTCCTCCCAGGACGACAACCCAGGTTGTCGGCCTCAGTCAGACCTTCCTCACCACCGAGATCCAGGGCCTTCTGAACAACAGGGTAATAGAACTGGTGCCTCAAGATTCTGCAAACACAGGGTTCTACTCCCATTACTTTCTGGTTCCAAAGAAATCTGGGGGATGCGTCCCATTCTAGACCTTAGAAAAGTAAATTTCTCCTAGGAGAAATTCAAATGATTTTCCTAGGTACCCTGTTACCTTGCTGCATCAGCACGACTGGCTGGCCTCCCTGGATATGCAGGATGCTTACCAGCATATCCCCGCCCACCCGACCCACCGCAGTTCCTCAGGTTTGTAGGTTTGGGCTCAGCATTATCAGTTCAGAGTCCTGCCCTTGGCCATCCTCGCGCCCGAGTTTTACAAAGTGTTGTGCAGTTCTCGCATGCATCTCAGGAAGACTGACCCCAGTGTTTCCCTACCTGGACAATTGGCTTCTAGCAAGCCCTTCCAGCCAAGAGACTTTGAGTCCGTGCAACCCACTTCTCATCTTCTCATGTCCATGGGAGTTCTGCTGAATTTGAAAAATCTCAACTGCAGCCCTCCCAGAGGCCCTTTCATAGGACGCTTCTAGACACCTCTTCCACGAGGCTTTCTTCCAGAGGACAGAAGACTCGACATCCTTCGGATGGCCTCACATCGGGGAGAACCAATCGGTTACAGCTCTCTCAATGCAACGCATGTTGGTCCTCTGGCATGCCCTCGGTGTTCCACTGTACTCTGGCCCGGTTGCACATGAGAACCACCCAATGGATGCTCTCCACTCAGTGGTCTCCACCTCTCACCCAGTCTTATCCCATCAAGGTGACGGAGCCCCTTCAAGGTCTCTCACCTGGTGGTCTCCAAGAGAGCAATCTCCTGGAAGGATTCCCCTTGCTCCCCGGATCATCAGATCTCCATCACCACAGAGACGACGCTAATGGGGATGGGAGCTCACTGTCACTCCCTCCACACCCAAGGTGTATGGACTCAGTTCAAACTCATTCCCACATAAATGTCCTGGAGATGAGAGCGGTCCTCTAGCGATCCGAGCTCCGAAGGATGTCCTTTGTCATAAGAACATTCTCCTTCAAACGGACAACAAAGCTGTGATGTATTACATCAGCAAGAGCGGTGCTCATTCTTATCCCTTTGCAGGGAAACAATGAGGGTGTGGGAGTGGTGCTTGGAGCACAAGTCTCTGATTCAGCGGATTATCTGCCAGTATACAAAATGACCTAGCAGATCACCTCAGCAGAACGGAGGCAGACCTCACGAGTGGTCTCGATCCAGCCAGCTCGGTCTCTGTTCAAAGAGTGGGACTCAGACCTGGACCTTTTGCATTCCCACTCAAGCTAAAACTGCCTCTCTCTTCTGCTCCAGAAATCCAGGGCCTGGCATTTCTGTCAGGATGCGTTCAGGCTGCGGTGGACAAAACGCTTTTTACGCCTTTCCACCGCTTCCTCTAATCCAGAGAGTACTCAGGTTCGAGTCTCAGGGGACCAAATGATTCTCATTGCTCCCTCCTGGCCTCAGCAACTATGGTTTCTCACTCAACAGTATGTTGGCAGCCTCTCCAGACCACTTCCTCGCAAATCAATCTTTGACTCAGGTTCGTTGGTCCATCCAACCTGAAATCACTTCACCTTCATGCTTGGCTCCTGAAGAGGTGGAAGTGAATGTTCAACGCCTCTCGTGGAGTCTCAGACATCCTTCTGGCTGCTCAGAAGCCAGCCACCCGAAAATGTACGCCCAAATGGAAACGCTTTTCTCTCTGGTGTGCAAAGTCCTCTTGGAATCCCTTTTCCTGTCCTCCTGACAAGGTTCTGGAGTATCTTTTGGACCCATCAAACTCAGGTCTCCAGTACTCCACAGTTAAAGTTCACCTTAGTGCCATCTCAGCTGCTCCATGAGCCGGTTTCTTCCTTGACTCTGGCTCAGTTACCTATGGTGAAGAGATTTCTTAAGGATCTTCATACCAGACCCCCTGTTAAGCGTCCAATTGCAGTCTGGGACATTAACCTGGTGCTGGACATGCTCACTGGAAGCCTTTCAACCCCTAGCTACCTGTGAGCTAAAATTCTTACCTGGAAGACTGCCTTCCTGGTGGCCATTACCTCAGCCCAGGGTCTCTGAGATACATGCCCTGGGTTACAGACCCTCCGTGATACTGTATTCCATAAAGACAAGTAGTTCTCCCACTATCCTAAATTTCTTCCCAAGGTTGTGTCAGAATTCCATCTAAACCAACCTCTGGTACTTCCCGCTTACTTCGCTAATTTCCAAAAATGAAGGGAACGAGCTCTTCATTCCTTGGATGTTAAGAGAGCTCATGTTCTATTTAGATAGAACCAAGGATGTTCAGCAAGACTCAGCAACTGTTTGTTTCTTTCAGCGACACCCGCTGGGTCAACCTGTCGCTATCAGATGCATCTCATCATGGTTAGTGGCATGCCTTCGGCATTGCTATTCCATGGCTCAAGTTAAATTAGAAGGTAGAGGTAGCGCTTCACTTTACTAGGGCTGTTAAGGCATCCCTAGCGAAATTAATGTTCCAATTGCAGATATCTGCAACGCGCCACCTGGAGCTCAGTGCATACCTTCGTTAAGCATTATGCACTGGATGTTTCATGCCAGGCGTCATTCCGCAGTCGGCAGAACTATCCTTAATGGACTTCTGTCTTAGTCGCGTGAGCTCTGGCTCTCCTGCCGCCTCTTTGGGGATTATCAGCTGGTACTCTCTCATGTGAGGATGAGTGGTGGAGACTTATGTCCAGGAAGATATGAAAATTACATACCTACCGTATTTTGATCTTCTTGGGCGCAGTCTCCACCACTCATTCACACGCCCACCCTCCATCCCCGAGCTCACACTAGTTGGTCTTCACTCCTCAAATCTTTAGGCCGTGAAGACTTCTTTGTTGACCCTTCTTACACGTGTCGACGGACTATCTTATGTCTGTTTTTTAAGGTTAGATTACTCTTTATGTTAGTTGCGCCTGCACCTCCTTGGTAAAAAGGTACTGAGGCGTTGGAGGGTCGTCAGCCGAGATAGTCATTATCGCTCGAGCCGCTGCTCGCGGTGCCGTGCCTCGCAGCGCCATCTCTCGCGCCGACCCTCCAGCAAAAAGTTTGCTCCCGATGGGTCCTAGTGCCTCCGGCGCTAATCCCACTAGTGTGAATGAGTGGTGGAGACTCGTCCAAGAAGATCAAGAATTACGGTAGGTACGTAATTTTCATATATACCAGAGTCTAGGAGGTTGTCTATTCCTTTGCATAAGTCATTTAGGAAGCAAACAACAAAGATTTTAAAAAATCCTCATTCTGTCCCTCCTGTAGATAAAAAAATGGACAGAAGGCATACTTTGTCAGGCCCTGATACAGACTTCCTCACTGAGCAGTGTAGTCATGTAGGTGTGGTACAAGCTGCAGCCTGTGACAAGGCTATTATTCCTGGCCTCACATCCTCCTGATAAGGATTCCAGGAAGATTGATGCCATGGCAAAAACAATATATGGCAGCTTCTTTGGGACTCAGGCAGGCAAATTATATGGCTTATGTGGCTAGATATCAGAAATCTAGATGGGACACAGTATTGCAGTTAGCAAGCAGGCCCATGGCCAGCTGGCTAGTGAGTTGGAACAGGTGGCTGCTGATGGCATTGAAGCCTCTAAAGTTCAATTTCATACTGCTGTTGATGTTAATGATGTTTCCTCTAGGGTCATGGCCACTTCTGTAGCTTTCCATAGGTTGGCATGGCTCAGATGCACTAATCTGTCCCAAGATACTCAGTCAAAGGCTATGGATTTTCCTGTAGTGGGAAATTCTCTGTTTGGGGAACAAACAGAAAATTATATGAAAAGATGGCTGAATACAGAACTACCTACAAAGTGCCCAGGCCAAGGAGAGGCATGCCACTCCACAAAGGCACGCTCCCAGAGGTAGGGGCAGGCCTTTCCACAGGCCTTTTTACCAATCTCAAGCCTCCTCTGCGTTTGCACAGAGGGGTTTCTTCAGAGGCAGAGGTAGACGGGGCACAAGTAAACCGTCCCCCTTCCCTCAGCCTAAGGCTGCTGCCAAGCAGGCACCCTGATGGGGTGCCCAGGGCCGATTCTCCTGTACCGGTGGGGGGCAGGTTGGCTTATTTCAGCCAGAACTGGCTGTCCCTAACTTCGGACAGATGGGTTCTGGAGGTAGTAAGCCAGGGTCTGGTTCTCAGCTTCAAACAGTTTCCAAAGATGAGAGCCAGACATTTTCCACCTGCAAATCCTTCAGAAGCCCTTGCTTTGGAAGCAGAGGTTTCTTCTCTTCTAGACTGCAAAGCAGTGGAAAGGGTCCTTCCTTGCCACCAGGGCAAGGGGCTGTACTCAAGATACTTTCTTACCCCAAAAAAGACAGGAGAATGGCGGCCCATTCTAGATTTAAGGTACCTGAACAAGCATCTTTTGAAACCAAAGTTCAAAATGTTAACTCTGGCAATGATTTTGCCTTCCCTGAGGCCAGGGACTGGCTAGCTTCCTGGACCTCAAGGATGCCTATTTTCATGTCCTGATCAGGCCTTCTCACCGAAAGTACCTCAGGTTCGAACTGCCCTCAGGCCACTACCAGTTCAGAGCAATGCCCTTGACCTTACCTCTGCTCCAAGGGTATTCACAAAATGTCTAGCTGTGGTAGTGGCTCATTTAAGAAGGCAAAGGGGTTTCTGTGTTTCCTTACCTGGACGACTGGCTCATAGTGGGTCAGTCTCCAGATCAGGTAAATCCCACTTGCAAGTCACCAGCAGCTTCTCACTTCCTGGGATTCCTGCTGAATTTACCAAAGTCAGTTCTGGAACCAGTTCAGGTACTAACTTTCATAGGTGCAGAATTGAACACAAAGTTAGCCAGGGCATTTCTCCCTCGGAAAGGGTAGACAGACTCATTGCCCTGGCATCCTCCTTTACCCTCAGGGTCTCTCGACCAGCAAGGCATTTTCTGCAACTCCTAGGGCACATGGCTGCTTCCACAGCTGTTGTGCAAGGAGCAAGATTCCAGATGAGGGACATTCAGTTCCATTTGAGGGCCTATTGGTCTCAAAGGAGGGACCCCACCACCAAATTAGTCCCAGTGACCCAAACTTTGATTCTGGCTCTCCAGTGGTGGCAGGATCAAAACAATCTAACACAAGGGTTCCCTTCATTCCGTTTCCCACTCCCTCACCCTCACCACGGATGCCTCCCTGCTGGGGTGGGGGCTCACTTGCGACCTTTCCACTCAGGGAGTGTGGTCCCTCAGGAATCTCTGCTCCACATCAATCTTTGGAACTCAGAGCTGTCTTTTAGCTCTTCAGGTTTTTCAGCTTCTGTCCAGAACAAAGTAGTTCCAAGTCAGGACAGACAACACCACAACAATGTGGTACATCAACAAGCAAGGGGGCACTCGGTCATCAGCCTTGTGCACCGAAGCAATGAAGTTGTGGTCTCTGGCTTACTCCCTGAACACCTCCCTGATAGCAGTTCACCTTCCAGGGAAGGACAATGTCCTGGCGGATGCCCTCAGCAGGATTTCTCAGGGCCATCACGAATGGGCTCTGAATCCTCAGGTGCTGGGGTCGGTCTTTGCCAGATGGGGCACCCTCAGATAGATCTTTTCGTAGCCCCAGACAACCACCAACTTCCTCTATTTTGTTGCAGGCCTCCAGTGCTGGGCTCAGTCCCTCTGGACGCTTTTCTGTTGGATTGGAAGGAAGTTCCTATATGCCTTCCTCCTCTTCTCTTAAGGGTATTAGTAAAAATCAGATCTCAGCCCTGCAAAGTGATTCTGATTGCTCCAGATTGGGCCAGACAGCCCTGGTACCTCTGCTTCTGTCCCTGACAGTTCACCCTGCCCTGAGCTTGCCCAGAGTCCACGACTTGCTGGCCTGTGCACAGGGGAGAGTGTGGTATCGGACCTCAAATCCCTCCATCTCAAGGCTTGGCTCTTGAGGGAGTTAGAATTGCTGATTTACACCTTTCCCAAGGTGTCCTGGATATTTTAAAGGCTTCAAGGAAGCCTTCCACTAGGGCCACTTACAATTCTAAGTGGAAGAGATTTTCCATCTGGTGTTCTGAGAAATAAATTGTCCCAGAATCTGCTGATTTGCCCATTTTACTGGACTATTTGGTCCATTTAAATTCCTTAGGCCTTAGGCCAGCTACTTTAAAGGTTCATCTGGCAGCTGTCTCTGCTTTTGTTTCAGCAGGGAAGCCTGCTTCTCTTTCCTCTCATCCTGTGTTTTCCAAGTTTTTTAAGGGGTTACTTCACACTAACCCTCCTTTTCGGGAACCAGCTCCTGCCTGGGACCTGAATGTTTGCATTGCTCAGTTAATGCAACCCCTTTGAGCCTCTGTCTTCAGCAGATCTCAAGTTTCTAACTTGGAAAACTGTTTTCTAGTGGCTATCACTTCTGCCAGACGCATAAGTGAATTACAAGCCCTGTCAGTGGAAAAAGATTTTATATCTTTTCACAGAGATAAGGTAGTCCTCAGGACTAACAGAAAGTTTTTGCCTAAAGTGGTTTCAGATTTCCATCTGAACCAATCCATCTCTCTTCCAGTATTTTTCACTGAGAATTCTTCCTCGGGTGAGAGGAGACTGCACAGTTTAGACGTCAAAAGAGCTTTAAGCTACTATTTGGAATGCACCAAGGGTCACAGGTTCGAATCCCTCCAACTCTTCCTTACCTATGGCGAGGTTGGCAAAGGGAAACCTGCCACTAAGAGGACAATTGCAAGGTGGATTGTCTCTTGTATCCAATTTTGTTACCAAAAACTAGGTAGAGAACCCCCCTCAGGACTGAGGACTCACTCCACCAGGGGTACAGCTGCATCTCTAGCGGCTGCTAGAGATATTCCCATTCTGGAAATCTGTCAAGCTGCTACTTGGAAAACAGTTCACACTTTACCAAGCATTATTCCCTGGATGTCCAGTCCAGGAGAGATGCTCGTTTTGGCACAGCTGTGCTTCAGAGCCTATTTCCTAAGTAGGTTCTGACCCTCCTCCATGGAGGTACTGCTGTGTAATCTGCCTTAAGTCATAATATAGCAAGACTTATAGTGTTTGAAGAAAAATTACTCACCTTAGTAATTGCTTTTCTTCTCATGGAGTCTTGCTATGTTGTGACCACCCCCAACCTGCCCCCTCTCAGAACTTCTACTTGGGTAGGGGTTGGCAAATTAGTGCAAGCACTGTGTCATGCCATTTTAGTTCTTCCCTTTCCCCTTTTATTTAGGGTTAGGGAACTAGGTATTTCTGTTTTTTAGATATATGGCCTCTTCCGGGACTTGAGTCTTTTGGGGAAGGGGGGTCTAATAGTGCTTGTTAGGGGTGAAACTAATAATATTATTATCATTGTTATTATTATTATTGCTCTTGTTGTTGTTGTGTTTGCTGTTGTTATTCCTACTAGTAGGTAGCCACTTGGCTAGTGTAGAGCTTTCCACACAGACTTGCTGCTTAGTATTAGCTTCATAAAGATCTGAAAGTTTCATTTGAAACTTGCCAGATAGAGCTTTGGCATAGCGCTCTCGCGCTTTAGAACTCCAGTCTCCCTGGAGTTAACTGTTGCCTCTCCGGGGCAGTTCAAGTGCTGTGGCTAACTGCCTTAAGTCATAATATAGCAAGACTCCATGAGAAGAAAAGCAATTACTAAGGTGAGTAATTTTTTCTTTTGTCCCATTTCTATCTTTGTCTTGCCCTCCTCCTCTTTCTTTGTAGGCTTCCTCCTATATTTCTGCATTATTAAGGCATGTTGGCGGTATTTCCAGTTGACATTTAACATCTGAACTCATGATCAAATGGTACTAAGTTAAGTACAAGGAGGTATGGGGGAACTCTCCACTTTTTTGGTTTTGCGAGTTTTCATTCATTTGACCGGACCGCCCTGGGTTTCATCACGGAGTGATGTTTACACGCTCAGTGTGTATACCTGTGCAGCCCGGCCCCTTCCTCTTCTTTATCAGCACCTGTTCAGTAGTTTGGTGCATGCTAGAGTTAGTTTGATGTGGTCTGCTAATGGCGGCGGCTGAAACTGTCTTTGAGTAGTCTTGAGAGAACAAACCTAAAACCACATACGAGTTCATCAATCTTTTTATAAATATAATTACTTTAACGTAAGAATATTCTTACTTCATTGCAATACATTAGAATTGAACAGCATATATATTTTTTGGTGGAACATCTTTATAATTGTCCTCATTACTTTTAATAGACGCTGGAATATTGAAAGAGATTGTCCGTTTTTCCGATAAAGCTTATTATTTTAGTAAGAGGAATATTCCTCAATAAACAAATACAGTGGCATTTAGTTTAATAAATTGTTTAAGATTTAAAATAAAGGTTTTGTCATATATATGTTTTTTTTGACTGAAATAGTCAAATCTATTCTGTGCTGAGGTGACCATGAAGCTGTTCTAAATAATAACAAGCACTCAGTAAGGTGCGCTGTATTTTTTAATATTGACAATCATTGGAAAAATCTTAAATTCATTTGTAGTTAATAAATATAATTTTCTCCTTTTTTCATGTAGATAAATGAACTCTGGGGTAATTGGTAACAAAAGGGAATTATAGCCCCCCCCCCCTTCTGAATCTTTTTTTCACGCTACATTGGCAGACATAGCCTTTGGTGTCTCGAGTACTATTAACAGGTCAGTTTCACCTTAGCTATGCATTTAGTTTTTCATTGGGATAAATGTATTTCTGAAGATGAAAAATATACACAAAAAACTGATCAGACTTTCTTCTTCTGGTTTGCTTTTTAGAAAAAATGCTCTGTTGTCTGATGAAGGAACTTGTGTTCTGAAACATTACAACCAAAATATACATTGAAGCTCTGTCTAGATATTTGTGAAAGTGTGAAGACATTTTGTATCATTAAAAATACACTCTTTATGGAATATTTGTATGCATCTTCTTCACATATTCTAATTTGTGTCAGAGTTGAGAGAGGTTTTCTTTGTGCCAAAGGAAAACTTATATCTCAGCCTCCCTTCTTCTCTGCCTTTCCTCTTACATGGCTTACACAGTCAAGTACCAGAAGGCTCTGTGGAATTCGGTTCAGGCCGTTGTTAAGCAGTGCTCTTGATTCTATGGCTATAGCTCCACAGAATCTAGCCATTTATTGGGCTCCATCCTCTAGTCCAGCGGCTGCGACCTGCTCCGCTCCTCGGAGCCGCTGGCTGCACTCAACCACCTGCCGCTGAAAACCCTCAGAATCTAGCCCTTGATTGGGGTCCATACTCCAGTCTGGCGGCTGCGACGCACTTCTCAGAACCGCTGGCTGCACTCAACCTCCTGCTGCTGAAAACCCTCAGAATCTAGCCCTTCATCGGGCTCCATCCTCCAGTCCGGTGGACGCCATCCTCTCCTCGGAGCAGCCGGCTGCAGTCAACCTCCTGCTGCTGAAAACCCTCAGAATCTAGCTCTTGATCGGGCTCCATCCTCCAGTCTGGAAGACATGACCCGCTCCTCGGAGCCGCCGGCTGCATTCAGCCTTATGCCGCTGAAAACCCTCAGGTATGTCTGCTGCTCATTTCCTTGGCTCCTCGGATTGAAAGCCCTGATCTTCACTGGCTATTCCACCAAAACTGCCGGGCTGCCCTTGGTTCGCGAGCCTGCTTGCAGCACGCCATTGGACAGTGGCCCTCCCAAGGCTTTCGGCTGATTCCTCGATCGGCTTTTACTTTTTTTTTAAGCAGAGCCTTGACTGGCTTCTCTAGGTTGCAAGCTAATATTAATTAGAATTTTCCCGCCTGACTGCTAGCCCTGTATCTGTCTAGCCCCATAAATGTTGTTCTGCTTTCTAACAGACTATTGGGGAAAAGTAAGGTTTTGCAGGTTCACATTGCGGGGTCTTAAAAAATGCATGCAAGCCCTGACTGTTTATTTAACTGTGGGATATTGCTTGGGGGGATTGCTTGTGTTTTTTTTTTTTTCTCCTTTTTCAGTTTAAACTGCTATGGGTACCATGCTTATTTACTGCTGTGGTTTAAATTGTGCCTAATTCTACTAAAAATGTATTTACTGCCTCTCTACTGCCTACACTTCCTTATGCTCTAAGTGTCTTATTTCTTAGTCCTCATTTAGCTCAAATTTCCTTCTCCTCTACTTGCACTCTGCACCCCCCAGACTAGATTTTTCTCTTCTTGCTAGGCTCTGTTCCCTGGCACCAAAGCGCAGACACTCATAATAGCCCCCTTTTGTTTCCCAACACTCCCTCCCACCACCTAACCAGCGGCTGACCCCTTGCCTACTTAACTAGTCTAACTCTCTCCCTCTTTCTCCCACAGAATCTCGCCCTTGATTGGGCTCCATCCTCCAGTCTGGCGGCCGCGACCTGCTCCTCGGAGCTGCTGGCTGCACTCAGTCTCCTGCCACTAAAAACCCTCAGGTACACCCGCTGCTCATTTCCTTGGCTCCTCGGATTGAAAGCCCTGATCCTCACTGGCTGTTGCACTGAAACTGCCAGGCTGCCAGTGGTTTGTGAGCCTGCTTGTAGCATGCCATTGGGCAATTGCCCAGTCAAGGCTTTTGGTTAATTCCTAGGTCGGCTTTTACTTTTTGTCAAGCAGAGCCCTGACAGGCTTCTCTAGATTGCAAGCTAATATTGATTTGAATTTGCTCCGCCCACCCTCCCTGCTCCTAGCACTCTTTAAATGCTTCTGTAGCACTCTGAGCCGCTCTCCTATTTGAGCAGCAACTCACTACGCAGCGGACCCAGTGCACTGTCAACATCGATTTACTTTACCTCAGAAAAAAATAATTCTTCTTAATCCAGTTACTAGTCTCTCCAAGCCTAACAGTCTCACCAGAAAGATGCTTGGCCCACCTGTCTCCCCTACTCCTCCTACTATTCCTCCCTGCCATCTCCCTTCCCCTTCTGTCTGTTCTAAACCCAAAGCCCCCTCACTGGTCTACTTAACTGTTTCTGACACTCATACTTACAATCATGCTGTATCCCCTCTTCTTTCCCTCCTATGCTGGTGCCACTTCACCTTCCCCCAGTAGCTTCACTTCTCTCAGTGCCTGCCTCATTTGCCTTTATTAGGCCCCTATTAAACGCCTCATCTCCCCCTAACTCCCGACCCAAGACCCATAAATGTAATAAGCCCCATCTGTTCCTTAAATCTCTCAAGCTACATCACCTGATTATAGCTCTCCTGCTTCTGTCCCCTTGAAATATCCACCCCAGTCCAGGACCAGCGGCTGTCACCTCACCTGGACCTACTCATTCCATGGCCCCCACCAACTCCTTAACCCTTCCCAGAAGACTCAAGCTATTACACGTAAATATACACAGCCTGTTACCCAAACTGGACCTTCTCCAAACCCTGACTGTCTCGTGGACGCCTGACATCTCAATAGTCTCCGAAACTTGGCTCAGTAAAAAGATCCCTGACCTCGTCATTTCTATCCCCAGATGCTGCTTGGCCAGACAAGACTGCGCTGGTAGAGGTGGGGGAATTGCTGTGTGTATCTCCTCATCTCCACAATATGCCATCACCTTCACCTCCTCTGAGCCATCAAAGGACGAGGCCCTTGTTATTCGGTTCTCCCTGCCTTTCTCAATTCCAATTTTTATTGTAGGCATTTATTGCCACCCCAATCTTCCCTCCACTGTAGCCACTGACCTCCTTACCACCATCATCTCCCACTCAGTCTGGAGAACTGTTCGTCTTGGGAGACTTCAACCTAAACTGGTCGTCTCCCTCTCAAAAATACAACACATAACAATATAGCCTCCCATAATCTAACACAATTTATCCAAGAACCTACCCGTCTGAACACTAAAACCCCAAATCACACCCTTCTTGACTGGGCCCTCACCACCCACCCTCATTATGTCATCAAATCTGGTATCCTACCAGATGCCCTAAGCAACCATCACACAATCTATCTCGTCCGGAAGGTCCACAGGCCCAAAACCCCTCCCAAAATACTAATGGCTTACTCCTATAATTCCCTCGACTTAACCCCACTCCTCCATGACTTGGCTAATTCCAACTGGGCTCCTCTAATCACTGCTCCCCAAGTTGATGATGCCCTAGCCTACTTCAAGGAGAGATTCCTCGCTATCTGGAATCACTATGCCCCTCTCAAGCGCACACGCGGACGTGGCAGTCATGTCCCTTGGGTTACTCCTGAATTGCTGGCCTGCCTCAGAGAGCGAGACAAAGCTTGGAGGAAACACTAAACTGCTAATCTCCCTAGTGACTTCATTATCTCGTCAAACTCCATAATGCATGTACTATGCTACTAGGCTAGTTATGCCGAGTAGTTTCAACACCACCGCACCAACGTGAACTTTCCTTCAGGCCTCAGTGACCCATGCTTCCTCTCCTCTCCTCACCCACCCTCCCCTGTCCTTAAACAAACAGCCGCCCCTTATAGAGCTGTTTTATTTTAAGGACGGGAGTGGTGTGGTGAGGGAGAGAAGAGCATGGACCACTTTCAAGAATTTGGGCTATGAAGTTGCCAGTATGGAAGGAAAGTTGAAATACTCTACCTTGATAGCCTAGTAGCTTTGGTACATGCATTATGGAGTTTACGGTAGGTAATGACGTCACTAGGGAGATTAGTGGATCATGCTTCGGTAGCCGAAGAATTCAGTTCATACTTCACATCTTGTGCTTCGGCTCTACTTGCCTCCCTCCCTGCCTGCCCAACTTTGCCTTCCTCTTCATCCACTGGCAACTGCCGTCAACACCAAACTCATGACCTCTACCCTTTTTCATTCTCCATGGTCTCGCCTACCAACACCCTAAATGCCCTTCTAACAATTAACCCATCAAAAGGCAATTCTCCCGATGAGCTAGACCCCAAACTCCTCTACCTCTCTGCCCAATCTATTGCCTATCCTCTCCTGGAAATCTTAAACCTCTCCTTCAGGACTGCCACGGTCCCCACGCCCTGGAAGCATGCTGTTGTCCTCTCCCTCTCCAAAGGAGGTGACTCCATTTCCCCTGACAACTATCACCCTGTTTCCTTGCTTCCCACCCTTGCTAAACTCCAGGAACACCTAGTTCTCTCCCAACTCTCCTCCTTTCTGTCTGACACTAATTTCTTCACCCCTTTCCAATCTGGATTTCGGAAAAAGCATTCTACCACTACCTCCCTACTCAGGCTTACTGATTCAGTCCTCACTGGAATGGACAGTGGCCTGACCACCTCCGCCATCTTTGTCGACTTCACCAAGGCATTCGACACAGTTTCCCACACACACTGCTCCTTCAAGCACTCTCCTCAGCCAGGCTATCACTGCACGCTACCAACTGGTTCAAGGCCTATCTCACTGGTCGCACTCAATCAGTTAGGACAGCACAGTCCTGCACCCTTCCTCGCCAGATTCACACTGGAGTACCTCAGGGCTCAGTGCTAGGCCCTCTTGCTCTTCTCCATCTTTTTAAATAACCTCTAATCAACCTGCTCCTCCTTCTCCTCTATATGCATGTATGCTGACGATACCATCTTGTTCACCTCTGGCCAATCTCCCTCTGATGTGGAAACCAGACTACAGCTTGACTTACATAAGCTCCAGCACTAGCTTTCATCACATCAGCTCTTCTAAATGCTAAGAAAACAGTATCCATGACCTTTGGCACAAGGCAGAGACTTGCTAGGCTCTCCATTCTGCCCACCTTCCACACCCTGGATGGGACACTGCTTGAGGTCACCTCCTCTTTTAGATACCTTGAGGTTTGGCTGGACCAACACCTCACCTTCTCTGGTCACATCAATGCCATCCTGAAAAAGCTGTGCCCCAAGCTTGGCGCATTGTACAGGAACCGTAATTGCATTCCTATTATGGCTGGGTGCGAAGTTGTCCAAAAGATTCTATTTTTGACTACTGCAATGTAGTCTACAGTGCTGCTCCCAAATCCACCTTATCCAGATTGGACCCCCTTTTCAATTCTTTGTGCTGCTTTGCCCTGGACTCTCCTGCACTTACTCATCACTGCGATCTCTACCACTGTTTGTCTGTCCCTTCTCTTGCTAACAGACGTCTCTCCCACTGTGCCAAACTCATCTCAAAATACTGGTTGGGCTCTCTTCCACAATACCTATCCTCCTCTCTCTCTACCTCGCCCACCTTTGCGTATGCTTTATGATCCTCTGACTCTTGCTTCTTTCTTATCCCCCTCTGTTTTACACTTGCTGGTCAGTCTGCCTTCACGCACCGCTTCCTTAAAATCTGGAATGCCCTCCCCCCTCAAATTCGGCACTCCTCCTCCCCACATTCCCTCTCCTCAGCCCTACATAACTTCCTCTCCTCTAACTGCACTTGATATCATCAACCATAACCTGCTCTCCTCCTGCCCTCTCACCTCTCCCCTAGCTGGGACTTTAGCACTCATGCATACTTATCTGCACTCATGCATACTTACCTGCACTCATTATGTGCAATTTAATTTTTATCTGCCTTCCCAGTTGCATGTAAAATTCCTATATTCTAGGGATGTGGATATGTTGTTCAATCCACACTTGTTTGCAGGTACCTTGCCGCTTTAAGATGGGCTGGAAGGTCTTCAAGCTGGCTCCTCCCACCCACCCGGGTGGTAAAACCCTCAGCTCCGCCCCATGACCCCGAATCTTCCTTTCCGCTTGGAAGCTCAGGTTCCCTCCTTAGCGCTCTTGCGTCTCTAGGCCTGGATCCTAAACCTTCCGTTTTACCAAAAATCGTGCTTAAATTCATGAAACTTAAATCTTCTCCTTCCCTTGCGGCTGTGATGGATTCTAAATCTACTCCCGGCTTCTGTCGGTGCCCTTGCAGGCAGAAGATGTCTTGGACCGACCCGCATGCCAGTGCGTTTACTGCCTTGGCTTCGGCCGTGATCCGCAGGCCTGCGATCTTTGCAAGTCCTTTTCCGCTTCGGTTCTTGAAGACTGCGCTGCCCGACTCCAGCTGGTGCGCCCCGAAAAATGGTTTCCACTGGTGAAGTCGAGGAGGCCCATTGGGCGGTGTCCGCAGCTGCGGGCTCCGTGGAGCAGCTGGAGCAGTTAATCGCCCTCAAGGAGGAGGTGGCCCAGGCCGCGTCTTATTCTTTCTCGGTGTTCGCATTTATCCCGCTCTCCCTTGGGCTCCTCCTATACTTCTTCCTTCTGTGAGCTTTGTCAGTCCCTCTCCACAAAAGGAGACAGGCCTTCAGGGACTCACTTCAGTTGGTCGAAGAAGAAGGAACCGAAAGATAAGTCCCACCGTCGACGTTCGTGGGAGTGGGAGCGATCTCACTCCCCGGAGCGTCTCTTATCGACCTCTATTGAGGTTGCAGCTAAGGCCGCTGGCTTTTCGGTGCCCCCGTCTGGTCAGCCGCCCGAGACGCCCATCGATGCGGTCGAGATTTTTCTTGACCCGTTGGATGGGCTGTCGACTGGAGAGGCCGACAACCCCCTTTCACCGGTACCCCCAGTGCTTACCGAGGACTTGCTTCGGCCTCCCGAGCCGAAGTCCCCGGTCAAGGACCCTGAGCAGGGGGATGAGTGGCCCTCCTAACATTCAGTGCCTCTGCTCCAAATACTTCCTGACACAGAAGAAAAAGGGAAGCGGTGATGTATCTTGAACAAGCATCTGCTAAAGCCCAAGTTCAAAATGGTCACTCTGAGAATGGTAATACACTCTCTGCAGCAAGGCGACTGGCTAGCCCCCTTAGACTTCAAGGATGCATATTTTCACATACCAATAAGGCAGTCCCACAGAAAATTCCTGAGGTTTGGACTTTCATCAGGTCACTTCCAGTTTGCAGCCATGCCCTTTGGCCTGATTTCTGCACCAAGAGTATTTCCTAAATGGCCCCCTGTGGTGGCAGCACATCTGAGAAAAAAGGGAATCTCAGTCTATCAGTACCTGGATGACTGGCTCATTGTGGGAAGAACTCCTCTTCAAGTGGAAGAGGCCCTTTTTCAGACCAAAGACACTCTGCAATCCCTGGGGTTTCTCATAAATCAAAAGAAATCCCACCAGGAACCAACCCAACTCCTTACTTTCATAGAAGCACAGTTTGGACACATTGCAAAACAAAGCTTTTCTTTCCTCAGAAAGAATATAGAACTTTTTGTTCATAGCAAACTCTCTTGTTCTGGGCCAGCCCAGGCCAACCAGACACTTATTAATGCTCCTAGGACACGTGGCATCCATGACAGCCATGGTCCCAGGGGTCAGGTTCAGAATGAGGGACATACAGCATCACCTCAGGTCGCACTGGTCCCACAGGAGCAATTCACTATCCAAGCTGGTTCCAGTTACAAAGACATTCCTTCAGGCTTTACTCTGCTGGAAGGAAACAACCAACCTTTCAATGGGGATCCCCTTCCAAGCACCTTCTCCCACAAAAGTCATCACTACAGATGCTTCCCTGCTGGGATGTGGAGCTCATTTGGACAGTACTTCCGTCAGTGGCTCCTGGATTATAAAAGAGTCACAGGCTCACATCATTCTGCTGCAACTCGGGGCCATTTGCCTGGCACTAAAGGCCTTTACCCCACTGATACGGGAGCACACAGTGCAGATTAGGACACAAGGTCCAGCGTCCTTTGTTGGGAAGCCATAAGGATTTGGGAGCTGGTCTAGTCCCTGAATGTCAGCCTTTCCGCCATATACCTTCCAGGCAAGGACAACACATTGGCAGCTGCCCTCAGCCGCATCAACCAAGGACACAGTGAGTGGTATCTGAACAGGCAAGTACTGGCCACAGTTTTCAGAAGGTGGGGCACTCCAGAAATGGATCTTTTTGCGCCCCCACACCTCAACCATCAGCTTCCTCTGTATTGCTGCAGGCTTCCAGTAGTGGGAACTCTTCCATCGGATGCCCTTACCCTGGACTGATCAGGGGAGTTCCTTAATGCCTTCCCTCTGATTTTTAAGGTGTTGCTAAAGCTCAGGCTCCAACCAGCAACAGTGATTCTAGTGGTACTGGACCGGCCAAGACAAGCCTGGAACCCCTTCCTGCTAGCTCTGTCTTGCAGCAAACCCATTCGTCTCCCACCCAGTCACTCCCTTCTGACTCTCCCTCGGACAGAGGTAATATATCCAGACCTGAAGTCTCTTCACCTCAAGGCCTGGCTCTTGAGGAGTTAGAGTTCCCTGCCTCTCAGTATTCTGAACAAGTCCTAAAGATCCTGAGAATGGCCAAAAAGCCCAGCACAAAAAAAGAGCAATGCAGCCAAATGGAAGAGGTTTTCTATCTGGTATAAAAAGAAGCACACTGATCCCCTCAAGGCTTCAATTCCTAACCTCTTAGATTATTTGGTGTATTTACAGGTTTCAGGCTTGAGGCCTTCCTTCCTGAAGCTGCATCTGGCTGCAATCTTGGCCTATCTTTCGGTTGAGAAGGGTAAATCTGTTTTCTCCCAACCAGTGTTTAAACAGTTTTTTAGAGGTCTCCTACATACCCAGCCTCCAGTCAGGGAACCCATTCCCCCATAGAGTCTGAATCTCTGTATTGCCAAGCTCATGGATCCACCTTTTGAACCCATGGCTACAGCCCACCTCAAGTATGTCAGTTGGAAAACTGTGTTCCTAGTGGCCATTACTTCATCTAGAAGGATTTCAGAGTTACAGACACTTTGCACAGAACCGAACTACATAATCCCTCATACAGATAAGATTGAACTCGGGACGAATAGGAAATTCCTGCCTAAGGTGGTCTCAGAGTTCCACCTCAATCAGTCCATCACCCTACCTGTGTTTTTTTACTGAGAAATCCACTCCAGGGGAGCAGAAGCTCCACAATCTGGATGTCAAAAGGGCCTTGCTTTACTACTTGGAACACACCTAGGAGTTCAGGGGTTCATCCACACAGCTGTTCCTCAACTATGAGGAGGTAATTAGAAGAAGACCAGCCACTAAGAGAACTGTCTCTCACTGGATAGTCTCCTGCATTCGGTTCTGCTCAGACAAGGCTGGCAAACAACCCCCTGAGGGCCTCAGGATCCACTCTACCAGGGGCACAGCTGCCTCTGTGGCAGCTGCAAGGGACATTCCCTTACTGGATATCTGTAAAGCAGTTACTTGGAAGACTGTACACACATTCACAAAGCACTACTGTCTGGATGTACAGTGTAGATCTGATGCAAAGTTTGGCAGAGCAGTTTTGCAGAGCCTCTTCCCTAAATAGGTTCTTTGCCTGCCTCCCAACTGTACTGCTTCATAGTCTGCAATAGTTACTGGTGCTAAAGGACTCCTGGGGTATGAAGAAAAAATTACTCACCGTAGTAATGTTCTTTCTTTCAAGGGGTCCTTTAGCATCAGTAAGCTCCCACCCTCCTCCCTTGATAACCTCTCAGAAGAGGGCTCTGCTTTGGCCTTCATCCTATTTGATTATTCCAAACTTTGAAAAATTTTTAGAGCAAAGTTTTCATGTTGTTGTTCTGGTTTTGTAGTTGTACGTTTTTGAATCTTGCTGGTTCATACCTGATGGGGCATGTGCCCATTCTAACTTCAAAAAAATTCTGAAACCCTCCTAACAGCCTCTGCGCAGCACACCCACAAGCATCTCTCTGATTGGCTAATTCATAAAACTCATTACCATACAGTCCACCTCCAGGGCAGTACTAACTAGTCAGCTTACTGCAATAGTAACTAATGCTAAAGGACCCCTTGGAAGAAAGAAGATTACTATAGCGAGTCATTTTTTTTCCTCTACATCCAGTACAGAAGTTCCAGATAGTGACCCTACTGGCCTGCTTTCCCTTCTGCACCAGGGAGATTGGATATGTTCCCTCAACATACAGGATGCATACTTGGATATCAAGGTGTGTGCTCCCCACAGGCAGTACCTCAGGTTCCAGTTCCAGGAAGAGCACTACGAGTTCTGTGCTTTACCCTTTGGCTTGTCCTCTGCAACATGGTCTTTATCAAATGCTTGGCAGTGGTAGCGGCAACCTTCAGGAGGGAAGAACTCTATGTCTTCCCTTACCTGGAAAACTGGTTACTCAAAGTGCAGTCCAGGGAGCAACTGCTTCAGACCCTAGCATGTACCAGGGATTTGTTCCATGCCCTGGGGATCACGGTCTATCTACCCAAGTCAGTCATGACCCCTTGTCAGCATCTACAGTACATAGGGGCAGTACTGGACATGGCTCAGGGCTTTGCCTTTTTGCCCTAGGACAGGGCTGACCGCCTGGTGGCTCAGGCACAGCTGCTCTATAACAGCAGATATGCCATCACCAGTACCTTCCTGAGGCTCTTAGGCATTATGGCTGCAGCCATTGTCTCGGTACCTCTAGCCAGGTTGCACATGCAGATCCTTCAGTGGACATTGAGGGTCCAGTGAGACCTCCTCACTGATGACCTAGAACAGCAAGTCCTAGTCTCCTCCCTAGTCAAAAAGGTACTCTATTGGTGGATGGAGCCCAGCAACCTGTTGAAATGGGTTATCTTTCTCAGTCTTTCTCCTCCATAGATTCTCACCACAGACTCTTCAGGGCTAAGCTTGGGGGGGAGGCTCATCTGGGGACTCATCAGACTCAAGGGTTGTGGTCCCCAGTGGAGGCTACCCTCCACATGAGCGTCCTAATGATGAGAACCGTTCTGTATGCTTTGCAAGCCTTCCAGACCCATCTGTCCCCGAGCCATCTGCTGGTGCAGATGAACAACATCAGTGTAGTCCACTACATCAGAAAGCAAGGGGAGGGGACCCATTCGTATCCTCTGTGTCGGGAAGTGATGAGGGTCTGGTACTGGGCTGTAGAACATGGTCTAGAACTGTCAGCTGTCCATGTTCCAGGTGTCCAAAATGTCCTGGTGGACAGGCTTAGCTGCTCACAGTCCAGAACGCACAAGTGGAAGCTGCTGACATTGGTGGTAGAAGACCTGTGCGACAGATGGAGTCATCCACAGTTGGTCCTTTTTACGTCCCCATGCAATGCAAAACTGCCACATTTCTGTTCACTCACTTCAGGGCCTGGGAGTTTTCTAGCAAGACGCATTATCCTCCTCTTGGAAAAGGAGGTTCCTCTATGCTTTTCCTCCCTTCCCTCTCATCCAGAGGGTGTTGAGCAAGCTCCAGATGGAAGGGCAAACTCTGATCCTCATTGCCCCCTTCTGGCCTCAGCGGATCTGGTTCCCCTTACTGTGGCAGCTGGTGGTGGAACCTCCAGTACCCCGCCCCTGTGCAAAAGCTTGCTCTCTCAGGAGCAGGGCACCATGGTCCATCCGGACCACAGGTGTCTACACATACATGCCTGACTTCTGAAGACATAGCCATAGCTAGATTTGAGGTGTCCCCGAAGGTAGCCGACGTCCTGGTGGCTACCAGGAAGCACTTCACCAGGGTCACTTATTCCATGAAGTGGAAGAGCTTTGCTCTGTGGGTGGCTTCCCATCACTCAGACCCTTTCACTTGTTTAGCGAATCAGTTTCTGGAGTACTTGCTGTGCCTCTCTGATTCTGGTCTGTAATACTCCTCCATTAAGGTGCACCTGTCGGCCATATTAGCCTCCTGTGTGCCTGTTGATGGCTGCATGGTGGCAGAACTAGAGGTGTCCTGAACATTTTTGAGAGGCATTGTTCATTTGAAGCCTCCCATCTGCAATCCAGTCCTACCTTGCACCTGAATTTTGTGTTGGAGAAACTTACTTTGGCTCGGCTGTGACATGCAAGCTGTGTTTTCTGTCATAGAAAGCATTATTTTTAGTTGCTATTCCTTCTGCTTGAAGGATCTCCAAGCTTCAGATTCTGAGGTGTGAGCCTCCTTATTTGCTTTTCCACAAAGACAGGGTGTCTTAGCATATGAACCCTAAGTTTCTTCCTAAGGTGGTGTCTAAGTTTACCTTAAATCAAACTATCCACCTGCCTCTTTATTATCCAGAGCATGCCAATCCAGGGGAAGCATTGCTTCATACTTTAGAATTCTTAATTACCATGCACACCATATGAGGGACTGTAGGAGGTCCCCGCAACTGTTTGTTTCCTCTGCCCCTGGGAAAGAGGCAGTACCAGTATCTAAGCAGTGACCTGTCCAAATGGTTAGCCAACTGTATTACCTTTTACTACAGGAAGTTTGATAAGGAACTTCCTGGAGTGGTGTGTGGCCACTCCCCCAGAGGCATGGCCACCTCTGTTGCCTGTTTCCGGAATGTGTCAACCACTGAAATCTGGGCTGCTGCAACTTGGAGTTCTGTCCCCACTTTCACTAAACATTACAGTCTTGACATTGCTTCTAGAAGAGGTGCAGGCTTTGACCTGGCAGTGCTGCAAGGCCTCCCATTACAGGCCTATAGCCTCCAGACACCCAGACTGGTTCTTCCATCAGAACTGCCTGGGACTTGTTCCATAGGTGTGGCCTGCTGTAAGAGATATGCTTGATGAAGAAAGTACAGTTATGTAAGAACTTACTGTAACAATCAGTCTTTGAGATAATCTCTTGCAGCAAGCCATGCCGTCCCACCCACTGTCCCACTTGGCCTTAGGGCTTCTCTGTCTTTTTTTCTCCGGGATGGTTTACCTTCTGTTTCACCTTTCCTGTCATGGCAGGAACCTCTGACTCTTTCTCAGTTCCCCAGTGGGTGATTCTCTGCTTTTGGCCTCCTGCAGGAGAACTGAGGAGGGCACAGGGCCAACCCATGTTTATATAGCAGGGATGACATCAGCTGGCATTGTTGTAGGCAGCCCTTTTGTAGAATGCTAGCTAGAAAAGTTTCTGTGTGGTCCTAGTGCCTGGTGGTTATAGTTCCAGAGGTGTGGCCTGCTGCAAGAGATTCTGTAGAAGATCTACTGCTGCGATAAGTTCTTATGTAACAGTACTTTTCACAGTCTGAGGAGTTGATGCATAGCCATAACAATAACATACGGTAAATAAAAATACTCCAATAAATTACCAATTACCCAACGCTTTTGAGTTTTCTCTTACACCAAGCCCCTGAGCACTTTGAAAGATACAGATGAGTCAAGTTGGGGTTTTAAAAATGGTCAACAAAATAAAGCAACTGTTCAAACACATAAAAATGAGACAAGTGATCTGTTAATCCAGATTTGATCCTGACAGAAATGCAGAAAGGCTTTTCAGGCTTAAATCTAAAAATGGATTCAGTCTCTACAGAAATATGGGTCTATTATATTAAAGAAGATATTAAATCTACTGTTAATAGAATTACAGAGATGGAAAATAGAATATCTGAAATTAAGGATTATATCCTGGTAATTGACTCCAAAGTTACTACTCAGGTTACCGGAATAAAGGAAATAAGAGCCCGCATGGAAGATCTAGAATGACGTCCTAGAAGGAACAGTCTAAAATTATTGAATATTCCTGAAGGCTCTGAGGAGGCTAATCTGCAATTATTTTTTGAGGTCTGGTCTACTGCAATCTTGGGAAGGGATCCAAAGTTTAATAGAATAGAAGTGAATAGAGCACACAGAACGCCCTCTAGAATTTCAAATAGTGCTCAGAAATACCCTAGGATTATTTATGTTAGGTTTCTAAGATTTCAGGACAGAGAAGATGTTCTCACATATGCCAGAAAAAAAGGAATGTACTATAAAAATAAGCAAGTATTTCCTGATATGGGGCCGGATATTTACAAAAAAAATATTTTTAACCCTATCAACTCTGTATTATGGGACAATCCATCATTCAACATATTGGCTCTCCTAAGTGACTTCACTGTATCAAATTGGACAGCGATTCCCTCCTCCCTGATTTTTGCCCTCTCTGTTTCACTCCATATTCTCGTTGTTTGGGACAAGTGCACACCTCTCAAAAAATACGGGGTCAGAACTCACCACCAGCCCTTGATTGTCCTGGAAATTATTGACCAGTGCAGATCCCACGATCTCAACTGGGTACGCTATAAACCATCTCACTCCCTACCAGACCTCCATCGATATAGAGCTAGCAGGAATTCCTGCACAAAGGCTGTCCGGGCTGTGAAATCACAGTATTTCAAGGCCAACCTTCAGAATGACCTTAACACCCCCTCAAATTTCTGAAAGGTAATTCACTCCCTTTTCAGTCTTCCCACACAGTTTGGGCCCTTCATCGTTCTGGTAAATGGTTCTCCTGTGTCTGACCCCTCCTATGTTGCTTATCACTTAAGTAAGTTCTTTGCCACCTGTGTTCTCCCTTACTCCTCCTCCAGCCTCCATTTTTTCACACCATGTTCCCTCTTCCCTCCCAGGGTTGTCCTTTTTTCTCCCTCTTACCCAGGAGGCCCTGACTACCCGTTACTCCCTGAACCTGTGCAAGTGTAGCTCAGATGGGCTCAGTCCTAAACTTGTCCATATCTCCGATCCTGCCATTGCATCTCCTCTGACTCACCTACTGTACCTCTCCTCTCTCAGCACAGTCCTGGAAGCTGACCAAAATTATATAACTCCACAAAGGGGGGACCCTTCCTCTCCTGGTAATTACCTGTCAATTTCCCTTCTCCCCTCCCTTGCCAAACTGCAAGAGAAGCTAGTCTGCACAAGACTCTCTGACTTCTCCTCCTCCTCTGATCTTCTGTCCCTGTTCCAGTCTGGCTTCCAGAAAGATCATTCCACCATCTCTTCCCTGCTGTGTGTAACCAAGTTTATCCTCTCAAGGATGGCTCAGGGACAGATCACGACAGCCATCTTCATTGATCTAGCAGAGGCCTTTAACTTGGTGTGCCACCCTTTCCTCCTTGATAAACTGAGTTTTGCTGGCCTTTCAGCTGCCATTGTTGACTGGTTCCGTTCTTACCTCATTGGCTGTCAACAGTCGGTACAGGTTGATAGCACTCTGTCATCATTTTTTCCTATCCTGGCAGGGATCCCTCGGGGCTCCATTCTGGGTTTCATATCTTCTCAATTATTTCCTCAGTGACCGCCCCTCGACCTGCGCCAACTCGCATGTTCACATGTGTGCAGATGAGAGTCATTTACACTTCTGGTCCCTCCACATCTGCTGTGGAAGATTTGCTCCAGCAAGACTTCCACAACGTACTATGCTGGTTCTAATCTAACCAACTCCAAATCAACACAAAAAAATCCTGTGTCCATGACCTTTGGCACCAACCAAAAACTAGTCAGGCTCCCATCAGTGCCCATCTTCTCGACCTTGGATGGCTCCTCTTTAGAAGTAGTTCCTTCCTTCACGTACCACAGTATGTAGCTTGACAGCAAACTTGACTTAACTGCCCATGTTGGCGCCATACACACCAAGCTTCGACCTAAACTTGGTGCCTTGTATCGCAACCAAGATTGTCTGTCCCCACAGGTCTGCTGAGAGCTTCTCATCAGAATGGTGTTCCCCATCTTTGATTATGCAGATGTGGTCATGGCTGTGCCACCTCCTCCTCCTTGGCCAGACTGGATACCTCTATAACTGCTTTTGTCGTTTTGCTTCCAGCTCCTCCGTCCGAACTCATCCTTGCTTACTTTACTCATCCTTGTCCATTCTCCCTTTTCCTTCACGTCGCCATATTCACTGTGTCTCCTTCATATCTAAATACTGGTTTCGGTCCCTTCCCTCCTACATCTCATCACTCCTCTCCCTTGTCCACTCTACCTTCTGCTCCTTCTGCTTCAGGGATCCTTGCACCTTTACAGTCCCACGGCTTCACACCTCTGCTGAGCAGTTAACATACAATTGTCTGAATTGCACATTTTGTACACTTGCGTTGTTTGTTCATTGTGCATTTACTCTGGTTTCATCATGTACTCTATCAGTGTTATTGTAACTGTGAATTGTGTCTGTACTATGTATTTATATCCTCTATTCCCTCCCCCAGATCGCACCTGGAAATGAGCCTCGACTCGATGTGCCTTTTCTGGTCACCATTTTTTCAAATAAAAAAATAAAAATGCAAGGGTTCAAAACCCTTGCTCCCCAGACAGCTGAGTTATAAACTATCAAAAATAGGGGTTTTGAAACAAAAACCTAACTTAACCCTAACACAGTAGTGTAGTAACTATACTTTTGTGTTTTTCTTTATAGGAAAACTGAAGAAACCCTGTGGTCATATTGTAGATTCTGATGTTCTATTTTCAGGGTGCATTTAATGTTATGCAGTTGTTTTAGGTGCAGCCCACAGCACTCTTTTTTTTTTTTTACCTTACAGCAGTGTGTAAGGCTTTTCAGCACCAGAAAGGCATTTGAGCATCCTCAGAGGGCGGGGAACAAAAAAATGGGAAAAATGGATGTTAATTGGGCAGGTGACACTTGGCACACTGCTCTTGTTCTCCTTTCTTCTGCTTCCAGGGATGGCCTCGGGTGCCTCTGCTTCCACAGCTGGTGACTGGACTCAGAACTCACCTGCCAAGGAGCCGAATGGCAGGGCTGTGCTGTGGGATCAAACTATGTGTATGTGGGTAGGGGGATCACAGCTATGAATTGGATGTGGTGCCCCAGGGTTCCACGAAGAGCCAGAGAAAAGATGCTCCTAGGAAATATACTGTAGGTAGCACTGGTATCATCTGAAACCAGAGCTGATCAGAGAACCATGAGGGAATGAAAACAGTTTTTTTATATTGCGCACACTCCTGCAATTTAAGTAACAAACACCATGACTTGCATTATAGGTACTCTCCCATGACTGCCAATTCTCTTTGTAAAAGGTATGGATTTGTATTAGAATCATTTTGCAGGCGTCCAGGCCACTGATTTAGTGGCAGTAGGGCCGTATGCAATGCCAGCAACTCAGGTTTGAGAACAAGGCCAGGATGCTGGCGGGCTGGTGAGGAAAGGTTATGGCAGAGTGTCCCAGAGGATGCTGTCCTCAGATGAGTGGACGACCATCCCCGCTGAGTGAGCACCACGTGGGGATGCTGAGGAGCCTCAAGCCAGAAGGGGACAGTACACTGCATGTGCACAGTTGAACATCTCAGAAGAGGAGAGAAGAACAGCCCACCCCCCACAGCAGGATAATGCTGGGGCATGCTTGTGCTCTGTCCACCTTAACATGAAGCAGCTCCTCGACCACCAGATCCGGAGAAGAGCAGAGGGGTAAACGGGCTCACCCAAAAAGGCCCTACTCTGAAAGGGTTCCCCATGGGGCAGGTAATGTGGAACTTCTTGGGGTCCAGGATGGTGACAGAGCTGGGCGGTAGCTGAGCAGATGGGAGCCAAGGTGGGACAGCTGGATCAGAAAAACTAATTAAAAACAAACCAAATCATTTATTTTATTTATTTAAAACTTGGTAACTGAGAAGGGCACACTGAGTTGAGGCTCGTTTCCAGGTGCGACTCGGAGGAAGGGAAATAAGGAAAGAACTTTTTTAGCAAAATAAGAATGCAAATTACATATGTGGATAAAGGCATAAAGAAAATTAAATATAAATTAAAATACAATAGTAGCAGGAAATGGAGTGATAGCATAAAATAGTAGCATAAATACGGCAGTGACAGGGTGGGTAGATATAAGCGAAACAAAGTGCACAGTGCATGTTGGGGTGTGGACTATGCTAATGAGCTTCAAAAGAAGGGTGCTGTCAGGAGAGGGTCAAAGAAGAGGACTTGAGATTAGGAAGGGGATTTACAGGAACAGGAGGGTACAAGGAATTTTCTAAGTTGATGTGTAAAGGCAGAGAGTGAGGGGGAAGAGGACATGAGCCATTTTGCAGGAGCCATTGTGGGTTTTAGATTCATATATTGAGAAGATAAGCTGAGAACTGAGCCCTGCAGCCTGTTTAGAACTCAGTAATATTTATTAACCCACAAAAAATTCCATCATGTAGTTTGTGTTTGTGACATTCCTAGGTTCATCATCAGTGAATTTTTATTTCCTTTGAATGTTTTTTAAAGTTTTAATTATTTTGCAATAAATGACTCTCATTACTAAATATGGCAATTATATGTGGTTTTCCAAAAATCTCTTCCCGTGTTACTGTCTGACTGTGCACAGTGGATGTGTCCACATAACACCAGACCACGCTACTTAGTGTTGGCATATCAAACAAGCAGGAGCGTTTTTAAAAACTCAGAAACAACATGTCTTACTTGAGGAATGAAAAAAGTAAAAATGGAATGCAAAATAGTTGATGTCTGGGATTTGTGCTAACTACTGACTGATCCAAACAAATATTATTGACATTCTACTGCTTAAGACCATGTTTTGTAAATGTTGCTGGTACTTCCCATAAGTGAAAAAAAAAAAAAAAAAAGTTTTAGAGATGAACCATTCCATTTTTATTGAGAAAGACTCATAGGAGCTGGGTTTGTAAAATGTTTGGTGGGGCCCAGGGGTCAGAGGGTAAAGCTCCCAGTGGGGGTCTATGGGAGCAGAGCCCCCTGCACTCCTATTCAACCTCCCCCAACAGGGCACCATCTCAAGTTCACAAGCACCCTCAGCACCATACTCTGATTCAACCCCTTCCCCAAGCCTGTCTCAGGACCCTCACACATACATGCACACCTTAGCGCCACACTCCTGTTCAATTCCCTCACCCCACCCCAACACACATCCTCAAGCCTGGACAGACAAACAGGAGAATCTGTTGTCTAACAGTCTCCTCACAGTCCCCTACGCGCCCCACATCAGCAAAAAACATTATTGTAAACCATTTGCAGTCATTACTTCTGCAGCCATCCACGGTTCTTCTGTTTGTGATTTGCATTGCCCATGTCATTTTGTCTTCTGGTTTCATCTTAAACACTGCAACACACAGACACCCCCAGCACTACAGTGCCACAAGACATATAAGTAGCACTGAGCAATCTGAAGAATATCTTGCTTATGAACAATAGGGATAGATTCCCATCACCCAGCCTTTACCTTGTAGCACTGTACAGCATAAATAGTGCCCCCTTCCCCAATAAGGCCAGGCTTCCTCCTGTCTGTCTTTTACCTGGCTTGCAGTCATGAACTTAGAAAGTCATCTCCCCTCATAAGGCCTGGCTCCCATCTGCTTTTTATCTGGCTTGGAGTACATGAGCATAAGCATAGATAGGTTAGCGACCCCCCACACTCCCAATCAGGCCAAACTTCCATCTACTTTAACAGGCTTGCAGCAGCAGCACAGCATGGACATGTTAGTGACCCCCTCATAAGGCCAGGCTCTCATCTGTTAACAGTACAACCCCCAACCCCCAACACCTGTTTGCCTAGGAGACTTAACCTCTCGATAGGTCATTAGTGGACATAAAGTCTGACAAAAAAATGCCCCAGTCTTTCATAATGTACAACATGTACAGCAATTATTTTTAAGTTATACAGTTATGTGGAAGGCAAACTCACCAAAGAATGGGGCACAGGCCTCCCCACACTCTGCACCAGACAGATATTGGTTCACTCCAACATGAGAGTTTTCTATGAAATACAAAATCACACATACCCCATAATGCAAAGCATCATGGAATGTACTGTACGTGCAAATCACCATGACATTTTAGGCTGGTTCTGCTTTAAGCAAGCATGCATGGTGTATTTTAGCAGAGTTTTCTATGTTGCACAAACACCACAGTATAAGCACCCCCCCCCCCCCAAAGCCAGGAACACATATTTCTTGAGACAGTATGAACTCCCATCACAGCACCAGACCCTAGTTCACCCCTCCAGCAACAGACAACTCCGCACCTCTCCCAAACCAGACCCATATTCCCCACCCCAGCATCCATCAGTCTCTGGTTCAATTCAACCTTCCTGCCCCAGCATGCACCCAGCACCCGCTGCTGAATAATGGAATATTGTACATGGGAGGATAGGCACTGATCGAATGAAATAAAGGCTAGACTGCAGTTTTTGGCTCAGATCTAATATGGTGGATGGGAAGGGAACTGACATGAGGTGTGGTGGTTTGTGTGTTGTCAATGACGTATATAAAAAGGGGTGTGTGCGCTCCCCACTTTTTGGTCTGACTTCAGCTCCTGTCTGTGTGGGAACAGTGGTCTGACCAACAAACTGCAGTTGCTTCGAAATAAATATGGAAAGCACCGCAAGCAGGAAACATCCACTTCAGCATGCACTTTCAGAAACACTGTGCTGCAGTTAACAGGGTTAAGATTTCCTAGAGAATATAAGTTTCAACTGCCAGTTTTTCTTTCCAAGGTTTTGAACACATACTGGTGGCCTGGTCAAGAAGTCCATGGCAACAGGCTGCGAAGTCACAAACACAGCTCCTGTGAGATCAGTTCAGGACAGTCAGTTGCTCTTTGAAATATGCAGTGGAATAAGTGCGGCATTATGTGAAATATTTAGAAGATCAATAACAAGAGAAGAAAAAAAAAATGGAGCACATTAAAGATGAATACTTCTCCCGTTCACAAACTTTCAAATAAATAAATATAATTCTTTTAAAAATAAGTTACAGGTATTTTATTTAAGTAAATACTGGCTGTTTAAGCAGTCACTTGAATACAGCATGTATGGATGTAGTTAGTTATTTATTTAAATTTTTCAGCTAGCTAGGCACAGAGAGACAGCCACTTATTTCCAGGTGCATGGGGGTGGGGTGGTAGAAGAGATTGTAACTGAGCAACATTTAAGCATAATTCATAGCATACATACAGTACAACATTAAATAGTATCATAAGAGGCTATGCAAAAAGCAGTCAAGTACAGTGCAAGGATTCAAAATGGCCAGGCACATATAGAAAATCCTAATCAGAAGTTCAAATAAATACAGTAATGTGCTGTTCAAATATCTGCAGGTCAGTAGCAGAGGAATATAGTGCAGTGGGTATAGGTCTGACTCGTACAGCTCAGGACAAGAAGCTACATCCACGGAGGCAGATAGGTGCACCTCTGCAATTCATGAGTGCAGTAGTACTGTGATCGTATTGGCACTTTGTTTTCGAGTACGTGGAGATGGTAGGTACTCCATTTGGGACACCCCTTTCTGCTGCCCCCCCCCCATAGCCGGTTTTAGCCACCGGCAAACCCTGCAGAGCCACTGGGGGTCCCTAGCTCCTGGAGGGCCCAAGCTTGAGCAGTTTACTTAATTCATCTGTAAGTTTTTAATCTTATAATCTTCATAAAACAGCAACAATGGGCTGTGCATATTCTTCTGATGTGGCATTCACACCCCCTCAATACGAGGCAGATTGGCAGCAATAGATGGAATGGGAAGAATAGCCCCAAAAACTAACACTGGTGGCTCCCCCTAAAATTGTAACTATACAACTGGCTGTACTGCAAACAGTATAACATGATGCATGGATTGGCTACAGTCAGACACAGGGGATGAAAGTAGGCCAAGTTGGGGGGGGGGGGCATGACTCCACTAATCCTGCTGGTGGCCCCCCCAAAACCCTAAAGCCAGCTTTGCTCCTCTGTTGGACTGTGAATGAATACTGGTTGGCAAGGCAGGGTGTGCAGTCAGCTGATAAAGCATATAACGTCAAGCATGGAGACTAAATGAGGCTGTGTCAAGCTTCAGCCACCCAGCCTATAGTGCCATTTACCAGCACCACAGCAATGAAAAAGACAGGCTGGCAGCAGAACTCACCAACCAGCAGAACCTAACTATGCTGCCACTTGGTGTGGCGGTCATCCACAGTGCCCGGTCGTTCTCCTCGGGATCTGTCCTGACAACCACACCATGCCCCCCCTTCCCCCACAGCAGCTTACGGCCTACCAACTCACAAGTCAGTCTACCAGTGTCTTTCTTTCCGTATAACGGTACTGCACCTCCACAGCAGCATGTCAGTTCTTTCCAACTAAAATAAATGTACCTACCCCTACCCGGTAAACACTGCAGCTTGAACCTGAGCTGTTAATTTTATCTTGCAGATCTCCCCCATTTATCAGCACTGCAACAGCCTTCTTAGTCTCAGTATTCTGCAGCTTGCCAGCTTCCTGCCTTCTGTAGATCCACAGAGGCAGCCATAGTCAAAGAAAAACCTGCAGCAATTCAATGAAAGCCCGGCGAATCTCTATCAGATAAAATGATAGCCAATGATCAAAACCATCACCATCTCCTGCAGTACAGCCTGACCTTGAGCACCACAGCCACACTGCAGTGAGGAGCTCTGCCCACCGCATCTGCCACTTTTCTGGGCTCATGGCTCGCGCCCTCTCCGACTGTCACTCACCTTTTTCTGGCTGGGCCTCCGCCTAGCCTGTGGTGTCCTCCTGGGCTGACTTGGCTCTGTACATTGCATTGTCTCAGGTTACTTGCTGACTCATTCCCGGTGCTCACTCTGACCATCAACTGCTCTCACTCACTGTCACGCCATCAACTTGTCCTAGATGTGAAGTCCTCGTTGCCACCCAGTAAGAGTGCCCGCTCTCTTTGCGCGCATGCGCATTGAATTTTCTATGGGCGCCAGATTAAATAAAACAAACAAAACAAAAAAAACACCACCAATAGAGGCGGGGATAACTCCCTTCATGGAAAGACCAGGGGGTGCCACAATAGTTCACACAGAGGGGAAGCATGCGCGACCAGCAGGTCAGGAAAAAAACGTAAAATTAGTGCCAGTACCAAAAAGCAAAACTGGTGTGGCCAAATTATTGCTGGGACTGGGCCCACTTCTCAGATTATTGCTGGAGCCCATGTCCCACGGGCCCATATAACCCGGCCCCTAGGGAAAGACTATAGACTATGGCCTATGCCCCCTGAACTCTCCCCCCCATGCCTCTACCAGCCAAGACTGGTAAGCCTGAACTTCTGTGGCCGTGTTCTAACCCCAGTAATACTCAGGTATTCATAACTTTTTGCAGTAAGCCGTCTAGGTAGGACTGCCTGGAGAGAATAGAACACATGCAAATGATGGAATTCTTTGCATGTGACAACTTTTCAAATGCTGCCATGTACTATCTGCCAATGTTCTATACTCTTCAGATTTCACTCTCCACCTGAAAAGTCTGGTCGCTCGGAGTGTTGCTAGCCTACCTTTCATTTACATGAAGGAACTTATAAATCTATATATAAGTATCCTTTTTATTTTCATTTGCTGCCTTTTACTGAGTGTTTTTTGTTATTAACTTAGTTTAGTGCTAGTTATTTGATTTGTTTTCCTGGTTCCTCTCAGTTCGGTATAACCGTAGGGAAACTGGATTAGTTTTACTATTTGTCGGGGGTTTCTAACTAAAAAAAACCTTAGTTTTCAAATTTTGTCTAATTAAAACTGATATTTTGTAACCAGTAACTTTGGATCTTACTTCGAGAAACAGCTCTTGCAGCAGGTTACACCATTAGGACTGAAGCCGGCAGGCGCCAGGACCCCATGGAAATTTTCTGGCTAGCAGTATTCAGCAGGGACCGCCTCTGACGTCGGTCCCGCCCCCGACGTCAGGCATAGTACCTAAGGAAGGTCCCAGAATCCCCAGTTCTTTTCCGCCTGTCGACGCCGCCAGCATCGGCCTCGGGTCTACCTAGCGCACTAACCACTTAGAACTTCAAGAGTTTCTGCAAAACTAATGTCCTCTCCAACTCCTTCATCTGAGGGACACCTTTCAAAGTGTGCCTGCGGAAAACAGATCCCTTTCAGGGATCCTCATTCTTCCTGCGTGCGGTGCTTAGGCCTGGACCATGACACCAAGGCCTGCACCTTTTGCCAAGGGTTCAATAGCCACACCAGGATCCGCCGTCAGAAGACACTTCAGGCATACCTGTTATAAGACAAACTTAGCAGGATGGACAAAGAACCTGCCTCCAAGGGTGATTCTTCTTCCAAGACCCATAAACACCGGGAGAAAGCAAGGTCCAGATCCCCGAACCGGGCCTCGGACTCTCGGAGCTCAGGCTCCACCAGATGTGACCGCTGTCCCTCCAGGGCTCATTCTCAGCCCCCTCCGGTCAAAGTCTGGGCTTCTGGCGGTTCTTCGACTCTCCAGCCCATTAAGACTTCTAGGCCCTCGGCTTCCTTCACTCCCTCTCGGGCCTCTTACAAGTCTTCCGAACGCCACAAGTCTTCCTCATTGACCCGACGTTGGGACCCCGACTCCAGATCGGTCTCCCAGCCTCCCAGGGGTCCAGATCCACCATCCAGGAAGACGAAAGACCTGACGTCCCTAAAGCGGATTGACGGACCTGACGTCGGCCAAGCACCCGAAGTCGGCCAGGCGTTCGCTGGAGCCGAGGACATCGGCCAAGCACCAGACGCTGGCCGGGCATTCGCTGGACCCAAAGTCGTCGGCCAAGCGACCAACGTCTGCTTCACCGGAGCCGAAGACCGCCCCCCAGTCACCAGTGGACACCGGTCACAGGGATTCCACGGAGGAGGACACCACATTGCCCGAAGACCAGGTGGGTGACACAAAGGATGCCGGGCTTCCAATGGAACTTTCGCCCACCCCGGAGACACCCGTGGACACGATGCCCGACCCCGGCGGCAGACCACCGGTGCCAGGCCCATCGTCGGGCATGAATATACAAGAGGTAAAGGATCTTTTTACTTTCTGGTGGGACACCATCAGTAAAGACGTGGTCCCAGTAAATCCTCCTCCTCCTACTCCTTCACCTCCTACGCCCCCTCTTCCACCACAGGGGCCAGCAGGACGACCACCAACCCCTAAGGAGCAGACTCCACCTCCCAGGGTAGATGCAAGGATTGGTGAAGGCCTCCCTCAAGATCTCCCTCAGGGTCTCCCAGCCCCAAGCGACCCAGATGTCATCGGTATACTCCTTCAGGAGAGGACTCCGGATCGGATACCTTGGATTACTCCATATCTCCTTCTCCACTCAGCATTCCATCACCTGACCCACATGACCTGCCCAGGTCTCCTCCGGATGATCCCTCTTTCTCTGAGATCATGAGGCACATCCAGGACAACATGGGATGGGATGCTGAAGACCTTGATCCGGAAAGACAGCGCCTTGCCCGTTATCTTCGGCAGAAAGATCCAAAGCCTGTGGTAGTGCCACCCTTGGTGGACACCTTCGCGGACATCACCAAGGCTGCGTGGAAGCGTCCGCACTCCACTCCCGCTGTGCCGAAGAAAGCTGACCGCCTGTACAAGGCCCCGGAAGAGGACCAGTACTTGGCTCAACAACCTCTGGCTGACTCCCTGGTCATTACGGCCTCACATGACCGGTCCCAAAGACCGCAGCACATGAGCACACAGCCACCGGACCAGGAATCAAATTCAAACAGCGGGATGCCCTGGGGAGGCGCATATATGCGGCTGCTACATGCTCCATCAGGTCCCTGAACTACCTATCTCACATGGTATAGTTTCAGAATGCCCTGTGGGAACAGGGCCAGGACCTGGTCGATAAATTACCGGATGGCGATCAGAAGGCGGAGCTCCTAAACCTCCTCTGCACAGGGTCTGATGTGGGTACCCAAGTGCTACGAGCCGCATATGATTCTGCGGACTCGTCTTCCAGAGCTGCAGCTTCAGGCATCTGTCTCCGGAGACACTCTTGGCTTGGTGTCTCCGGTTTTACCCCGGACGTACAGAAGAACATTCTTGACGTCCCTTACAATAGCGAAGTACTTTTTGGTGAACTTTTGGAGAAGGTTATCACCAAACTCCAGGATGCTGGGAAGGCAGTCAGGTCTGTACAAGCCATATGTACTGTAGATCAAAACCTGGTTCATTTCGTAGGAACCAGAGCCGTTTTCCCAGCCAGCAACAATGGCAGCAGCCATGTTCCGGCCAGCAACAAAGGGGAACTTTTCAGCGTAAAGCCCAGGCTAAGTCATACCCAGGCAGAGGCCAGCGTTACACCAAACTGGCCCAGCCTGCAGGAACTAGTGCTGCCACAGCATGACCCCTTCCCAGCCCCTCCTCTGGATCAACGGGCACAAAAGGTCGGGGGTCGCATCGCTCGCCACTTTTTAGGGTGGCAGTCGATTACAGTTAACCGGTGGGTTCTCCAATTGGTCAAGAAAGGACACTTCGTAGAATTTGTCGACCACCCAGCGTCAAGACCTCCCCTGCTTTCTCGTTACTCGGGTCAGCATGCCCTGCTCATACAGCAGGAGGTGCTCGCGCTTCTTGGAAAAGACACTATAGAGCACGTACCATGGAACCAGAGGTGTGCAGGTTATTATTCTCACTTCTTCCTTGTTCCCCAGAAAACAGGGGACCTCCGTCCAATACTGGACCTCAGCGACCTCCACGCGTCAGTCCAGTCCTGTACAAATGCTTCTGCATGGTGACCCTCCCAGGTCTGATTCCCATGCTCAAGCTGGGCGCTTTTCTAGCGTCCTTGAACATGCAGGATGCTTACCTGCATATACCCATAGCTGAAGCGCACAGGAAGTTTTTGCGCTTCGAGTTTCAGGGTCACCATTATCAGTTCCAAGCCCTTACCTTCAGACTGTCATCGGCGCCTTGGGTATTCACGAAGTGCATGGCAGTAGTAGCGGCGGCTCTGAGGAGACAAGGCCACTACATGTTCCCCTACCTGGACGACTGGCTTCTCATGGTGCCCTCTCAGGAAGCCCTGATGTCCGCCATTCATTGTACTCAGTCTCTGTTCAAGACGCTGGGCATCATTATCAATCAAGAGAAGTCACGCCTGGTTCCGTCTCAGATTCTGCAGTTCATAGGCGCAGTTCTGGACACCGTCCAGGGGAAAGCTTTTCTACCCCAGGACCAAGCGGAACACATCAGATCCCTCATCAGGGACATCTTGGGAAAGAAGATCGTCCCAGCTAGACTGGTCCTTTGCCTGCTTGGACACATGGCTGCGGCCATTGCGACAGTCCTGCTAGCCCGTCTCCACATGTCGGTGGATGTTACGGGTCCAGTGGGATCAAAAAAGAGACCATCTGCACCTCCCAATTTGGATCACGAAGGCCGTAATCTGGGATTGGCAATGGTGGCTAGATTCGAAGAACCTCTCAGTGGGGGTCCCCTTCACTGCGCCGTCTCCGATTGTGACGCTCTCCACAGATGCCTCAGGGCTTGGATGGGGAGCACACCTAGATGATGTCCGGTCTCGGGGCCTGTGGACAGCCCAAGAGACTCATCTCCACATAAATATCCTGGAAATGAGAGCAGTTCTTTACGCCCTGCAGGCTTTCCAGTCGAAGATTCCACCGGGTACTCTTTTGTTACAAGCAGACCATTCCACGGTGATGTATTACTTCAACAAACAAGGAGGCACCCATTCCTACCCGCTTTGCAGGGAGGCCATGAGGGTGTGGTATTGGGTTTTACAACACTGCGCAAACCTCATTGCTGTTCATGTACCAGGAGAGGACAATGTCATTGCAGACGGCCTGAGTCGCTCTCAGGCCAGAGTCCACAAGTGGGAACTACTTCAGGAAGTAGTAGAGGATCTGTTTCGCAGATGGGGTACACCAGAGTTAGACCTTTTCACGTCCTCGTCCAACGCAAAACTGCCCAATTTTTGCTCTCTAGATCCAGGGCCTGGTGTTTTCTGGTGAGACACGTTGTCCCTCTCCTGGGCAGGCAGATTCCTCTATGCCTTCCCACCTTTCTGTTGATCCAGAGGGTCCTTTTGAAACTTTGCAGAGAGCGAGCGATGGCTAATACTTATCACGCCGTTCTGGCCCAGGCAAATCTGGTTCCCTCAACTACATCAGCTGTCCTGGGAACCTCCGGTGCCTCTGCCAATCAGCTCTCACTTGCTGTCTCAGGAGGCGGGCTTCTTGGTCCATCCGGACCTTTGTTCGCTGAACCTGCACGCTTGGCTCCTAGAGACATAGCCATTATGTGACACGGGGTCTCGCAAGAAGTAGCTGATGTTCTAGCGGCCGCTAGATGACCGGCCACTCATGCTACTTACGCCATGAAATGGCGCAGATTTTGCCTGTGCACTCAAGCGCGGTGGGTTTTGCCACTGGATTGTCCAGAAAGGTCAGTCTTGGACTACCTCCTGTCTCTTTTCCAGACAGGCTTGGCCTACTCCTCGATAAAAGTACACCTTAGTGCCATTTCAGCCTATCACACTCCTATAGGCCAACATCCTGTCTCTCAGTTGGACACGGCACGAGCCTTCCTGAGAGGTGTTCTCCACCTTAGACCTCCAATTAAGGATCCTGTTCCGCCTTGGGATTTACCCTTTGTCCTGGAGCAGCTTACGCCGCCACCTTTTGAACCAGCTGCGGATTACTAGCTCACCCGCCTCACATGGAAGACGTTGTTTTAGTTGCCGATACTTCGGCCAGAAGAATTTCGGAACTTCATGCACTGATGTGCAAAGAACCTTATTTGGTTTTCCATCAAGACAGGGTATCCTTACGGACCAATCTGAAGTTTCTGCCTAAGATGGTCTCAGCTCTCACCCTTAATCAGGATATCGATCTACCAGTGTACTTCCCTAAATATTCGAATCGAGGAGAGGCCCTGTTGCACACTTGAGATGTGCATAAGTGTCTTCGATACTACCTGAACAGGACCAAACACCACTGAAAATCAGATCAGCTTTTTGTCTCCTTCACCCACAGGATGCTAGGAGCTCCCATTTCCAAACAGTTGCTGTCCAGGTGACTTATACATTGTATCACGTTCTGTTACCAGAAGCGCAACAAACCCTTACCGGGCGTGGTTAAGGGTCATTCCACAAGGGGGGTGGCTACCTCCTTTGCGGCCTTAAAGAACGTGTCCACCTCAGCTATCTGTGCAGCAGCGACTTGGAGCACTGTGCACACCTTTATCAGGCATTACCGCCTGGATGTGGCATCGAGGCGAAGAGCAGGTTTTGGTCTAGCAGTCCTTCAAGGACTTCTGTCCTAGGCTTAGGTTTTACTAAGGATTTCTATCTTCCCTCCTCCCAATGGTGAGGGATTTCTACTATTGCTTGGGAATTGGTCCTAATGGTGTAACCTGCTAAAAGAGCTGTTTCTCGAAGTAAGATAGTACAGTTACGTAAGAACTTACCATAACAGTAGATCTTCGAGAACAGCTCTTGCAGCATGTACTTTCCCTCCCACGATCCCCGCTGGAGGTAGATTTTGTTGTTCAGGTATCCTTCTCCTAGGATCAGGTGTTCTCTACACTTTTCTGATTGTCATTTGATGGCAGATCCTCAGTCTCCTCTTCTGATATCATCCAGCTGCCGGGAATCTCCGGTGGGAGAACTGAGGATTCTGGGGGACCGCCTCCTTATGTACTATGCCTGACGTCGGGGGCGGTCCCCACTGAATACTACTAGCTAGAAAATTTCCGTGGGGTCCTGGCACCTGCCGGCTTCAGTCCTAATGGTGTAACCTACTGCAAGAGCTGTTCTCGAGATCTACTGTTACGATAAGTTGTTACTATACTGAACCGCTAATCCTGGTTCCCTTTTTTCTATCAGTTCATTTCCTCCAGTTCCTCTTTGGTTCTGGAACTGACTGCAACCGCTAAATCTTATTTAAAAAAAACCTTTTATTTAGTGGTTACTGTATTTCTCTGTTTTTGACAAAAAAAGGTCAGAAAAACCTAAAAAGAAGATCGGTGAGCCCGGTTTTAAGAACTGTACTCAATGTGGGGACGTTTTTGCCTAGGCAGACAAGCACAGTTTGTGCGTGGCTTGCCTGGGCTATGAACATTTGAAAGAGGAATGTGATATATGCAAAACATTCCCAGAGAAAACTGTTGAGAAACACCTGGAACGGCTAAGAAAGAAGCTTCCTCAACCTAGGGGTCCCTCTGGCTCTGACCAGCCAGTACCCCATGCTAACGTGGGTGAAACCACATCAATTATTGCCTCTACCCCGAGACAGGTGACAAGGGCACAAAGAGGGCTAGTGAACCGGCTGACTCTCCGGTTCCCTCTAAAAAAACAAGAAACTTAAGCACACTGAACCCCCGCCTTCTAAACCGGGGACTGTGTCTGGTCTTACAATGCCTTCACCTCAGGAGATTTCTCAGGCATTTAAAATCATTCAGGCCTTACAGAGTATTGCTACTTCTCCACAACAGCCACCTGCCCCGACCCAGGGTACCCAGGGCTGGCAGTTCAGGTAAATCTTCCTTCCTAGAGGAGGAAGATTATGGGGAATGTGAGGAGGAGGAGGAAGGGGAACCTATTGAGCCCAAGGTATCCCCCGAGCAGGAGTTTGGTTCTCCCCCTAGGGTGTCTGAGGACTACTACTTCCATTTCTCTTTTGTTCGAAAGGTAGCTGATGTCTTGGACATCACCAATACAGAAGAGCTTGAGGATGAGGAGGAAGTGGAGTATCTGGAGATGATGAGGTTAACACCCACCAAAGCGCTTCTCCTCCCTGTGAACAAGTTTTTTTAAAAGGATGCACTAAAAATCCTTCAGACTCCAAATTCCATCCCTCCCCTTTATAAGAGGATGGATAAAAAATACCAGATGGATAGGGAAGGGTCAGTGTTCCTTTTTTCCCATCCTGACCATCAGGGTGTTGTGCAGGCAGCTGCCTGCGATAAGGCTAGAGTCCCTCTGTCCTCACATTCTCTGGACAAGGACTCTAGAAAAATGGACAGTATGGCAAAGAAATGGTACCTGTCAGGTTCTTTGGCCATACGTCAAGCAAATTTTCAGACTTATGCTGCCCAGTACCAAAAGTCACATTGGCAGTCAGTTTTGGCCATGGCTCAGAAAGCCCCCTCACCCGTGTCAGATGACCTGGCTGAAACTGGCAGGTTTGGGTTGGAGGCGGCTAAATATCAATTCCAAATGGCTGCTGATACTAATGATACTTACTATAGCCGGATGAATGGCTATCACGGTAGCACAGAGGAGATTTGCCTGGCTCTGGACCACAAATCTCACTCAAGATACTCAATCTCAATCTCAATCACTTGATTCCCCTTAGAAGGGAATGTTCTATTTGGGGAATCTACTGTGGCATACGTGGAAAAAGTGGATGAGTACAAGGCCACTTATAGAAGTAACTCTGCCAAAGAGAAAGCGTCACCATCCACCAGGCCTTATGGAAGGAGAGGCCGGGGCAGGTCCTTCCACACTAGGCCCTTTTCCAACCAGTGGCCACACCCCAGTACCAGCAGTATCCACAACAGAGGTACTTCAGGGGCAGGGGTAGGAGGGGTTCTAGGTGAGGGTCACAGGCCCAGCCTCAGCCCCAAACAAAACAAGACACCCTGATACATGGGCCTCTTCCCTCGCTGTCAGAGGTGGACTGTCCCACTTCTTCCAGGCTTGGCTAAACATCACCACAGACAAGTGGGTCTAGACGTGGTAGGTCAGGGTCTGTCTCTGGACTTCAGATCCCTTCCTCCTCAAAAAAACAGGGTTTTCAGTTCACCCTCCTTAGCAGAAATGAAACTGCTAGAGGCAGAGGTTCGAAACCTGCTACTGCTAAGAGCAGTAGAGCCTGTCCCAGCTCCCTTAAGAGGAAGGGGTTTTTACTCCAGGTACTTTCTTACCACAAAGAAAAGTGGGGAGTGGTGGCCTGTATTGGACCTCAAAGCTCTAAACAAGCATCTGCAAAAAACAAAGTTCAAAATGGTAACTTTGGCATTGATTCTGCCAACACTTCAAAAAGGAGATTGGTTGGCATAACTGGATTTAAAAGGTGCCTATTTCCATATTCTCATAAGGGAGTCCTACAGAAAATATCTCCGGTTCAGACTCCCTTCAGGCCATTACCAGTTTTCAACCCTGCCTTTTGGCCTTTATTCGGCCCCAAGGGTGTTGACAAAGTGCATATCAGCAGTCGTGGCACACCTTCGAAGGCAAGGGGTCACAGTATTCCCCTTTCTAGATGACTGGTTGGAGGTAGGGGAATCACCAGACCAAGTCACACAATATCTGCAGATCGCCCAAGATCTCCTGGAGTCTTTGGGTTTCCTGATCAATCACAAAAAAATCAGTCCTCATTCCTGCACAAATCCTGCAGTTCACAGGGGCAGAGATCAGTACCCTGCAAGGCAGGGCCTACCTGCCTCTGTACAGGGTCAGAAATCTCCAGCTGATCACAAATTCATTCAGCTTGCACAAACACAAAACTGCAAGACAGTTTCTGCAGTTACTGGGCCATATGGCTGCAGCTACAGGCACAGTCCTGGGCTCCAGGTTCCAAATGAGAGGCATTCAGTTCCACGTCAGGGCTCACTGGAGTCAGAGAAAAGACTGCTTCAAAGCCCATCCCTATAACAAGGACTTTGTTACAGGCACTCCAGTGGTGGAAGGAAGAACTCAACCTAAGAGAGGGGGTTCTTTTTCAGAGAGTCTCCCTCAGTCATTCTCACAACAGATGTATCCCACCTGGGTTGGGGTGCCCATCTAGGGGATAACATGACCCAGGGCACTTGGTCAGCTGCAGAGTCCCTTCAGCACATAAACTTGCTAGAACTCAGAGCTGTACTTCTGGCTGTAAAAGCTTTTTCCAGCACTGGTACAAGGGAAGGTGGTACAAGTCAGAACAGACAACACCACCACAGTGTACTACATAAACAAGCAGGGAGGCACCAGGTCAGGCCTTCTCTGTACAGAAGCCATGACAATCTGGACCTTCGCTTACTCTTTGGGAGTTTCCCTGCAGGCAATCCATCTGCCAGGGAAGGACAATACCCTGGCAGATGCCTTAAGTTGAATCAACCAGGCCCATCACGAATGGACCCTGAACAGGCAGGTGGTGCAAATAATCTTCAGGAGGTGGGGCACTCCAGAGATGGACTTGTTCGCATCCCACCAGAACCACCACCTGCCACAGTATTGCTGCAGACCACCAGATCAGGGTACACTGCCTCTGGATTAGTCGGGGAAGCACCTGCATGCCTTTCCTCCCTTTCCCCTGGTATTCAGGGTATTGCTCAAGCTCAGATCCCATTCAGCATCTCTAACTTTGATAGCTAAAGATTGGCCCAGGCAGCCGTGGTACTCTCTTCTGCTCTCCATGTCTGTAGTCAAACCAATACACCTCCTCGGAGGTACAGCCTGTTAACCTCTAACCAGGGGACCCTGTTATAGCCGAACCTCAGGTCTCTCACACAAAGCTTGGCTCTTGAGGACCTAGAATATGCTAATTTACACCTCTCTGAAGCAATGTTAGACATTCTGAAAGGGTACAGGAAACCTTCCACTAAGAAAACCTATTCTTTAAAATGGAAAAGGTTTTCAATCTGTTGTTCAGCTAGAGATTTGGTGCCAGTACAGGCTGGGGCATCAGCCGTTCTCTACTACCTCTCTCATTTGCATTCCCTGGGACTGCAGCCCAGCACCTTGAAGGTTCACCTGGCTGCAGTATCTGCTTACATTTCTGCTAGAGCAAAGGTAACAATAGCCTCAGAACCTATCTTCAGGAGGTACTTTAGGGGTCTGGCCCATTTGCGTCCCCCTCACAGGAAACCAATGCCAGCATGGGATCTCAGTGTGTGCATAGCTAAGCTCATGGGGCCTCCTTTTGAGCCCGTGTCCTCAGCTCATCTAAAATATGTCACATGGAAAACAGTTTTCTTAGTGGCAGTGGCTTATGCAAGAAGAATCAGTGAGCTTCAGGCTCTCTGCATTGAACAGGACAACATCTCATTCCATAGGGATAAGAGTCCTGAGGACAAACAGAAAATTCCTCCCCAAGGTGGTTTCTGATTTTCACCTTAACCAATCCATTACCGTACCTGTCTTTTTCACTGAGCATTCCACCTCTGGTGAAAGAAGACTTCACAATCTGGATGTCAAGAGTGCTCTCAGCTACTACATGACAGCCACCAAGGACCATAGGCAGGACAGAAAACAGCTGTTTCTGACTCATTGGGATGTGGGAAAAGGTAATCCAGTGCCAAAAAGGTCCATTTCTCGATGGATAGTTCAGTGCATCCAATTATGTTACACTAAAGCTGGTAGGGAGTCCCTGACAGGATTGAGGGTCCATTCCATGAGAGGGATAGCTGTTACCTTAGTAGCTGCCAGAGATGTTCCACTGGTTGATATCTGTAAAGCAGCTACCTGGAAAACAATACACACCTTTACAAAGCACTACAAGTTGGATGTCTAATCCAGGAGTGATGCTAGGTTTGGCACAGCAGTCCTGCAAAGTCCGTTTCCAAAATAAAGTTCTGTGCCCAGCTCCAGTGGTACTGCTTGGTAGTCTGCAGAAAGTTATGAATACCCGAGTATTAACTGGGGTTAGAAGAAAAAATTATTCTTGTTTCTTCCCACCCTGACTCTCCCCTTCCCGAACTTTAGCCGCTGCACTCCTGCATGCTGTACTGCCAAAAAAGAGTGTGTGTGTGTGTGTGTGTGTGTGTGTATATATATATATATATATATATATGTATATATATATATCAGTGTATACACACACATATATACCACATTCAAGTACAAGTTTTAACAAATGGTTCATGTGTTTTACCCCCCCTTTTCAGTTTTTTCTGACTTTTTGGGGTTTCTTTAATTGTTGTGTTCTCCATCCAGTTTTTTTTTTTATTAGGAGGTTGGGGATTTTTCAAATTCTGTTTATATTAATCATTAATACTCACAGTATTCTACTTCCATGGGTCTGCCTTTTCAGGCTCTTAGGAAATCTGAGGAGTTTAGAACATTGGCAGTTAGTACAGGGCAGCATTTGAAAAGTTGTCACGTGCAAAGAATGCCATCATTTGCATGTGTTCTATTCTCTCCGGGCAGTACTACCTAGAAGGCTTACTGCAGAAAGTTATGAATACATGAGTATCACTGGGAAGAAACAAGATTACTATGGTAAGTAATTTCTTCTTCTTTCCCATAATGCAATTATGTAAATGCAGCAACTATTACAGAGATATTGGAGCCAAAAAGAGACTAAGTGTGCTCAACAAAGAGAATAACCTACATTGTATTGAGTACTTTCATTAACAGCATGGGGCTTCACTTTGCAGCTCCTTGTAATCCTGTTCAGTGAGTTTGAGTACCTCATAGATAGAGGCTCCCATGTTTTATCTGACATCACAGTACAGCGAAGGTATGTCAAAAGCTGACACATCTTGAAGTGTGGTGTTGCTAGAGGCCATTACTAAGCACCTCTATCTTTTAGAAGCCAGAGAAAATGCTTTAAAAGTAACACTGTACCGTGCTTTAAAATTATCACTGTCAAAACCGTTTGTAACAGTCTCATAGTTTCCATTATAAATTGTGAAATCAAGGATGGAAATGAGAAAGGAAAAGTGTGGCCCACTGGTAATTAAACATCAGACCTTTGGTATGCCATAGAAACATAGAAGTTGACGGCAGATAAGGACCGCAAGGCCCATCCAGTCTGCCCCTTTCTTTTTCTACCTTATAAATTTGCCATCGGCCTTTGCTCTGTCAATGGCCTATCTATTCATACTCATCTGTATTGCTCCCTTATGCCTGTCCCATGCATGTTTGAAGCCCTGCACTGTATTCATATCCACCACTTCCTGAGGTAGGCTGTTCCATGCATCCACCACCCTTTCTGTGAAAAAGAACTTCCTCACATTACCTCTTGATTGGCCTCCCTCTAATCTCAAGCTGTATCCTCTTGTCCTGCTATTTTTCTTATATTTAAACATGTTAGACTTGTTCACCTTGTTAATGCCCTTTAGTTGTGTGAATGTTTCGATCATATCACCTCTCTCCCTCCTTTGCTCTAGGGTATATATATTGAGCTCCATTAATCTGTCCTCATATGTTTTCTGATGCAGTCCCTGCACCATTTTGGTTGCCCTTCTCTGGACTGCCTCAATTTGGTTAATGTCCTTGTGAAGTTGTGGCCTCCAGTACTGCACGCAGTACTCCAGATGGGGCCTAACCAGTTTCTTGTAAAGCGGGATTATTACCTCCCTCTTCCGACTTGTGATACCCCTACTGATACACCCTAACATCCCCCTAGCCTTACCTTCTGCTTTAGTGGTATACTTGGATGATTTCAGGTCATCGGTGATGATGATGATGCCCAAGTCTCTTTCTTCCCTTGTGACTGCCAGCAGCTCCCCTCCCAGCCTATAGGTGTCTTCACGGTTTCCCTTCCCTATGTGCATGATCTTGCACTTCTTTGCATTAAAGCCCAGTTGCCACTCTTCTGACCATTTTGCTAGTTTATCCAGATCTCTTCTCATTCTACCCACCCCATCTGGATCATCTACTCTGTTGCAGATCTTGGTGTCATCTGCAAACAGACAAACCTTGCCCTCCAGTCCATCTGCAATGTCACTAATGAAGATATTGAAGAGGACTGGCCCCAGGACTGATCTCTGAGGTACCCCACTTGTGACTTGCATCTCTCTGACTGTATACCATTTACCACCACGTTCTATTTTCTGCCTGCCAACCAGTTTGCCACCCAGTTGACCAACTTCTGACCCACCCCGAGCCTACCCAGCTTATTAATCTATCTTCTATGTAGAACAGTATCGAAAGCTTTGCTGAAGTCGGGGTAGGTGACATCGACTGCTCCCCCTTGGTCCACCACTCTGGTTACCCAGTCAAAGAAATCTATGAGATTAGTTTGACAGGACCTTCCTGTTGTAAACTCATGCTGTCTTGGATCCTGTGCTTCTATGGATTCCAGGTATTGCACTATCCTTTCCTTAAGGAGTGCCTCCATAATCTTGCCCACTACTGAGGTAAGATTGACTGATCTGTAGTTCCTTGCCTCCTCCCTGCTACCACTCTTGTGGAGCGTGATCACATGAGCCCTTCTCCAGTCTTCTGGGACCTCTCCTGTGCTCAGAGACTCACTAATCAGTTCTGATAATGGCTCTGCTAGTTCCACCCTTAGCTTCTTTAGTACCGTGGGATGTATGCCATCAGGTCCCATTGCCTTGTCCACCCTGAGCTTATCGAGCTCTTGTAGGACCCTTTCTTTTGTGAAGGGACTAGTGCTCACCTCCCTCCCCCCTGTGTCCATGGTGCTGAGCTGTGGGCCCTGCCCTACCTTCTCTTCAGTAAATATTGAGCAGAAGTATATATTTAGGATAGAAGCTTTTACATGGTCCTCCTCCTCCTCCTCACATGCCCCCTTATCTCCGTTGATCTTAGCAATACCTCCTCTGGACTTTCTCCTTTCACTAATGTGTCTATAGAAAGTCTTGGCACCTTCTTTTACTGTTTGTGCCAGTGTTTCCTCGGTTTGGGCCTTTGCCTGCCTTACTGCCTTCCCTGCTTCCCTTAGGGAAGTTTGGTATGCCTCCCTATCTTCATCCCGCTGTGTTCCATTATATTTCCTGAAGTCCAGCCTTTTGGCTCTGAACTTTTCTGCTACTATTTTTGAGAACTAAAGTGGTTTCCTTCTTCTTTTGCACTTCCTTTTCTCTCTAACACAATGGGATGTTGCTTCAAGTATTGCATCCTTAATGCTTGCCCACTTTGCCTGTACCCCCTCACCTGTATTTCTTTTTGCCAGGGCTAGCTTGACTCTGTTGGCAATTTTATCAAAGTCAACTCCTCTGAAGTCCCATATTTTTGCCTTGGAATGGGATGATTTAGTTGTAGTGGCCAAATTAAACCATACCATGTGATGATCACTGGCCCCCAGGTGACCTTAGACCTGGAGATCTGTGATCCTTTCCCTGTTAGTCAGTACTAGATCTAGGATAGATCTGTCTCTTGTGGGTTGTTGTACCAGTTGTTTGAGGCCCTCCCCCTGCAGGGAATCCACCATGCGTCTAGTTCTGGCAGATGTTTCTGCTGGTATTGACCATCTGTACCTGGCATGTTGAAGTCTCCCATTATCAGAACCTTTCCTTTAGCTGTCATAATTTGTATATCTTCTAACAGTAATGTATGTATGTCCTCCCCCTGGTCTGGGGGCCTGTAGACAACCCTAGTTTTTATGGCTGTCCCATTTCCTGTTTCCAGGGTGACCCACAGTTCTTCTGGCTCCTTTTGTGTATTCTGAATTTCTGTAGCTTTGATATTTTCATTGACATACAGGGCCACTCCACCCCCCCCCCTTTTTTGCACAATTGCTACTATGTCCAGTTTAGCCTCTGTCATTATTGCCTGCAGGTCTGTGATCTTGTTTCCCAGACTGTGAGCATTTGCGTACATGATTTTCCATTGTCCAGTTTTTGGTGTTAGCTGTTGGGTGAGGTCTGGCGTTTCCCCTGTGTGTCATATGGGGAGCTGGACCTTTTTCCCTACCTGGTGATGCAAATGAACTGCAAACATGCTGAACTCCTGTTTGACCACTAGCTGAGGGGGGAAGGGTGTTCTTCCCAGTTGATGTTTGGGGTGCTGCACCCCTCTCCCCATTTGCTGGTTTAAATATTCTGCAAAGATGTCAAACTTCTGCCCCGATGCACTGACTCCCTCCTTAGTTAGATGCAGTCTATCAAATGTAAAGAATTTTCACTCCCAAAACTGTTGCCAGTTCCCTACAAATTTGTGTCCTTTTTCCTGGCACCAGCCCTTGAGCCACATGTTTAGCTCCCCTATCTCCCCTTCTCTGACCTTCTGTCCATCTGCCCCTTTCTCCCAGACTGGCAGGATCTCAGATAAGGAGAAGCCGGACGAAATGGATGATAGTTTGTCACCCAGCCTGGTCAGGTGTTCCTTGGTCTGCACAACTGACTGGCTGGCGAGATCATTAGTCCCTATGTGTACCAGGACGTCAGTGTTTTCTCCTGCTTCCTGAACAATTTTAGCAATGTGGTCAGTGTCTCTCCACACTGATGTACCTGGGAGACATCTGAGCATTACCCTTGGCTGGAGATAGGTATCAACACCCCGAATCATGGAGTCTCCTATGATCAGAAGTTTTTTTGGATTTCCTTTTTGCTTTGGTTCCTGTTTTGAGCGAGTTTTGTTGTGCTAGCTCCTGTGCTGCAGTGTCCTGCTCTGCAGTGTCCTCTGCCCTCTCGTTTGTTCCAGCGCCTAACCATTAAAACCATTATATATATATATATATATATATATATATATATATATATATATATATATGTGTGTGTGTGTGTGTGTGTGTGTATATATATATATATATATATATATATATGTATAGATAAACCACTCTGAGGTGTGCGGTGCGTGCCTGATGTCCGACGCCTTGGTGTGTCAATTCACCTAAGGCGTATGTGATATCAGAGCGCAACTGCACATCTCAGAGTGGTTTATCTATCTTTTAAATGTCAAAATTGTTTTGGAGGTGGATAAGTGCAGGTAGTGCGGTCGCATCTCGATATACTATGATCGTGTGATGTGTTTTATACAATCAGAAGATTGGATTTGGAAATTCTTTTTAACCATTTTATAAAATATATATATATATATATATATATATATATATATATATATATATGTATGTAATAGATAACCCACTCTACGGTGTGTGGTCGCCTGATATACACACACGCCTTGGTGTGCATTGTACGCATGAGGCTCGTAGGTCGAGTGTGTCAACCACCCAAGGCGTGTGTATATCAGAGCGACCGCATAATCAGAGTGGGTTATCTAACTTATAAAATGGCAGAATTGTTTTTAGGGGGGTTAAAGTGAAGGTGTGCGGTCGCGCTCTGATATACGCATGGTCATGTGATGTGATCCAACAAATCAGGAGACAAAGTTTTTCCTACCCATTTTATTATATAACCATTATAAATTGTGGACATGACAGGCCAGGAAAAAGAATAGCATAGTTTTACCATTAAAAAGGGATATTTAACATCTTTTATCTTGTGTCCGGGTTTACAAAGCATTACTAAAATGCTCTTTGGCCTTCCCTTTTAGGCACAAATTGAGAATAATACACCTGGGAGACGTCTCCTCAGCCGATACTACACAGCAGACAAAAACGTTAGATGTAGGAACTGTGATAAGCAGGGACACTTGTCTAAAAACTGTCCCACTCCCAAGGTAAGAACAGTATGTTCTTTGATTCTTCTGTTACAAATGTCTGTTGTTTTCATTTTGTAAGGATAATGCTTCTAATATCACAAGATGCAGAGGAGAAAATGGGTCTTTTTTTAGTCTAAAATTGGAGGATTAGTATGGCACAGGCTTTTCTTATGGAAGAGTAATGACTCAAGCTGATGTTGATATTGGAGCTTGTGGACCAAATCTTACCCACTCTGTCAATTTATTCTTGAAGCTCCCCTGAATCACACTGTGTGCAGGCACAAACGTAATGGATTGCAGATTACTAGCAACTCCTGGACTTTATGTCAGTTTTGTATTGTTGTTATTCTTATTCTTAGTAGGAATATAACCTGTTAAGTAGGAAAAAGGTTGACAGGGGAAAATTGTATCCTGTCTGAAAAGCTTCTAATAATTCTTGTGACACTTAGCCCTGTATAAGCTGCCTCTGTCAAATAGCATTTTCTAAGCTTTCCTGTATTTAACCACAGTTAACATCGTTCAAGCCGCCAAACAGCTATTGCATCTTCACTGGCTGTTATTTATTTATTTTTTTTAAAGGTTTGGCTAAGAATTGTGTCATTAGTCTAAAATATTCAGGTGACAGTTGGCCAAAATGTTATAGAGCTTCAGGCCTCCAGCTTAATTGCTGCTCAGCTCGCTGACTTACTCTCGTAACATTACTACATTGTACTGCTAGTCTCCAATGAAGCCGAAGTTTTCAGAAATATGAATGTTTTTTATAACAGAATGGAAGCACTGCACTCTATGGCTTGCAAAACAAATGGATGGGGCTGCCAAAAAAACAGCGTTGTTAGTAGCCTAAATTGATTGTCTTCTCTTCATGGAGTCTATCAGGCTTATTTGTAAGACAGACAGTTGTTGGGCCATTGTATTACTACTGTACTGTAGTTTGCTGCTTTGTGAGGAGAGTCACTGAACTCCATCCTTTCCCCAGTATCTGACATGATTTAAACAGTTAAGCAGTGTTTCAGACTGGAATTGGATTGCATTTTGTATACCTGTTTAAAAGCAGTCAAATTTTTTTTCTCAATGGGGGCTATGAAACCCAAACAGAAATGTTTTGGAATGGCTGTTTGCTCCTTTGCTCACTCCTGGAACCCTTGGAAAAATGAAGGTCCACTCTCCATCACTATGGGTGGCAGTGTAGAAAGGGGAAGATGGGTTGTTCCAGTACGTCACCACCCACTACCGGCATACAGAAAGTGATGACATAACTGCTCTCTACGCTTGGCACCTAGACAAACCTAGAGCATGTATATCCACTGAACATACTGTGCTCAGTCTTATTCAAAATGGCTCATGTGAAATGAATGTTCAAGCTTATCTGAACAAAAAATAGACTTGTCAGTGTTTTAACTGACTGGTATATTTTCGAGAAATGCATGTACTACTCTTGTGTTGCTTCCGTATTTTGACTCTTATCTTTTCTGGGTTTTTTAACTTTTTTTTTTGTTTTACCTTTTTCTTGTCTGGCATGTAGCCTGGGTCATGACTGAATAAGGGCTGAATAAGTGTGCTTATCTGGATATCAAACAAATCAAATTAAAATTTTTATTTAGTTGTTTTTCCAGTAAGATTCTATTGAAACGTGACTCTCTTTTCCAAGGGTGACCGGGTTAGATAAATGCTGGGATTACATTGTGAGTGCACATTCGTTACAGAATACAATTAGCAAATACAATATACAAAAGAGGTAAAGTGGTACACTTCATGCAAGCATAGACAATTCAAATACAATGCCTCAGGTACAAAATGTGCAGTTAAAGGTGCACAGTGTAGGTACATTCATATTTGCATTTCATAGGCTCTACAGTCAAGAGTAAGGCTACGCCCATCGAGCATGTCTGCCATGTTCAAAGGAAGACACCAGTGACCCCCCCCCCCCCAAAAAAAAAATTGATACTTATCAAGTTGGGACTTAACAATGTTAATATTGCCACAATCTACTATTTCTTATGGCAAGCTGTTCCAGCCGCTTAAGTCTCTCTCACTGAGCCACCCTCTTCTTCTTTCTTTTATTGACCACTAAATGGTTAGAGTTTAGAAGCAAGAGCAGGATTCACTTAGGCAGTCTACTATGTAAACAGTAAGAGTCAGCAGTGAGTGGGGTGTTAAGTGATAACTGCTTGTCCAGCAACATCATGAGCTTCAGCACCAGTACAGTTACAACATAATAACCTACACCCTGCACTATCTTATTACACTTATAAAATGGGTAAACTATGAAACCATTTTAAAAACAACAAAAAAAAAACAACTTTTTAATGTTAAACACATGTATTTTGTTAAATTAAAAGTAACTAGTAAAAAAGTAGCCCCTTATCACATTTCAATCGTCTGTCTTTCCACAAGTTTGATAGATTGAATGTTGTCCTGGAATACAAGAATTCAAAATTACAAAAAAGGTCTGAGAAATGGAGCTTTCTGAGTGGCTGTAAACATTCTAACAGCCTTCTGTTAATCTTTATTAACATACATGTAGAGCTTAATCGTATGCTGAACAAGGTTTAACACTGTAAAAAATAATTTTTATTATAATAGCAATAAGGTACTCCCATAGGTTACGTTAATGGTCAGTTAATCACCCTCTAAGGACATGTGGCACTCTGCTACGCCTTGTGCCACATTACCCCTGGTTATGCCTTATTGCTTAATTCTCAGACCTTTACTGGCAGAATATTTACCTCTCCTCTGATATGTACATATACAGTAGTATATGTATGAAGTAGGTGTGAACGCAGTGTCATTGTATAAATGAATTTTACACTTGTGTATGATCAGTCTAAGAACCTTAGATTTATCACACCATTTGTGTCAAGCATCCCCCCTCCTACCGGCACTTTTTATTCAATTTCACTTTCTGTACAGCATCTCCTCTCCTTGCATTTTGTAAGCAACCTGTTACTTCTTAAAACAGTCATTTCAGGCCAGCCCGGTGGCGCTGAGGGCTGAGGTGCTGTCACCTTACCTCGCGCTATGCCGGCATCCCATGTTCAGGAACGAGCATGGGCTACCGGGGGTTGGGAGGGGTGGAGAGGGATTGAGCGTCCGAGGGACTGCTCTCCCTCTCTGGGGAGGGGGGATTTCAGTGGTCAGTGTGCTTCTGACCCCTGTTGGTGACTGGGGGGAGCAGAGCACTGATACTGCAAGAAGGAACTGAGTGGGGCAGGCATGGGGAGGAGCGCGTGTGGACACGTGCGCGCCCCCTCCAATGGCATAATTGCATGCCCCACTCTCACTGGAGAAACTGGAAAAAGGTCCCAGGTCGCGCCGGATGAACAGCCACCCTCCATAGGCCCTGACTCGAATGGCGCTCCCCCGAAAATCTGGATCCTGTTTGAGGTGAGTAGAGTTGGGGGCTCCTCACCGCTCTGCCATGGAGGGGAAACCATGGGGGATGTCGGAGACAGTGGCCTGATCTCTGGTGTGGGGCTGGGAGGATGGCTGAGAAGGCATACCGACTGGTGGGGACCAGGGAGAAAAAGTTACAAAAAACAAACAAACAAAAAAAATACAGTAATTTCAAAATACTGCAACTGTCCAAAGCAATGTGAAATAAAAATACCCTTTTTTTTTTAAATTCCTTTCTTCTGTAGGTAGCAGCTGTAGCCTTCTGTTTACACTCTACCCTGTGCTCAGCTTTGTTGAACTCTCCTTCCTGCGCACCACTTCAAACCCCACTGCCTGTTCACTCCCCACCAGCACATTTACCTAAAGTGTTTCTGTTTCCCTCTAGTCAAGCTCAAAGGATGAACGGCATTTAAAATTAAAAAAATAAAAATAAAAAATTGCTCATTCATAGAGGCTGCCGACAAACTTCACTTGTACTTCTCAGCTGCTGCCAAGCTACACTCCCACTCACTCTCCACAAATGTACGATCGCTCACTCCATATATAGAAATGGATGTAACCTCGCTGGACCGTATAATGACTCAGCAAACTCAGGATCACCAGATAAATAAACTTAAGTAAATAATAACAAACGAACAGCCACACTAAAACTGTAGTTGCACCCTCTTGCTTTCATTAAGCAAGAAATGAAGTCATCGTGATTTTTCAAACCTCTTGTCCTTCCACTCACAAATCACAGTAAATGAAAACATGCACTGTGGATGTAGAGACCTCGCGTCCATAGTAACTACAACAGTATCTCTAGTAACCGGCTCTGCTATATGCAGCAACATTTATCGGAACCCAAAGAAATCCCTCATAAATCTAATTTTAAAAACAAATCCATAATGAAACTTCTACTTAAAAGCAAACAAAAAAGTCCTTCCACATTGCATAAATATAACATGCAGTGAGGACCATGTAGAATAAATTATTTCTAGGGACATGGATATGTTGTTCAATCCACACTTTTTGGCAGGTTCCTTGCCGCTTTAAATCTTGCCGGAAGGTCTTCAAGCTGGCTCCTCCCACCCACCCGGGTGGTAAAACTCTCGGCTCCGCCCCATGACGCCAGATCTTCCTTACCGCTTGGAAGCTCAGGTTCCCTCCTTAGCTCTGCGCTTTAGACTGGATCCTAACTCTTTGGTTCGTCCGAATTGGTTTTGAAGTTTTCTAAACTTCAGTCTTCATCTTCCTCGTGGCTGCGATGGACAAATCTATTCCCAGCTGGAGGTGCCCTTTGCGGGCAGAAAATGTCCAGGGCGGATCCGCACTCCACGTGCGTCTACTGCCTAGGGCCTAGATCACGACCACGCAGCCCTGCGAGTTGTGCCGCCTTTTCTGGCCAACGCCCTGGACGATCGCACCGATTGAAGCTCGGGCCCCCCAAGAAACGTTTCCGCCGGTCAAATCAAAAGAGGCTCATTGGGCGGTGTCCGCGGTGGCTGGCTCGGCTGAGCAGCTCGAGCAGATGATCGCCCTCGAGGAGGCGGCCCAGGCCGCATCTTCCTCCTCCTCGGCCGCGGCATTTATCCTGCTCTCTCTGAGTTCCTCGTATACGGCTTCGTTCAAGGAGCTTTGTCAGTCCCTTTCCACGAAGGGAGAGGGGCCATCGGGACATTCTTCTCGGCCCAAGAAGAAGGAGTCGAAAGGTAAGTCCCACCATTGGTGTTCGTGGGAGCAGGAGAGGTCCCCTTCCCCGGACAGCCGACCGTCGACTTCGGTCGAGGTTTGCGGCTGTGGCCGCTGGCTTCACGGTGCCCCCGTCAGGCCAGCCTGCCGAGACTCCCATCGATGAAGTCGAGATTTTTCTCAATCCGTTAGACTGGAGAAGCCGACAACCCTCCTTCACCGGTCCCCCCGGTGGATACCGAGGATCTGCCTGTGCCTTCTGGGCCGAAGTCCCCGGTTAAAGTGCCCGAGCCGAGGAAGAAGCGGGTGTCCCCGCCCTTCCCATACCCACCCTTGGTTCCCCCGAGGGTCTCGGTCTCGGATCTCTTCTCGGTCTAGCCATTCCCGCCGACATCGGCGGTCTCGGTCTCGATACCGAGGTATGCGGTGACACCGTTCCTCCTCGTCCTCTTCCTCGGATGAGGGGAGGCTTCGGCGTAAATTACGCCGGCACTACGAGGAGCTTATGTGGCAGCAGTTGCTGTTGTCTGGGCCTAAGCCAACCCCGGTCCAGCCCCCGGCCATCAAGTGGCTGTCACCTGAATGACCGAAGCAACCACTCGCCCCAGTCGAGTTGCCCGCTCCAGGGCCAGTTGCTCGGCCAAAACCAGCTGCTCCACCAATTGTGGTGGAACCTCCGCCTCCACAACCGAAGTCGGGGGCACTGACCAGGATTCTCGGTCGGGTCACGGCCTGCCCACAGGTTGTCAGTCACCTCACTCCCGACCGTCCTCGGCAGGTGGAGGGTGGCTCATGCTGAGCCAGCTCTTCGCAGACTCTTCGGAATCCGACGACGACTCCTCCCTGTTCTCCAGGCAGGTTGACCTGGAGTCCTCCGGGGGCCAGTCATTGGACGATAGCCCATCGTCCTTCTTGGGTCTGCTTCGACTCATCTCGGAGTCCACCGGGATGCAGCTCGAGCCCGTGTCCAAACGGACCAAGTGTCCCCTGACGGAGATACTGGACCGAGGGGATTCCCCCACGGAGGCCTTCTGGTGGCTGAGGCCATTGTCGGCCCAGCCTTGGAGCCTTGGCAGCAGCCTGCTTCCTGTCCTGCGCCCTCGGCCAGGATGGCCAGGAAGTATGCGGTCCCTGCCGGCTCTTTGCCCGATTTCTCGGATCACCCCTCTGCCGAGGGGTTAGTCACCGACAGTGTTTTCCGGCGTTCCGGTAACGCTCGGCATGTGGATAAGCCCCCCGACAAAGAGTCCAGAAAGCTGGACTTTGCCGGGCGCAAGGTGTACGCTGCGTCCTCCCTCGGCCTCCGACAGGCCAGCTTGGCCGTGCTGATGGCACACTTCTCCCACGCCCTCTTGGGCTCCCTGGATGAGGTTGTTCCTCATCTCCCGACTGACCTGCAGACCACGGTCCGCTGGAGTGCGGACCAGGGTAGAGGCGGTGGTGAAGCAGCAGCTTCAGACTGCTCTGGACATAGGTGATTCCTGTGCCAGGTCAGTAGCGGCCGCGGTGGCCATGCGCCGCAGGGCGTGGCTGAGGATATCCACCTTCACGGCGGATACCCAGCACATGTTGGCGGATGTCCCCTTCTTGGGGACTGACCTCTTCAGCCCTGGAGTGGAGGGACACCTCCAGCCGGTCGAGAGGTCCAATGCCACCCTGAACTGGTCACCTCCACCCAGAGGGACAAAGGCGCCCGTCAGCAGCAAAGTCCTTTTAAGTCGCCGCGGCCCAGCATCTCGACCGGCCCAGCAGCACCAGCAGCAGGGCCAGCAGGCTCAGCGCTTGGCATCCCAAACCCAAGCGGCGGCTTCCTCCAACAGGAAGCAAGGTAAAGAGCCCAGGAGGTCCCTCGGGCGGTTCTTCCTCCAAGCCTGCCCAGTGATGGGTTGAGGGGTGCCGACCCCAGCCTCATCACTCCCCCCTAGGTTCCCCCCGTGTGGGGACGGCTCCGCCACTTCCTTTCCGCCTGGTCCGCTATCACCACGGACCGCTGGGTGTTGAGTGGTAGGAAAAGGCCTGCCTCTGAGTTCGAGCAGGCTCCACCCTTTTAGCGTCGCCCTCGGGGCCACAGGGTCCGCAGCCTCGCTGTCGGCCTGCCGAGCCGATATTGCCCTGCTCCTCGAAAAAGAGGTGATCAGGAAGGTGGCGGATCCTCCTCCAGACCTGGGGTTTGTGTCCAGGTACTTCCTGGTTCCAAAACGGACGGGGAGGCTGGTGCCCCATTCTCGACCTGCATGACCTGAACAAGTTCCTAAGGTCTCGGACCTTCAGGATGGTCACTCTGGCTCAGATAATCCCATCCTTGGAATGAGGCGTGTGGTTCTGTTCCCTGGACCTCCAGGATGCGTTCTTTCACGTCCCAATCCATCCGTCCCATCAGAGATTCCTCCGCTTCAGAGCGGAGGGATCCCTTTACGAGTTCCGGACCATGCCCTTCGGCCTCTCCCTAGCTCCCAGGGTCTTCACCAAATGCATGGCAGTGGTGACAGCGTTCCTGCGGCACCGAAGGGTCCGGGTGTACCCCTACCTGGACGACTGGCTGATTGCAGCCCCCTCCAGGGCGGAGGCGGAGCGGTCCAGAGATCTGGCCCTCCAGGTTTGCTCTCAGGTTGGCCTCCTCATCAACGAGGCCAAGTCGGAACTCGTGCCAAAGCAGGTGATACAATTCATCGGGGCAGAGCTCAACTCTCTACGAGCCATAGCACGGCTCCTGGTGGACAGGGCCGAGGTTCTTTCCTCCTTTGCCCAATCATTTCTGGTTGGGCAATTGCGCCCTGCCCGGGACTTCCTGTGCCTCCTGGGCCTCATGGCGGCCTGCACCAGCGTGGTCCGTTGGGCCTGTTGGTACATGTGTCCCCTTCAATGGGGACTGGCCAGCCAGTGGTCACAACACTGCAATCCGTTGGACCAGCCCGTGACAGTGACCCAGGAGATGTGGAACGCTCTCAATGGTGGATCGTTCCGGCACATCTGCAGGAGGGCATCCCATTTGTCCGGCCCGAGCCGACGGTCTATCGACCGATGCATCTCTGATGGGTTGGGGTTCCCATCTGGGGGAACACCGAGTGCACGGCTTCTGGTCCCCTCGGGAGTCCCAATGCCATATCAACCTGCTGGAGCTCCGAGTGGTCCATCTAGCTCTCACCGTCTTCGCTCCGTTTCTACGGGGTCAAGTGGTTCAGGTCCAGATGGACAATACCACGACCATGTACTATCTGAACCGCCAGGGCGGGACACGCTCCATGCTGTTATGCAAGGAAGCTCTCCGCATATGGTCCCTTGTGCGCAGCCTGGAGGCGGATCTCCTAGCCATTCACGTGGCAGGAGCCTCCAACACCCTGGCCGATGCCCTGAGCCGGATAGAGGCTGTGTCTCACGAGTGGTCTTTCCTGCCGGAGGTAGTACAAGACCTGTTCTCCCACTGGGGCATGCCTCAGGTGGACCTGTTTGCCTCCAGGGAGAATGCGAAGCTGAGTCTGTTCCATGCTCGCCCCCCTCAGCAGGGCTTGCTGCAGGGGGATGCCTTCTCGAGGCCGTGGACCCCGGGCCTCTTCTACGCCTTTCCCCCATTTCCCTTGATCCACAAGGTGCTTCTCAAGGTGAGGAGGGACAAGGCGCAGGTGATCTGGTAGCCCCAGACTGGCCCCGCCAGTTCTGGTATCCAGATCTCCTCAGCCTCAGCTCCAGGTTCCGAGGCGGCTTCCAGCCCGCCCGGACCTGATCTCAGTCAACCAGGGGAAGGTATTCCATCCAGACCTTCAATCCCTGCACCTGACTGCCTGGTTCCTGAGCGGCTAGAGTTCTAGGCCTTGGGTCTTTCTGACGAGGTCCTCAACGTTGTTGAGGCGTCCCATAAGGAGTTGACCAGGAAATGCTGCCTTCAAATGGAAGAGATTCTCCATTTGGTGTCAGGGGAAGGGCTTGGACCCTTCCGCCTGTCCCTTGGCAAGCATTCTGGACTAACTGTGGTCCCTTTCTCAGCAAGGGCTTCGGTCGACGACCCTTAAGGTGCACCTGGCAGCCATCTCTGCTTACCAGGCGTGGGCCGGGAAACAGTCGGTGGCGCAGGAGAAGGTGGTCAGCGCTTTTTCAAAGGCCTTGACCACATTTCCCCTTCAGTGCGAGAACCTCTGTGGGATCTACTGCTGGTATTGGCCAAGCTCATGGGCAAGCCATTCGAACCGATGCACAGGTGCGATATTTCACACCTGTCGTGGAAGGCCGCCTTCTTGGTGGCTATCCGTCCAGCCAGAAGGATGGGAGAGCTCCAGGCGCTTCCATCGAGTCTCCTTATCTGGTCTTCCACAGGGACAAGGTTGTCCCTGCCCCCACCGAAATTCCTTCCAAAGGTGGTGTCGGAGTTTCACCTTAACCAGGTGTTGACTCTGCCGGTGTTCTACGCCAGTCACACCTTGGAGGCCGAATATAGGCTCCATACTTTGGACCCTAGACGAGCGCTCGCTTATTGTAAGGAGCGGACGGCTGAAGTTCGGGGAGAGGTTCGCCAGCTGTTTGTCACCTACGCTGAAGCCGCACCTGGCAGACCTGCAGCCAAGCGGACGATAAGCAGGTGGGTCACCTCCTGCATAGAGTTCTGCTATAGGTTGGCGGGCATGGAGCCTCCCAGAGGGATAAGAGCTCATTCTACTCGCCATACCGCTGCATCGGTAGCTGCTTCCAGGGATGTCCCTATCCAGGATATCTGCAGGGCTGCTACCTGGAAGTCGGCACATACCTTTATTACCCACTACCACATTGACCTTGAGTCACGCCGGAATGCTGGTTTTGGGGCCTCTGTTCTCCAGTCTCTTTTTCCCAAGTAAGTATCGGGGGTGTGCGCCTTGCCTCCCTCCTCCCGGAGAACTGCTAGGAGTCTGCCAATAAGTGTGGATTGCACAACATATCCATGTCCCTAGAAATACAGGTTACTCACCTGTAACAGGAGTTCTAGGAATGGTATATGTTGTTCATCCACATGACCCACCCGACCTCCCCGGCTTTGACGCACAACCTGGCTTCCAGCAGGCTAGATCTGGCGTCGTGGGGTGGAGCCGAGAGTTTTACCACCCGGGTGGGTGGGAGGAGCCAGCTTGAAGACCTTCCGGAAAGATTTAAAGTGGCAAGGAACCTGCCAATAAGTGTGGATGAACAACATATACCATTCCTAGAACTCCTGTTACAGGTGAGTAACCTGTATTTATCTGCACTCAAGCAGTTTCGGACACCTTACTCATGGCTTATGCCACTTGTAAGGTTACCTGACATTAAACTGCCCTTGTGCAGATAAATCGACAGCTCCCCCCACAACTGCATATCCCTTATTTTTTCAACAGGTGTAAAAATAAATTTCCCAAGCTAAACATGTTATTTTGGTCAGCATGAGCAAGATGAATGAAACTGATCACTGAGCATGCTTAGAAATGTATGTTACTATTTTGGTCACACTGAGCGTGCCTCAGAGTTTATTCTCACATGTGAAGATAAATTTCTGAGCATGCTCAGTGAGCAGCTGCAGTTATTTCCCCCCGGACGCCTATGAAAATGAGCTATTATGGCTTTGTAGGCCTTTACTGATAAAACTCTCAATAAATAAATAAAATGTGGGAAAACATTTATTTCTTGATTGAATCTATGGTAGTATATGTACTCTCAAAATTTTACTTGTTAGCTTTTTTTTTACCATTTTCTATCACAAACCACCTAAACACATGTTGTATAAATTAAATACGCTATGGGCTGACTTTAAATATAAATTTCGTCTTCATTGGAGGGCATTGTTCTGTTGTGGTCTTACTCATGGCTTTGGCACTTGAGATATCAACAGATGCATACCCTCTCATGAACATAAAAATAATATCTTAAGTCAGTCCATATCATTGTGTGTGTGTGTGTGTGTGTGTATATGTGTGTGTGTGTGTGTGTGTGTGTGTGTGTGTGTGTGAATAGATATATATGTATATATACTAATTGCAAAAACTTTGTTAATGCACCAGTTAGGGCTGCTAGCTCAGCGACAAAAGTATGGAAATGTGATGTTAGGGTTAACCCCCACCCTACTCCACACACCAGCAGATGTCGGGATGTGCCATGGGGTCGTCAGGTCCAACTCTCACCCCATTCCATGTGTAAGCCAGCTGACATGCTACAGTATAGAAGAATGGAGTGAGAGTAAGATCAGACAACCCCATGGCACACCCTTATGTCTGTTGGTGTGTGGAGGGTGGGGGTGACGGTGAGATGGTAGAGGGGATAACACTAACATCACATTTCCATACTTTTGTCGCTGTGCTATCAACCCTGACTGATGCATTAACAAAATTCTTTGCAATGAATTTCCCTTCTTTTTGAGAAAGTGTAATGTAACTGGTAACTGGCATGTGTTTGTGGGAGTGCGGGCCCTCCAGGCCCTGCGCTTCCTTCACGTTGTCTATTTTTGCTATAATAGTATGCGCTCAGGAGCCAGCACTCTGGGCCCCTGCGCCTCACTCTACATACATAAGTATGGAGTCATACAGCAGCCCCATAGTACTGAAAAGGAATCCTCGTAACACTTATTTGGCAATATCTCAGTAACCATAGCAACTATGAGAAAAATTCCACTGCAGTTGTAATCATGACTTTGAAACCTCCACACGTGTTTATTCCACCTAAAAGTTGAGCGTAAAATCTGTATCTCAAATAGTTTTAGAGATACGGGCACCGCAGTGTTATCCTTGGGAAATGTCTCAACTTCGGAATGCTGTAACTACGGGCCCATTGAACGTTTTGGGACCAAACCACCAAAAGGCACATCTGAGGGACCGGGGCTTGTCACCCTACAAATTTCAGCCCAAAAGCACAATCCACCTTGGCACAATGAAGTGACAAAGAAAATAACACATGGTACAATGTTTTCGAGCATTGTTTTCGCGGCAACTTTAATGTTTTCGAGGCATCCCTACTCCTTGCAATAAAATCTTTTTGTCCACAAAAATATGTTGTCGAGCCACCTTTTATTTTGTACGTAGTCATTATCGCACACACATAAAATGTTTTCACGAAAAAAAAATGCCAAAATGGTGAAAACATTTTGAAAAACATATTTCCAGACTACCTGCACAGAAACTGATGCCATGGGCAAGTTCCTCAAGGCCTGAATAGGTAAACCCAAGTGTTGGTATTCAGCCAGAGGCACTACTTTTTGATTTACGTTTTTTGTCTTTCGCTAACTGAAAACAAGATGGCGGCAGCATGAAAACAAAAATCTGGAACACGAAAACAAAAATGTTTTCACAAACGTTTTTGCATCGCCCTTGTACATTTTCCCATAGGCTAAAATGGGACATGAAAAACGTCCGTAACTTTTGAACGGATTAATATTTTTTCACCAGATCTTCAAAAGGCACCACCCTGACCCAGACCACATATTCAAATGCACATTTGAAGCCAGACACATGCACCGTTCGCTACATTCATAGATACATAGAAATTGTCGGCAGATAAGGACCGCTAGGCCCATCTAATCTGCCCATAAGCCCTAAACTTGTATGCAGTCACTGACCTAAGTGATCAATGGCTTTTAATCACTCCCTCCCCACCCAGTGTTCCCTTATGCCTGTCCCATTCATGTTTAAACCCCTCCACTGTGCTTGCCCCCACCACCTTTTGTGGCAGACTGTTCCAAGCATCCACCACCCTTTCGGTGTAGAAAAACTTCCTCACATTACCTCTTAATCTACCCCCTCCAATTTCATATTGTGTCCCCTCGTTCTGATATCTTTTCTTTTTTTTTTAAATCTCTATTTTATTGTTTTTTCCATATAGTAAAACATACAGACACATCTTGACAAAACAATTGCATATTCTGTAAATATAAGCAGTCCACATTTTAAATCTGTTATAGATATGGTAGGGTACGTTAAGCTAATCCACCTGTCTCCATTCCGTCCCGACCATAGGGTCTTATACTTTCATGGACTGAAGTCTAAATCCACCTCCATTTGGTATACAATCTACCTCTGCCATTTTGTCTGTATTTGCTGCTGCTTATTCTTTATCTTGGCTAAAAGGCTCTTCATTTTGTAAATATTAATTCCTAACCCTCTACAGTCTTGTACAGTAGGAATTTCAGGGGTCATCCATCGTCTTGTAAAGACCTTTTTGGCCGCAGCTAAATATACTGGGAGCAGAGTTTTGATCCAGGACGGGAGTGGTCCAGTACATTTCCAGGAGAAACATCTCCATGATAAGTTTAGAAGGTTCTCCAATGTATTCTGAGATATCTTTTTGTAAATATATCCAAAACGGCATAAGTAAGGGACATTCCCACATAATATGCCCTATATCCGCCAAGGGGCATCCACACCCCCTCCAGCAGCTCCTGTAGCTGGTTGGTATATATTTACTAAGTCTAGCCAGGGATCTGAAATATCTATACCGACACTTCCAAGAGAATTCCCTCCACAAATTCGAGGAGGTAATCCTCACCACTGCCAGTGCTGCTGCTGACCATTGCTCACTGCTGACTTCCAAATTTAGGTCCCTGTTCCAAATCAGTAGGACCAAGTCAGTCGATTCAGGTGATAGATCCCTTAAAATGTTACACAAAAATCCTATTAAGTGATCCCAATGGTTACCCTGGATATGGTCCATGTATAGTTTAAGTAGAGGAGGTATCGGGTGTGCCATTTTAGCTTGGATTACCCTATTCCGTAAAATATAATTTCTGACCTGGAAATACCTGAACAAATCAGAACTCAGGATGTTATATTTAAGGGCCAGGTCTTCAAATGTTAAGATCCAGACTGTCCCAGAAATTGAAAAATATGTTCTAGACCCTGGTGTCTCCATCTGAAAAAGGTTAAATCTGATTTGGGGGGGGGGGGTTCCTCTTCTGAGATAATTTTACAGTACTCATATGTAGGTAGAAAAGCTTTCTTTTTTCGGACCCCAAACCAGATTTTTAAGACCTGTGCCATTATATCTGAGAAATCTCTAAGGGGCAGTGTGTTCCTTGGAGAGGAGAGTAGTATCGTTTTTATATCATGTAAGTCATTTAAGTGAAACTCCAGGGTCTTCCACTGAGATTCATAGATCTTCCTGGACTTAAAGTCTCCACCACTCATTCACACTAATGGGAGTATGCCGGAGGTTCTAGGACCCAGCAGGAGCAAACATTTTCAGGAGGGCCGGTGCCTGAGGTGGAGCCATGTGGAAGCGGCACCGTGAGCCCGGCGTGTGCGGTAATGACTATCTCGGTGTCGACCCTCCAACTGCCTCAATTATTTTTTTTCCCACAGTCAGGTGCTCTTCAGTAACAACATTGCTCGCCCTAAAGGAGTTAAACTTCACTAGCAGCTTAGTTCAGTTTGTTTTGTATATTATCTCGAAATCAGTACCGATTTATATTTATTAATTTTCACTTGTACAAGAGAAGTCTTTAGCCCTCCATTGACGGAGTTGACCATGAGCGATTTCCAGGACATGAAGATATTGGAGGTTTAGGTGATGGTAGGGAGACTTCGTATGAAAGCTGTTCAGTCAGCTGGGTCCGGTCTGCCGCCCTACCCGGGGGGGGGGTCAGACAATGGACAGTCCAATGCTCAGGAGGATGGGCGGTTCCCCCAAAAGCAGAAATGGAAACGGTCCCATTCTCGGTGCCATTCGGCCTAGAGTTCTTCTTCGACATGTAGGTCAAAAGAAGAAACAGCATCACTCGAGGTCGCCCTCTGGTGCGCGTAAACGGTCGATTATTAGGGCCAGGTGCCAGTCTCCACCTCTGTCGGAGTCGCTGGTTTCTGTCTGTGGTGGCCGACCTCCTCGACACTGGAGCTCCTCTCCGCCTATTGGAGGAGCTTCCAATGAGCAGTTTCACCAGTGTGCTGCTGTTATGCAGCAGTGGGCTCGGAGGTTGGTCCGGATGTCCGAGCCATCCAGTCCGACGCCGGGGCTGTTCAGTTTCAGATGGGGCGGTTGGGTCTTCCTAATCGTGAGGCACCTTCTTCGGTGGCATTGACTCCATACTCGGGTGTCTATCCTTCTATCACAGCTGCGGCACAGGTGTCTACACCGATGCCTCTCTCTCCTGCCAATTTTACTTCTTTTACTTCCAATCACAGTTTTCAGACTCCTGTGACATTGCCGTTGTCTGTGGTGCCGACTTCTCCGGCGCCGGGGGCTTGGTCGGCACCATCTGCAGCATCGGGGGCTCGGTCGGTGCTGTCTGCGGTGCCGCAGGCTCTGTCGGCACCGTCTGCGGCCCTGCATGCTCTGTCGGCGCCACCTGCAGCTCCGGAGGCCCTATTGGCACTGGGCTTTTTGTCAGTGCCGTGTGCGGCGCCATTTCCGATAGCAGCTCCTTCTTTGTTCTCGGCACCGTTTTCCTCGACAGCGCAGAGGATGAGTGTGTCATAGTCCGGTCTTCAGGGGTTTTCGACTCTGATTCTTTCCTCTTCTCTTCTTCCTCCTGATTTTCACTCCTTTTCTGTCTATACAGTCCCCGCTGGACTGTCAGAAGATGATTTTGAGCCTGATCCAGATCTTCGCCTGGGTGAGGATGTTGATGCTGACACTGCCCTAGGGGCAGGGATCAATCCTCCTGCAGAGTCTGTTGTTGAGGACCTTTCCTTTAAGTCTCTGCTCAAGAATTTAAATTCTACCCTTTCTCTCCAGACCACAGAAATCGATCCTGGGAAGCTTCTGCTTCTCCAATATCTTCATGTCCCGGAAATTGCTATGGATTTAATCCCTCCGGTACAGCCCTCTTTCAGGACCCTTTCACAGATGGTGTGGAAGAATCCGGCTCTTATTCCTTCCATGGCCAAGTCCACAGATAGGAAGTATGCCCCTCCCAAGGATCGCCCAATTCTGTCCTCACAAGCCTTTGCTGATGCCATAGTGGTCCTGGCAGAGAATGATAAGGCTGTCCTATCTCAGGAATCTATGGCCTGGACTATAAAGAAAGAATCTCACAAGCTAGACACCTTAGGTAAGAGAGTCTTTGCTGCCTCAACCCTGGGCTTGCACATTGCTAGCTATCAGAGCTATTTTTCTCAATATGAGTATGTTCTTTGGCATTCGCTCAAAGAAATGGTAGAAGCTCTGCCCGAATCAGAGGTTAACTCTGAGCTACTTCAAACCATAACTAGGGGTATCGAGTCCAATAACCAACAGGTTAAAGCTGCAATGGATGCCTTTGATACTGCTTCCCGGGCAGCAGCAGCTGGCATTTGCACCCGTCGCCACTCTTGGCTGCATACTTCGGGCTTCACAAATGACGTCCAGCAGCAAGTCATGGCCTTACCTTTCGACGGTATGTATCTATTCGGACCTCAGGTGGAGCAAGCACTAGAGGCCACACGGAAGACTAGGTCTGCCATTAAGACAGCCAGACCTATGCCCGTCCCCTCAAATGGGGTGGAAACAAGCGCCAGTTTCACAACCATCAGTCCTTTCGGTGCAAAGGCAGAGGAGGTTTCAACAGAAACCAAAACCCTCAGCTGCAAAAGAAAGCACAGCAGAAGGCACAAGGCCCAAAAGCGCCCAGTGCCACCTTCTGAGTTTCCGGCCCAGGTCCCACCTCAGCTGTCCGAGGGGGACTCCTCCTCAGCATTGGGAGGATGTCTGACTCAGTTCTGCCACCAGTGGAAATCTATAACATCAGACAAATAGGTCCTCAGAATAATCCTTGAGGGGTACTCTCTCAATCTTTCGTAAACCCCTTCGGATCATCCTCCCAAACGACAGCCCAGGCTGTCAGCAGTACAGTCAGACCTTCTTGCTTACGAGGTGCAAGACCTTCTGAACAAGAAGGCAGTAGAAGTAGTTCCACTGGATCAGAGAAACACTGGTTTCTACTTCCATTATTTTCTGGTCCCAAAGAAAACTGGCAGCATGCACCTCATTCTGGATCTCAGGAAGTTAAACCAGTTCCTACACAAGGAAAAGCTCAAGATGATATCATTAGGTACCCTGCTACCTTTGATTCATCGACACAATTGGCTAGCCTCCCTGGATATGCAGGATGCCTACCAACACATCCTCATACACCCAAAGCACAACAAATACCTAAGGTTCGTGGCACTTGGTCAACAATATCAAGTCCTGCCCTTTGTGCTGTCCTCGGCGCCTCAAGTTTTTACAAAGTGTTGTGCAATTCTCGCAGCACACCTCAGGAAAATTGGAATACAAGTGTTCCCATATCTGGACTACTGGCTCCTAACAAGTCCCTCCAGGCAAGAGACTCTGGAGGCCGTGGTCACGGCCTCAAACTTTCTCACGTCCATGGGAGTCCTGCTGAACCTCAGCAAGTCACAGTTGCAGCCCTCCCAGAAGCACCTCTTCATAGGAACCCTTCTGGACATCTCCTGTGTGAAGGCTTTTCTTCCAGAGGACAGAAGGAGCAATATCTTACAGATAGCCCTATACATCAGAGAACACAACTCAGTTCGAACTATCTCGATGCAGTGGATGCTGGGCCTCATGGCATCCTCGGTGTTCACTGTACCCTTAGCTCGTCTTCACATGAGAACCTCTTAGTGGGTGCTCAGTGGTGTTCAACCGCTCACCCTCCGTCTTTTCTCATCAAGGTGATGGAACCTCTTAAGTTGATCAGCTGGTGGTCTCAAGGTGACAACCTTCTGGAAGGATATCCCTTCGTGCCTCTGGATCATCAGATCTCCATTACCACGGACGCATCTCTGCTGGGGTGGGAAGCCCACTGCCGGGATCTCCACACCAGGGTACATGGACTCAGGACGAGTCTCAACTTCACATAAACGTCCTGGAAATGAGAGTCGTCCTCTATGCAGTCCGAGCTTTGGAGTACATACTCTGTCACAAGAACATTCTCCTTCAAATGGACAACAAGGCAGTGATGTACTACATCAACAAACAGGGCAGTGCACACTCTTACCCGTTATACAGGGAAGCAATGAGAGTGTGGGAATGGTGCCTGGAGCACAAGGCTCTGATTCAGGGGGTTTACCTGCCAGGAATACTAAACGAGCTGGCAGACCGTATCAGCAGAACGGAGGCAGATTCTCACGAGTGGTTTCTCGACTTAACCGTTATTCAGTCACTCTTCAAAGAGTGGGGAACCCCAGACCTGTACCTTTTTGCATCCCCACTCAATGCAAAACTGCCTCTCTTCTGCTCCAGAAATCCAGGACCTGGCATTTTTTGTCAGGATCCGTTCAGGCTGCGGTGGACAAAACACTTTCTATTCGCTTTTCCTGCTCTTCCCCTAATTCAGAGGGTACTACTCAAATTGGAGTCTCAGGGGGGCAGAATGATTCTCTTTGCCCCCTTCTGGCCTCGGCAGATATGGTTCCACTACTTAACAGACTATTGGAACCCCCCCCGAAAACACTTCCCTTTCAGATGAACCTTCTGACCCAGGTTCCTGTGGTCCATCCCAACCTGAGGTCACTTCACCTTCATGCTTGGCTCCTGAAGAGATAGAGGTGAATAGGTTCAGTGTTTCTTGTAGAGTTTCAGATATTCTCTTGGCTGCGTGTAAGCCAGCCACTAGAAAAACCTACACAGCTAAATGGAAGCGTTTCTCTATCTGGTGTGCAAAATCCTCTTGGAACCCCTTTTCCTGCCCACCGAATAAAGTCTTGGAGTATCACTTAGACCTCTCAAACACAGGTCTGCAGTCAAAGTTCATCTTTGTGCCATTTCAGCATATCACGAGCCGGTGCTTTCCATGTCGCTGGCTCAATTGCCTGTAGTTAAGAGGTTTCTTAGGGGTATTCTGCATACTAGACCTCCTATTAGACATCCAGTTGCAACCTGGGACATTAACCTTGTGCTAGACATGCTTACTAGTAAACCTTTCGAGCCTCTAGCCACTTGCGAGTTGAAGTGCCTCACTTGGAAAAGGGCCTTCCTGGTGGCCATTACTTTGGCCCATAGAGTTTCTGAAATACATGCACTGGACACAGACCCCTCTTACACTGTATTTCACAAGGACAAAGTAGTTCTTAGGGCTTATCCTAAGTTTCTCCCTAAGGTTGTCTCAGAATTCCATCTAAATCAACCTTTAGTCCTTCCTACCTACTTTGCGAACTTCCAGAATGAAAGGGAGCGTGCCCTTCATTCATTGGATGTTGAGAGCATTGTGGTTCTATCTAGATAGAACAAAAGAAATTCTAAAGGCTCAACAACTGTTTGTTTCCGTTAGCTAGACCCGGCTGTGTCAGCCTGTGGCTAGCAGATGCATTTCAGCGTGGCTGGTGGCATGCCTTCGCCACTGCTGTTCTATGGCACAGGTCAAGCTGAAAGACAAAGTGTACACTCACTCTACCAGAGCAGTCGCAGCATCTCTGGTGGAAATCTGTAACATGCCCATTGCGGACATTTGCAATTCAGCTACCTGGAGCTCTGTGCATACTTTCTAAAGCACTACGCCTTGGATGTCCATGCCAGACGACATCTATCGTTTGGCAGGACCATTAACGGACTTCTGTCCTAAGCATGTGAGCTCTTTATCTCCTGCCGCCCGTCTCGGGGGATTATTTAGCTCAGTACTGTCCCATTAGTGTGAATGAGTGGTGGAGACTTAGTCCAGGAAGATATGGAAATTACGTACCTACTGTAATTCTTGATCTTCTAGGACGAAGTCTCCATCACTTATTCACATGCCCACCTACCATCCGAACTCACTTCTCTGTTTATGGTCTTCACTCCCTCAGTGGCTGAGCTGTGAAGACTTTATTGTTGACCCTTCTTACACAGGTCATTCGGACTATCTTATGTCCGATTTTTAGGCTAGTCCTTCTAGGTTCGTTATGCTGCACCTACTCGGGGGAAAAAAAGGTACTGAGGCAGTTGGAAGGTCGACGCCGAGATAGCCGCACGTGCTGGGCTCGCAGTGCCGCTTTCTCGTGGCTCCATCTTAGGTACCGACCCTCCTAAAAAGTTTGCTCCTGCTAAGTCCTAGCGCCTCAGGTGTACTCCCATTAGTGAAAATGAGTGGTGGAGACTTCATGCAAGAAGATCAAGAATTATGGTAGGTATGTAATTTCCATTTATGGGATAGCCAGAGTAAATGAAGACGCAAGAATGCTGTTTCGGCATACAATTTTAGGTCTGGTAAATTTGTTCCCCCTTGCTTTAATAATAATTTCAAAAGGCTTAGTCTTATTCTGGGATGTCCATGTCCCCAGAGAAATCCAGATAACATGTTGTCCCAGGACTTGAAGAAATAGTTTGATGGAAAGAAAGGGATATTTTAAAATAAATATAATAGACGGGGAAGAATATTCATACATATTGATTCTATTCTTTGAAAAAAAGAGTGGCAGCCTCCCCCATGTCCCCAGATCCTTTTGAATAGCCCTTGACAATGGTTCATAGTTTAGGAGTTCCATCACCCCTAAATTCAATGGCACTTGCACACCCAGATATTTTATTTTGGTCGACTGCCATTTTAAGGATAAGGCTTGCTTCACAGAAGGGGGGGGGGGTATAGTTAAACAAAAGCACTTTAGTTTTATTTATATTTGATCTGAACCCTGCTATTACTTCAAAATGGGACAAAATCTCCCATGCTGTTTGTATGGACTGGGTTGGGGACAGGAGGGGCAAAAGGAGATAGTCCGCAAATAGGCTAAGCCTATAGTCTTTTTGATGTAAGGGAATACCCTCAACACCCGGGCTGATCTCAAAGCAACTGCTAAGGGTTCTATGTACAATGCAAAAAGGAGCGGGGTAAGTGGGCAACCCTGCCATGTACCTTGATAGAGTGCTAAAGGGGAGGAAATACCTCCGTTAACGCAGACGTAGGCTTTTGGTGAGGCATAAAGAAGTCAGAGCCATTTGATTAGGGAGTCTGGGAACCGGAATGCTTGTAGTGTATACCAGAGAAAAGCCCAGGGTACCCTGTCAAATGCTTTTTCAGCATCTAAGCTGAGGAGGTCTTCTGTAATCTTCCTTGATTGGATGTATTATATTAATATTAGGGTCTTACGTATGTTATCTGTCGTACTTCGTTTTTTAATTAAACCTGCCTGATCTGGATGTATTATGCTCTGTGTGTGGTAGAACGCTGAGCAGAGTTTGGGCTGAAGCACTGAACAGCTTTTTGTAAATGAAACTTGATTTATGTGTATTGTGTGAACACTTTTAACTCGCTATGGTGAGTACTTGGAGCCCTATTTTAAACAGAAAATAGGAAGAGGCACTGTAGTTCTCTGAGCACTGCTCGAGAACTACAAATACTTGCAAGGAGCTTTTTATTTGTTTTTTATTAATATCATGGCACTAAAGCCTACTTGTTAAGCCACACTGCGTGGTAATTTTAACATTATTTAGCTCAAGGGGTGTTTTGCTACAGCGAGTCCTCCGTGAACCTCATGAGTACTTCATGTGTCAGGAGAGATATTTAAACCAGCCCTGCAGCGAGCAGGGTGAGCGCGCAAAGACACGTGCGTCTGTGCGTGTTTCCATGTTTAGCGAGGTTAGCGAGACAACAGACGCAGGTATCCAAGACAAGACAGACCAACAAGAATTCCTGGCCGATGCAAGTAAAGACCGATAAATATAATAAATACAACAGGCAACTTACAAATATAGAGAGCAAAGTTTGCAGTCTGTCTCCATAATGGTAGCTTAAAATAAGTATTTCATCTCAACACCACACCATGGAGAACAGATTTGAAACACCAGATGGGCATATTGGTATAAAGTGTGTATCTTGTTGCAAGTACATGTTTAATCTGAAAAATCAACTAGAGAGTGAATATATTTGCGTTAAGTGTTGTGAAAACAATGATATGCCCCTTACTATATCCCAGTTTAGTAATAGACTAACCGAGTTAGAACAAAGCCAAAAGGATATGGCAGACAGGTATAAAATTAGACTAACACATCCTGAAGGTGTTGGCCCAGTTAGCTCATCAGACAACTCAATAACTAAAAAAAGAAATAGATAGGAGGAGGCTACTGAGGATATTGAAGAGCAGTGGTATGAAGTTCAGAGCTCCAAAATACCTAAAAATAAAAAAAAAAAAAAAGAGGGAGAAAAGCTGATCAGTTCACAGTTTCAGTTCAAAACAGATTTGATCCATTAACACATGGGACATTAGAAGACAGTTCTGTAAACACTACAGTAATTGAACAAACTCCTAATACAAACACGGTCCTACAAAACTTAAATTTGAACAATTCTGAAGAAACTACAGCTCTACCTAGTGTTTCAAAGGAACACCTTATAATGCTAGAGCCAGCTTTAACACTGACTAGCACTCAACATTACAATGAATACTAATAAAAATCAGAAAGATTTACAGGATCCAAACAATACAATAGCGCATATGGAAATTGTAGAAACAAAGGAAAATATAAAGCAGATTTATGTTTTGGGTGACTCGATTGTGAAAAGATTGGATAGAGTAATTTGTGACCCAGACAAACAAAATAGAACTATGCCTTGCTTTAGTGGGGCAAAAATATTCGATATCACAGTAATGGCTAATAACATACTAAATCAGAAGAATGAAAGAAAGTTTGTAATTACACATGCAGGTGCCAACAATATATTACAACAACACATGCAAACAATAAAACAAGAATTTGTCAATTTATCAAATAAATTGATAGATCTAGACTGTGAATTTGCACTTTCTGAGATTTTACCTATTTCAAGTATGAGCTACCAACAAAAATGTAAAATCAAACAGATCAATAATTGGCTTAGACAATGGCATTATAAACAAGGCATTGGGTGTGTAACACATTGGGAAGAATTCTCTAATGTAGATAATCTGTTTTGTAAGGATGGACTACATCTAAGCAAACAAGGGAATCAACTCCTGGGACAACAATTTAGTAGTTACATTGACTCTAATTGAAACTAATATCAAAGGGGGAAGGACAGAACCCAGATTTAAACAAAATAACAATACAACCAGATACTACAGTATACACTACTCTAGTAGGTACAAATAATAAATCAATAACCAAAATCAAGTTAGATAACAAGAACAATTCACCTATTCATGTAATCAATGTGAGACAATATCAATCACAGAAGGATAACATTGGAAAAAAGATATAAATATACTATTAGTAAATGCAAGAAGTCTGACAAACAAATTAGATGAACTACAATACACTTTAACTTCAAAAGAAATTGATATATGTGGGGTTACAGAAACGTGGTTTTCTGATACTGACTGGAACACTAATATACCTGGCTGTGCTTGTAAAGAACAGAAAGGATAAAAAAGGTGAAGGTGTGGCATTATACATCTCAGATAAACTCAAAAGTTATCAAATATGTATACAGGAAACAAGTACAGAAATAATATGGGCTAAAATTTGCAAAGATAATATTAATATGACCTTAGGTCTTTGCTACCGATCACCCAACTTTAATTCTGAGGAAAATCCATTATTTCTAGAAGAAATAGAGACTATAGAGATGACAAATGTGTTTATAGTGATGGGCAATTTCAACCTGCCAAATATTAATTGGTCCACTCTAGAAGCAGTGGGACAACCAGATCAGAGCTTCCTTGAAGCAACCTTTCAGCATGGACTAGAACAATTGGTGACATACCCCACAAGAAAGAATAATATTCTAGATTTCTTTTTTACAAATAATAAAGACATGACCTCTTAACCAGTTATACTGCCACCATTAGGTGACAGTGATCACAATATGGTTTTACTAAAAATATATAGACATATAAACATCAGGGGAGTAAGTAAAATCAAAAACTATTCAAAAGCAGATTACACGAGTATAAAGAACTATATGTTACTGTGGGAATGGAAGAAAAACCTAGCAAATCATAGCCTGGAACGAATACGTGCAACGGTTGACTACTGCTTTAATAAATGGGTACCTGAAAGAGTAAAATATAGCCAGAACAAACAAAGAATCCCACTATGGTGGAATAGGAACATTAGGAAATCTGTTAATAAAAAGAACAGGGCCTACCATAGATATAAACAAAACCATAAAGATTCAGATTTAAATACTTTTAAAATGGTGGCCAAAAAAAACTAATCCTTTTGGCAAAACAGAAACTTGAGCTACAACTAGTAGAAAAAAAAACAAAACATAATAAGAAAACATTTTTAATTATTTTGGATCTTTAAGGGGAAATCAGAATGGAGTAGGTCCACTAGAAGTTATAGAGTAATAAGTGATGAAATAGGGATGGCGGAAGAACTTAATGCATACTTTGGTAGTGTATGTAAACCTAAGGATGACATTTCCAAAATCAACACAGAAAATTCATCAATATTTTTATTGTAGAGGATGCTATTAGCTTGATTAAAGTGAACTTATCACCAGGACCGGATTATATCAATCCATTATTTCTGAAGACTCTATATAAGGAACTTTCAGGGCCCCTGGCAATCCTATTTAATGAATCAATTTCCGAGGGAAAACCCCTAGAATCCTGGAAATTAGCTAATGTCACACCAGTCTTTAAAAGTGGCAACAAACAACAAGTCTGCAATTATAGACCCATTAGTCTTGCAGCTATAATTTGCAAATTAATGGAAAGGCTCTTATATAACACAATTTCAGAACACATTAAAAATAGTGGAAGTACTGATATATCCCAACATGGGTTTACATCTGGATGACCTTGTCCAACCAGTCTCATAATTTTTTTTGAACCATTAAGTGAAACACTGGAAAATGGAATGCCAGTAGATGTGATTTTTCTTGACCATGCCAAGGCGTTTGATATTGTCTCACATAAAATTCTCATAGACCACCTAGTAATACTAAAATTGGATTCAAAAATAATAAAATGGGTAGCCTCATGGCTAGAAAACAGTGAGTAACCATCAGAGGATTTAAGTCTAACTGGATACCAGTTACCAGCGAGGTTCCACAGGGCTCTGTGTTGGGTCCACTATTGTTCAACATACTTGTCTCTAGCATGCAAAGAAAAGGAGGTGTCTGGATTAACAAATACGCAGACGATTGCAAACTAGGACGTATAGTAAACAATGCAGAGTCAATACCGGACTTACAAGACAACTTAAACAAACTATGTACATGGGCACTTGACAATAAGATGAACTTTACTGAAGTAAAGTATAAGGTAATGCACGTTGGAAAAAAACAACCCCATGGCTCCATTCTTCATGAAGAACATACAACTCACAGTAACCACCGAAAAAAAGATCTAGGTGTAATAATAGCAGATAATTTAAAATTCAATGCACATACAAACAAAACTGTGCAAAAATCCTATCGTATCCTAGGATGTATTAAAAGGCATATAAAAAGAAGTCGAAGTGTTATGCTTCCCTTATATACAAGCCTTGTGAGACCTTATTTGGAATATTGCTCGCCTTTTTGTGCCCCGACTTCAATTGGATCCCAGTCTATGTTAGAAAAAGTACAACGAAGAACAACAAGAACTGTAATAGGGAATATCAGTGAAAAAGATTATGGGGAAAGGCTTAGGGCACTCAATCTATACTCTCTTGAATACTGATCTCTAAGAGGAGATTTAATCTATATTTTTAAAGCCATACACAGTGAATCATTGTTAAATACTATTTGCCTTGAAAAACAAACATTACATACTAACACAAGATCACATAATTTAAAGTTAAAAACTACTGTCTGTAAAACAGTTAAGAGGAAAAGATTCTTTAAGCAAAGGGTTCCAGCCATATGGAACAATCTACCAAGAAAAATTGTTATGAGTAACACCATAGATCAATTTAAAATAAGTCTAGACAAATATATAAGTGATAGAAAATACTTTTTCGACCATTAAGACAAATGGTGGAGAGTTTGTTTTGGGCCTCGGCCTTTTGAGCTTGTATACACACCATGAAACTATGAAACTCGAATATGCTCTAACCTTGCCACCCAGATGGCCATAAAAATTTTGTAATCATTGTAAAATAAAGAAATAGGTGATAAGATGATGGCTCTAGTTTATTTTTTTCCGGTTTGGGCATGGCTATGATCATGGCACAGTCCCATGATGCTGGAGGAGGAGCACCTCCTGCTATTTTCCCTAAATAAGGAATGTAATCTAGGGGTCAGTTCAGTCTGGAACAACTTGTACCAGTCACTAGGAAAGTAATCAGGGCCCAGGCATTGGTTAATGGCTTGGTTTTTAAAGGTTAAAGTGATCTCTTCCATTCTAATGGGGGCTTCCAATTTTTTGGATATGTGAGTCTGACAATGTTGGAAGTTTTAGGGGTACCAAAAAACCTTTCCTTTGTTCAGAGGTAACTGGACCTTCTACTTGGTATAATTTCTGATAGTAATTAAAGAATATTTGTCTTATTTCCTCTTCCCTATATGTGATCTGGCCCGTATTAGGATTCCTAACTGTAAGTATACTAGCCATGTTTTTACGAGCTCATAGTCTACGCGCGAATCGACGTTTTCCTTTTGCCCCCCTTATATTCTGCTAATTTTAAATAAATCAGTGACTGCTGTATCTTAGTGTTCAACAGTTTCTGAAGTGCTGCCTTAGTATCCCTTATTTTTTTTGTAGCTCCTTATTCCCTTCGCTATAAAGTAGCTGATAAATTTGCAAGAGGTTCATTAAGTCTGAATATTCTTTTTCTTTAACCTTTTTCTTCTGCGATGCGTAGGATATAATCTCCCCCTCCGATGGTTGCCTTTGTGGCATCCCAGCAGACTGCCTCTGGATTGTCAGGGGGAAGAATTCGCCCTAAAAAATTGCGATAGCCTATCTTTCATCTTAGCTTGAAATCCCCTATCCTTAAGTCAGGGCTTGCCGAATCCAATAGCCTGACGTCCCAGACAACCATTTTTTATGTGGGGACAAGCAGATGCCAGAGTTCTGCTTGTCCCACGGACTAACATGCTGCAGTTTAAAAGCTGCAGGTTTTTACCTGCTTTTCCCTCGCTGGCCACTAGATGCCCTTCCCAGGTCCCTAAGGAGGAAGCCAAGCTAGACTCCAGAGTCACCTGATTTTCTTTGTGCGGTCACATGGCGCAGCTTTGTTGAATGCATACGCTGCAGCCGTACATCACCGTGCCCCCATGCCCCGGCTTGACTGTGCAGTCGGCACGGAGATCGGGCACCAGCAGACACTCTGGGAAGCACCAAGAAGAAACGCGCTCACGACTGGCCAAATACAGCCAGACTGACAGGCTAGGCAGCCTATAGCTGATGGTACAGTGCCTGTCAGTCCTGGCTATTGGACATTGTGCTTGGAGGTGGAGCTCAGATTGTCAGTAGCTCAGTGCATGTTGGCAAAGGTGCCATTTCACTACTGCCACTCAGAGAGAGCACAGCATTTCTGTTTGAGCAGCAGCATTTGGTAGCGGTTCCTGTTCACAGTCACACTGTGTATTTGGGGCTGACGCCGCGAGTCACCATCACAAAAAATATCTTGTTTGGCTAGCAAATCAGTACAGTGGAGGGAGAACTTAAGAAAAAAATATAGAAATATATTGGAGCACCAAGCAAGTGGGAGAGTAAGAGGATCTGAAGTCTGGGGGAGGGGGGATGTGAGAGATCATATGTGAGAGAGATTGTTTTGTAAAAAGGAGCATTACCAAAGGTGTTTGCCTGTTGTGGAGAGAGCATAGTCTCTGTCTAATCAAACAATCTGCTGATTCTTACAAAAAATATATATTAAAAAAAAAAAAGGTTTATTTAGAGAAAATAAAGGGAGAACTAAGCAAAAGCACTGCACACTGAATTCTGTGGAATATGTGTGTTGTGTCTGACTCTGTGAGGACTCATGTGAAGTGAAGAAAAATAGAAAAGGATACAGCTCTTAAATAAATTAAAAAAAAAAAAAAAAAACTTGAGACTCTGAGTGGGGGAAGTGATTGTGTGTTGAACTTGTGAGACTACTAAGCATTTCTTCAATAAATAATTAGATTAATTGTGTGGTAAGGTGAAGGGTATGTGTGTGTGACCAAGCCTGCCCTCCCTTAGAGAGCAGAGATCAGGGACCTGACTGATAATAACGGATATATAAAGAAAAGTATTTTCTCCCCAAAAAACACACACACAGAACTAACAGGTGGAAGGGGGTGTCTGCCTGTGGGTGCAAGACCACTGGAGAGAGCCTGCCCAGAGTATAGAAAGTAACGTGAAGTACACAACAACTAAACTATAAGCCTCCTTAACCCAGCACTCCTTACCTAACCTTATTTACACCACACCTATTCCTAGCTAGCCTAGACTGGTCCCACTGTCCCAGTGGTGGAAGGGGGACAGGGTGGGGGTGTGTCTTGGCTGTAGTGAGACCCTGTAGATGGCAGAGCCTCATCTAAGACTCTGAGGTAGGGTAGAGGAACTTGTGGAACAACTGAAATTATAGGAATAAAAGGTAAACTAAAGGGGAAAAAGCATTTTTCTGAGCTACAGAAAAAAACCTGAATTAACCTAGCTGCTACTGCAGTCTGCTACATACATTGGTGGAGGAGGTGTGTTGTGTGGCAGGGGCTGTCAGTGTGAGACCACCGAACCTGCCCTGAGAGCCTGAGGCCCCGTTCACACTACACCACTTGAAATCTTTAACAGTTCCAAACCGTTACAGACTGTAAACGGTACAGTGTGTCCACACTGCCAGTGAACAGTTTGATAAAGGATTGAAAACGGTACAGCCTGTCCACATTGTGTGTGATAGTATGTGTGGTCCCAACCCCATCGAAGCAGAGCATATCCCATGGTGCACCTGGTGAGGACAGCTTTGATGAGAGGCACCCACCTGCAATACATATGGGGTAGTATGCATCTGTACAAGCCATAATGTGCAACATACAGTATGGCAATGATCTGTTACACACCTATGGTGAGGAGGCGACAGGGAGAAGGCACGGGGGCTGCATGGTGGATACAGGGAGGTACTGCTGTGAGAAGGAGGGAGAGTGTGTGACATGGCAACATGTCCAACAGGGGTAGGGCACCAGGGCATGACAGCCGGTCAGGTATTGCTGCCGAATGGCTGATGGCAGCCCCTCCACTACTGCCATTGGTGTACCCCACCACTCCCCTGTACACAGTGCCACACATCTATTGGCCATTGCAGTGGTGTTACACGATGCACTCAGGAGCTCAACCGCTGTATGTGTGCACTACTGGCACCGTTCCACAGGTAGTATTGATGCCACAGCTCTGATGGGCAGGCAGAGTACTCCCAGTGCCCATCACAGTGAGAGGCGTCATCACGGACAGTATATGGATACTTCGGGAGGCGGCTCTCAGGGAGGCATGTGACGACAGGGGGGTAGGTCAAGTGGGAACACATGGGTAACTCCAGGGGTGGGCATACCGCTGTAGGTTGAGTTACCCTGCTGTGGAGATTGCCCAGTATTGCAGCCTACGCTCGTGCCTCACATTGCCGTTGGTACGCCCTGGTAGCCTGCGCCCCCCTGCATGCATTACACCAGTGCTGCAATGCATGCAGGTATGGTGCGGGACTGGAGGCAACATGGTGGAGCGTTTAGACACACACCGGTAACGTTACAGAACTGCAACCATTACAGGAACCGTTGTTGAAACCCCCTCACAACAGGTTTCTATAACGGTTCTGAAAACACCTTCTGTAACGTTACCAGTGTAAATGCAAACCATTATGGTAACGGTTTAAGCCCTCTGTAACATTACCGAACTGTTTTACTGGTGTAGTGTGGACAGGGCCTGAGTGTAGGGTAGAGGAACTTGTGGAAGGGAACAACTGAATACTTATTATAAATAAGTTAAACAGTTGCAGTACAAAAACTGAAAAAGCATTTTCAGAGATTGCTACCCCCCTTCCCCAAAAAGATAGCTACATTCAAATAAACCTAGCTTAGCCAGTACTTCGTTTGTCCTACCAAGTACTTTGGTGGAGGTGTGTGGCTGTGAGACCTAACCTGCCCTGAGAGGAGAGGGTAGAGGAACTTGGGAACAACTGCAGACTTCATAGAAATAAACTATAGGAAGGGAAAACATTTTTTTTGTGACACTACACAGAAAAAAATAAACCCTAGCTACCCAGTACTTTGGTAGAGGGGTGTGTGTGTGTGTGTGCGTGTGTGTGGCTGTGAGACCAAACCTGACCTGAGAATGGAAAAGGCATTTTTGGGGCCACAGAAAAAAATAAAATAAACCTACCAGTACCTAGCTACACTGGTGGAGGTGTTTGTGTGTGGCTGTGAGACCGAACCTGTCCTGAGAAGGGAAAAAGCATTTTTCCTGTCGTACTACTGCTAGTACTCTGTCCTGCCCTCTTGTAGTGCTGCATAAGCACAACAGCTTAAGGTAAAAAAATTACACAACACACAAAGATAACACAAAATAGAATTTTATTGTGTACAATACAACAATCTTTGTTTGAATATTTCACAGTTGCAGCATAGAAGACAGTTAAAAAATGCAAAGAAATAAGCCAAAGCAAGCTGCTCTAGTTTCCCTTTGGACTGGGAAAAAATCCTCATCTTCTTCACCGGGAACAAAAAGTAAAGAGCCTGAGCCTTCTTCACAGTCTGAAAGCCATCCCCAACCAGCCCTCCCTGGCCCTACTAGTAGTCAGGGAAAAAAAACAACCAAGGTTCTTGGTCTGGGTCTGGGTCTGTGTTTGTAGACATAACAGGCGATCAATCTAACTTGAAAGTACCAGTTTCTGAAATGCATGTATCCCACTCTTGCGACTCCTGCTTGTTCAAAAAACCTAACGAGTTTGCCACTGGTTCAAATAATTTCAGAACTGAGTCTGTGAGAGCCCATGAGAAATCAAATCCACACATAATTTGTGCAAACCAGTATAGTCACGAAACTGGTCAACATGCAGTCAATTTTAACAAATCTGAAACTTCAATATATCACACATTTTCTCAGATTGAGGAAGTCACCAAAAATAAAATGAGGCGTTTATTTAATGCTGCATATTCCTTGGTTAAAAATTTACGTCCTTTCTCAGATATGGAGTGGCTTTGCACATTGCAAGAAAAAAATGGGGTTAAACTCGGCAGCAATTATGCAAATGATAAATGGGCAAGAGATTTCTGTAACGCAGTATCAGCTGTCGTGTCTAAAATAGAGATCCAGACTGTCAAAAATACAAAATTTGTTACCATTCTTGCAGATGGCAGTACAGATGCAAGCATTACAGAGTGGGAAAATGTCTTCCTTTGTTTTGTTGATGGCGCAGAAAAAAAAGTTACAACTGTGTTAGTTAAAGCTGTACCTCTTGAACATTCTCACGTAAATGGAGTTTTTAAAGCAATAAGCTCTGCACTTGAGTCTGTTGATCTTTCTTTTGCGGATCTTAACGATGTGAGCAGACCTGGACCAGTTCTCGTATCTGCCAACTTTGATGGTGCCATTCTGATGATGGGCCATACAGGTGGCACCATAGCAAAAATCCGAGAACATGTCCCCACTGTTATACCCATGCATTGCATGGCCCACAAACTGAAGTTAGCAGTTCTCGATGTCATGAAAAAAAAATTCCTTTGTTCAAAAAGTAGAAAACACCTTGAAAGGAATTTTTCAATTTTACCACTACAGCCCCAAGAAACTTGGGGAACTGCAGGAAATAGCAGATGTCATACACACTGAGTTGGCTCATTTCAGTGCAATAAAGCAAGTTTGTTGGCTTGCAAGTAAGACGCGTTCAGTTCATGCTGTTCAAGTCAACCTGCCCACAGTAGTTCAACATCTTGAACATGTGTCAAACTCTGCTGGTGATGACAGGGTCAAAGCAAAGGCACTTCTAAGAGATGCGCACTCAGTACAGTTTATAAAATCACTGTTTATTTGTCAGGATTTTCTGCCAATATTGAAAAATCTATCACTTGAATTTCAAAAGGATGACCTGCTAATATTAGAAGTCCCCCAACTCGTCGAGACATGTTTACTCCAGTTGACTGAGCTAAAAACAAGACCTGGAAAGTTTATGACATCATTTCTAAACTATATAATCCTGCAGAGAAATGCATGAACTATCTTGTTTCAGAACGTGGCAGTGAGGACAAGATTGTTCCTTTTACATTCAAAGGGAACTGTCCAGAAGTAAATTTTACGACTGATACACAGCTGCACAGTTTAACAGATGCAGCAGTATCTTACATTGATCAGTGTTTTCGGAATTTCTCAGAGGAACCTCTAAAACATTTCAGTTGCTTAGATTTCAAAAATTTCGATCTATCACGAGAAGAACTTGCACAACTTGGCATGACTGATTTAAGTAATTTATTAGACTACTTTCACAACTTTTTTTCTGAAGATCACGTAACCAGTATAAAAAGGGAGTATTTTGCATTAAAAGCAATGCATCACAGTGCAGTTGATAAGCCATATCTGCAAGTGTATTCACGACTACTACGAGAGAGACCGGCCCAGCTTGCTGACATCCTTGACCTAATAGAAATGTTACTGGCTATGAGTGTGTCTACAGCTAAATGTGAGAGAGTATTCTCCATTCAGAATCTTATAAAAACAAAAATAAGAACAAGTTTGTCTGATGACACACTCCAGTCACTTCTGTGTATAGCAGTTGAAGGCCCTGCATTAGACAGCTTTGATCCGGATCAAGCTATCAACCATTGGCTACTATCTGGTCCTGGCACACACCACGTTCATGGTCATCATGGTCATGCTAGTTCAACTACTAGTTCTGCTGATTCACGTGAAAATGTCCCTGAGGCTGTCACTAGTCTTGATGATGACATGACTGAATATGATGCTCTAGCTGGAGCAAGCTCAGGCTTCCTGTAACTTTTCCTGATGCTGTACTGACAGTACTGTGTGCTACTCTTCTGTAATGATGTTCTCACTGTGCTGCTGGCACTCTGCACTGTCTGCTGCTCTGCTGTAATGATGTTCTCACTGTGCTGCTGGCACTCTGCACTGTCTGCTGCTCTGCTGTAATGATGTTCTCACTGTGCTGCTGGCGCTCTGCACTGTCTGCTACTCTGCTGTAACGATGTTCTCACTGTGCTGCTGGTGCTCTGCACTGTCTGCCACTCTGCTGTAACGATGTTCTCACTGTGCTGCTGGTGCTCTGCGCTGCTGCTGCTCTGCTGTAATGATGTTCTCACTGTGCTGCTGGTGCTCTGCGCTGCTGCTGCTCTGCTGTAATGATGTTCTCACTGTGCTGCTGGCGCTCTGCACTGTCTGCCACTCTGCTGTAATGATGTTCTCACTGTGCTGCTGGTGCTCTGCGCTGCTGCTGCAACTACACTTGCTGTCAGTTTCTTGCTGCTGATGCCAATTCTGTCACAGTCCTTATGCTCGCCATGCTGCTGACAAAAATAAAATCATATTATTCTCCTTATTGTCTATTTCAACACTAAATAACTAATACTACAATAAATCCTTTGAGTTTTCTGTAGTTTGGTACTTTCTATTAAAAATATGCCATTTTATACCGGGACTACCAACTCAAGCACTGGGACAACTACTTTTGGACAAGCCGCTTGTCTGTGGACAAGTACCTAATTTTAAAATTTGTCAAGCCCTGCCTTAAGTATAAGGGGATTCATCCTCCAAAGAGTAGTTTTGGATTTTTTACCCAGATCCAGTTGTAAGAGAAGGGGGTGGTGGGGCGAAATTATTTCTGGGTGGATCACTATGTCATTTACTAACGTCAAATGTTCGCATGTCATAATGAAGTAGTCCAGCCTTGAGTAAGTATGAAACCTTCCAGACTGATATGTGTATCCAGAAGAGGATGAAAATAACTTCCACCAGACATCTGTTAAACCTAGATGTTCAAGTTGTTTTTTAAAAAATGTGGCTACACTGGTCTGGCAATAAATTGTCGAGTTGGATAAATCTAGGCTTGGCTGCATAATTATATTCATCCCCCCCCCCCAACCCAAGTATCAGTTGGCCCAGAAGGTGCTCTAGTATTTCAGTTATGACATGTCGAAGCACCGGTGTCTTTGTTTGTGGCGGAAGATAGACATTTACCAATGTTACTTCGCTGGAATATAATCTACCCAGTACTATCACATATCTCACCTGTCCATTCTTATGGACCTTCTTAACATCCATTTGGGTGGTTGAGGGTATCAAAATAGCTACTTCTCTTTTCCTCTCTCTAGGATGTGAGGAAGCATACACTTCATACCTGCCACCCCAATTGAGTTTTCGATGTTCCAATTCAGGAAGAGGAGTCTCTTGTAAGAAAAAAACATCCGCTTTCTGTTTGTTCAGGGGTTGCATCAGGCGGGAACGCTTGATGGGGCTATGGAGACATTTATGTTTTGGGAGTATATTGTAACCGGTTGTGTTGTCATGTTCTGATATCTTTTCTACTTTGGAAAAGTTTTCCCACCTGCACATTGTTTATGCCATTAAGGTACTTGAAAGTTTCTATCATGTCCTCCCTTTCTCTCCCCTCTCCTCCAGTGAGTACATAGTGAGGACTCTTAGTCTCTCCTCATATGTTTTGTGATGCAAGCCATGCACCATCTTTGTTGCCCTTCTCTGGATAGCCTCCACCCTGTCCGTCCTTACACATGTGTGGTCTCCAGTACTGCACGCAGTACTCCAGGTGAGGACTTGCTGGTGTTTTATACAATGTCACCAACACCTCCTGTCTTCTACTAGTAGTGTCTCTGTCTATGCACCCCAGCATGCCACTGGCCCTCCCTGCAGCCTCTGCGCACTGCTTTGATACCTTAAGGTCATCAGATATGATAACCCCTAGGTCCCTTTCCTCTTTGGTGACAGTCAGCTTCTCTTCCCTCCCCATACTTTAGTTCTCCCCCAGGGTCCCCCTACCCAGGTGCATTATCTTGCACTTTTTTGAATTGAACCTCAGTTGCCACACCTCTGACCATCTTTCAAGCTTCTCCAGGTCCCTCTTCATTTTCTGCACCACTTCTGGAGTATCCACTCCATTGCAGATCTTGGTTTCATTTGCAAATAGGAAGACCTTTCCTTCCAGCCCCTCTGCAATGTCACTAATGAAGACATTGAACAGGACTGGTCCCAATACTGATCCCTGTGGTACTTCGCTGGTCATCTCTCTCTCCCTAGATTGGATTCCATTTACCACCACCATCATCTGTCTTCTGTCCGTCAGCCAGTCTCTAACCCAATGTATCACCTTTTGCCCCATGCCCAGACTACTCATCTTGTTAACCAGCCTTCTGTGTGGGACGGTATCAAAGGCTTTGCTGAAATCTAGGTAGGCGATGTCTACCGACCCTTTCTTGTTCACTTCCCTAGTCACTCAATCAAAGAAATCTATCAGATTTGTTTGACAAGGCCTTGCTGCTGTTAATCCATGTTGCCTCAGATCCTGGGCACCATTGGATTCCAGGTGTGCCACTATTCTTTCTTTCAGCAGTGTCTCCATGATCTTCCCCACCATTGAAGTGAGGCTGACTGGCCCGTAGTTCCCCGCTTCCTTCCTACTGCCACTTTTGTGCAATGTGACTACATGTACCCTCCTCCAGTCCTCTGGAACCACACTTGTGTTGAGTGACTTTGTGAACAGGGCAGCCAGAGGCACTGCTTGTTCCTTTCTCAGCTCCCTTAATATGCTTGGGTGTATGTGGTCTGGCCTCATGGCTTTATTCACCTTCAACTGTATCAGTTCCTCCAGAACTCTCTCCACTGTGAATGGACTGGTGTCCACTTCTCCTCCCCATTGCCTCTTCTCCCCAACTGTGGTCCTTGACTCTTTCTCTCCTTAGTGAATACTGAACAGAAGTATTTGTTCAGTATTTCTGCTTTGTGTAGATCCCCCTCCTTACACTCTCTCTCCCCTCCCCTTTGAGCCTCACAATCCCCTTCCTGGTTTTTCTTCTATCACTGATATACCTGTAGAATATCTTGTCCCCTTTTTTCACAGTCCATGCTAAACCATCCTCTGTCTGTGCCTTGGCTCTCCTGACAGCCTTCCCTGCTTCCCTTAGACATTCAGTGTACACATCCCTGTTCTCCTCCCTTTGGGTTCCCTTATACTTCCTGAAACTTGCTCTTTTAGCCCTTGCTTTGTCTACCTCTTTAGAGAACCATAGTGATTTCCTTCTTCTTTTCCCATTAGCCACTATCCTAAGGCATTAGTTAGTTACCTCCACTATGGCTTCTTTTAGTTTCCCCCACTGTTCTTCCACTCTCTCCATTACCTCTCCCTTCTCCAGGGCTGCTCTTAAACATCTACCTAGTTCACTGAAATCAGTCCTCCTGAAATCTAATATTTTTGCCCTTTTGTGGCTTAATTGAGTCCCTGTCTCCATACCAAACCACACCATGTGGTGATTGCTGGATCCCAGCTGCCCTTCCACCTTGACTCCTTCGACTCTGTTTGCACTGGTCCATACCAGGTCCAGAATAGGTTTGTCTCTGGTTGGGTCGTGCACCAGCTGTCTGAGTCCAACCACCTGCAGGGATTCCAGAATGACCAAGCTTTTGGCTGAAGCAGCTGTCTGGGTAGTCCAGTCTATATCCGGCATATTGAAATCCCCCCATCAGCAGGATTTCATCTTTAGCTGCCATGTTGCGAATTTCCTCCATTAGTACCCTGTCCACTTCCTCCCTCTGTACCGGAGGTCTGTAGATCACCCCAGTATGTATTGCTGTGCAATTCCCTGGTTCAAGGGTGACCCACATTGTCTCGGCCTCCCTCTGTCTTCTCTGAACTTCTGTAACCTTATACCTTCTCTGATGTACACGGTTACCCCCCCCTTTTTTTTTTTTACCTTCCTGTCCCTTCTGAACAGTGTATAGCCTGGTACATTGACGTCCCAGCCATGATTAGCAGAGTACCATGTCTCTGTTATTGCTGCTATGTAAAGGTCTACATCCGTCATCAAGGCTTCCAGGTCTGGAACCTTATTTCCCAGACTGCAGGCTCTCTGGAGCCTGACATATTGCGCAAAAGTTGAGGATTTTCCACATTTTTGACAGTCCACAGCTCTGCATCCGACCGGAACTAAACTTTCCAGCTCCAGAGATCTATGGTTGGACACCGCACTTGCAAAATTTCAAGCAAATCGGACAAAACAGTTGCAAAGTTATTAAAGTGCAGACTTTGGGGTTTAAAAGTGGCCTGCCAACCCTAACTATAGCTGCACTACTCTGCAGCTATAATATACATCATATATGGCCAAAATGTCACCGGACATTATGCTGCAGACAAAATGTAGCGGACATAATGTCGCCGGGACAAAATGTTGGTAAATACAATGTCGAAGGATAAAATGTCACTCGTCAGTATCATTGCACTGTATTGATGGGCAACATTGACATACTTTGCTATTTACAATTCCAGGTAATGAGCCAAGCTACTAGGCCATCTGGCTAGCCTAAGGTTTCTAGGTTCATTTTGCACTTCCTTACTTCTAACAAACTGGTCACCTGTTCCCTGTCCAGCGACATGTCAAGAGCTGGTATGAGGCTTCCCTATCCATTGACATGTTGGGAGCTGGTATGAGGCTGGTAAGAGACTAACACATTAAGCAACCAATGCGAAACATCCTGGCAGCAGTATGCGGGAGATGAACTGGCACTGTCATCATTAAGTGCTACTACAATCGGAGAGTGTACAACAATGGGCAGGACTTTACTGACAACCCCTGCCAGAACTGCAGGTGCAAGGTAGGCAAAAGACTTTGACTTGTGTTTTCATCAAATGGGAGATGTGGGGGAATTGTAACACAACAAAATGGCACCACAACTCAAACTCTTATTTTTATTTCTATCTCCTCTCTGCCCCCTAAAAACATTGCTTCAGCCTGAGCCACGCACCCCTCTTTTCACTCCCAACAGCCAGCATATGAGCTGATGTACTTTACTGCGCAACGTTTTGGCCAGGCGACATATTATCTGGCAACATTGTATTCACTTACATTTGTTCCGGCGACATCATGTCCACTACATTTTGTCCACGGCATAATGTCCAGCGACATCTCGACCAAGTGGCATATATATATGTGTGTGTGTGTGTGTGTGTGTGTGTATGTGTGTGTATATATATATATATATATATATATATATATGTATAATATATATCCCCTATGTTGCAAAAACTTTGTTAATGCTCTAGTTAGGGTCAGAGTGACAAAAGTTGGAAATGAGGCGTAGGGTTTCCTAACCCACCCTCTCAAACCAGGCACGAGATCAGGTGTGGGGTGTGCCTTGAGCTTCTCAAGCCTAGCAGCTCACCCATTCCATCTGTGAATAAGGTCAGATGTGTAGACTTTATGAGAATGGGGTGAGCGTTAGGCTTGAGAAGCCCAAGGCACACCCCACACATGCTCTCTTGCCTGGCTTGGGAGGGTGGTGTGTTAGGGAAACCCTAACACCTCATTTCCCAACTTTTTTCACTTTGATCCTAACTAGAGCGTTATCGAAGTTTTTTGCAACTAATTTCCTTACTTTTTGAGATAGTATAATAGTATACTTATTTTACGGTGGGAGCGCAGACCCTGTGCTCCCATCCCTTTGTAGATGCGTATATGTATTAGTGCCCTGTGCTTCCATTTCTAACCCCAGGAATCACTCATTATGATTAAACTTAATGCAGTCAGCCTCCTGTGTTGAACTGCCCGGAGAGATGGAATTTTATGCAAATTATGAAACTCTGAATTGGCTCATGCCACTTTCAAACTGCTGCCCTAGCAACTGTTGCACTCTGAGTGCTTCAGATTCTTTGCTCAACCTGCCTAGTAAGGATGTCCCTGGTGAGCTCTCCTTGAACTGTCTTCAGAATAAAATTTATCTGTGGATAAGTACTCATTTTTAGTTTAAATTTAAATTTCTGCCTTAGAAACTCTGTTTGGTATAGTTTATTGGTATTCTAGTAGTTTTTTGTCTATTCGCTTTTCCCTCACGGTTCCTTGGAACCGAGGGTTCTGCATCTATTTGGGAGGTTTTTACCTCAGTTTTCTTTATATTTACATATTTAGCGATCGGTTCCTTGAACCGCTTTATTTTTGTTTAAATTACTGTATTTATCGGTTCCCTTTTCTTCAGGAACGAATATGATCGGTTCCAGGAACCGTTAGTGGTAGTTATTTTAAAGAACCTCCGGTTCCGAGGCGCTTTAAATAGCGGTTTGTTTGTGAAGTAATCTTTTTGCCTATCAATGTCAGAGGTCCATTTAGATAAACCTAAAAAACGCACAAGACCCACAGGTTTTAAATGTTGAGAGTCTTGTGGGCAACTTATAGCAAACACAGATAGACACTCTGTGTGTATTGCTTGTTTGGGTACAAGTCATATATTTGCCAGTTGTGATATTTGTAAGACTGTTTGCCTTAAAACATTAAAGAAAAGGTCTAAATTTTAGAAGAGATGGCTTCTGCTTCTAGTGTGGATAACTCTGCTTCTTCCTCTTCCCACAAAAACGATTGAGGTAAAGCCAAGGATCCTGACAGGCGTTCGGATAAATCTGAACAAGGTAAAACAAAAGGGGCTGTGGAAACAGGATCTGAACCTGTTCCATTAAAGAAAAAGTGTAAAGAAAAAATGTTGCTGCGCCTCCGGCCGAGAAGGCCAAGAAGCTCCCAGCAGACAAGCACATTATGCCTTCGGCTGAGGACATTGCTAAGGCACTAGAAGTGTTACAAGCCCTACAGGGTGCAATCCCGGTTCCTACACTGACTGCCCTGGTTCCTCCTACAGCCCCAGCAAGGCAAGAAGTGCTGGAAGTATATGGGGAGGAGGAGGAATATGACTTTGAAGGGGAACCTGTAGATCCAGAGGTCTCCCCTGAGCAAGAATGTGGGTCCCCTCCTAGAGGTCCTGAGGAATACTCCTCCCACTATGCTTTTGTCAAGAGCATGGTGGAAACTCTGAACCTTCCTCTTCAGGAAACAGAAGACGATATGGAGGAGGCAGAGTTTTTGGATATGATGGGGTTAACCCACACGAAACGTCTGCTTCTGCCCATGCATAAGTCCTTAAAAAAGGCTTCAGTGCAGATTTTTAAAACTCCAACCTCTATCCCTGGTGTGGATAAGAAAGCTGACAAGAAATATCAGCTGGACAGAACTACAGCTGATTTTCTGTTTACACATCCTGATCCGGAGGGAGTAGTACAAGCTGCTGCCTGTGACAAGGCCAGGATCCCCTTGGCTACCCATCCACCAGTCAAAGATTCAAGAAAAATGGATGCTATGGGAAAGAAAGGGTACATGGCTGCCTCTTTGTTAGTTAGGCAGGCCAATTACATGGCATATTCAGTGCAGTACCAAAAAGCTCTGTGGAACACTTTTCTAGCTTTGGCTGATAAGGTCCCAGGTGAAGTGGCTGTAGACTTGCAGGATACAGCAAAGGCTACACTTGATGCTACCAAGTACCAATTTCATATTTATTTGTACATCGGTTTACAACCCTTTGAGCTAGAGGCTCATTTCCAAAGGTACCTCGTCACATTGAGGACAAGCAGAACAATTTTAGGTTACAGTATAAGAGTCACATACTTAGCATAGCACATAGTGGTTTCATGCATTTATACAATTTAGTAGCAATTACAGTGATACAGCTGAGCACATGTTAGCAATAACAGAGGCAATATGCAATGGGAGAGAGGTTGGGGGGGTGAGGTGGAGTGCCGCTCAGTGGGCGTTGTCAAGTGTGGAGAGATCTAGGCCACATTTAGAGAGAGGAGCAGCTGCATATGTTAAACAATTGGCTCCGAAGGGTGGTTTTGAAGTTGGAGATTGTGGAGGCATTGGAGATGGGAGCAGGGAGAGAGTTAAACCAGGATGGAGCTCTGTAGCAGAAGGACCTCTGTCCATGGGTGGTCCTGGATCTAGGGACCAGTAGAGTGGTCTTGCCAGAGGTTCGGGTTGCGATAGTGGGTTGGGTGTGGCGGATGGAGGCTGTCACCCCGGGAGGGGATAGCCCGAGTAAGTTTTTTTTTGTGAGGAGGCAGGTTTGATAAGCGTGGCCGTTCATCAAGGTTAAGCAGTTTTGCCTCGTCATAGAGTTGACAAGTATGTGTGAGCCTGGGGGCACCAGTAATCAGCCTGCAGGTCTTATTTAGGGTGAGGTGAATTTTATTGAGGGCGGTAGTGTCATCAGCACCATATACTGACAGGCCATAGTCAACAAGGGACAGTACTGAAGACGTAACCACAAGTTTTTGCAGTGGATGCCAATGATACCGCATCCAAGTTAATGGCTTTGTCTGTTTCACTCAGGAGGTTTGCGAGGCTTAGATCCACCAACCTGACTTTAGACACCCAGACCAAAGCAATGGATTTTCCCCTGGAAAACAACTCCTTGTTTGGGGATAAAACAGAGGCATACATGAAGACGGTGAAGGAATATAAATCCACCTATTGGCACAATTCCAAGGATAGGCCCTCCACCTCTTATAGACCCCAGGGTAGGGTTTTTTACCCCAAACCTTTCTTTCAGGCGCAGGCCTCTCAGCCTCAGCAGCAGGCCAGAGGTTACTTTAGAGGAAGGGGCAGGAGAGCCATGAGAAGAGAGGTTCCTGCACCACAGGTTCAGGTACAGCCCTCACAGAATCCCTGACGGGCTAGTGCAGGTCGCATCCCCTATTACAGGACCACCAGTAGGTGGCACTCTGGCTCATTACCTTCACGCTTAGCAATCCATCACCACAGACAAGAGGGTGTTGGAGGTAGTGAGCCAGGGCCTGGCACTCAGTTTCAAATCATTTCCAAAGCTGAGAACAAGAACCTTTGCTCCAGCAACAGCTGCAGACAGGATTCTGTTTGAAGCAGAGGTAAAGCATCTACTAGCAATCAAAGCAATAGAGGTAGTGCCTCTAGTAAGCAGGGGCAAAGGTTTTTATTCCAGGTACTTCCTCATAAGGAAGAAAAACGGGGATTGGCGACCTATTTTCGATCTAAGACTTCTGAACAAGCACATTTTGAAACCAAGGCTCAAAATGGTCACTCTTGCAATAATCATTCCCTCTTTGCAAAAGGGAGACTGGCTAGCTTCCCTAGATCTAAGGGATGCTTATTTTCACATTCCCATCAGACCATCTCACAGAAAATTCTTGAGATTCAGGCTGGCTTCAGGCCATTATCAGTTTGCAGCTCTCCCTTTTGGACTAACTTCAGCACCAAGGGTTTTTACAAAGTGCCTATCAGTGGTGGTAGAGCTTTTGAGAAAAATAGGTCTAACAGTCTTCCTCTACCTGGACGACTGGTTAGTAGTAGGACAGTCTCTGCAGCATGCAGTACAGTCACTTTCACGAACAAAATCTACACTAGAGTCCCTGGGATTTCTGATAAATGAAGAGAAATCTCAGCAGGTACCACTCCAGGTGCTGGAGTTTATTGGTGCAGAACTAAACACCAGACAGGGCAGAGCCCTCCTGCCACAAGACAGGGTGACAAGCATTTTGCAAATTGCAAAATCCTTTGTGTCCGGGAGTCCCAAATCAGCCAGAGAATTTCTCAGGCTGCTGGGCCACATGGCATCTGCCACTGCAGTGGTAATGGGCTCCAGGTTCCAAATGAGAGATATTCAGTTCCACCTCAGACAGTACTGGTCTCAAAGAAGGATCCTATGTCCAAACTGGTTCCAGTCACAAAACATTTAGTCCAGACTTTACAGTGGTGGCTGGACGAGTACAACCTCAGGGTGGGTGTACCTTTTACAAGGGAACAACCCTCAGTAATCCTCATAACGGATGCCCCTCTTCTAGGTTGGGGTGCACACATGTTAGAGCACACAGGAAGTGGCACACGGTCCCCTCAAGAGTCTCTGTTGCACATAAATCTCTTGGAGCTCAGGGCTGTTTACCTGGCTCTAAAAACATTTGCTCCTTACCTGTAAAACAAGGTGGTGCAAGTCAGAACAGACAACACCACAACCATGTATTACATCAACAAGCAAGGAGGTACCAGGTCACATCTGCTGTGCACAGAAGCAATGAGACTGTGGTCCCTGGTATACTCCATGGGAGTATCCCTGTCAGCCATACACCTTCCAGGGAAGGACAATGTGCTGGCAGACTCTCTAAGTAGGATAAGTCAAGACCACCACGAGTGGTGCCTGAATACTCAGGTACTCAGTACAATTTTCAGGAAATGGGGCATTCCAGAGGTGGATCTCTTTGCCTCCACAGAAAACCACCAGCTTCCAATGTACTGTTGCAGGATTCCTCTAATTGGCACAATCCCCCTGGATGCCATGGTCATGGATTGGACACGGAAGTTTCTTTATGCATTCCCTCCCTTTCCTATGATATTCAAGACCCTACTGAAATTGAGGTCCCAGGCAGCAAAAATAATACTGGTAGTTCTGGATTGGGCGAGACAACACTGGTACTCTCTTCTGCTGTCTCAGTCACTGGTTCCCCTAGTCCATCTGCCCAGGAGGCACAACCTGTTAATCTCCTCTCAGGGCAGGATCCTGTACCCCAATCTCAAATCACTGAGGCTCAAGGCATGGCTCTTGAGGACTTAGAATTTGCTAACCTTAACCTATCAGAACCAGTGCTGACAGTGCTTAGGGGTTCCAGGAAGCCTTCTACTAAGAAAACATATTACTCTACGTGGAAAAGATTTAACTTATGGTGTACAGGTAATGGTGTGAGCCCTTTCAGGGCTGATTTGGCTATTCTCCTAGATTACCTTACACATTTACATTCCTTAGGTCTGAAGCCTTCCCACCCTCAAGGTCCACTTAGCTTCAGTCTCTGCTTACCTGTCAGTTGGTAAGGAGAGGTCTGTGGTCTCTCATCCAGTATTTAGAAAATATTTTAAAGGCCTTAATCTTCTACACCATCCCTTAAGGGAACCAGTTCTAGCCTGGAATCTAAATATTTGCATTACTAAACTCATGGATGCACCATTCGAACCTATGACAACTGCAGATTTGAAGTATGTTACTTGGAAAACTGTTTTCCTGGTTGCCATTACTTCAGCCAGAAGGATCAGTGAATTACAAGCCCCGTGAACAGATTTGGACTACATCTCATTCCACAGGGACAAGGTGGTCCTTAGGCCTAATAGAAAATTCCTTCCCAAGGTGGTATCTGATTTTCACTTGAATCAAGTCTATCACTCTACCGGTCTTTTTTACATACAACTCTAGTTCTCCAGAAAGGAGACTTCATTCTCTTGATGTCAAAAGAGCACTTAGCCACTACATTGACAGAACCAAGTCTTACAGGACAAGTCAATCACAGCTCTTTCTCACATATGGTGAAGTTGGTAAGGGCAGAGCTGCAACAAAACGTACAGTTGCTGGCTGGATAGTGGCATGTATACAGTTTTGTTATAGTAAGGTGAGTAAACCAGTACCTCTGGGCCTGAGAGCACACTCCACCAGGGGCACAGCTGCTTCAGTGGCAGCTTCAAGAGAAATTCCACTACTAGAAATCAGTAAAGCAGCTACATGGAAAACAGTACACACCTTCACAAAGCATTACAGCCTGGACTTACAGTCCAGAGGTGATGCTAGGTTTTGTACAGCAGTACTGCAGAGCCTGTTTCCGAAATAGGTTCTCTGCCCAACCTCCAAAGGTACTACTTGGTAGTCTGCATTAAGTTTAATCATAATGAGTGATTCCTGGGGTTAGAAGAAAAAATTACTCACTATAGTAATCTTGTTTCTTCAAAGGGATCACTCATTATGATTAAAGACCCTCCCTACCTCCCCTACTAGAACCTATAGAAGTTGCTCTGCATCCCTGCATTAAAGGTTTTTCTTTTCATCATATATAGGTTAAGGTAGAGACTCACTTTGTTTAACCAGTTGGTGTCCAGGTGGTCTCAAAGTTTCTTAGGTTTGTTGGTTAAGGATGTTTTGACCTGAAAGGGCAAAAATGTTAGTTTAATATTGTTAATTTTAGCTAGTGGGTCTTTTACCAAGTTAGGCTCTGTAAGAATCTGAAGCACTCAGAGTGCAACAGTTGCTAGGGCATCAGTTTGAAAGTGGCATGAGCCAATTGAGAGTTCCATAATTTGCATAAAATTCCATCTCTCCAGGCAGTTCAACACAGGAGGCTAACTGCATTAAGTTTAGTCATAATGAATGATCCCTTTGAAGAAACAAGATTACTATGGTGAGTAATTTTTTCTTATAGGACAACTGTGACCAAATTCTCAGCATAGTCATCTTATTATCCCACCTCATGTACCTGATACAGAAAATTTTTGAATCCCTGCCAAAACGTAATTCTGCACAACTGAAACGCTATTCCACGCCACAGGTGTGAAAACACATTTGGGCCAAAATTTGAAAAATGACAGCTGTGACATACATGAGATGGGTTAATAAGAAGGCTGTGTTAAAAAAACTGGGGTAAAAATATTTAACATTTCCAAAGTTACGAGCCGGCGTAGTGAAATTGCAATGAATTGCTATAACTTTGGCATTTTTTCATATTTTGACCCCAAATTTTCAACACAGTCTTCTTATGACACCGCCTCATAAACCCTGTAGGTGAAAATGTTCAAATCCATGCCAAAATGCCATTCCATGCCACAGGTGTGAAAACATGTTTTGGATAGTATATGAAAAATGACAGCTGTACTGTTCATGAGATGGTATGAAAAAATGTCTGTGTTTAAAATTTGGAGTCAAAATATTGAAAATTACCAAAGTTGAGCACGTGCATAGGAAAATTTCAGTGACTGCACATAACTCAGCCATGTTTAGGAATTTTTCGCTACATTTCAACTCCAGAAAGTTTTTGGGACCCCACCCTCGTGAACATTACATCTGGCTATTTTGTTAATCGAGTCTTGAAAGGTGATTTTGTGCAGCGACCTACAAAAATCACCTTCCGGCCAGAGTAATGAAGCAACAGTGACAGTGTTCATGAGGTGGGGTCCCAAAAGCCTATATTGAAAATTTGGTGACATAATACCTAAAATTGCCAAAGTTATGAACCTAAGTTCAAAACACCATTGAAATACATTACATAGCACTTTCCTTGATTTCTCAGTTTCTGGTTCGGCTTTGAAGAGTGCAGACATGTCCCGGTCCACAGAAGGTGACAGTGGATGACGTCCGGTGGTAAGTATAGGATAATGATGTGTGTGGGGTGGCGTGTGCTCAGTGGGAGGGTTGGGAATGGGGAGAGGGGGTCAGCGGCAACGTTGAGGAACCGTTTTCTTTGTTTCAGGTTGTAAAAAAAATAAGACATTATGGGACAGTTTTCTTTTTTTCAGGAATCAAATCAAATATTAGAAGTATTTGGGGACACTGGGAGTGGGCTCCCCAGTGTCCCACACTGCTGGGAGGGGGGAATGTATGAATGCCAACATGGAGACTAGGCCCCCCCCGATGTTAGCAATTAATATGACAACAATGGGCAGGGAGGGGCATCCGATACCAGGGGTGGGCATTCCAGTGTCAGATTATTATTATTATAAATAAAAAAAAAAGAAGGGGGATGGCGATCGGAGGTTGGGGGTGCCACTTGAAACCAGGGAAATGTAGAGGCAGAGGTACTGGAGGGTGGTGGGGGTGGTCCACTAGACACCAGGGAAACACTAGAGTTCTGGGGAGGGCAATGAAAGGACCAATAAAGGAGTCTCGAGTGATAAAAAAGGTTCTAGGGACATGGATATGTTGTTCATCCACACTTATTGGCAGGTTCCTTGCCGCTTTAAATCTTGCCGGAAGGTCTTCAAGCTGGCTCCTCCCGCCCACCCGGGTGGTAAAACTCTCGGCTCTGCCCCATGACGCCAGATCTTCCTTACCGCTTGGAAGCTCAGGTTCCCTCCTTAACGCTCTGGCATTAAGACTGGTTCCTAATTCTTCGAAAGTTCGAAATCAAAAGTTTTTTTGCTAAAAAGACTTCGGTCTTCTTCTCCTCGCGGCTGCGATGGACAAATCGACTCCCGGTTTCCGGAGGTGCCCTTGCGGGCAGAAGATGTCTAGGACGGATCCGCACTCCACGTGCGTCTACTGCCTGGGCCTTGAGCACGACCGCAGGCCTGCAACTTCAGCCTCTTTTTCGCCCACGTCCCTGAAGACCGTATGTCTGATTACAACTGGGGCGCCCGAGAAAAGAATTCCACCGGTGAAATCTAAAGAGGCCCGGTTGGCGGTGTCCGCGGCGGCGGGCTCGGCGGATCAGCTGGAGCAGATGATCGCCCTCGAAGAGGAGGCGGCGTGGGCCGCTTCTACCTCGGCTGCGGCATTTGTTCGCTCTCTCTCGGTGCCTTGTACTCGGCTTCTTTTAGGGAGCTTTGTCTGACCCTCTCGACAAAAGGTGAGGGTCCAACTTCTTCGGGACCTTTTTCCAGGTCCAAAAAGAGCAAAAGTAAGTCTCTCCATCGATGCTCTTGGGAGCGGGAAAGATCCCCCTCCCCTTGTCGACAGTCGACTTCGGTCGACCCCTCAGCCTCGGCCACTGGTTCTCGGTGTCCCCGTCAGGCCGGTTGACCGAGACTCCCATCGACACGGTCGAGATTTTTCTCGACCCATTAGACGGGTTGTCGGCTGGAGAAGCTGAGAATCCCCTCCCTGGTTCCCCGTGAGCTGAGGATCCCATCGCTCGCCTGTGCCTCCGTTCCGGAGCCTTCGGTGGACCGCCCCGAGCCGAGGGAGTGCCAGCCCTGCACTCTCCTTGCCTTCCTGGCCTAGCCCAGACTTCCCGGTCCGGTCCGGACATCCTCGCGGGTCCAACCGACTCCCGCCATAGGCAGTCTCGGGTCTCGCACCGCTGGTAAGCGGCGCCCGTTTTCCTCTTCCTCGACGAGAGGTTTCAGGCGCAAGCTGCGCCGGAGATACGTAGGAACTCGCGTGGCAACTAGCTCTTTTAATCGGGAATAAGCCGACCCAGTCGCCTTCCCCGCCATTAAGTGGCTGTCACCGAGCGCCGGAACAACCCTCGCTAGGCTGAGGAGCCTGTCTCAGGCCGTTGTTCGGCCAATTCCAGCTGCCCCACCGATTCTGGTGGAACCTCCGCCTCCACAGCCATTAGTTGGGGCCCGCCAAAAATTCTCGGTCGGCCTTGGGTTTGCCCCATAGGCTGTCTGTCACCCTCACTCCCGATAAACCTCGGCAGGTGGAGGGTGGCTCAGGCTCGAGGCAGCTCTTTGAGGACTCTTCCGAGTCCGATGATGGTTCCTCCCTCTTCTCCAAGCGCATGGACTTGGAGTCCTCGGGAGGGCAGTCAATGGACAATAGCCCTTCTTAGGGTTGCTTCAACTCATCTCGGAGTCCACCGGGATGAAGCTCGAACCCGTTTCTAAATGGGCCAGGTATCCCCTCACGGAGATTCTGGACCGAGGGGATTCTCCTACGGAGGCCTTTCCGGTGGCCGAGGCCATTGTGGGTCCGGCCTTGGAACTTTGGCAGCGTCCTGCTTCCTGCCCTGCGCCTTCGGCCAGGATGGCCAGGAAGTATGCGGTCCCTACCGGCTCCCCTGTCCGTTTCGGAACACCCCTCGGCCGAGGGGTTGGTTACCGACAGCGTTTTCCGGCGTGCCGGGAATGCCAGGGATGTAGACAAACTTCCCGACAAGGAATCCAAGAAATTGGATTATGCCGGGCGAAAAGTCTATGCTGCGTCCTCTCTCGGCCTTCGTCAGGCCAGTTCGGCCGTCCTCATGGCACATTTTTCTCACGCCCTGTTGGGCTCCCTGGATGAGGTTGTCCCTCATCTTCCCGCGGATCTGCAGACTACGGTCAGGCAGGTGCGGGACCAGGGCAGGGCAGTGGCAAAACAGCAGCTCCAGACTGCGTTAGACACTGGGACTCATGTGCCAGGTCTGTGGCGGCCGAGGGCTATGCGCGTCGTCGGGCTTGGCTGAGGATATCCACCTTACCTCGGATACCCAGCACAAGTTGGCGGATGTTCCTTTTGGGAACTGACCCTTCGGCCCTGGGGTGGAAGGTCACCTGCAGAGGATCGAAAGTCCAATGCTACCTGACTCCGTCTTCTTCCTCCGGCAGAAGGACAAAGGCCTAAGCACAGCCTGCCCTTTCGTCCTTCCAGCCTGCTGGCGCCCGGCCCAGCAACGTCCGGGCCAGCAGGCTCGAGCTTGGCATCCCAAACCCAAGCCGTCGGCTTCCTCCAACAGGAAACAGGGAGGAAAAGGCCCAGGTGGTCCCTCGGCCGGTCCTTCCTCCAAGCCTGCCCAGTGACGGGCTGAGGGGTGTCGCCCCCATCCCTGTCACCTCACCCCTGGTTCCCCCCGTGGGGGGACGGCTCAGACACTTCCTTTCCGCCTGGTCCTCTGTTACCACGGACAGGTGGGTACTGGAGGTGGTGGGAAAAGGCCTACCTCTGGAATTCGAGCAGGCCCCTCCTCAGAGCCGCCGCACCGGGGCCTCGGGTCCGTGAGTCTCACTGGTGGCTCGCCAGCCGACATCGCCTCCTCCTCCAAAAGGAGGTGATCATGGAGGTAGAGGACCCCTTCAGACCCGGGTTCGTGATCCAGGTATTTCCTGGTTCGAACGGACAGGGGCCTGGCGCCTCTTCTCGACCTACACGACCTGAACAAGTTCCTAAGGTCTCGAACCTTCAGGATGGTCACTCTGGCACAGGTAATACCATCTCTGGAACACGGCGTGTGGTTCTGCTCTCTGGACCTACAGGACGCGTTCTTTCACGTCCCTATCCGTCCGTCACATTGGAGATTCCTCCGCTTTCGAGCGGAGTGATCCCTCTTCGAGTTCCGAGCCATGCCCTTCGGCTTATCTCCAGCTCCCAGGGTCTTCACCAAATGCATGGCAGTGGTGACAGCATTCCTGCGGTGCCAAGGGTCTGGGTGTACCTCACTCTGGACGATTGATTGATAGCAGCCCCTCCAGACGGAGGTGGAGCGTCCAGAGATCTGGCCCTCCAGGTTTGCTCTCGTTGGCCTTCTCATCAACGAGGCCAAGTCGAACTCGAGCCAAGCAGGTGATCCTGTTCATTGGGGCAGAGCTCAACTCTCTTCGAGCCAGAGAACGACTCCCGGCGGACAGGGCCGAGGTTCTTACCTCATTTGCCCAACCATTTCTGGTTGGGCAATCGCGCCCTGCCCGGGACTTCCTGCGACTCCTGGGTCTCATGGCGGCCTGTACCAGCGTGGTCTGTTGGGCTCGCTGGCACATGCGCCCCCTTCAGTGGGGTCTGGCCAGCCAGTGGTCACAACGCTGCGATCCTTTGGACCAGCTTGTGATAGTGACCCAGGAGATGTGGAACGCCTCCAGTGGTGGACCGTTCCATTCCATCTGCAGGAGGGCATCCTGTTTGTCCGCCCGAGCCAGACGGCCTCTATTGACCGATGCCTCTGATGGGTTGGGGTGCCCATCTGGGAACACCGAGTGCACGGCCTCTGGTCCCCGCGGGAGTCCCGATGCCACATCAACCTGCTGGAGCTCCGAGCGGTCCGCCTAGCTCTCACCGCCTTTGGTCTGTCCGGGGTCAAGTGGTCCGAGTCCAGACGGACAGTACCACGACCATGTACTACCTAAACTGCCAGGGCGGGACGCGCTCTATGCTTCTGTGCAAGGAAGCTCTCTGCATTTGGTCACTTGTGCGCAGCCTGGAGGCGGATCTCCTAGCCATTCATGTGGCAGGAGCCTTCAACACCCTGGCCGATGCCCTGAGCCGGATAGGGGCTGCATCTCACAAGTGGTCTCTCCTGCTGGAGGTAGTACAAGATCTGTTCTTCCACTGGGGCACACCTCAGGTGGACCTGTTTGCCTCCAGGGAGAACGCGAAGCTGAGGCTGTTTCATGCCAGCCCCCCTCAGCAGGGCTCGCTGCAGGGGGATACCTTCTCGAGGCTCTGGACCCCGGGCCTCTTTTACGCCTTTCCCCCATTTCCCTTGATTCACAAGGTGCTTCTCAAAGCAGGGAGGGACAAGGCGCAGGTGATCCTGATAGCCCCAGACTGGCCCCGCCAGTTCTGGTACCCAGATCTCCTCAGCCTCAGCTCCAGGCTCCTGAGGCAGCTTCCAGCTCGCCCAGACCTGCTCTCAGTCAATCAGGGGAAGGTGTTCCATCCGGACCTTCAATCCCTGCACCTGACGGCCTGGTTCCTGAGCTGCTAGAGTTCCAAGCCTTGGGTCTTCCGACCAGGTCCTCAGTGTTGTTGAGGCGTCCCGTAAGGAGTCGACCACAAAATGCTACGCCTTCAAATGGAAGAGATTCTCCATTTGGTGTCAGGGCAAGGGCTTGGACCCTTCCTTCTGTTCTGTGGCAAGCATTTTGGACTATTTATGGTCCCTTTCTAGTCAAGGGCTTAGGTCGACGACCCTAAAAGTGCACCTGGCAGCCATCTCTGCTTACCGGGCGCGGGCCGGGAGCAGTCGGTGGCACAGGAAAAGGTGGTCGGGCGCTTTTTCAAAGGCCTTGATCACATTTCCCCTCCGGTGCGAGAACCTCCACCTCCGTGGGATTTACTGCTGGTACTGGCAAAGCTCATGGGCAAGCTATTCGAACTAATGCACAGGTGTGATCTCTCTCACTGTCGTGGAAGACCGCTTCTTGGTGGCTACATCACTAGCCAGAAGGATGGGAGCTCCAAGCGCTTTGCATCGAAGTCTCCTTACCTGGTCTTCCACAGGGACAAGGTTGTCCTGCGTCCCCACCCGAAATTCCTTCCGAAGGTGGTGTCGGAGTTTCACCTTAACCAGGTGCTGACTCTGCCGGTGTTCTACCCCAATCACACCTCGGAGGCTGAATATAGGCTCCATACTCTGGACCCTAGAAGGGCGCTCGCTTATTATAAGGAGCGCACGGCTGAAATCCGGGGAGAGGTTCGCCAGCTGTTTGTCACCTACACTGAAGCCGCACCTGGCAGACCTGCAGCCAATCGGACGATAGGCAGGTGGGTCACCTCCTGCATAGATCGCTGCTATAAGTTGACGGGCATGGAGCCTCCCAGAAGGATAAGAGCTCATTCTACCGCATACTGCTGCATCGGTGGCTGCTTCCAGGGACGCCCCTATCCAGGAAATCTGCAGGGCTGCTACCTGGAAGTCAGCACACACCTTTATTACCCATTACCACATCGACCTTGAGTCACGCTTGGGATGCTGGTTTTGGGGCCTGGCTCCAGTCCTTATTTCCCAAGTAAGTATTGGGGTGTGCGCCTTGCCTCCCTCCTCCTGGAGAACTGCTAGAGTCTGCCAATAAGTGTGGATGAACAACATATCCATGTCCTTAGAAATACAGGTTACTCACCTGCAACAGGAGTTCTAGGAATGGTATATGTTGTTCATCCACGACTCCACCCCGACTTTCCGGCTTCGACGCGACAACCTGAGCTTCCAGCGGCCAGATCTGCTGCCTTAACATGGAGCCGAGAGTTTTACCACCTGGGTGGTGGAGACAGTTTGAAGACCTTCCGCAAGATTTAAAGCGGTAAGGAACCTGCCAATAAGTGTGGATGAACAACATATACCATTCCTAGAACTCCTGTTACAGGTGAGTAACCTGTATATCTTTTTTCCGACTCGTGATACAAAAAAGGATTCTTTTTACAATTCACTATATTTAAAAAAGGAAAACACACATTTAAGGGGCATATTTCTCACCTTGAAGTGCAGATGTTACCTAACGGGCTCCTGATCAGCCAGCTAGGTGTGGTGGTGTCACTCCAGGATGTCAGTTTTGTGGCTTTTGAAAAAAAAAACCAAAAACATTTTTTCAAAAAACTGAAACCAAGATGGCGGCTCATAAAAAAGGAATTTTTCCTCATGAAAAAGGATCGGGTCTCGTGAGATTGAATCCTTTTTCTTGAGATCAATTCCTTTATCAAACTTTTTACCTCTATCCTGAAAAATGAACTTCCCATAGGATATAATGGGATCTTAAAAACGTAATAACTTTGCAACAGTTTAATATTTTGCACCACAATAACACTGGCAGTAGTTCTGTTATCCAAGTTCTTTCTACCACCAGAAAATCAGACTAAAATTCCACACCATCTGGACGCAAGACGATGAGGAAAAAACTACAAAAAGTTACTTTTGACACTGTCCGGATCGCAGAATCCACATATCCGACTGGAATGGAAATTGCCACGCCAAGAGATCTACCTCACGTGACATTGCGTACCAAATTTTGTGCAGATCGATTGATCGGTTGCAAAGTTATTAAACTGCAAAATTTGAGGTTTAACATTAGACATGCTACTCAACCTTAACTATAGTGGCGCTGTTGCGTGACTATATAGATATATATATATATATACACACACACACACACACACTGGCATGGTCGCACCAGTATAGTTAGGGTGAAATGGCACGTCTATGTTAAAAATAAATTTTGAGCCTTAATAACTTCTGAACCCTTCAATGGATTTGCATGAAATGTAGCATGCATAATCTCTAGGGGTAGGTCTCTTGACCTGCCAAATGACATGGGAATCCGTCAAAGGGTTTCTGAGATATAAAGTGCTGGGGGAAAAAAAAAACAGAAAATCTTTTTTTTTTTTTTTAAACATTTCTTTGCTCACCTGTATCTCAGGAATGCCTTTGTGTTGTGGATTTCCCCATTGTTTCCTATGGGAAAATTTATATGTCGGGCACGAAAGATATATTTTTCACACAGTAGGAATATTGTGTGAACTATAGCAGCTTATTTTCAAACAATAGGACTACTTTATGAAAAATACCAGCTTCTTTCCACAAAGAATGCTGGTATTTTTCGCACAGTTCACAATCCTGCGATAGATTGAGCTATGTTGAGGCTGCCATTTTGTTTTGCCGCTTAGCGAGGATGTTGAAGTTCTGAAGGTTTTAAACACACACAAAAAAAAAAAAATTCAGAAAACGGCTAAAGAGAACCTCTTTAGGTGTTTTCTGATGTTCTTTTAGTGTTTTAAGGTGGACCGAAAGAAGTTTTTTTCTCCGGTGCCAGCTTATACAGAGAATGGCTTGGAGTCCGTTCTCTGTATGAGAAGAGCAGTATTTTCTTGACTTCAGTAGCCGCAGTTGGAACTCGTGCTGCTGGCTGCAGAGTCAAGGAAGACGTGGTTTGTGCACACAGTACATAGTGTGTACTGGGCATACTGTGAGCCCACCCCAGTGTGCCCAAATGTATTATTTCATTGAAAAACCTGTGAAAAGAAGAAACCATCCCCGAGGTCTTTTCTTTCATGCCAATCCTGCATCGAGTTTTCAATAATTTCATGTAGGATCCTATATTGAGTATTAATGTGCCGCATAATGCTTTCTAACACTAAAGCATTGTGCTGCACATTACAGTATTTGTGTGCAGGATCCTGCATCGAAATTATGGACAATTTTGATGCAAGATTCTGCATGGAAGTAACATAATGTGCCGCACAATGCTTTCCGACATGGGGTGCCCAATCCCCATGTCAGCATTGTGCGCACATTACTACTGTATCCCCACCCTCACTATTCAGGCACACTGGGAGCCCACCCCAATGTGCCCAGATAACTTAATTTTTGCTTTCTAACACCAGGATGCCCATTCCCAGTGTCGGATGTCTCCCCCCCCCCACCATCTTCCATTGCCAACGTGGGTGCCCAATCCCCCTGTTGGCATCATGTATGCCCCTCCAACTCAAGTGGCACACTAGGAGCCCACCCCAGTGTTTCCAGATTGTTTTATTTTTTCTTCCTGTAAATGAAGAAAACCGTCCCTTGACTTTTTATTTTTTTGGGGGGGGGACTGCGTTGTCCTATACTGTAGCGTGTAAGCTTGTTTACACTTTGAATATGGTGAGAGTTGGGCCTGATGACCCAGTGGCACACCCCGATGCCTGGTGGTGTGTGGAGGGTGAAGGGATGGTGTGGGGACCCCAACGCTAATGCCTGATTTCCCTGCTTTTGTTACTGTGGTATTCACCATAACTGATGCGTTGATGAAGTGTTTTGCAAGGAATATGTGTGTGTGTGCTATTTCCAGATATTTCACGAAATTTCTGAAGAGTTTCTCTCATCTGCCCCTACTGTGGAAATGCAGAAAGCAGGAGATATTTCTGGAAATATCATAGAAATTTCGGGAAATATCTGGCAGTGTTTGTTGCTGCTACTGTGTATGTGTGTATATATGTGTATATATGTGTATATATATATATATATATATACCTGTGTATATATATTAAATATCACTGATATTTTCTCGCGAGTGCAGTTTGACCTTATGACCTCACGAGTAGCAGAGCCATGAGTGAGGTCACAAGGTCAAACTTCACGAGGGGAAATATCAGTGATATTTCCAGTAGCCCCATTGCATATTCAATTTGTGTAATGGTGAGTTTTTCCTTTTTTGGTCTGTGTTTTTCAAGTTTTAAATATTTCTATATAGAGAGTTGCTGTTTCAAACAACATGAAGTCTTGCTGTATTCTGACTATTGCAGTTAGCCCCAGCCTTTAAACTGCCCTGGAGAACAAAGGGTTAACTTTCTGTGCAGAGCATAGAATGCTGAGTTCGAGCTCAGTTGAGGTCTCTGTCTGGAGTCCTTTGAAATCCAACCGTCAGATTCTTTATTCAAACAACTTGAAGTCTTGCTGTATTCTGACAATTGCAGTTAGCCCCAGCCTTTAAACTGCCCCGGAGAACAAAGGGTTAACCTTTATATGCAGAGCATAGAATGCTGAGCTCGAGCTCGGTTGATGTCTCTGTCTGTTTCCCTTTGAAAGCTAACCGTCAGATTCTTTACTCTGCCTCACTGAACAGTCGCTCCGGAGATTTCTCCTGCAGCTCGGTTCGAAAGTCTGTTTGTGTTGTTTTTTTGTCGGTTTCTAACCAAAAAAGTTTCCCGCATAGTCGGTTCAGTTTCTGTCTGTAGTACCGTGAGTACTAGATAGGTTTTGTACTGTGTTTCTGTCTGGAACTTGTAAAAAGTGTGGATCGGTTCGCCGAACCGATCATTTGTTTAATTCTTGTGTAACTTTAGTGTGTGGTTACCGGTTCTTATCGGTTCTAAAAAAAAAACGTGTTTTTAAATGTTTTTTCCAAGACCTGTGACACGGTTAGGAACCGATAAGGGAGTCTTGGCTGGCTGTTGCCAAAAAAAGGGTAAGTTTGGTTAGGTTGGTCATGTCTGAGAAACCCAAGAAAAAACCCGGGCCCACTAGGTTTCAACACTGCAGTGAGTGTGGGAGGTCTTTGCTAAGGCCGATCCCACACCATCTGTGTTTTTGTCTGGGGTTTGACCACCTCGATTCAGACTGCCAATTTGCAAACATTTTCCCAAATCTACCCTGGAAAGAGATTAGGTAGACTGAGGGAAAAGGAGGCTGAGAAGTCCGCTGACCCGGAAGGCCAGCCCGGTTTGGTTCTGACCGAACCAGAAGGAGTGCCCTCTGACCAGGGCAATACTTCTTCGGGCAAAAGGAGAGCTAATCCCGAGGGGTTGGTTCCGACTAAAAGAAAGCGCAAAGAAAAATCGTCCGGTTCGGATCCAGAAGTCCATGTTCCGACCGCCGAAGAAATAGCCAGTGCGATTCGGACTGTGGAATCGCTTCATCCGGTTCCGACCGATCTGGCACCTTTTGGCAGGGGCTCGGTTCGGTCGGTTCCCCCAGTTCACGATTATACTTTGGAAGAATTTTATGAACTGGAGTTTGAGGAGGAAGGGGAGTTTGAAGATGATGATGGTGATGGTGAAAGTCTAGATGTGCCTGTGGAACCAGACATCTCCCCAGACAGACCTTCAGGTGCATCCCCTCCTAGGCTTTCTGAGTCCCCTTCCCACTTTATGTTCTACAGAAAGGTGGCTGAGACCCTCCAGCTTCCTATGGAAGAGGCAATGGAGGATCAGGAGGAGCCTGATTATGTAGAAATGATGGACATCCCAGAGTCCAGGAGACTGTCCATTCCCCTCCACAAATCTTTTGGGAAACAGACACAAAAAATTCTGAAGTCTCCCAATTCTATACCTCCTGTGGACTGAAGAATGGACAAGAAGTATACACTCTCACGCTCAGAAATGGAGTTTTTATACCACCAATGCAGCCATGTTGGGGTTGTGCAGGTTGCTGCCTGTGATAAGGCAAGCATTCCCTTGGCTTCACACCCCCCAGACAAAGATTCTAGGAAGGTTGATGCCATGGCAAAAAAGCTGTACATGGCATCTTCCCTGGGACTCAGACAGGTGAATTATATGGCCTATACAGCTAGGTACCAGAAGTCCAGGTGGGACACTGTACTGGCACAGGCTAAACAGGGCCCCCCCCAGCTAGCCAGGGAGCTGGAGGCAGTGGCTGCAGATGGGACTGAGGCATCTAATGTTCAGTTTCATGCTGCTGTGGACTCTAGTAATGTGTCATCAAGAGTCATGGCTACATCTGTGGCTCTTCAGAGAATGGCTTGGCTCAGATGTACTAGCCTCTCGCAGGATACCCAGGCTAAGACCATGGATTTTCCTATAGTGGGTAATTCTCCGTTTGGGGAGCAGACAGAGAATTACATGACGAAAATGGATGAGTACAGGACCACCTACAGGAGTGTTCAGGCCAAGGAGAGGCAGGCAACTCCTCAAAGGCAGCAGTCTAGGGGCAGGGGCAGGCTTTTTCAAAGGCCTTTTTACCAAGCACAGGCCTCTTCTTCCTTTTTCACAGAGGGGGTTCTTCAGAGGGAGAGGCAGAAGGGGGATGAGCAGGGCTGCATCTTCTCCTCAGCCTAAATCCCCTGCCAAGCAGACACCCTGATGGGTCTGCCTGGGTCGACTCTCCTATTCCAGTAGGGGGCAGGCTGGCTTACTTTGTCCAGGACTGGATGTCTATTACATCAGATAAGTGGGTCCTGGAAGTAGTAAGCCAGGGACTGGTTCTCGGCCTCAGAAAATTTCCAAAGATGAGAGCCAGGTCTTTCCACCTGCAAATCTCGGAGACCCTTGCCCTAGAGGCAGAGGTTTCTTCTCTCTAGCCTTAAGAGCCAGAGAGAGTACCTACCTACACTGGGGCAAAGGGCTGTACTCTGTACTTCCTGGACCCAAAAAAGGCAGGGGAGTGGCGACCCATCCTAGACCTAAGATATCTAAACAAACATCTTTTAAAACCAAAGTTCAAGACAGTAATTCTGGGAATAATCCTTCCCTTTCTAAGTCCAGGGGACTGGTTAGCCTCCCTGGACCTCAAAGATGCCTACTTTCACATTCCCATCAGGTGCTCCCACAGAAAGTACCTCAGGTTAGAGTTGCCCTGAGGCCATTATCAGTTCAGAGCAATGCCCTTTGGCCTAACCTCAGCCCCAAGGGTTTTCACAAAGTGCCTGGCAGTAGTAGTTGCCTTTCTAAGAAGGCAAAAGATTTCCATTTTTCCACATCTGGACGATTGGCTAATAGTGGGCCAGTTTCCAGACCAGGTCAAGTCTCGCCTGCAAGTGACCCAGCAAGTGCTCACTTCTCTAGGATTTCTTCTCAGCCTTCCCAAGTCAGTTCTCGAACCAGTCCAGCTTCTTACCTTTATGGGGCAGAATTGGACACACTCAGAGCAAGAGCCTTTCTTCCTCTAGAAAGGGCAAGGGTTCTTATGGAACTAGCCTCTTCCTTCAGCCTTCGGGTATCTCGAACAGCAAGGCATTTCCTCTAGCTGTTGGGCCACATGGCAGCTTCAACAGCAGCGGTCCAAGGGGCAAGATTCCAGATGAGGGATATTCAGTTCCATCTGAGAGCTTTTTGGTCTCAGAGGAAGGATTCCCTTACCAAACTGATCCCAGTGACTCTGACCTTGATCCAAGCCCTCCAATGGTGTGCAGGATCAGGACAATTTAAGACAAGGTGTTCCTTTTGCCACTCAACCGTGTTCAGTGGTCCTTACCACGGATGCTTCTCTTCTGGGCTGGGGAGCCCATCTGGAGGCCCTCACTGCCCAGGGGCTGTGGTCCCCCAAAGAATCCCTTCTCCATATCAATCTCCTAGAGCTCAGGACAGTTTTTCTGGCCCTGAAAGCTTTCTCTCAGTCAGTACAGAACAAGGTGGTTCAGGTCAAAATGGACAACACCACCACCATGTGGTACATCAACAAGCAAGGAGGCACTCGGTCCACGGCCTTGTGCACGGAAGCCATGAAATTGTGGTCCCTGGCTTATTCCCTGCAAACCTCTTTGGTAGCAGTTCACCTTCCAGGGAAGGACAATGTACTTGCAGATGCACTGAGCAGGATCTCTCAGGGCCATCACGAATGGTCCCTGGACCCTCAGGTGTTGAAAGTGATTTTTTCAAGGTGGGGCACTCCAGTGATAGATCTCTTTGCAGCCCCAGACAGTCACCAACTTCCTCTTTTTTGCAGACCCCCAGTATTGGGCTCAGTCACCCTGGATGCCCTGATTCTGAATTGGGAAGGGAAATTTCTGTATGCCTTCCCACTCCTGTTCAAAGTTTTAGTCAAGATAAGGTCTCAACCTTGCAAAGTGATTCTGATTGCTCCAGATTGGGCCAGACAGCCCTGGTACCCCCTGCTGTTGCCCCTAGCAGTCGATCTTCCCCTGTCTCTTCCCAGGAATTACAACCTGTTAACATCCTCTCGGGAGGATTTGGTACCCCAGTCTTCAGTCTCTCAATATCAAGGCATGGCTCTTGAAGAGTTAGAGTTTGCAGATCTGCATCTTTCTCAAGGGGTTCTGGATATTCTCAAAGCTTCTTGAAAGCCCTCCACCAGAAAGACTTATAACTCCAAATGGAAGAGATTCAGCATTTGGTGTTCTAAGGAGCATATTTCCCCAGATACTGCTGAATTGCCTATGATTCTGGATTATATGGTCCATCTTAATGGCCTAGGCCTCAGACCAGCTACTCTCAAGGTACACTTGTCAGCTGTTTCTGTCTGTGGGGAAGTCTTCCTCACTATCTTCTCATCCTGTGTTCTGTAAATTTTTTAAAGTATTGCTTCACACCAATCCTCCTTTTAGAGATCCTGCCCCTGCCTGGGATTTGAATGTTTGCATTGCTCAACTTATGCAACCTCCTTTTGAGCCTATGTCCTCATCAGAGCTTAAGTACTTGACTTGGAAAACTGTGTTCTTGGTAGCCATTACCTCTGCCAGGTGTATCAGTGAACTGAAAGCCCTATCAGTGGAACCTGATTTTATCTCCTTTCACAGGGATAAAGTGGTCCTTGAACCAATAGAAGGTTCTTGCCCAAAGTGGTTTCAGACTTCCATTTAAATCAGTCTGTGTCTCTTCCTATTTTCTTCACTGATCATTCTTCCTCAGGAGAGAGGAGGCTACACAGTTTACGTGTTAAAAGAGCCCTTAGTTACTACATAGAGCGTACTAAGGGTCACAAGTTTGACTCCCTCCAGTTGTTCCTCACTTATGGAGAAGTGGGAAAGGGCAAGCCTGCCACCAAGAGATCTATTGCCAGGTGGATTGTGTCTTGTATACAATGCTGCTATGAAAAACTGGGAAAATTCCACCCTCAGGCCTGAGGGCTCATTCCACAAGAGGTACAGCTGCTTCCTGGCTGCTGCCAGGAATATCCTCTCTTAGAAATTTGTCAAGCAGCCACCTGGAAACAGTCCACCTTACCAAGCATTACTCGAGATATCCAGGCCAGGAGGGGAATGTTCTGCTTTGGCACAGCAGTACTTCAGAGCCTATTCCCAAAGTAGGTTCTGTCCTCCTCCATGGAAGTACTGCTTGGTAGTCTGCAGTTGTCAGAATACAGCAAGACTTGAAGTTGTTTGAAGAAAAAATTACTCACCTTAGTAATTATGTTTCTTCTATTGGAGTCTTGCTATATTCTGACCTCCCTCCCTACCTCCCCTCTCAGAACCTGGTTTTGGGAAGTGGGTGGGCAGGTGCAGTGTTGCACCTCAGGGGTGCTCTTTTTTACACCCTCTTCTTTTGTGTGGGTGTTTATTTTATTATATTACTGTTTGGTTTGGGCTTTTGAGTTTTTGGGTTTCCTGACTTGAGTCTTCTTTGGTAATCTAAAACTTTTTGTTGCCAGTTGGCTATTAAAATTTTTTTTTACAGTTTCCACATAGAATACTATTAGAGTGTTGCTCGTAAGAATCTGGCGGTTAACTTTCAAAGGGAAACAGAGACATCAACCGAGCTCAAGCTCAGCATTCTATGCTCTGCATAGAAAGGTTAACCCTTTGTTCTCCGGGGCAGTTTAAAGACTGGGGCTAACTGCACTTGTCAGAATACAGCAAGACTCCAATAGAAGAAACATAATTACTAAGGTGAGTAATTTTTTCTTTTTGACCTTCATTTCATCAAAGGAGGTAGGCCACTACAGCCACAACAATCTTGGCACTTGATACCTTTGTCTTGGGGCAGTGGCCTGCATGATTCTTGAAGCTGTGGCCCTGGCACATTGGTGGCCTTCACCTAAGGTGGCTAGTGCCCTAGTAGTTGACAGACCACCCTTCCACCATACGTACGTACTATAATGACTTGGCATCAGGTGGATTTTTGGATAGCTTCCACACCCTGACCTATTAACCTGGCAGGTTCCTGACAGTATACCTGTTGCAGTTATCAACACTCAGTTTACAGTATCCCTCAATCAAAGTGCACCTGGCCTCTCCTGCAGCCTTTCATGTCCCTGTTGATAACAGTCTTATACCCTAATAGGAGGCCACCTGTACTTTTTGTGAGAGGTATCTTTTGTTTAATTTCTCTCATCTGCATTCTAGGGATGTGGATATGATGTCCCCTATCCACACTTCTGGCAGTGTTCCTTTGCCTTTGAATGCTGCCGGAACATCTTCAAGCTGGCTCTTCCCACCCACCTGGGTGGTAACTTCCTTGGTAGCGCCCCGTGACGTCAGATCTTCCTTTCTTCTGGAAGAAGAAGGTTCACTCCTTACCGCTTTCTGCGCTGAGTAGCCCCTTTGCTTCAAAACTTTTGCAAATGACTATCATCTTCAAGCAACTTCTAATCCTTTGAACTCTCGACATGGTCGACTCAAAATCAGCGCAGGGTTTCAAACGGTGCAAGTGTGGGCAGCAGATGTCCCGGACAGACCTGTGCACCTCATACGTCTACTGCCTAGGCCACAATCTTGATCCCCAGGTGTGTGGCCTGTGTCGCACCTTGCATCCCAGTACTCTGAAAAACCAGCATGCTAGGCTACTTTTAGAGTGCCCAGATGAATGGGACCCTCCCATTTGGTTGAAGGACGCCTGCTGGGTGGTCTCTGCGGCTGCGGGGTCTGCAGAACAACTTATGGCATTTGAAGAGGTGGCAGCCCAGGCTGCGGAGCATGCCTCTTCAGCCTTTGTGCCACTTTCCTTTGGTGCCACCTTCACTGGGGCATTTAAAGATTTTTGTGCCAGTCCCTTCTCACTTTTGGGCATGATCGTGGGATCTCAAGAGCTCTCTGCCTTGGATTCACGTGCTTCTCTGGAGGTTTTGACTATGGGTAATTCTTCGGTCCAGGCCGCTGGCTCCACAGTTTCCCCATCAGGCCAGTCAGTTGAGATGCCCGTTGACCAACCTGTCGAGATTTTTCTCGAGCCGGTCAATGCATTGTCTCAGGACGAGGTGGATACCTCACTTTCTAGGACTCTGGTCCTACCTGTTACATCTCAGGGTGGGTCGGACTAGCATGCTGATCTGTTCAGTAACCCTCATGATCACGTGACCCCGGAGGATCCTCGTCTTTCACTGGTTCCCTCTGATTCTCGCCATCAGCTTCCCTGATGGTCAAAGTCGAGGTCACGATCTTGAAGTCCAGAGTTGAGCAGTCCATGCCGACATTAGCATTCCCGCTCTCGGCATTTGGGTAAGCGACGCTGCCTCTATTCGTCTTCCTCTTCAGGCATGGAGAGGTTCTGCCACAAAATGTGCTGGCGCTACGAAAAACTCATGTGGCATCAGCTCATGTTTACCAGGATTAAGCTGATCCTGGCACCCAGCCCGACTCTTACATGACTCCTGCAACCGAGGTCTCAACTGACCCCAACTCAGCAGGTTCTTGCTCGGCCTATTCCGGCCTCACCACCCATCCAGGTGGAGCGCCGCCTAAGCAGTTGAAGGAGGGCCCCCCCTCCTAAGGATGCCCATAGTGCTCCTGGGCTTCCTAATCGGCTGTTGGTCACTGTGACTCCTGAGAGACCTTGTAGGGTCAACAGGAACTCTAGCAGTTGACTGCTTTTAGACAAATCCTTGGAGTCTGAGGGCTCCTCCCTACACTCATGTCTGTTGGATGCTGAGTCAGGAGAGGATCTGTCCACAGAGCATGGTCCCACCTCTTTTGGGGGCCTGCTCCGTTTACTCTCGGAATCTACGGGACTCCAGATGGAGCCCGTCCAAAAGTGGACTAAGTACCCTTTGACCGAGATTCTCGACCAGGGTGACTCCCCTGGGGTAACCTTCCTAATCGCCGAGGCCATTCTTTGCCCCGCTCTGAGCTTTGTCAGCACCCTGCCTTTTGCCCTGCACCAGCGGCCCATATGGCCCACAACTGTGCGGTCCCCACCGGTTCCTTGTCAGGTTTCACGGAGCATCCCTTGGCCGGGGTTCTAGTGGCAGACCAGTTTTTTTTTTTTTTTGCGTACTGGCAATTTTGGGGCCACGGACAAGCCTTCCGACAAGGAATCCAAAAAGCTGGATCACATGACCAAGAAGGTCTATGCGTTGTCTTTGCTTAGCCTTCGGCAGGCGAGTTCCGCTCTTTTGCTGGCCCACTTCGCTTATGCTTTGCTGGACACCCTTAATGAGGTGCTTCCCCAACTCCCAGCTTACTTACAGACCACAGTCAAGCAAGTCCGGGCCCAGGGCCGAGTGGTGGCTAAGCAGTAGGTCCAAACAGCCATGGATATTGACGACTTCTGTGCCCGGTCTGTGGCTGCCGTGGTGGTCATATGCCTCAGGGCTTGACTGAGAATCTCTACCTTTATGGCAAATACTCAGCACAAGTTGGTGGATGTCTCCTTCTTGGGCACCGACTTGTTCTGGCTGGGAATGGAAGGACACTTTACTTGCATTGAGAAGTCCAGTGTCACCCTGGACTTGGTTACCTCCGCCCAGAGGGATCCCAAGGGCTCTAAGCTCCAAAGGAAGACGCCCTTTCAGCCCCTCTCTGCCCCTGTGGCCAATCCATCCCCCCAGCTGGGCAGCAGGCCCAGGCTTGGCATTCCCGACTGAAGTTGGTTGCTTCAGTTGTCCGAAAGCCAGGTGGTCGAGTTCCCACTGCTTCCTCAGATGGTCCCTCCTCCACCTCCAAGCCTGCCCAGTGATGGGATAGGGGGTGCCTTCCCCCATGCTTGTCCTCTCTCTCCCCTAGATCATTCCATGTGGGGCTGGCTTTGACACTTTCTTTCCGCCTGGTCCGCTGTCAGCATGGACAGGCGAGTCCTCGAGGTGGTCGGTCAAGGTCTGCCTCTAGAGTTCTAAGCTTATCCGCCTTGCCGAGCCCGTGCCCCACGGGAGGACATGATGTCCACCAACATTCGGTCAGCCCTTCGGAGAGACATTGCCCAGCTCCTCCAGAAGGAGGTTGTGGCTCCAGTCCCGCACCCTCCAGTAAGCCCAGGGTTGGCCTCCAGGTACTTTCTGGTGCCAAAGCGGACAGGGGGGCTGGCTGTTCATCTTAGATCTGCATGACCTGAACAAATTTCTTCAGTCGCACACTTTCAGGTTGTTCACTCTGTCTCAGATTATTCCAGCTGTAGAGCAGAACATGTGGTTCTGCTCCCTGGATCTTTCAGACGTCTTCTTCCATGTTCCCATCCATCCATCCCACCACCGTTTCCTGCAGTTCCATGTGGAAGGGGTTCTCTATGAGTTCCATGCCATGCCCTTTGGCCTCTCCTTGGCCCCCAGGGTCTTCAGCAAGTGCAGTGCAATGGTGGCAGCCTAACTGAGGTGCTGAGGGGTCCAGGTGTACCCCTACCTGGCCGATTGGCTTATAGTGGGTCCTTCCAGGGTGGAGGTGGAGTGGTCCAGGGATCTGGCCCTCCAGACCTGCTCATCCCTTGGCCTCCTGGTGAAGAAGGCCAAGTTGGAGCTCATATCTTCACAGATGATGCACTTCATTGGGGCGGAGCCTGACCCTTGCAAAGCCAGAGCTCGGCTTCCAGTGGACTGGGCGGATGCTCGCTCCTCCCTTGCTCGATCATTTTGGGTTGGGCAGTTACACCCTGCTTGGACTTCCTGCATCTCCTGGGATACATGATGGCATGCACCAGCATGGTCTGTTGGCCCCGGTGAAGAATGCGCTGTCTGCAGTGGGAGCTTGCTTGACAGTGTTCTCAGCTCCAGGGCTACTTCAACCAGCCGATCACTGTGACCCAGCTGATGTGGGATGCCCTCCAGTGGTGGTTTGTCCTGGAACATCCACAGGAAGGGATCCCATTTCTCGGCCCAGAGTCGACAGTCACCATCATGACCGATGCCTCCTAGATGGACTGGGGTGTCCAAATAGGGGAGCACAGAGTGCAGGGAGTCTGGACCCCTGAGGAGTCCTGATGCCATATCAACCTGCTGGAGCTTTGGGAAGTTCGGCTGGTGCAGACAGCCTTTGCTCCGCATATTCTAGGTCAGGTCATTCCGGTCCAGGCAGACACCACCACAACCATGTACTACCTCAACAAACAAGGTGAAATGCACTCCCTTCCTCTGTGCAGGGAAACTCTCTGTATCTGGGCCCTCGTGCTCAGCCTGGACGCCGATCTCCTGGCCATCCATGTGACCAGCGTCTCCAGCCAGCTGACAGAGACACCCTCAGCCATGTGGGCGAGGCGTCTCACAAATGGTCTCTCCATCCGGAGGTAGTACACAGGCTTTTCTCCCGATGGGGCACCCCTCTGTTGGATCTGTTCACCTCCAGGGAGAATGCAAAGCTGAGGCTGTATTGTGCCCACCCCCTCGGCAGAGAACTCTGCAGGGAATGCCTTCTCAAGGCCCTGGACCCCTGGCCTGCTCTGTGCCTTCCCTCCGTTTCGTCTGATTCACGAGGTGCTGACCAAAGCCAGGAGGTACAAGGCACGGATGATCCTGGTGGCTCCGGACTGGCCCCGCCAGTGCTGGTACCCCAATCTCCTGAGCCTCAGCAGCAGGCTTCCATGGCGTCTCCCTCTCCACCCAGACCTGCTCTCTTGGAGTCAGGGAAGGTACTCCATCTGGACATTCAGTCCCTGCACCTGACAGCCTTGTTCCTGAGTGGCTAGAGTTCCAGGCTTTGGGCCTCTCCAAAGATGTCTGCACCATGGTCGATGCTTCTCGGAAGGAGTCATCCTGAAATTGCTATGCCTTCAAATGGAAGAGGTTTTCCATTTGGTGCCAGAGCAAGGGGCTTGACCCTTTATATTGTCCAGCAGCTAGCATTCTTGACTACCTTTGGTCCCTCTTTGTTGGTCCTTTGATTGACAGCCTTTAAGGTGCACCTGGCAGCGATCTCTGCATACCGGTCGTGGGCTGGTATGCCATCCGTGGTGCAGGAGAAAGTGGTCTGGTGCTTTTTCAAAGGCCTTGACCACATCTCCCCTCCAGTGTGTGAACCGCTAACACCTTGGGACTTCCTGCTGGTGTTGGCAAAGCTCATGGACAAGCCATTTGAACCGATGTACAGGTGTTGCATGTCTCACCTGCCGTGGAAGACCGCCTTCCTGGTGACTATCATGTCCGCCAGATGGATCAGTGAGCTACAGGCACTCTCAGTGGAATCTGCTTACCTGGTCTTCCACAGGGATAAGGTTGTCCTTTGCCTCAACTTGAAATTCCTGCCGAACGTTGTGTCTGAGTTTCACCTTAACTGGGTGATCAGTTTCCCGGTGTACTTCAGCAACCATACCTCAGAGGCTGAGCACAGGCTTCATACTTTGGACCTACAGTGAGCGCTCGCTTACTTAAAGGAGCGCATGGCTAGAGTTCGGGGAGAGGTTCGCCTGCTATTTGTCACTTACGCTGAAGTCGCACGTGGCAGATCAGTAGCTAAGCAGATGATTGGTAGGTGGATTGTATCCTGCATTGACCTCTGCGATAGGTTGGCAGGTAGGGAGCCTCCTGTAGGGCTAAGGACTCATTCACCCATCATACCGCTGCCTTGGTGGCTGCTTCCAGGGACGTCCCTATCCAGGAAATCTGCAGGGCTGCTACCTGGAAGTCAGCACGCACCTTTATTTCCCACTATCTCATTGACCTCGAGTCACGCTGGGATGCTGGTTTGGGGGCCTCAGTTCTCCGGTCTCTATTCCCTAAATAGGGGATACGTGCCATGCCCCTCCTCTTGGAGAACTACTAGGAGTCTGCCCGAAGTGTGGATAGTTGATCATATCCACATCCCTAGAAAAACAGGTTACTCACCTGTGCAGTGCCCCAAAGTTGGGGGCACCACAGAAATGCAAGAAATAAAGTACCCTTCAGGGCCCTGTTTAGTGTGGGCATCAGGGTGGTATAGCAGCAGACAGAGGGTAGTAGGTAAGGGCCCCTGTTAGTGTGTTCTCCCCCTTTCCATTGCTAGAGAAGGCAAGTCTGTGAAAGTAAATATAAAAAAAAAAAAAAGTTTTCCCATGCTATCTCCAGCTGCTGCCTGCTTCGTTCTAGAACCCCCCCCCCCGGAATGAGCAGCGCAAACCAGGAGCATTGTTTAAAGTTCAGCCCGTGCTGGGTTGTTGGAGGGCAGCTAGCGTTGTCAGGGACACAGCATCTCGAATGCTGGCTGCACTGCAGTTGGACTCAGGCCAGTGAAGCGGACGGTCGTTCGCTGCCGTGGGGCTGTGGGCATAGACGTGCACAGGGAAGTGCTGTTAGGCACCCCAGAAAAAAACAAGTCTGCTCGTGGTGTCAGGAAGAGAGGGGCACAGGTCAGGAAGCATACAGAAATGGCTTACCTATGGTCCGCCTCTTGTCTCCCCTGGTACACGTCGGGTCCCATGTGGCGCAGCGGTTCTTAAGTGTTGCAGCGGTCCAGTTCTCCAGTACCATGATGTGGGCTCTGTTTTGCCCCATTTTTTGTTTTTCTTGATCATTTTAAAAGTAAAAAAAAAAAGAAAAGTTGCTCCCGTGTGTAACACGACTGAGCAGTGGGCGTTTCCATGGAAGGCTCTGAGAGAGGAAGAGAGGAGAGGACTGGGGACCCGCAAGGCCCCGAGTTGCCCTCCACAGTGCCTGCCTCCTTGTTTAAGTCCCTCCCACTGCCAGCACCTTCCACCTCCTGAAGCAGTCTCCTTTACCCCGGGCCGGAGTGGTGAGTCAGTGGCAGCACTACTGCAAGAGTGCTGACCTCCTGAATGTGTTAAAATAAATAAAAATTGTTTAAACGCATTGTAGGGTGCCAGGGAAAGACAGCCAAGGGGGGTGGGCCTAAAATGTAAATAATTTAAAGCATTTTGGCATAGCACGATACCCAGGGGAGGTACCAGGCATAGAGGCCCTGTAATAGGGGGAATATAAATATTTATAAGGGAGCGTATAGGCGTTATAAGCGTAGTTAAGTAGGGGCCTAGGACGGAAATGTCCTAACTGCACTGAATTAAAGGGGCAACACCTGGGAGCATTGTTATAAGGGCAAGGCAAGCCCTGCAATTTAGTGGGGCCCAGCAAAGTAAGGCCTGTAGTCCAAACGGGCCCAGCCAAACAAACCCTGTAATTAGTGGAGTCCCAGTAAGCTAAGCACTGTAGTTAAAGGGGGCTCAACAGAGCAAGCCCAACAGGGCATTTTGGAGCCTTCTAGAGTGGCAATAAGTATGAAAACTGTCTGAACTGTATCACATTACCTGAAAACTGTCTGAACTACATTACGTTGCCTGAAAACTATCTGAACTCTGTTGCATTGCCCGAAAACTGCTTGAACTATGCCACTGCCCATGAAACTGGCAAATTGCCCTTGATATTGGTCAGTTGCTCCAAAATTGTCGTGTGACTGCAGTTGCCCCATGTTGCCATTGCACCGTAGTGTGTCAGCATCTTACACTAAGTATTCCTGAATCAGTCTTCAGCAGCCTTTGAAGGGCATTCAGCAGTTGTATTCCTGAATCAGTCTTTAGCAGCCTTTGAAGGGCATTCAGCAAGTGTATTCCTGAATCAATTTTCAGCAGCCTTTCAAGAGCGTCCAGCAAGTGACTTCCAGAATCAGCCTGCAGCAGGATTTTCTGAAGCTCCTCATCCACAGCCATACCCCTGCAACATCACGTTTGTTGTTTTCTACTAAGTTCCAGCTTACGGCCTGGCCCTGTGCAGATCCTGTCATCTGTTTTGTTGTTGTTTTCCTTCTTCATTGCAGCTTCTTCAAGATCTTCTGTTCTTGTTTCCCTAACCAACGTCTCATCCCATTTGTTGTTATATGTTTATCTTTGGCTCATCCAGCCTTGGCGCCCAGAACTCTTCCATTCACCTGGTTTCCGAAGATATTCTCATCCTGGTTCTCAGTTTCTGTGGGGTCCTCCCAACGTCTTCTGCATCTATCGAGTCCCGGCAGTCCATAAGAGGGCGGCAGTAGGGTGGTCTTCTGCATCTGTCGAGTCCTGGCAGTCCACAAGAGGGCTGTGGCAGGGTGGTCTTCTGCATCTATCAAGTCCTGGCAGTCCACAAGTGGGCTGTGACAGGGTGGTCTTCTGCATCTGTCGAGTCCCGGCAGTCCACAAGAGGGCAGTGGCAGGGTGGCTTCTGCATCTGTTATCTCATCCCAGCTGTCTGCCAGAGGACTATGGCCAGATCCTTTGTGCTTATTCTTCAATTCTGTCGGCCCACCAGCGAGTTTTGTGCCAAAGAGTTCTTGCATTTGTTCTTCAATTCCTGCGGCCCACAAGCAGGTTTTGAGCCGAAAGAGTTCTTGTATTTGTTTCTTGTTTCCGGCAACCCCGCAGAGGTGAGTGTAGCCGATGGATGTGTGACCTGTTTAGAAAACACCTCCATATCTCTTTAGTCCCACAGAAATTCTCATAGCCACGCCGGCCAGCCAGCCTGCTTGTTCCCTTTTCAGGATTTCCCATGTTTCTTTTCCTTTCCACAACCAAACGAACATCACCTGGACAGAGACTTTGATAGTTATGCACAAATTGCAAATTGTATCAATTTTAGAGTCTTGCTGTAGCATACAGTAATAGTTTTCATGTCTGGTGTACTCCAGGGGGGTAGTCACTTAGGTAGAGGTGCACCTTGGGGTCAGGGTAGAGTGACCTGAGTAGTAATTAGAGTCTTCCTCTTACAGGAAATGGTAGAGTGACCTGTATAGGAATTACAGTACTCTTACAGTGTAGAAGCTTGTATAGCTGTTGAAGTATGGTACCGTTACAGTTTAGAGGCTCTTACAGCTCTTGCATTACAGTACATTTACAGTTTAAAGTTGTCCTCTTATAGGAATTTTAGATTGCTTAGTCTACCCCGTCTTCCCTGTGACTGTGTCTTCCTTTCCCTGGTTATAAAATAAATAAAGGAAAGTATCTGAAGCTCATTCACGACTCCCGCCTCTCTTTGTCAGGTGATACTATCCACCTTCCTTAGAACTTGAGGTGTTCTCCCGCCATTCCACCTGCTGGGAGTGATACTTGTGTTTGTAATTAGTGTGTAATTTACCTGGGTCATCATTACACAACTGCTCTAGTCACCCTTTTACTTTAATTGGACTACAGCACACCATTACTCCACCACACCTGTAAGAGTATATCTTACTTCAAGAGGGCTCTTGCAGTAGGTAATTACCTTGAAGACTGCGCCCCCGGCATCAGGACCACACAGAAACCTTAGCTAGCAGTGTCTGATGGGGGACCGACCACCTGACATCATGTGACCAATGTCAGCATGACACTATATAGTGGGCGGTCTCCACACCCGCCTTCCAGTTCATTCCCACTGTCGACCTGAGCATGTCGGACCTTGCGGAGTTCGTCACTGCAGTTCGAACGCCTTTTTCAGATGAATATCCATTTTTTTCTTGTTTTCTGTAAAACCTATTTTGTGCATATCTTTGTCTTCTTCTGCCGCGACACATAAAAATAAGTGTGATTCTTGCAGCGCTCAGTTACCACACAAAGACTCTCATTCCCTCTGCCTCTTCTGTTTAGCCCCGGAGCACAAGATCGAGGATTGTGAGGCCTGTTCAAGCTTCAACCAGGCCACACGGAAGCGTCACCAGCAGGCCCTCAAAGCCCATCTTCTGAAAAAGAAGATGGCATCCATGGAGAAAGAGCTGCAAAAATTAAGGAGTACTTCTTCCTCGCTGACCGACTTCCACAAACATAAGAAGAAGAGGGACAAAGAGAAGCAACACCAGGAACAGTCCCCCTCTCACCCGTGGCCACCCTCGGGTAAACAGTGAAGTGGCCCTCTTCCTCTGGGAAGACTGCCACTTCCTCCAAGTCTGCCCCACCTTCCCAGGAGCAGCCCTTGGTTCCCCCGCTGCCACTGGTTACGGTGGCCACGGGTGCCTCAGCCAAGTCAGAGGTTTCCATCTCCCTTAGATCCCGCTCCACCACCGAGTCCGAGCAGGCTGGCGGGTCCGATAAGCTGTTCGTTGGATGCCCTGACGAACGCCTGGCCCAGTCCAATAAGTTGGGCTCCGGGGACTTAGGTACCTGCTTGGCCAAGGTTGACAAGCCGGTCGTCTAACGCTCTGATCACCACCTGACCATTATGCTCACGTCAGGCTCTGGCACGAGCCCCGACGATGTCTGACTGGACGAGAACCAGCATCCCGTCTCTGGGCAGCATTCTCCAGTGGGTTCTACCCACTGAGATATCCCCTCTTCTCCAGTTGTGGAGCCACCTCCGCCCTCCCCAGACCAGCAGGAGCCGAGCGACGGGGGTCATCCGTTGGGTGCCATAGTTTCTGGTTTGCCCCTGGATGTAACGTCTGGGTCTCCATAGGCCCCTTCCCCGGTTCATCCGGCAAAGTTGTCAGCACTGTCGCCAGCCTTCCCTCCTGCCGGCCCCGTGCCTGAATCTGCTCCTTCAGGCTATTCCAGTCTGAATTTCAGGCCTCGGGATCTCACGGCCCTCAAAGCTCCTCCGTTGGGACCTCCATTGGGTTACCCTCCGACCAGTTACCCGCCTTTTCATCAGGTTCCCGGGTATCCTTCACCAGGCTACCAGACGTCAGGCTTCTCGACGTCGGGTTATGCTCCTTCCTAGACTTCGCAGGGATACCTGACGACAGGGTACCCTTAGGGGTTTCAGCCGGTTTACCAGCCACCTTCACTCACTCCACCTGCTCCCCAGCCCTAGGTAGATTTTAGGGCCATTCTCCAGCCTTGGTGGTCCGAGACCAAATCTCAGCTAGTGTTGGAACTGGACAGCCGGCACCAGACAAGAACCTCCCCCGGTTCGCCCAGATCAGACTCCCAGATCTGCTTCCCCACCAGAACCATGTCAGTCTGTAGAAACATAGAAACATAGAATATGATAGCAGAAGGGGACCTCGAGGCCCATCTAGTCTGCCCATGGTGTTTGTTGACTTACTACCACCTCCCTGCAACCCCCTCTTTTGTATTATACCTTTATGCTTATCCCATGAGTTCTTGAACCCCACCACTGTTTTGGCCCCCCACAACCTCTGATGGTAGGCTGTTCCAGGTGTCTACTACTCTCTCTGTGAAGAATTTTCTAATGTTGGTTCTGAATTTACCCCCTTTGAGTTTAAGATCGTGACCTTGTGTTCTGCTTCCCTCATTGGCCTTGAAAAGTTACTGGACCTAGACCTTATTTATCCCCTTTATGTACTTGAAGGTCTTGATCATGTCTCACTTCCCCCTCCTCTGTTCCAGAGAGTACATGTTTAATTCTTTCAACCTGTCCTCATATGGAATTGTGTGTATTCCATGTATCATTTTTGTTGCCTTCCTTTGTACTTTCTCTAATCTGTCAATGTCTCTTCTAAGGTGTGGTCTCCAGAGCTGGACGCAGTACTCCAGGTGGGGGCAGACAAGTGCCCTGTATAGTGGCAATACGACCTCCCTTCTCTGGCTAGTGATTCCCCTTCCAATACATCCCAGCATGCCACCGGCCTTGAGTGCTGCCTTCTTGCATTGTCTATTCACTTTTAAGTCATCCGATATCATGACCCCCAGGTCACGCTCTTGACTGGTTGTTGCAAGTTTTACTTCCCCCCAAGAAGTACTCCCTTTTTGGGTTTCCTCTTCCTATGTGCATGACTTTGCATTTTTTGGCGTTAAAATTCAGCTGCCGTGCTGCAGACCACTCCTCCAGCTTTTTAAGGTCTGCCTCCATTGTCATTTGTTCTGCTGGGGAGTCTACCCGGTTGCTTATCTTGGTGTCATCTGCAAATAGACACACCTTCCCCTCGAGCTCCCTTGCTATGTCTGCTATGAACATATTGAAAAGCAGAAGCCCTAGTATGGAGCCCTGGGGTATCCTGCTAGTGACACTCTGTTCTGCTGATAATGTGCCATTTACCTGCACCCTCTGTGTTCTGACTTGCAGCTAATTTTTCACTCAAGCTCCACTTTCTGTCCCACCCCTATGTTGTCTGAGGCTCTGTCCACACTACACCGCTCTGGCCCGGTAACGGATGCAATCCGTTACGGCTGGGGAGAGGTGCAGTGCGTCCACACCTCGGTGGTGTCCGTTATGGGACCGGCACTGCCGGTCCACACATCGGGAGCCGGGCAACTGTTACGGGCGGGCGCTGATCCCACAGTGCAGCTCAGAAGCGCACTTCGTCCCTGCAGGGACCGCACGTCTGGCTCCACACTACTGCCGTAACGCTACTGACGCAGGATCGAAATCATAACCGTTGTTGAAACTACCTCATATGTGGTTTCAACAACGGTTACGAAAACGCCTCCTTTAACGTTACAGGTGTAAATGCAAACCATTGCGGTAATGGTTTGGGCACTCTGTAACGTTACAGAGGCGTAGTGTGGACAGGGCCTGACTTTTTTATTGGCCTCCTGTGTGGGACAGAGTTGAAAGCTTGGCTAAAGTCAAGGGAGAGTACATCCACTGCTCCATTATCTACTGTCTTGGTAACCCAGTTGAAGAATTCAACTGTTTGTTTGGCAGGACCTCCCTGTCGTGAACCCATGCTGTTTATGATCTTGCTGTCCACTGGCTTCAGGGAAAGCTATAATCCTCTGAGTAATGATTCCATTAATTTTCCCACCTCAGAAGTGAGGCTTACTGGGCGGTAATTTCCTACCTCTTTCCTGATTCCAGATTTATGGAGTGTGACCACTGTTGCCCTCTTCCAATCTATGGGCATCTCCCCAGTCTCTAGTGATTTGGTGAAGTTTTTTGCTATTGGTGCTGCAAGTTTCTTCCCTAGTTCTTGTAATATTTTGGGTTCATGCCATCAGACCCTATGGCCTTGTCTACTTTCAGGCTATTTAGCACTTTCAGGACTTGGTCTGCTGTGAAGGGGTTTGTATCAACCCCTAGTCCTGGGGTGCTGATCCTTTTTAGGGCTGGACCGTTACCCTCCTTCTCTTCTGTAAAAACAGAGCAGAAGCACTTATTTAGGACGTCTGCCTTTCCCTATCCCCTCTTAGTACCCCTTCTGCCTTTAGTCTTACTATTCCCCCCCTTGTCTTCCTTTTTTCCCTTATGTACCTAAAAAAGGTCTTGTTCCCTGTTTTTACACCTTCCGCTATCCTCATCTCAGTTTGTGCTTTTGCCATCCTTATTGCTTTACCTGCCTCCTTTAGTTTCTCCCTGTATGATTTCTGGTCTTCCTTTTTCTTTGTTACTTTGAATTTCTTGTAGACTGCCTTTTTTCCTTTACTATGGTTGCCACCTCCTTGGAGTACTATAGTGGATTTGTTTTCTTTTTTGCTTGTTGGAGAGTCCACCAGCTGTCTTATACCTGCACCCTGCAAGGCAGTCAAAAAGTCCCTACTCCTTGTTGATGCTGCCGATAATGTTTTCCACTGTATATCAGATAGGTTTAGATCCCCCGCCAGTACCACCTCACCTTTGCCTGTCATTTGGTATATTGTCTCAAGTAGGTCCTTGTTTGCAGTTTCCCCTGCGATGGGGGCCTATATACTGCACCTACTCTGATGGTTGCCCCATTTCCAGTGTTGGCTGCCAGCCGTAGTGCCTCGGCTTCACTGGGAGGCCCCTGTATCTCTATGGTTTTTATGTCTTCTAGTACATATATTGCCACCCCTCCTCCCTTTTTTCCCTTTCTATCCTTTCTGTACAGATTGTACCTGGGATCACTGTATCCCAGGTGTGGTTTTCTGTATACCAGGTTTCAGTCACAGCCACCCATTCCAGGTCCTCTTCTGCCATAGTTGCCATGAGTTCTGGAAGTTTGTTTGTCAGACTTCAGTCTTCAGCCAGACTACGTCTGGCCTGATGAAAGCTCCTCCGTCGGCCCTGACGTCAGGCAGTGTTCCTCCTAGGACTCAGGAGAACTCTCACTGGGATATCGGTCATTCAGACTCCTCGGACTCCGAATCCAAGTCCGGGTCTTCCTCCTTGGCTTCAGGGTTTGAGACTCCCCCTACGGAATAACCTAAGCCGAAGGAGTCCCCCAAATTGCCTCCAGAGGGCCCTTCTTTTGCCGACCTCCTGAAACAGATTGCAGAGGCCTACGGATGGAAGTCCGATGCTCAGGACCCCAAACATCAAAGACTTGATGAGCTGTTGAACATCCACCAGACTGCACCTGTCCTCACACCTCCATGGCTGGAGCCTCACAAGGATTTGGCCTCCACTATATGGGTGATGCCTTCCTCTATTCTGGCTGTGGCAAAAAAGGCTGACAGGACCTACAGGACTCCTGAGGGAAAGGATCACCTCAGTATCCACCCTATGGCTGACTCGGTAGTAATTACGCCGGCCCACGACAGGTCCACCAAGCCCAGGCACATGAGCACCTCCTCTCCGGACAGGGAGTCGAGGCAGCTCAGCCAGTTTGGGAGGAAGTTTTATTCTTCCTCCATTCCCGCCATGAGTGCCCTGAACTGTGTGGCACACATACTGGTATATCAGAAGTTGCTGTTCCACCAGTTGGAGCCTGTCAGTGAGGCCATGCCGGACTCAGAATCCAAGACTGTATTGGCTGACACTATCCGGTCAGCTAAAGTCACCTGTTGCCACTCCCTGAGGGCCATCTATGATGCGGTGGACTCCTCAGCCAGAGGCATTGCTATGGCTGTCTGTCGCAGGAGATTTTCCTGACTCAGGGTGTCAGGCTTGGCACTCAATGTCCAGGCAGCTATTCAAGATGCCCCCTTCAGGAGTTCTGTCCTGTCCTGTTCGGGGGGGGGGGGATGCCCGGATATTATTACCAGCCTCCAGGATAAAAGCAAGGCCCTGCGGTTGGTTCACACCATGTACCATCCTAGGTCCAAGGCCAAATAGCAATTTTGTCGCCACACTAAGTGGCAGACGAAATAGCGGCATATTGCCAGATGCCATACCAAGTGTCGGGCACCTTCAGCCGCAGCCACACCTCCAGCCAAAGCTCAGAGAGCCTCAGGGGTTGCTTTCCCTATCCCTCTGTCCATCTCTTGACTCGCAGCCCGCCCCCCCCTTCTCCTCTTCTGTGAGAGCTGGTGGGCGGAATGTTCGCCAGTCTCCTGCCAGGTGGGAGGTAGCCACTACAGACTCGTGGGTCCTCCAGTTCATGAGACAGGGCAACAGTCTGGAGTTTCTCGAGAAACCTCCAGACAAGCCTCCAGGAGTGTCTCATTATCCAAAGGTGCACTTTCCCTTCTTAAGGGAAGAAGTCAAGGCTCTTCTGCAAAAGGAGACAATAGAGCCTGTTCCATCAAACCAGATAGGAAAGGGATATTATTCCCACTTCTTCCTGGTCCCCAAAAAGATGGGAGACTTGCGTCCCATCTTGGACCTCAGCACTCTAAACCTGTACATAGAGTACAAGCGGTTTCGGATGCCTACCTTCCTAGATCTGCTGCCCCTCCTGCACAAGGGACAGTGGCTCCATGCCCTGGATGTGCAGGATGCCTACCTGCATATCCCAGTTTTTCAGGTCCATCGCCACTACCTCAGGGTTGCTTTTCAAGGGGAGCATTACCAGTTCAAAGCCCTCCCCTTTAGCCTGTCCTCGGCACCCCAGGATTTTACCAAGTGCCTTGCGGTAGTAGGCCACTGTGTGTTCCCCCTACCTTGATGACTGGCTTCTGTCAGCCCCGTTGAGGGAGCAGCTGGAACTTTCCCTCTCAGCTACCCTGGCCCTTTTTGCACAAGTGGGGATTACTGTTAGCATTTCCAAGTCCCAACTTGCCCCTTATCAAGACCTCCAGTTTATTGGAGCGGTGCTGGATATGGCCCAGGGTATGGCTTACAGGGTGGAAACCTTGTGGAAACAGGCTCATTTAGTAGCCTCCAGCAAGAGGGTCACGGCCAGGTTGGTTCTCTGACTCCTTGGCCTTTTGGCAGTGGCCATCCCCACGGTCTCTATAGCCAGGTTCCACATGCAAATTTTGCAGTGGACACTCAGGGCGTAGGGGGATCAGAGGTCGGATGACCTAGACCACATGGTCATGGTCTCCAGTTCGATGCAGCGAGATCTTCTATGGTTGCAGGATCTCAACAACGACACGTAGAGGGTCCCCTTCCAGTCCCCTCCTCAGACCCAGACCCTAACTACAGACGCATTGGGGATGGGCTGGGGTGCTCACTTGGAGAAAAACAGGACTCAAGGGCTGTGGTCTCAGTTGGAGCTCTCACTGCACATAAACATGCTGAAGATGAAGGCAGTGTTGTATGGTGTTCAAGCCTTCCAGCATTTGCTTCGCCAGGGCCCACTGTTAGTCCAGTCAGACAATATGTGTGTAGTCTCATGCCTCAACAAGCAAGGGGGCACTCGCTCATATCTCCTCTGCGGGGGGCCGGGGCAATGCGGGTGTGGATTTGGGCAGTTCTGCATTGAGTTCACCTCACAGTTGTTCATGTTCTGGGCGTGCAAAACATCCTAGTGGACAGTCTCAGTCACACCAGAGTAAAAGCCCATAAATTGGAGCTCAAGCAGGAGGTGGTCAAACACATTTTCGACCTATGGGGTCGTCCAGACCTGGATCTGTTCACCTCCCCATACAATGCAAAACTACCCAGGTTTTGCTCACTCGCTCCCGGGCATGGTGCTTTCTGGCGAGACATGCTGTTGCTTTGCTGGACAAGGAGGTTTTTGTACACCTTCCCTCCCTTTCCAGTTCTGCAGAGGGTGTTTCTCAAGCTTCAGGCGGAGAGGGCTCAGTGGTTCTGATTGCCCTGTATTGGCCTCACCAAATATGGTTTCTGCTTCTTCAGCAGCTTGCAGTGGAGCCTCCTGTTCCTCTGCCTCTCTGCCACGATCTCCTGACTCAGGAAAGGGGCACGCTGGTCCATACAGCGTTGAAGTCCTTTCACCTTCACATATGGCACCTCATGACATAGCTGCTTCACGTTATGGAGTTTCCTCCAGAGTGGCTCAGGTCCTTGAAGAGGCCAGAAAGCTTTCTACAAGGATGACATTTGCCATGAAATGGAAGCATTTCTACATTTGGGCCACCTCGAAGGGTTGGGGACTCTTCTTCGTGCCCCGTTCCTCAGTTCACGGAGTATCTACTACACCCCTGTGATCTAAGTCTGAGTTATCTTCGCTGAAGCTTCACCTATCTGCTATTTCTGCCTGTCACACCTTAGTGGAGGGCAAAGCTGTGGCTCAGCTGGTGGTTTTCAAAACCTTCCTGAAAGGGATCCTCCACCTAAAACCACCAGTGCGCAGTTTGCGCCACCTTGGGATCTCCGTTTTATTTTGGAAAAACTGACCTTGCCTCCTTTTGAACCGGCTGGTAGTTTTGATATGCACTATTTATCATTGAAAACACTCTTTGTAGTTGCAGTCACTTCTGGTCGAAGGATTTCCAAGCTTCAGGTCCTGATGTGTAAGGAGCCTTATTTAATTTTTCACAGAGACCGGGTGGCTCTGCGTACCAATACTCAGTTCTTACTGAAGGTGGTTTCTGAGTTAACGTTGAACCAGTCTATTCAACTTCCAGTGTATTATTCTGAGCATTCCAGTCAGGGGAAGGTGAATTCTGCATACCTTAGACGTTCACAGAATCTTGCGTTATTATACCAACAGAACCAAGTTTGCCCAGAAAATGGAGAAACTTTTTGTTTCTTTTGCACCCAAGAGAGGGTGCGGCAGGTTTCCAAACAGTGTCTGTCCAAATGGTTGGCAGACTGTATTGTTATGGCTGTGGGCGGAACCTACAGCCATTTTGCTATCTGTAGCTTGAAAATGGAGTTTTGTGGAACACATTTTTTGGACTTTGCAGTGTATCCTTCCACATCTACAAATAATTATGACAACTAAAATAAAATAATCATTTCTTTCTGTTTAGAATGTTGGAGACATATCTCCAAGCTGCTTATCTGATGGCCATTAAGAAACTGAAAGAAGCTTGTTAAACATTGGTTGCCTATGTTTACCCCCTTCAAAATGCAACAGCTTGCACATTTAAATGATTAGCATTTAAACATTTTTTGCTACTAACTTCAGTTGGGGATGAATGTCTTTCAAGAAAGATTCATACCTCATAAATGTTACCCTTTCCCAGCAAATGTTGTAAAGATTTATACTGTTTTTAACCTCTCAAGACCTATCTGATAAAATTCCAGGTCTTCAGTGAACTACCCAGACTAAATACATAAATTTATTTTTGACAGAAAGGCTGCAGCCTGCTTCCCAAACATAACAGATAAGAGCTGCTGAGATCTCTTATAGTAAGAGTGAGTGAGTGAGTGAGTGAGTGAGTGTGAGTGTGAGTGTGTGTGTGTTTGGGGGAAGGGTGGAGAAACAGTCAAACTCCTGCTGGCAAGGGAGATGTCATCTAATGAATTAACTGCTGATGAACCATGAGTGATACAGATACAAATGATTTGGTGCTGTTTATTGGACCAACATAGATGTAACAAAAATAACTTGTACCATTTATAAAATTCCTGATCAAACAGCTGCAAACAGAAGACTGATTTTTCTCATTTTATAATATGATATACTGAGTTGCTGGATCAGGGCCTTGATAAAATAATGACATTTGCTTAACTCATTCAAGATTCCATCAGGAGGACAGAAAAAAAATCAATGAGAAGTTGTCTGAAAACTAACAACTATAAGATGCAAAAATAGCATTTGTAGGTGTGTGTGCAATTATATGTGTGTGTGTGTACACACACATATATATATATATATATATATATATATATATATACATACAGTATATATATATAAATGTCCTCTTTGCAATAAATTTGTTTACAGGCATTACTAGTAACTTTGGAAAGATTGTCTGGCTTGTGATTACTAATTTTGAGTATAGTTCATGAAATAATGAGCTTGATATTTGTTATTTCATGTAGTCTCCCATTATGATTTATGCATAGCATATAAATCCAAATCATTCCGAGGCCATCGTGACATGTAATAATACTGAGCAGCAAATCAGAGCTCTTTTCCTAATAAAAGGCTGCTGATATAATAAAGAACAAAGTCATAAATAAGGAACCAGTGGCTTATGGAAAAATCTACAGGGATTTATACAGGGATTTGATTCTGCCTTTGTGGGGGAAACACAAGGAAAATGAGGGCTTCTAACAGGGTAATGGTTATTTGGATCTGGGAGCACTGAATATATAATCCTATATTTTCTATCCTGGATAGGGCAGGAGAGATGCTACATCTCACGCTTCGGAAGCCGGCGTCTGCTGCAGCCAGTGGTCGCGAGGGCCCCTGAGAGTCCTGCCCTTCCCCGATCGCCTGGAAGCCGGGCGCCTGCTGCAGCCGGTGGTTGCGAGGTCCCCGAGAGTCCTGCCTCCCTGATCGCTTGGAAGCCGCGCCTGCTGCAGGTATGATAAAATTCTTCCTCGAAAGGCCAGGAGGTTGTTTGCTGAACACTCTAGTCGCGGTGTGGACAAAGGACTGGTGCTTTGGCGCCTTTTTCAAATATTGCTGGTCAGCAGAGAAGTGGAGATAGTTTCCATGCTGCAAAACCTCATAAAGGAAGCAGCTCGTTTACCATCTCTCAGTGTTACCTTAAAGGGTTAACCAGTGTGGAGCTGTGTTTTCACCAAGCCTCTGTGGTTACCTTAATTGTATATTTAACAGCAGATTTGGGGCTGTTAAGCATTGCTATGCCAACAACTCCGGTAAAGCGTATGCAACAGATGTAATGAATGTATGAACCAGGGTATTCAGTCAAGTCCTTCCTTTATTGTACAGCTGACAAACGTATTTCATAGTGCTATTTTAAACAACTTAGTCAAATACTGAAAAAGTGTCTTAGTACAGAAATCAACTTGTTAATAGTGCAGTAGTCCCTCTGAATGGTGTTTGCTGTTTTGCTTAATCACAGCTCATCCTGGTAAGCAAGCCAAAAGCCAGCCCCCCCCCCCCCAAGTCACTGTTGAGTAATTTGAGAGCAACTGCAGCAGCCCCTCCTTTGTCCTACCTGCTATAAATCTGCCCGTTTTGTCTCCTTTTCACAGCTGGTGGCCACGAGGGCCCCGAGAGTCCTGCCCCCCCGATCGCTTCGGAAGCCAGCGTCTGCTGCAGGTACGATAAAATTCTTACTCGGAAGGCCAGGAGGCTGTTTGCTGAATGCTGCAGCCGCATGTGTAGGACCCCACCAGCGCTCCGCGCCGGCTCCCCACCACCACCTTTGGTGAGCACCGCCTTTATACGCCATGGTGGTGCTAATTGGCAGGTTATACTAACTCGCCACTAGTGGCTGCCCGATCGCTCCCCCAGCTGCCAAAACCCATTCGTTTTATTATGCTGCCTCTGCAACTCACCCTACTGTGCCTACTCTTTCCTCCTAACCTCCCTCCCACCAGCCATCTACCTGGAATCTCCTGTTTCCCCCACTAAAGGCTACTCATGGGCTACCTCTCCCCCATATCACACTACTTTCAATCCTGGCCCATCCCTTCATGCCACTCTAATCAATTGGAATATAGGCGCAACCCTTCTGCCTCCTTCTTTCCACGCTGGGCTGTCAGTCCTACACCCATCACCTCCAAAAAACTGTTCAACAGCCACCCATCAGCTACCGACCCCCCACAAGAGGAGAAATGTGACGCTCATAGTAAAACACCTAATACCACTACTACTACTCCTAGAAGATGACGTTGAATCAAATCCTGGGGCACCTACCCTCCAAACATCTTCACCTCCCCTCTTATCCAATTACTACGGGGGCTTAAAATTATGCATCTTAACATATGCAGCCTCCTGAACAAAATCACCCCCCTCCAACCGTACATCCTCTCCCTATGCCCTGATATCCTTATTATATCTGAAACTTGGCTGAAACCCAATAACTTGGATGCCGAAGTATCCATCCCTGGCTAGTCCCTCACTCGGCATGACCGTCCGGGCAAAAAGAAGGGTGGGGGCATTGCCATGTTCATTTCCTCCAAGCTACAATTCGCACCAGTCCAACTCCCCAACCCAACGTACCCTATAGATTCCCTCCTACTCAGATTATCTCTCCCTCATTCTGTCCCCTTGTATATAGTAGGGTCCTGCTGCTCTCCAGACACCCCCCTGAACACCATCATTGAACATCTAGGCACCTTAAAATCACTTGCTTCGTGAGGGGGGGCGAACTATACATACTTTGGGATTTCAACATCAATTGGCTATCTAAAACTAATTCTAAGCTTATAAACCAGATGACTGCACTAAACCTCTCCCAACATATCACCGAACCCACTCTTTTAAACCATAAATCTCTTAACCACTCTCTCCTCGACTGGGCCCTCACCACACATCCCCATCAGGTGCTAGAAGCTGGTACTTTACCCGACTCCATCAGTGACCACCACTTGACTTACATAGTACGGAAAATATTCAAACCCTAGGCTCCATCCCCTCGATTACTACTCACTAGGGCTTACAAATCACTAGACCATGTTGCACTCCTTAGCGACCTATCTAACACTGATTGGTCATTTATTCATCATGTTCCTCCATTGACTCGGCCCTGGAATTTTTCAGATCAAATTTCCTCGCCATCTGGGACTACTATGCACCTCTCAGAAGAGCCTGTGTAAGGGGCACCCACCTACCTTGGGTAAATGCCCATATCATTGACTAACTCCATGCCAGGGACTCAGCCTGGAAATCTTACAAGAGCATCTGGGTCATAGGCAGCCCTCCAACACTACCGCACATTCCACAATGTAAGCACCAGGCTAATTCGCCAGGCAAAAGCAAACTACTTTAAGGCCTCTTTCCACGCAAACCACAACCACCCAGCAAAATTCTGGAAGTCCTTGAAATCTCTGCTCTCTCCCCCTTCCCAGCCCCCCTCCTCTGCCCTAAATGTAAATGGCTCCTTGGTAACGGACCCTGGTGAGGTGGCCTCTGCTTTCAGCACATTCTTCACTAACTGTGCCTCCTCCCTTCTCTCCACAAACACGCACCACACTACAATACCACATACACCCTGTCAGCCCCCACCCAGATCCACCCACTTCTCATTTCGCCTGGTCTTCCCAGCCGAAGTACTAGCTGCCCTATGCACACTCAACCCTAACAAAGGTAAATGCCCCTTCAGCCTTGACTCCAGGATGCTATACCTATCTGCCCCAGCCATCGCCACCCCACTGGCCTCCCTCTACAACCTCTCCTTCTCCCTTGCCAAGATCCCAGCTGCCTGGAAACATGCCACAGTCATCCCTCTCCCTAAAGGTGGCGGCGACTCCTCGCCGGGCAGTTATCGCCCGATCTCCCTCCTCCCAATTCTAGCCAAAGTCCAGGAACAACTTGTTCTCTCCCAATTATCCGCCTTCCTCGACAACGCCTCCTTCCTCTCACCCTATCAGGCTGGCTTCAGGAAATCGCACTTCACAATCACCTCCTTGCTCAGGTTAACAAACGACATCCTCATTGGCATGGATAATGGGCAAGTCACCTCAGCCATCTTCATTGACCTAGCTAAAGCCTTCGACACAGTCTCCCATCCACTCCTGTTATCTGAACTCACCCTAGTAGGTCTCTCAGGTGAGGCCACCAGCTGGTTCCACTCTTACCTAGAAGGGAGGCAACAAGCAGTTAGAATTGGCTCACTCGACTCTGACCCACTACCTGTCACAATAGGTGTGCCACAAGGCTCGGTCCTTGGCCCGATACTCTTCTCTGTCTTTCTAAACGACCTGCCCTCATGTGCTCCCTTTCATCCATCCACATGTATGCTGATGACACGCATTATATGCTACAGGTCCCTCCCCGCGTAGTGTCATCAAAACTCCAGGAGGATTTTAATGCAATCCAACTCTGGTTCTGCTCTCACCAACTATTTCTCAACCCAAAGAAAACTGTCTCACTCACCTTCGGACCAGGCAAAGGCTCTCCTGGGTCCACACATCCCCTGCCTTCCACACCTTAGATAGGACCCTCTTGGAGACCTGCACCTCATTCAGATACCTCGGGGTCTGGCTCGATCAGCACCTAGACTTCTCAGCCCACATTGACTTCTATCCACAAAAAAAATTCACCCGAAACTGGGAGCCCTTTACTGGAATAGAGGCTGCATTCCCCTGCCAACCCGAAAAGAAATTGTTCAGAAAATGATACACCCACTTTTTGATTATGCGGACATAGTTTATAGCTCGCCCGAGTCTTCCCTCGCCAGGCTGGACCCTCTCTTCCATTCCTTCTGCCGTTTTGCCCTGGACCGTCCTCCCTCAACTCACCACTGTGATCTCTATAGATCCTTAGACCTTCCTTCCTTACAGGACTGGAGAATGGCACATTGTGCTAGGATAACAGAAAAATGCTGGTCCCAGTCCCTCCCACCGTACCTTGCTAATACCCTAGCCGCCCAGACCCCTTCATGCTACACCCTCTGTAATCTCGACTCTAGGCTCCTCACCCTCCCACACATGTCCTCCACCAACGGTCAGCGTGCATTCAGGTACCGAATGCCTTACCTGTGGAACGCCCTCCCAGCGGAGATTAGACACTCCTCCTTCAAACAACATGAAGTCTTGCTATATTATAGACATTAGCAGTTTGATCCAGCTCTAGAACTGCCCCGGAGTGAAATGGTTAAAACCATTCCAAAATAGAATTTTGGCACGAGAGCAGCTCTATCTGTGTCATTTCAAACTTGAACTGTCAGATTCTTTACTCCGCCTCAGTGAACAGTCGCTCCAGAGATTTCTCCTTCTGCTCGGTGTCTATTTCGGTTTAAAGTGTTTTCTCGGTTGATTTAACCGAGAATAGTTTTATTTTAACCGCAAAACCGTTCGTGTCCAAGCTCTATCTGTGGTAAACGTAAGTAAATGAAGGTTTTCGTCTGTGGAACTTGTAAGTTATCGGTTGGTTTTGAACCGATCAGTGGGTTTAAAACTCATTTAAACTAAAAGTTACTATTTTAGAGTGCGGTTCCTGTTCTTATTGGTTCTAAAAAACGGATTTATTACGCTTTTTTCCACACCCTGACACGGTTAGGAACCGAGTAAGGGTGTCTTGCCTGGCACTGCCGTTAAAAGGGCAAGTTTTTGGTTAGGCTGGCATTATGTCTGAGAAACCCAAAAGAAAAACCGCCACTGTGTTTCAACACTGTGATGTTTGTGGGGAAGTCTTTGCCAAGGCTGACCCACACACCACATGTGTTTATTGTCTGGGGTTTGACCACCTCCAGTCAGACTGCCAGATATGTAAGAATTTCCCTGCAGCCACCCTGAAAAAAAGATTGGGCAGGCTCAGGGAACGAGAGGCCAAAAAGTCCACTGACCCGGATGGCCAGCCCGGGTTCGTGCCAACCGAACCAGAGGGGAGGCCCTCTGACCAGGGCGAGACTTCGCAAAAGAAAAGCTGGTTCTGAGGAACCACTTCCAGTAAAGAAAACAAGAAAATCAGCAGGTCTGAGTCCAAAATTCCTTCTCCAACTGCTGCAGAGATAGCAAAAGCTATACAAATTGTCCAGTCATTGAATCCAGGGTCCGTCCTAACCACCATCACTATCTGGTAAAAGGTCGTTTCGTCCGGTCCCAGTGGTTCAGGATTATGATATTGAGGAATTTTATGAACCAGAGGAGGGGAGGAGGATTATGAACAGTGAATGTGGCTGGGAAGGTCTGGGTGTGCCCATTGAACAGGACATCTCCCCAGACAGACCTTTAGAATCTCCCCTGCTGTCTGAGTCCCCATCTCATTTTATGTTTTATAAAAGTTGCTGAAACCCTCCAGCTTCCTTTTTAGAAGAGGCTGTGGATGAGCAAGAGGAGTCTGATTTTGTAGAAATGATGGATATTCCAGAGTCTAGGAGATTGTCTATTCCTTTACATAAGTCTTTTAGGAAACAAACAATTAAAATTTTAAAAGCTCGTAATTCTGTGCCTCCTGTAGACAAAAAGATGGACAGAAGGTAATACATTGTCAGGCCCTGATACAGAATTCCTTCTCAGCAATGCAGTCATGTTAGGGTAGTTCAGGCTGCTGCCTGTGATAAAGCTAATATTCCCTTGGCTTCACATCCTCCTGACAAGGATTCCAGGAAGATTGATGCCATGGCAAAAAAATGTATATGGCAGCCTCTTCTGGGACTCAGGCAAGCAAATATATGGCTTATGTAGCTAGGTATCAGAAACTAGATGGGATACTGTTATGCATTGGCCAAGCAGGCCCATGGCCAGCTGGCTAGTGAACTAGAACAGGTGGCTGCTGATGGCATTGAAGCCTCCTAAGGTTCAGTTTCATGCTGCTGTGGATATTAATGATGTTTCCTCTAGGGTCATGGCCACATCTGTAGCTTTTCGTGGAGTTGGCCTGGCTCAGGTGTACTAGTTTGTCACAGGATACCCAGACTAAGGCTATGGATTTTCCTGTGGTGGGAAATTCTCTGTTTGGAGAGCAGACAGAGAATTACATGAGAAGATGGATGAATATAGGACTACTTACAAGAGTGCCCAGGCTAAGGAGCTGCAAGCCACTCCTCAAAGGCACCCCCAGGGGTAGGGGTAGGCCTTTTCACAGGCCTTCTACCAGACTCAGGCCTCCTCTGCCTATGCTCAGAGGGGCTTCTTCAGAGGCAGGGGCAGGCAGGGTGGGCAGACCTGCTCCACCCCCAGCCTAAAGCTCCTCATAAACAGGCACCTGATGGGGTGCCCAGGGCCGATTCTCCTGTACCAGTGGGGGCAGGCTGGCTTACTTCAGTCAGAATTGGGCTTCTTTAACCTCAGACAAGTGGGTTCTGGAAGTAGTAAGCTCAGGGTCTGGTTCTCAGCTTCAAAAGTTTCTCAAGTTGAGAAGCAGACTTTTTCTACCTGCAGTGCTTCAGAGACCCCGCTCTGGAAACAGAGGTCTCATCCCTGTTAGCTCTCAGAGCAGTAGAGAGGGTGCTCCTCTTGCATCAGGGCAGGGGTCTGTATTCCAGATACTTCCTTACCCCAAAAGACAGGAGAATGGCCCATTTTAGATCTCAGATATCTGAACAAGCATCTTTTGAAACCAAAGTTCAAAATGGTAACTCTGGCAATGATTTTACCTTCCCTAAGGCCAGGGGACTGGCTAGCCTTCCTGGACCTCAAGGATGCCTATTTCCATGTCCTAATCAGAAGATCCCATTGAAAGTACCTCAGATTCGAACTGCCCTCAGGTCATTACCAGTTCAGAACAGTGCCCTTCGGCCTTACCTCTGCTCCAAGGGTATTCACAAAGTGTCTAGCAGTGGCAGAGGATTGCTGTTTTTCCCTATCTAGACGACTGGCTCATTGTAGGCCAGTCCCCAGAACAGGTAAAATTTCACCTGCAGGTTACCCAGCAGCTTCTCACCTCCCTGGGTTTTCTGCTAAACCTACCAAAATCAGTTCTGGAACCAGTCCAGGTACTCACCTTATAGGGGCAGAATTGGACCAAAGCTAGCCAGGGCCTTCTTCCCAGAAAGGGTAAGGAATTTAGTGGCTCTGGCCTCTTCCTTCACTCTGCAGGTCTCTCGACCAGCAAGACACTTTCTGCAGCTCCTGGGGCACATGCTGCATCCACAGCTGTTGTGCAGGGAGCCAGATTTAGATGAGAGACATTCAGTTTCACTTGAGAACCTTTGGTCTCAGAGAAGAGACCCCTTTCCAAGTTGGTCCCAGTGATTCAACCTTGATCCTAGCTCTCCAGTGGTGGCAGGATCAGAGCACTTAAGAGCGGGGTCCCTTCATTTCCCCTTCTCACGACTTGACTCTCACTACAGATGCTTCCCTTCTGGGTTGGGAGCCTACATGGGCGACCTTTCCACTCAGGAGTTTGGTCCCAGGAATCTCTGCTCCACATCAATTTGCTGGATCTCAGAGCTGTCTTTTAGCTCTTCAAGCTTTTTCTGCATCTGTCCACACGACAAGGTGATAAGTCAGAACAGACAACACCACAACAATGTGGTACATCAACAAACAGGGGGCACTCGGTCTTCGGCCTTGTGCACCGAGGCAATGAAGTTGTGGTCTCTGGCCTATTCCCTGAACACTTCCCTCATAGCAGTTCATCTTCCAGGGAAGGACAATGTCCTAGCGGATGCCCTCAGCAGGATTTCCCAGGGCCATCACGAATGGTCCCTGGATCCTCAAGTGCTGGGGATAGTTTTTGCCAGGTGGGGCATCCCTCAGATAGATCTTTTGCAGCCCCAGACAATCACAAACTTCCTCTGTTCTGTTGCAGGCCTCCAGTGCTGGGCTCAGTTCCCTGGATGCCCTTCTTCTGGATGGGGGGGAAGTTCCTCTATGCTTCCCCTTTCTCTCCTATTCAAAGTACTAGTCAAAATCAGATCTCAGCCTTGCAGGGTGATTCTGATTGCCCCGGATTGGGCCAGGCAGCCCTGGTACCACTCCTTCTGTCTCTGACAGTCCATCTTCCCTGTGCCTCCCCAGGAATCACAATCTGTTGACTTGTGCCCAGGGAAGGGTTTGGTATCCGGACTTCAATCCCTCAACCTCAAGGCCTGGCTGTTGAGGAGTTAGAGTTTGCTGATTTACAGCTCTCTCAGGGTGTTCTTGAAATCCTAAAGGCTTCCAGAAAGCCTTCCACTAGGGTTACTTATAGTTCTAAATGGAAAAGGTTTTCCATTTGGTGTGCTGGGAAAATATTTCCCAGAATCTACTGAATTGCCCATTTTGTTAGATTACATGGTACATCTTAATTCCTTGGGTCTCATACCAGCTACCCTGAGAGTTCATTTGGCAGCTGTGTCTGCTTTTGTGTCAGCAGGAAAATCATCCCTCTTTCCTCTCATCCTGTGTTTTCCAAGTTTTTAAGGATTACTCCATACTAATCCTCCCTTTAGGAACCGCCCCTGCTTGGGACCTTAATGTTTGCATTGCCCAGTTAATGTAACTCCCCTTTGAACCTCTGTCTTCTGCAGAGCTTAAGTACCTAACTTGGAAAACTGTTTTCTAGTGGCTATCACTTCTGCCAGACGCATAAGTGAATTGCAAGCCTTGTCAGTGGAGACTGACTTTATTTCTTTCCACAGGGATAAGGTAGTCCTTAGGACTAATAGGAAGTTTTTGCCTAAGGTGGTTTCAGATTTCCATCTTAATCAATCTATCTCCCTTCCAGTATTTTTCACTGATCACTCCTCTTCGGGTGAGAGGAGATTGCACAGCCTGGATGTTAAGAGAGCTCTTAGTTATTATATAGAGCGTACCAAAGGTCACAGGTTCGAATCCCTCCAACTTTTCCTTACCTATGGTGAAGTTGGGAAAGGCAAACCTGCCACTAAGAGATCAATAGCCAGGTGGATTGTCTCTTGTATCCAATTTTGTTATCAGAAGTGGGCAGAGCCCCCGGTTTGAGGGCTCATTCTACCAGGGGTACAGCTGCCTCTAGCTGCTGCCAGAGATATCCCTTTATTAGAGATTTGCCAGGCTGCTACTTGGAAAACGGTAACACTTTTACCAAGCATTACTCCTGGATGTCCAGGCCAGAGAGAGATGCTCGGTTTGGCACAGCTGTTCTTCAGAGCTTATTCCCTAAGTAGGTTCTGCCCCTCCTCCATGGAGGTACTGCTGTGTATTCTGCTAATGTCTATAATATAGCAAGACTTCATGTTGTTTGAAGAAAAAATTACTCACCTTAGTAATGTTGTTTCTTCTAATGGAGTCTTGCTATATTATAGACCTGCCCCCCAACCTGCCCCTCTCAGAACCTCTACTTGGTGGGGTGCGGGCAACTTAGTATGGGCACTACTTATGTCCTGTTAGCATTTTGTCCCCTTTGGGGGTGTGTATGTGTACGCGTGTGTGTGTTTTATTATACTTATGTTCCATTTTCATATTATTAGAATGGTGTTAGTATTTCTGGTCCCCTGACTTGAGTCTTGGGTGTTGGGACCATCAATGGTTGTTATTATTTAGGTAACCATTTGGCTAGTGTAGGTTACAGCTTCCACACAGACCTTAGTGAGTTTGGCTCATAAAGATCTGACAGTTGAAGTTTGAAATGACACAGATAGAGCTGCTCTCGTGCCAAAATTCTATTTTGGAATGGTTTTAACCATTTCACTCCGGGGCAGTTCTAGAGCTGGATCAAACTGCTAATGTCTATAATATAGCAAGACTCCATTAGAAGAAACAACATTACTAAGGTGAGTAATTTTTTCTTCTCCTCCTCTCTGCAGCTTAACCTCCTCCTCAAACAGCATTTTGCCACCAACTGCTCGTGCAGCTAGCCCCTCAAGGTATTCCGTCTGTTTAAAAGCCCGATTGCATGTGTGTATATTAGCTACATGTTATAATGTGATTCTGCTGCACTTAAGCCTCAGTGTGTGCTCTAACTGCACAATTTATCTTCCCCTGCCATGAGGCAGATGTATCTTGTACAACGTGTTTCTCTCGTCCTTGCATTTGTGCTGCCGCGTGTAATTGTATGTTACTCTGTATACTGTCTATCCTAAATCCCCCTTCCCCAGGATGCATCTTGAATCGAGCGTTACACGCTCAGTATGCCTTCCTGGTAAAACGCTTAAATAAGTAAATAAATTGTCACAGTGATGTTCATTTACACATTTTTGCACTGTATTTACTCAGGCTGTCCCAGATTAGATGAAATATCTTGTTTTCAGTGAGGTCATGATTTTATCATGTTTATAATGTATTTATTCAGGCTACCTAGTCCAGGATCCCTGTATTCAAAGGAGATATGCAGTACATCCCTGTGGAAAAGGGAGATGTGCTGCACAACTCCAACAATGCACAACATGCAGGATGCGCAGGCTGCAAGGTTATGTGCCAAGGCACACACCAATGGTATGCCGTTCAAGTCAAAGGGGCAATCCCATGCATATGCTGTGCTGCAGCATACTCGGTGGGAATGTGCCCCTCACAGTCCAGAACACCGCGACCCACAGTTAGGCCATGAATAGCTGCCCTAACCCAGCCAGCCACCCACAGGCAGGCTGCAGATGTGTACCCAGGTGCACAGCAGCCTGGCAGTCCTGTTGGACTAGAGGTACCCCCTTTCCATCCCCAATCTAGCCAACTCCATCCCTGAAGAGCTGTATAGTGTAGGGCTCCCCCGACCCGATTGCACCAGAGGAAACCATGGTCCATATCCATAGTCTAGAGGACTCCCATTCACCACCCCTGTACACAGACACCCTCACTCCCCCCATACCCAACCTGCTGCAAAGACTGGCACTGCCCTCCACACCCTGCCATGGCCAGCCATTGACTGCACTGAACTTGGGCTGGGGACCTGCACTCTGGAATGACCCAACTGGCTATACCGTACATTGGGGAACCATGCCAGCTGCAGATCCACCAGTGTATGCAGCCCTGTGTACGTCCCTGGCAAACTGAAGAGGGAATTTAAATACCTCCAATGCATGCCTTGCCGATGCTGTATCTTCCTGCTGTCATACACTGCTGCAAGTCCACACTATCCCCTGTTCCCCTGTGTAACATGCCATCCTCCAGACTGCTGAAGTATCCCGGGTGCCATGGGGTACGATATCCTGTAATGCCATTTGCAGTGTACGCTTCAGGCTATAGATAGTTCATCCGCAGTTCCCCAGTTGTACAAAAGAATGGGAAGTCGGCTGTAATATGCCTGTTTTGGAACCTGTGTGAGTGGGTACAGCATCGGCCATCACCCACACTAAGCAGTGCAATGGCATCAGGATGATGGATCCACATGCGAATGCCTGAGGAATATGGCCAGTGGGTGTTATCACCCACACACAGCTCGTTCCTATGTATAACACATTCCTGCATCCTACTGCAAGTGCTCCGCCACCCACCGATAGAGGGGTACAATCCCATTACAGAGCCAGTGGTCACAATGGGATGGGCTGGGGGGGCAGGGGGGGTGTCTGTGCACCATTGAGGGGGAGCGGGGGCCACTACACTATTGACATGGACTGTAGGTGTATTCAGGTGCAATTAGGAATGGCATTGGGGTCACTACAATATGGAACTGATAGAACCTGGACTCTGGTGCAGTCGGAGCTGGTGGAACAGGTGGGGGGGGGCCACTGTACCATCAGAGACTTCAGGACCTGTCCCACATGGGAGCGATCGGGGTCATTGCTTGGGGGTGAGAGCTGCTCTGGTGTATTCATCCCCATGCCAACATGCAAGTGGACTGGTAATGAGCATGCATAAGCCCCTTTGCACCCTATATACTCAGTTCATTTGCATTCCTGGGCTGAATATCGCCCATGGGGGCTATGGTGCATACCGGAATGTGCCACACATACCCACTGGAAAGTATTCAGCTGGGGTCACCCTGGATGCACCTGGCTTGGCGGATGCTTGCACTGCGACTCCCATCCAAAGTCACATTTTCAACAGGAACGATGAAGCCTGCCAGAATGAAGTGCAGTGTCACAGGTTTACTGCATGACAAAAGGGATTAACTCCCTTTGAAACTGCATTGTTTGCTGCAGTAACTCTACAGCAGAATTCAGCAGTGCTGCGCTTCATCCTGGTGGGCTTCACTGTATGCACATCCTATACTGGTGGCGCATTCTCTTTGAATATTGTATCAGTGTAGACTGGCGCACCCTCTTTGTGCAGTGCATCTTTCTGCTCGTGCATCGATCCAGCACTTAATATATCCCACCAGATGTAAAATATTGTTTTTAGTGCATTCTGATTTTATACAATGCAGCATAATATTGTGTAGATATAGAGCCCCACTGAAAATAAGATGCCATTTCTTCTGTGAAATATCCAAGTTAAATATATGGCAATCAGCAGGCATATTCTAGGAAAACACATTGTAAAAATGTGTAAAAGGAAGACCACATTGAAGCTGCCTCTCCACAGAGCTGCATTGTGCAAATCCATTTGAAATAATGGGTAAAAGCATCCCAAAAGCTCTCCACAGCCATATCGGCTCTGACCAGAGTTTGTTTTCTGTTGCTGAAAGTATGGTAAACCCTCCCGGGGGAGGTTAAGAGGCATTCTACCAGGAGCATGGCTGCTTCTACTGCTTGCTTTAGGAATGTGTCAGCTGCTGACATTTGTGCGGTGGCCACTTGGAGCTCCGTCCACACTTTCACCAAGCATTACAGTCTGGACATTGCCTCTAGGCAGTATAGTGCAGTGGGTTAAGGCTAGTAAGTCACTTGACTTCCTTGTGCTCCCAGGTCGCACCTGGAAACCAGCTTCAGCTTAGTGTGCTAATCGTGGTTAAACAATGTTCCCTTTCCCGTCTAAGCACAGGCTTGGCTTTGGTTTAGCTGTCCTTCAAGGCCTCCTTTTCTAAACTCTATATTTTTCTGCAGACCTTTCCTGCCTCCTGTGTTTCAGTTCCTTCTGATTCACACTGCTTGGGACTCAGTACTCAAGGTGATTACCTACTGCAGGAGCCCTCTCGAAGTAAGATAGTACAGTTGCATCTTACAGAAACAGTGGATCTTCAAGAGAGGCTCTTGCAGTAGGTAACCCTTTTCCCTCCCTCCTTCCCCCAAGTTTCTTTGCTGCTCTTTCTCTGTGAGCTCATTTTCGGCTCCAGGAGCCTCTTTTTCCATTCTCCTGTCACCCCTACTCTGAGGTCTCTGGTGGGAGAACTGGAAGGCGGGTGTGGGGACCGCCCACTATATAGTGTCATGCTGACATCAGTCAGGTAACCTCGGGTGGGCAGTCCCCCATCAGATGCTGCTAGCTAAGGTTTCCATGTGGTCCTGACGCCAGGGGGCATAGTCCTCAAGGTTATTACCTACTGCAAGAGCCTCTCTTGAAGATCTACTGTTACGGTAAGTTATTACATAACTGTACTTTCTTGGAGTGGTGTATGATGTTCATCCACACTAAGCCACCTGATCTCCCCTGACAAGTGGCACACTGTTTTTGCTTACAGCGGACAAGATCTGGTGTCACGGGGCAGTGCCGAGGGAGTTACCACTCGAGTGGGTTGGAGGAACCAGCTTGAAGATGTTACGGCAGGATTTAAAGCAGTAGTGCTAGGTAATCAGGAAGTGATGATCAAAATTCTGCCTTTTGGCTGGAAGCATGCAGCCATAGTTCCAGTTTCCATATCTGTAAATATTTCTTTCTAGTCAGCTTTACTTTTTTAGATATTTAAAATGTATTTCCATTGTTGTGGATCTACAGAAAATATGGCTGCTGCCTAATTTGCAGCAGAGCTCGCCCCTTATGTTGTATCATGTCTGTTGTTTGCTTCCATGGGACCCTGTGCTGTACGTTCCCACTATCCCTGTGTAGTACTGCGAGTCATGCACATGACCGGATGGCAGCAGAGGGTTCCAGTTAAGCATGGAGAGTGGGAGAAATGTAAACAAAAACAAAGAAAAATGTAGCAAATTATAGAGTGACAGTACAGCAAAAACAAGAAAGATTTATTTATATTTATTAAGTCTTAGTTTACTAACTATCTTTGAGTATTGAACTCATTTACAAAGGTTCCACATCATAACAAGAGAATAACAGACTGAAACAGTAAAATTTATCATAGGGCAAGTCATATAAAGGATGCAGTACAATTATACAGAAAATAGAGTATTTTTTACAGATATGCAATTATTTATTTATTTATTTCATTTTTGTTGACCGGGTAAGTGCACTAGACAATTCCTGCCTATTTTCAGGCACGACCTGGGGGAAGGGGATACAGATGAATGCCAACTGACCTTGAACCAGATTAAGCTGTTGGTGGTATTTTTAATGAATGAGAGAAATTTGGCCAGGACACCGGGGAAATTCCCCTACTCTTTTCGATAAGTGCCATGGGATCTTTAACATCCACCTGAACTACCACCAATCCAGGCAGATGGGACCTCGGTTTTAACGTCTCATCCGAAAGACGGCACCTCAGAAGTGCAGCACCCCTCTCATGCTGCACTACAGTGTCAGTACTGGGATATTAATCCAAGTGCCAGATGTGGGAACTGAACCCACAGCCCTCTGATCTCCCGGCCTCAGAGGGAACAGGCCTCAGAGGAGAGTGTGCTACGTACTGAGCCACTGAAAAGTTCTTGGCAGTACAACAAAGAGGACACATTTCAACAACAGTACCAAGTTTGCAATATAATGATCATAAAGCATAGAAATAAGATATGATATGGAGCGGGGCAGCCGGCTCAGGCCTTGTCAGCATGTTGGAAAGGGGGGTATGGGGTGATAGGAGGGAAAGGGGGGAGATAAGATATAGGAGCATGGGGGTAAGGAAGGTTAGAGGGTGTGTGGGGAGAAGGGAATGGGACTAGCAAGTAAGTGCAGGCAATAGATTAAGGACAAGTGCTGATGAGATTACAGAGAAGGGAGGGTAGCGTGTTAGGGGAAGCAGTCACAGTTGCTTTCTGCAGAGAGGAGCTGCCGCAGTTTGTATTTAAAAGGGCCTAGCTTGTTTTCAGAGGTAATATCACTATGTAGGGCATTAAGAGGCGCTCTGGAGGCAAATGATCTTTGCCCCTGGGATGATTGGCAACATGAAACCTGAAGTAGCTGATGCTCAGAGCCACATGTATGGCTTGTGCTGTGGGAAGGGCTTAACAGTGTTTGCATTCCTGGTGGAAGGAGACCAAGGAGGAATTTCTTAGCCATCATGCAGCTTTGATATTTTATGCACCCATTTAGTTGCAACCAACCTGTTTGAGCACAAAGGCTGCATGTATGGGTGAGACGGGTGCTCCTGATATAAGTCGACATGCTTTCTTGAGGGCGATAAAAATGCACTGTAGCGCTGTATCTGTGGCTGAGCCATAAATGACCAGTCCATAGTCAATAATATAAATAACTGAGCTCTGCACTGCTAACCTCAAGGCTTCTGGTGTTAGGCAGTCCTTGTGTCTGTATAGCATACCAATGCATATGCTCACTGCTTTAGCAATGTTGTCAGTGTGAACCCCATAAGATAAGGTGCTGTCGATGGTAACCCCAAGGTATTTGAAGTAGGGTACCTGTTTAAGAGCCGTTCCAAGATGATTTCTTATTGTTAGCGGGCGGTGCTTGTGTTTATTTTGGGAGCTACTGAAGAGCATCACCTTAGTTTTTTTTATAGTTCAGAATCAGTTTTTGTTCACTAAACCAGTTCTCCACAAATGCAAAGCCCTGTTGGAGATCGTTTTCAAGGAGGATCGAGTCAGAATTGTGTGAGAAAATTATAGCATCATCGGCATAAAGTAGAACATGTTCCTGGCAGGAGCTAGGAAGATTTTTTAAGAACAGACTGAATAGGAGTGGCTCCACTGTAGAACCATGCAATACTCCTGAGTGAACAGGTCTTAAGATCAGAGAGACCGTCTGCTATTTTTACTTGTTGCCATTCGATTACACAGATAACTTGTGAACAGGCTGCAGAGTCCTTGGATAGTTCTGCATTTTAACAGTTGCTTTAAGAGTAAGTGGTGGTACACTGAGTCGAATGCTTTGGTCAAGTCAATAAAAGCAGTGCCCACAAGTTGACCCTGGTCCAGGGATTTATGTATGAACCCAGTGAACTCCAATAGGGCAGAGGTGGTGCAGTGTCCCTTTCTGAACCCATGTTGTTGGGCACATTGGATCTCATATTTCTCGAGGTGCTCCACCAACTGGTCTGCAACAGTACGTTCTAGTGCCTTGGAGAGGGGAGGAAGTATAGATATAGGCTGGTAATTCACATATTGGGACCTATCCCCACTTTTGTGAACCGGTGTGACCATAGCAGATGTCCATATGTGTGGAAACTTGTGGGGTTTCCTGAACTTGTTTGTCCACGTGCGGCTAACTGGGGAGTGATCACTGAGTGAGTCCGGGAGGATTGTAGTGTTAGAAATGCAGTCCAGGTGGGTGGTAAGTATCCAGTCCAAAAGGATGCTGGTCCCCGCTTTGTAATTAGTCCTAGTAGTGGAGTCAACCATCTGGGTGAGGATAGCAGCTGTGACGGCATCCAACTATCGCCTGTTCCCAGGCGCGAGCCAATTAGTATTCAAGACTCCCATCAGGATTGACTTTGAGTTGGCTGGGAGATTACGGGTAAAGTCCAAAACAGTAGTGAGCCCCAGAGATTCATCTTTTGGGAGGATGTATACAGTAACCATGGTTTGTGCTTTTTTATGGGCACCAAGCAGTATTTTTAGGGCAAGTATCTGAGCAGTGGTCCCATCCATGGGAGCTGGTATGGCACAACCCTTTAGCGTGTCTTTAAGGTAGAGGGCACAGCCACACCCTCTTTTTGTAATCTTGTCCAATCTGTAGCTTGTGTAGCTATTGAGGGCAATTGCTGAGTCAGAAACTTTTGGTGTAAGCACAAAGGCCTGTAGTGCATCAGATTTAGCTGGCAGGCTACAGATTTTGAGGGAAGCTAGAGTGAGCAATCCTTGTCTTTTAGAGGCAGTAGGGGTGCTTTACGAGCAGGGTCCAGAGTTGGGGTTGATGTTCCCAGATATTAAGAGTAGCATAAGAATGAGCTTGAGCATATATAGCCGAAGTTGTCCAAGTGTGGCAGTTTTCTTTCGCCTCTGTAATTTGTGCCAGTTAGGTTTTTGGTGAGCAGTTGGGGGGGGGGGGAGTGGTAGAAAGGAGAAGGAGGCAGTAACAGTATTTGCTGGGTACAGGACAGAGGAAACTGGTGTTAGGGGTTATAAGGTAAGTGCTCAACAGAGCACAGGGAGCAAACTGTAGCAAAGGATCCAGTTTTTCTTATGTAGTACTGCTGCCTTAAAGGGAAAGGAAAACTGCCAGAAGTGTGGATGTACATCATATACCACTCCTAGAACTACTGGTACAGGTGTGTAACCTGTTTTTCCAGTCTAGGCTATGGATTTGTATTTTGTTTTACAGACACTTAAGTTGACTCTTTGTGAGTTAGCCACAAGCAGCAGCCTTCACTTCCTGTTCTGGAAGGCGTAATTTTTGGTTACATTTATTTCTCTTTGGGGGATTTCAGAGCTGTTAGCTCTAATACAGGAGCCTCCTCTTGTGCTTTATCTAAAGTAGTAGTGTCCTGATGTTGCACTCCTACATTTCTTTGCACAAGGTGGAGTCAGAGCTTACATTAAACCAGCTCATCCTCCTTCTGGTGTTGTTCCAGGAGCCTGCTAATCCAAGGGAAGCATTGCTCCATTCTTTGAATGTGTGTGTAAAAAAAATAAATAAATAAAATAAAAAAAAATCCACTTGTTTTGTTTGTCCATAGAAAGCAGGGTGCACCTATGCTTAAACAGTGCTCGTCCCAAGAACTGGTGAGTTGTTTTACTTTCTGTGAGGCCAGGATGCTGCCATTTCTTTTTTTTTTTTTTTTAAATTAATTTTATTGTATTTAGACATACAAGAACAAAAACTTTCCAAAGACATTGTATTTCTTGATAACACTTATCGTAAAATAAAAGGAGCAAGCTAATTTTCCCCTCCCTGTCCCCACCCTTTACCTCCCTATCAATCTCCCCTTTAAACTAAAACTCTGAAGGAAGATCTGTTCACCAATATTCCGTTATTATACTACCTTCCTGCATTCGCCTAGATTGAGAAGGTATAGCGTTTGAAAACAACTCCATATCTTTTCCTGCATCGTAGCCTATCTCTTCTCCCGGCCCCAATTTCTCCATATTCAAATTAAATAATATCTCCTGCAACCATCCGTGTAAGTGATTGAGGTGTCTTCTAGCCAATGTCTTAACACTACCTTTTTAAGCGAAGATGATATCAGAGCCATATAATATCTTCGCACTTTAAACTTGATGCCAGAATAATCCCCTATCAGACATATTTCCGGGGTAAAATACTGATCAATGCCCAGTAATGGGTCTGTCTTCTGTTTAATTTGGTTCCACAACATTTTTTATCAATGGGCATTCCCAAAAAATGTGATACAAATCCCCCACTGCCTGATGACATCGGAAACAGTTTTAGTCAGATCTACGACCAATTTTATATAGCTTAGAAGGGGTCCAATATAAGTTGTTCAGAAAATGAAACTGCATTACCTGCAGCCGATCTTGAGTAACATATCTATATATATGACTCCAAGTGCTATCCCAGTTCCTCTCTTGGTCCCCCAACCGGGCCTATCCAGAACCTAGGCTTGTAATCTAGGTCCACATATACTTGCTCAAACAATGTCTTGTATATTCTGGAGACCGCATGCAGTTCCCATATTATCTGATCCAACGATTCAAACCAACTCCCGTTCGTACGCCCATCTCTAAGTTTGATCCTAACTTGCTCCAATAAGTGTGTGAGCTGATACACCTTGAAAATCTGCCTATGTTCTATATCGTATCTAGCTAATATTTTTTCTTATTGAGGGGTAATGACTTCCATATGATATCCTCTATCCATAATCCTTAAGCTGGGGAGCCAACATTCTGATATCATTTTCCTCCTATCCTCAAATTGGGATTATGACAAATTGGTTGATGTTCATCCCTATTTGGAAAGTAACCTAAAAAAACACCTAACTGTCTATGAATACGTAGGGACTTCATTATTGGGGTAGTTGCTATCTTAGGAGGCAGTGCCTTTGATGTGGAGTAAAGCAGGGCTATCGGGTCTATCCCAGCCTCCTTTATCATCTCTATTTCCAATTTAACCCATGAAGGTACATAAGTCAAAGATTCAAGTTTTATGGTGGGTACTAGCCATCTCAGATACTTACAGAGATTGCTTGCCCAGTAATATAGTCCAAAATGTGGTAATCTCAACCCCGCTCTCTCCCTGGGAGCTGCCAATTTAAAATAAGCCCTACGGGGTGTTTTCTCCTTCCAAATAAAATCTGAAATGATCGAATGTAACTCCTTAAACCATTTTAGGGGCAGCCACACATTAACCATATTGAGTGGGTAATAAATCCTAGGTAAATGTTCATTTTAACTATATTAACTCTCCCCAGAGAGAGAGCGGCAGTCTGACCCACCTCTTTAGATCCTGCATAATATTATTCCTAGTGGCGTCCAGATTAAGTTTCATTAATGTTGAGTCAGTTCTTGCCAAAAATTCCCAGATACTTCAAAGTATGCGGAGCCCATTGCATACCCATAGCTGCAGCATCTGACCTGTATACTTTTCATATTGAGCTGAAATATCTGGGTTTTCTACACATTGATCTTGTAATTAGATAATCTGCTATATTCTCAATATTTCCCTCACCGCTGGAATTGAGCTGGGTGGGTGACATGAAGCAGAATAAATATCTGGGGCTACGCTGAAATTTAAGCTCCTGCACTCAACCTTATTCCCATAACCCTGGGGTCTCGTCTGACTTTAGAAAGGAGAGGCTCTAAATATAGATTGAATAAAAGAGGTGACAGGGGGCAGCCTTGTCTAGTGCCAGAGTGAAGAGAAAATCTTGTCGAGAATACTCCATTACAATATATTTTCGCACTTGGATCCTTATATAGGGCAAAAACGCTATTAATAAACAAGAGCGGGAAGCCAAATTTCTCCATAGTGATACATAAAAACATCCAATCCACTCTGTCAAAAGCCTTCTCTGCATCCACTGACATCAACCCACATGGAAGTGTACTATCCCTGGATGCAGAGAATATGTGAGATAACTTACACAGATGGTCTGAAGCCATCCTGCCATTCATAAACCCAACTTGATCGTGATGGATTAATTTAGGCATAACCTTAGCCAGCCGAGTCGCCAGAATTTTCGCCAAGATTTTAATATCATAGTTAATCAAAGAAATAGGCCTGTAATTTGTAACCTTATCTAGTTCTTTCCCTTCTTTTGGAATGAGCACTATCAGAGCCTCAAATAGAGGATGCTGCCATTTCGATCTTTAACAACTGTCTCACCGAGATCCAGGAATGGATGAATGGGAGTTGGCTGCGGTTAAACCCAGAAAAGACTGAGGTGTTGGTTGTGGACCCAGGTCGTCGGGAGGCGAGTTTGTTGGCTGGATCACCTTCAGGCTTATGGCTTGGGGGTGTACAGTTAACTACCTCAGATGTGGTGTGGAACTTGGGGGTCATGTTTGGTGACTGCTTGACACTTAAATTGCAGGTGTCTGCAGTTGTCAAAACCTCTTTTTACCATCTCAAGAATATTGCCGGGGTGAAACACCTGGTTCCTTCCGATGATCTTCCAACTTTGGTCCACGCCTTCATTACTTCCTGCCTTGACTATTGCAACTCCCTCTACCTTGGGTTATCGGGGGTTGATATCCACCGCCTGCAGCTCATGCAGAACGCGGCAGCCAGGCTGTTGACTGGTTCCTCCAGGTCCAGTCATATAATGCCTGTGCTTCATGGACTGCACTGGCTGCCAGTATGGTGGCGGATCACCTTCAAGGTTGGCTTGCTGACCTATAAGGCCATACACGATCAAGGACCTGGTTACCTGCAAGATCTCCTTCATCACTACTGTCCCTCCCGCTCTCTCCGATCCACTGACAAGGGATTGCTAGATATTCCCAGGGTTCGTTTGAAGACATCTGGAGCCAGGTCTTTCAGTTTTGAGGCCTCAACCCTGTGGAATTCTCTACCTCGTCAGATTCGAGATAGCCTGACTGTCCAAAGTTTTAAAACAGCATTAAAGACTTTCCTTTTTAACATGGCATATGCCAATTATTAGTATTGCAGCCATGGGATTTTATATGTTCATTTTAGTTTTATTAATTGTTTTAATTAATCTTGTACAGGCGCCTTGGTTTTGAAAGGTGCTTTTTATAAATAAAGATGATGATGATGATGAATGAAAGTACAGTAAGGAACTTCCTGGTGTGGTCAATGGACATTTCACAGGAGGCATGGTTGCATTCCATGTATTTATTTGTTCAGTATTTGCTGCCATATTGTGAACAGCTGCTACTTGGAAGACAATCCGCACTTCCATTAAACAATACAGTCTGGACTGTCAATCCCATAGAAGGATGGGATTTGCTATAACATTTTTCACAGGCCCTGCTCCTGGGAGCATTTTCCTGCCATCCACCCACACTGCTTGCTTTTGGTACTGCTTGGGACTTGTTCCAAAGGTGTGACCTAATGAAAGAGATATCCTCGGAGAAGATAGAACAGTTACGTTAAAACTTACCATAAGATTAGATCTTTGAGAGAATTTCTTTCATCTGGTCATGCTTTCCCAACCCTCTATCCTCCGTGCAGGCTCTGACTATGGTTTCTATGCTCTGCTTCATTCCATAGTTGCTTTCCACAGCACCTTTATCATCTGGTAGCAGAGGTGCTGTCATGACCTTCCAGTTCCCTGGACAATCCTCCAAGCGTAATCTCTGGTGGGTGGGGTGGTGGGGCGGGGGCACTCATGCCTTATATGGACGTTGAATGTATGATGTCATTGTGGGCATCCCCTGGCTGACTGCTGGCAAAAGTTTCCTTGTGCTCCTAGCGCTGACATGATATCGGTTCCAAAGGTGTGACCTGATGAGTGATTCTCTTGAAGATTTCCTGTTAAGGTAAGTTTCTTACGTAACTGTTCTTTCCTTCCTTCCTTGAAAACTTTGTTATGGAAAAATTAAAACTTTCTAAATATACCCTATAAACTGAAAGCACTGCAAAAATATTAAAAATATGCGACTTTATGAATTTGCCATAGAAGATGCCTATAGGTCTGTCTAGTTTGTTCATTGTAGAGCCCATGTACTTAGTTGGAGGGAAACCTCCAGTTGTAATTGGGCCATACCTTGGTGTAAGGCATTGTCTGATTAGCTTTTTCGTAAAGCGTATTACGTTTTTCAACTTACGGTTAGTGAAATACATAGATATTATCTAGTTGATCTTGCCTCCCTCTCGTCGGCATCTTGAAGTGCACTGTGCACCCACAATCAACTGCAGCTGTCCTGGTATGACATCTGACATGGGGAGCAGCTGTGCATGATTTCATAGGCATCCTGTGTAAATGGAGCTATTAATAGCTACAGTTTCCAAAGTACATGTCTCGGTGCTATACCAAGACCAGGTACAGTATATGTCTGGTTTGATATTACTCATGTGCATTATTTCTGTGCATTTTTTCACCACTCCTCATAAACCCATCTTGGACCTATTTTATATTTGCAATAAGACACTTCAGAGTGTGCTTGTGGTGGGATAACGTGGCACTTCTTGGCAGTGGTTAAATTATAAATGTTTAAATGCGAGAACTTACACATCTAGATTTCTAGGTGGTTTAACTCTTCTCCTACCAGCTGGGAAGAGTGGAATTTGCAGTCACAAAGCAGGAAAGAGACCTGGGGGGAATCATTTCTGATGACCTGAAGGTAGCTAAACAATGTGAGAAGGCAGTGAGGAAGGCAAATAGGAAGCTGGGCTGCATAAGCAGGGGAATCAACAGCAGAAGGAGGGATGTAGTGATACCCCTGTATAGGTCACTGGTACTGTACTTAGAACTATACTTGGTATTTGAGACAGAAGGGGAATGAATGCCCATTTAATCTGTCTCCTGCATTAGCGAGGCCACTTGGTTGGGGTTGTGTATAGTAAAAGATTGTTTAACCTATTTTGGATATTATAAAGGAGTTGGTATCCACCACTTCCTTGGGGAGGCTATTCCATAATGTTATCATTCTCTGTGTGAATAGGTTTCTCCTAGTGTTCCTCTTAGGGAATGTCAGTTTAAGTTGTTGGCTATGGCTTCTTAGGTTATGAACATACGAAAATGCCAGCAGAAACAGGCCTCACGGTCTATCGAGTCTGCTCGAGTGCACAGCTAGCACCTTATAATGCTGCTGCCCCTCCCTCTCCCCCATCCTATTACCCCTTCCCCTATCCCAACCCCTCTTGAAGCTGTCTACCGTCTTCCAGGCGACTACCTCACCCGGCAAGGAGTTACACTTGTCCACCACTTTTTCCGTGAAAAAATATCTCCTCATCTCTCTTCTGAATCTACCCCCCTCCAATCTCAGTTGGTGTCCTCTCGTGTCCCTCCTCTTTCTCCTCTGGAAAATCCTCTCTGTATTAGTCTTGTTTATGCCCTTCAGGTACTTAAACGTCTCAGTCATATCTCCCCTGTCCCTCCTGTATTCCAGAGAGTACATATTCAACTCCCCCAGCCTTTCCTCATATGACTTGCCCTCCAATCCCTGGATCATCTTTGTAGCTCTATGCTGTACCTCCTCCAACAATCTGATGTCCTTCTTCAGGAACGGGCGCCAGTATTACACGCAGGTTGATGTTTCTGTTGTATACTTCTAGACCCAGGCTAGCTGTTAACTAAGTATCACCTGTTGTTTTAAATATTTCTAAAATGTCACCACTGATGAGGCCACAACTTGAGTACTGTGTCCAATTCGGGAGACTCCATCTCTGAAAGGACAAAGATAGGGTAGAGACAGTACAAAGGATAGCAATCAAAATAGTGTGGGGCCTTCATCAAAAGTCCTACAAAGAAAGGCTTAAGGAGCTGAATTTCTACTCCCTAGAGGAAAGGAGGGATATGATAGAAACATACAAACTACCTTACAGGTAAAAACAGGGCACAGGAAGGTAGCATTTTTCAAAGAAAAAGATGCTCAAGGACAAGGGGTTGCACTATGAAGGTAGAAGGGGGGAGGCTCAGAGGAAATGTAAGAAAATACTTCTTTACAGAGAGGGTGGTGAATGCATGGGACAATCTCCCAACGGAGGTGGTGGAGGCTGAAACAGTTACAGGATTCAAGAATGCATGGGATAGATACAAGGGGATCTTGGAAGTAAGGCAGGGAGAGAAGACTGAAGACTGAGTAGGGTTTTCGGGGTAGCTATAGGTGGGGAAAAATAGGGCAGACAAGATGGGCCATGAGTTCCTTATCTGCCAACATCTTCTATGTTTCTATAGTAGTTAATGGAGAAAGATCACAGAGGAGGTGGAACTGTTATATAATTTTTAAGAGGTGGTGGAACTGAGTTCCTGTGGGCTCCTCAGTTTAACCCCTGCTTCTTGGGTGGTTGAAGGCACTTTCCTAAGCATCAGGCCTCACAACACACTGAGGTCTGCCTCTATACCGCCACAATGCACACCCTGTCATGTATTATTGCTTAAATAACCTGGGGAAGTGCAGGCAGCAGCAGTCAGTTGTGTGGGAGCCACCATCCCTTTCTGATTGCTGCAGTGAGACATTTGTATTGTAGCCCCCTCCTCCTTTTCTATGCAGTCTCAATGCCATTTGCAACCACTCTGTAAGAGGTTACAGTGCCATAAAATATACTGTAGCTAGATGGGGTTGCCAGTAGCACCCAGTGGTCACACTAACTACTTTGTACCACTGATAGTGTCTAGGAATGCTGCTTTAGATGTTTCATTTCATGAGGCAGTTCAGGTTCTGGTAAGCATCTTTTTCATTGTTATGATTGCTATTAATACTATTGTTCATATTACTATTCATAGTAATAATAGTATTTTTATAATGGATAGAAAAAAAATCCTGAAATCTGATTAGCTGAAAAGTAGGTTCAGCCATGTTCAGCAAGACTGCTGAAACTGCCTCCAACCAAAAAGGATCAGCAGTCATCGTACACCCATCTACTTGTCTGCCTACATCTAACATGGCTGTTGCCCTAATATAAAGTCCCAGCAGGCCACTGAGCTTAGCAAAATCAGAACTAACCAAAACTCAAGCCCATTTAAAAAAAACTTCCAGTTTTATCCCTCCCCCTTCCCTCCAGTCTTTAAAACATATTGGCTACAAAGGTAAGTCCTGCCAGCAGTGGGAAGTTTTATATGCCCCAGCTGGCAGTAACTGTCTGAACACCCACTGTGTTTGTTACTCTGGTCCCGGTTTCATCAGCTTCTGTGGCCCACTGCCAGTACAAGCACAGTGCTCTCGCTTTCATTCGTTGCCAAAACAAGTACATTGCTCTGATTACAGTGCTTCCGACAACCTTGGAAATCCCCACCCTGACACTTCTGCACACCTGAGGATGCTGATGCCATCACACTAACCCTAGAAAAGCAGACTGTTGAGACTCTGTGATTGCATGGCGTATTGTGTTCAGCCTCCAATGCCCTTACCATACAACTAGTGTTAGTGCCATGTAGTGGCAAATACAAGTAAAAAACCAAAAGCCCTGTTTTATAGTGACCCTACACAGTTATCAGATTAACAAAAAAAAGCTTTTTTATTTATTTATTTACATTCATAATCATACCAAGGCATTCCATGATGTGCATTGTTGTGGAAAATTGCATTTCCTAGGTGATTGAAGGCACTCGGCTACACCTTGTACCTAAGAATGCACTCAAGGTGTGTTGTTATCCCACAACAATGCACACCTCTTATCATATTGTATTGCTTAAGTAAAGCAGACTAAATTGTTAGACTTGCTGGCATCTACAAAATATGAGTGACATCTTTGTTTAACATGGGGGGCATAATTTGGTTGCTTTACTGTAGTAAGCAGATTCAGTTTCATACTTAATTTATGGTATTATTTATAGTTTTTGCATTTGCTATTACACATCCAACAACTGTGACCAATGACACCAGACTAGTTTTGTTCATTGGGCACTGCTAACATGAAGATTCTTTTTTTTTTTTCTTTCAAAAATGAAGAGCATTTGAACTGTTTATGTTATAGTAGCTGTTTGAATTGCTATGTCTTGTTTTCAGAAAAGTCCTGCTTGTTGTCTTTGTGGAGTGAGGGGTCATCTTCAGAACTCCTGTCCAGAACGGCTTTGTTCAAACTGTAACCTGCCTGGCCACTTCTATCGGGAATGCATTGAGAGGGCTTATTGGAAGAAACAGTGTCACCGCTGTGAGATGACAGGTCACTATGCTGATGTGAGTAGTCCACATTTTGTAAAACCTCCAAATGTCACCGCCATCTGGTAAATGTAAATCATGGGTATCACCGCATCCCCTGGTCCTGCAGCCCTGTATGGCTACTTGTGTAGCTGCAGGAGGAGATAAGACTTTTGTGTGCTCCCAGGTCAGAAGGAAGAGAGAGACACAGCTTATTTAAATCAGCACTTGTATTTTATGGGGAACAAGGGAGAACTCGCAGAGATCTTTCATTGTTGAAATCAGCACACACTGCTGGGGCCTTAGTCTGGATTGGCAACAATGCAAAAGGCCACAGTGGCATCACATCAGTTGGGTCTCTGAGGCACTGGGAAGATGGGCCAAATAACAGAGAGAGAGAGAGAGAGAGAGGGAGAGGGACAGAATAATGAAAGGAAAAAATTGGGTATCAAAAAAGTCCTTCCTAGGTTGCCCTAATGATGCAGCAGTAGCACTGTCGCTTGCTACGCTGGTACTCCAAAGTCGGGAATGGGCTTGGGTTGCCCAGAGGCCAGCCAAGGTGGGAGGGAGGGCTAAATGTTGCTAGGACAACTTTCCTCCCCTGGGGACTGGGGTTTTTGTGTTCATCTGTGTGCCTGACACCTCATAAAGGCCGGATGTCAACACAGTTGGGATACACAGCCTTAGAGGAGGGCCCGCCCTAGGTGCTGATACATGTGTCTGCACCTCTGCATGCACATGTGTGCCCCGTTGCACGTTTGGCATCCCTTGTGAGGAACAAACTACTGTGGAACATCTCTGACCCCAGCAGGATGTTGCCTTGGGTCCCCAGCAGGCCCAGCACCACTAACTAAGCTGTCTACATCTGGATTGTGCTCCAGAGGGGATCAGCTATTCCCTGTGACCCCCACCATGGGAGGTAGTCCATGGGCAAGTCTAATGAGGCAAGTTCAAGAAAAGGTGGGTGACAGGGCTGGAGAGACTTAGGGCAGAAGGGGGCAAGTTGGTGTCAAAGGGATACAAATACCTGATGGAAAAAGTCCTTTGCTGAGTAGAGATGGGAGAAAACTCAAGGATTGGGCAAGCATAATGCAGTTGGGTTTCGATGCAAAAAAGTTCAAAATTATGCACTTGGGTCACAGAAACCCAGGGGCGCTGTATGAAAATTGGGATGAGGTATTGATGGTCACTGAACAGGAAAGAAACCTTGGGGTTATCATATCTGATGACCTCAAGGTGGCAGGGAAGTGCAACAAGGCAACAGGTAGTTCTGATAGGATGTTGGGGTGCATAGGGAGGGGAATCACCAGCAGAAGGAGAGAGGTGGTGTTACTACTGTATAGATCGTTGGTGAGACCTCACCTGGAGAACTTTGTCCAGTTCTGCAGATCACATCACAGGAAGGATATAGACTTGGTAGAGACTGTCCAGAGGAGGGTAGTTAAAATGGTACAGGGGCTGCATTATACATCCTATGAGGAGAGACTCTGGGATCGCAGTATGTACACCTTGGAAGGGGGGGCATGATAGATACCTGTAAGTACCTCTCAGGGTGAATAATGTACGGGAGGGGAGTATTTTTCAGAAGGGAAGTTGCAGAAGAACAAGAGGGCATGCAATTAAGCAATAAGGGCATGAATTTAGAAGGGATGAGAGGAAGTACTTATTCACTGAAAGGGTGGTGGATTCCTGGAACACTCTTCCAGTGGGGACAAAAACAGTAGTGGTTTTCAAGCATGAATGGGATAGGCACAAATGAATCTTGGTAGGAAAGGGGGGTAGCCAGATATCTGGTAGGGTCTGGGTTGACAGTATAGGCAGGGACAAAATGGGCAGACTGGGTGGGCCAAGGAGTCCTTGTCTACTGACAAATTCTGTGGTTCTGTGCTCATTTCTCTAGCCATGCAAAGAGTCTTGTCGTGCTAGTCCAAGTCATCAAGCACATTACAACTTGGAGAGAGAAACAGATTGTAGATTTGTTTCATGTATTTTTTTTTTTAGGGTTATAACCATAGAAACATAGATTTTGACGGCAGATAAGGACCGCTTGGCCCACCCAGTCTGCCCATTTCCCTACCTATTGGATAAGCTGCAGATCCTAGTTAACCAGCAGCCTACTTCTTCCTACCCCACCCCTAGAATTGCCTTATGACTGTCCCATGCATGCTTGAATTCCACCACTGTTTTGACTCCACAACCTCCTCCGAAGTCCGCTCCATGCATCCACAACCCTCTCTGTGAAAAAATACTTCCTTAAATTACCTCTGAGCCGCCTTCTATCTTCAAATTGTGCCCCTTGTTCTTGCACACCTCTTTTTGAAAGATGCTACCTCTTGGACTTTGTTGATTCCCTTGAGATACTTGAAAGTTTCTATCATGTCCCCTCTCCCTCCTTTCCTCGAGGCTATACATATTCAGCTCCTAAGTCTCTCTTCATATGTCTTCCGGTGCAGACCCTGCACCATTTTAGTTGCCCTCCTCTGACAGCCTCAATCCTGTCTATGTCCTTCGGAGATTGGGTCTCCAGAACTGCACGCAGTACTCAGATGGGGTCTCACCAACTGTCTGTACAGAGGGATAATAACTTCCTGATCTTCCTTGTCAATCTTCACCATTCATTACTTCCTGGGTGTGGCAGGCGGCGCACCGTCACGGAAACTTTTTTTTTTAAAAAGTCCTCATGGCCCCTTCCTCGAGGCGACGTCATCGCGAGCGGCGTTAATAGCGACCGACTCCTCCTCCAACTCAGTTCTGTTTCTCCTGCCGTCCGAGGCAGCACCTGTTTGAGCGCCCATATTTTGACTCGCGCTGGCGACCTCTTTCCCGCACTACTGACGCCAATCGGTAAGACCGTTCTTTTTATTTCTAAAGCGGCGCGGTGTGCTTTCCTACTGTTTTTCTTGTTGATTTGCGTTATGTCCGGTTCCAGAGCTAAACGTGTTTCGAAGACGGGCCGCGCCCCTATGCGTCGGTGTTACTGTGGCCGGCATTTCTCCGTCTCGGACCGGCATGACGTTTGTCTTCGTTGCCTGGGACCCAACCATGACATGGATTCGTGCGACGCCTGTTTCTCCATGGACCGCCGTGTCCTCGAAGTCCGCGCGTTCAAGCTCGGCAAAGCCCCGCCGACCTTCGGGGGACGACGTCGCTCAAGGGATTCTCAGGTAAGGTCTCTAGGCCCTTCCCCCGGGTCCCCTCCCGGGCCTATACGGTCTGAGGAGGAGGGGGTCTCCTCGTCTTTTCTTGCCGAGGAGGAGGCCCCTTCCGCGGTGTCGGGGGAGCGTCGTAGTCCCTCCCGGGGCCGCGGCGCCGACACCGCCTCGGCAGTCACCTCTTCGGAGGTGCAGGCTCCCCCCGTGGCGAGGCCCTCGACTTTTGGGCCTGGCTCGGGTGGACCCCGGCCGCCCGTCGGCGCCGTTGGATCCTGGCGCCGTTCGCGGTGCGGATCGATCGCGGCGCCATTTTGAGTCGGCCGGCGCGCGGTGCGCTTGCTGGGATCCCGGCACCATTAGCGGCGCCCGGTGATCGAAGCGAGCGCCGTTAGCGTGCCGCTTTGGGCCTCGGTACGTTAGCGGCGCCCGATGGACAAGCGGCGCCCGTCGGATGCCGCCTGCCTCCGGCAGCGCCCAGCGCCATGGGCCTATCCTTCCTCCAGGCGGTGCCGGCCTTGCCGGCGCCGTTAGAAAAGTGGAGGCGAGCCTGGCTGCTACTGGCGTGAAGGAGGCGGCGCCTCCGCTAATACCGGGCCGTTTAAGCCCCGTGGCCTCAAGGACCCCTGGGGTGGCCAGCATTGAGGTCTGCTGATCTCGTCCTCCTCGGAGGCATGATTCAGGCGTGGACCCATCCTGGCACCCCACTCCTCCAGTCTGGGTCCCCGGTGGCTAGAAGTGCCAGAGGCGGCAGCAGGCCCCTCCCTCTGTCCCCCTTCCGTCGTCTCCAGGGTTCCCGGCTGGGGTGGCAGGAGACCCGAGGGCAGCGTGGGGTGGCGCGGGGAGGCTCCCTCTCTGGAGGCCAGTGACAGCTACCTTACGGAGTGCTGTTGCCCTCTCTAGGGACAGGGGGCTGTGGGTGGGAGGAGGGCCCTCTCGGAGTCAGGGGTTGAGGGGCAGGGGTCTGCTCTGCGGTCTTCTTTAGCCACTCCAGGGGGTGGCCAGGAGCGAGTGCAGAGCCGCCCCCTCCCTCCAGAGGTTCTAGGGTGTCCTCCAGCGGCGTTTGTGCGGACTGCCTTCTGGATCCATGCAGTCCGAGGCGTCGTCATAGGGAGGTTCTCCCCAGGGCTCTTCAGGCTCCGCTTCCCCAGAGTTCCGTTCCTGCGGCCTGGTCTGATATCCGGGATCCCTCTTTCAGGGCCCCTTTCCCGGATTCAGAAGCCCTCGCGAAACAGTTACCTCCGCGGAGTCCTCTCCCATCTCTCTGCCTTCACCACCCCGCTCCCAGGCATGTCGGGTCCCTCACGGGTCCGTTATCCTGGGGGCAGTTCAGGAGTTCTCGGCGGCCTTCCCCTCATATGTTAGATACATGCATGGTCTTTCGACTCTCCCCACCCGCAGGAATCCTCTGGGCATTCAGTTCCCCATCATCCTCGTCTCCCTCCTCCGAGGAGAGAACCTGCTCATCTGTCCTCCGATGCTGATTTCACAGAATATCAGCGTTTCCTCTCGAGGATGGTGAGGATCTCAGTTCCTACGTTGAGAAGAGACAATACCAGAGCGGGAGGCAGCGTGAATTCCTTGGTGAATTCAGTGCCCAGCATCTGGTGGTACCTTCCTGGCCTATCCCTTCCAGGGCGTCTATCCGGTCATGGCAGTCCCTGCCGCTTCTTCCCCAGCCCGGGACTGCCAGCGTGGTATTGTGCCCCCTCTGAGTCTCTAGGTTCCCTTCCAACCCGTCCTCAGGTTTGGTATACCTGGATACTCCTTCTGGGCGCGGCTTGCCTGGCGACGACCACAGTTGGGACTCTCTCCAGTTCGACCATTGGGGGCAGAGTTTTCCTCTTCTTCGTAGCGAGTGCATGTATTGCATCACATCAGGCTCTACGCTGCCTACAACCGGCATCTGTGGTGATGATGTCCCAGCTGCTGGCATCTATGCCTGATACGGAACAAACCAGACAAGCCGTTGCCCTCTCGCGGTGGGCCTGGAGCTGGCAAGACACCAAGCAAGGGCATCTTATGACGCCAATGAGGTGGCTTCCAGGCTTGCGGGGACAGCGATCTGCATCAGGCGGACGGCATGGCTTCGTCTTTCCAGGTTGTCACCCCTGGCCCGGCGTAGGGTGATTCGCTCTGCCTTCCGGGGGACCCGTCTTTTCTCTTCAGAGCTAGGAGACTTTTACAGGGGCTCCCTCCGTCTCCTCGTCCTCGGGAGGCACCTCCTAGCTCTTCTCCCACTTAGGCTTTCTGAATAAGCCAGGGTCTTCTCCTTCTGTTTCTCACCAACAGAAGGCTGGGGGTCTTGTTCCCTCAGGGTATGGCCTCTTCCCCTCAGGGAAGAGGAGCTAAATACTCACCAGGAAGTAATGAATGGTGAAGATTGACAAGGGAAGATAGGAAAATTACGTACCTACCGTAATTCTTGATCTTCTCTTGTATCTTCACCATTCATTACCTCCATCCACCATCCCTCAGTGGCCTCTTCCTGTGGCTTCTCCACCTCCCGTCTCCTTCCTCTCTCTGCATTTTATATAAAATATAGGAAAATTGCTTCATTTTCCAAAAAAAAAAAAAAATAAAAAGTAAAAAAAAAAAAAAATCTTCTTGGGGGTTTAAAATCCAGAAAAGATTATTTACTCTAAGATTCATGGGCCATCTAAGTGGATTGCATTGGCGATCAGACTGCACAACTATCTCTTGCTATTCTTGGCAAGATACCTCTGGGTTGTTTGGCCTGGCTCAGGCTATTCAGTTTGATCCTGCAATCCCGTGTTCAGATAGTTGCCCTGAAATCTAATCCCCCCCCTCTATTCTTGCCTTGCAGAGCAGAGGAACGAGTACGTCTGTTCCTTTCTCTTCTAAAAAAATGCTGAGGGAACTCTCTCCGACTGCTATAGGCATCTTGGTATCTGGGTCATGCATCTAGTAGAAAAAAAAAAAATTTTTTTATCTGAAAAAAAAAAAAGAAAAGGAGGAAATCAAACAAGAAGGCAAATGAGAAGGTAGGCTATCCTTCTGCTGTTTTGCTAAGTGGTTTCTCCCTTTAAGTGTCCTCCTGGACAATTTTTACAGTAGACTCTACTGACATATCAATCTTAGCCAGCCTAAGCCTTGGCGGCCTTAGCCAGTCAGTCTGGGTCCCGTTTCTTTCTTGGAGAGCATGAAGGCTTACATTTTCATTTCTAAACCCCTGAGCAGCGCTCTCATGCTCTGAGGGTTTTATTCTTCCTCCTCGGCTGTCCTCCAGTTAAAAGGCCTTCCACGGCCGAGGCCGAGGTGGGTGTCAAACTAATGGCATGTTGAAGATGAGGACTATGCCCTTCTGAGTCTGTCTAGCGGGTTCGGTGAACCTTCTCTTCAGCTCTATCTCAGAGTTCTTGCTTCCCTTTGAGTGAGCCTTCAGCTACAAACTAACTATGCTGGGTTGGGCATTCTGGTCCCTTCAACATCCATCTCTCTTCTCTTTCTTCTTCTTCTTCTATTTTCTCATTTCCTTACTCATCTCTCCTCCTAGAGTCGCCCAGGTAAGGCCCTGCACTCCCTAGGCTAGGGATGTTCTTATCTCCTCTGTCCTTCCTCCATCGGCTTATTCCTTTTCAGTTCATTCTTCCTTGCTTTGCTATCCCTCGGCTATCTTGCCTGCTATCTATATTTTCTGCTTTCATTTTTTGCCTCCGACTCACAGAACTAAGGTTGGAGGAGGTGGTCGCTACTAGGCAGCCCCTGTATGGCATGGCCGTAAGCTCTCGGCGGGCGTTCAAGCAACAAAAAAAAAAAAAAAAAAAAAACCTGGCGGGTGAGCCTCCAGCTTACACCCAGGAAGTAATAGAATGGTGAAGATACAGAGAAGATCAAAATTACGGTAGTACGCAATTTTCCTTTTTCTGGTGATGCCTCTCCTATGCATCCCAGTATCCCCCAACCCTCCTTGCTGCCCTCTCACATTGCTTGCCCACCTTTGAGGTCATCTGATATGACTACCCCAGGTCCCTTTCCATTTTGTTGTTGTTAGTATCTCACCCCCATTGTGTACTCTTCCCTGGGTTTTGTTACCCAGGTGCATTACTATACACTTCTTAGCATTGAATCTAAGCTGCCATACATTTGGTCATTCCTCTAACCTTGCCAAGTCCCTTCTCATCCTTTCCACCCCACCTTGTGCATCAATTCTGTTGCAGATCTTTGTGTCATCTGCAAAGAGACATACTTTCCTTCCAGTCCCTCTGCAATGTAAACATAAAGACATTGAAGAGGACCAGTCCTAATACTGAACCCTGCGGTACCCACTAGTAACCCCCTTCTTCAGAGTGGACTCCATATACTATTACTCTCTGTGCCTATTCTCCAGCCAATTCTTTACCCAGGCTGTCATCTTGGGACCCACTCCCAGGCTGGCTAACATGTATATTAATCTTTGTGTGGGACTGTGTCCAAATGCAGTGCTAAAGTCTAGGTAGGCCATGTCCACAACCCCTCCTGATCTACTACTTTGGTCACCCAGTCAAGAAATCTATCAGATTTGTCTGGCATGACCTTCCGCTGTGAATCCATGCTGCCTTGGGTCCTGAGCTACTCTGGCCTCTAGATACTCAACAATTCTTTCCTTCAGAGTGATTCCATCATTTTCCCTACCACTGAGGTTAAACTAACAGGTCTGTAGTTTTCTGCTTCTGCCTTGCTCCCACTTTTGGAGAGATCACATCTGCCCTCCTCCAGTCCTCGGGTACCACCCCATCCTCCATGATTTGTTAAAGAGGGTAGTCAGTGGTGTCACTAGTTCTACCTTAGTTCTTTTAAATTCTGGGATGAATCCCATCAGGCCCAATTGCTTTGCCACCTTCAGTTTAAGAGTTCTTTCAGAACCCTTTCTTCTGTAAATGGGCTGGTATCAACTTCTGTATCCAGAGTGTTTCTACTGTTTGTTTTAGGTACCTCCCCCACTTCCTTTGTAAATACTGAGCAAAAATATTTGTTTAGTGTATCTGCCTTTTCACAGTCACTCTCTGCCCACTGTGTCTTTGCGGAGATTTGGTCTCCATTGAGCATAGCTCATTTACAATGGTGACCCATGAGAAGCATTACAAACATACAATCACAAAATCATATAAATACAGATAGGCTACAAATTGTAAAAATGACACAGTCTAAATTGTATACAGTACAGTCCACTCCACATATGCTGCCCACGACTATAGCGGATTCGGTTTTAGCAGCCGGTTTCCACTTTCCCAAAGCTGGTGCCATTGGGCATTATGTTAAAAAGTATCAGTACAGTATGTGTTGCCCGCCATCTACATCAGGCAGTCTGGTAGTGAAAGCTGCACCTTAAGTGGGTACCAATTGGTGTTACTGTAACTGTTCAAAAGCAATTAGCGGCTAATTGTTACCGGCTTTAGCCTGCTTTTCAGAGTGCTCGCTGCTCATTTTACAGCTCTTTCAAAGTCATGCTACAGCTACAGCAGTGTTACATAGAAAGCGTAGAAATATAGACTTTGATGGCAGATAAGGACCACTTGGCCCAACCAGTCTGCCCGTTTTCCTACCTACAGGATAAGCTGCAGATCGTAGTTAACTAACCGCCTATTACTTCCTACCCCCCACAAGGTATATTAAGCTCCTTTATTCTCTCCTCGTATGGCTTCTCTTGCAGACCCTGCACCATTTTAGTTGCCCTCCCCTGGACTGCCTCCATCCTGTCTATGTCCTTGTGGAGATGGGGTCTCCAGAACTGGACGCAGTACTCCAGATGGGGTCTCACCAACTGTCTGTACAGAGGGATGACAACTTCCTGTTTTCTGCTGGTGATGCCTCTCTCTATACATCCCAGTATCCTCACAGCCCTCCCTGCTGCCTTCTCACATTGCTTGCTAACCTTAAGGTCATCCGATATGATTACCCCCAGGTCCCTTTCCATTTTTGTTGTTGTTACTACCTCCCCTCAATTGTGTAATCTTCCCCTGGGTTTTTGTTTCCCAGGTGCATTATTTTGCACTTCTTTACATTGAATCCAAGCTGCCATACTTCTGACCATTCCTCCAACCTTGCCAAGTCCTTTCTCATCCTTTCCAAGCCTCCTTGTGTATCAACCCTGTTGCAGATCTTTGTGTCATCTGCAAAAGGCATATTTTCCTCCAGTCCCTCTGCAGTGTCACTTATAAAGACATTGAAAGGACTTGACCCAATACTGAACCCTGCAGTACCCCACTAGTAACCTCTCTTTCTTCAGGAGTGGACTCCATTTACAATTACTTTCTGTGTCCTGTTGTCCAGCCAGTGTTTTACGCAGGCTACCACCCTGGGACCCACTCCCAGGCTGGTTAATTTGATTATTAATCTTGTGTGTGTGGGACTGTGTCAAATGCCTTGCTAAAGTCTAGGTAGAGCCATGTCCACAGTCCCTCCCTGGTATACTACTTTGGTCAACCAGCCAAAGAAATCAGTTACATTCATCTGCCATGCTTCCCACTGTGAACCCATGCTGCCTTGGTCCTGTGCCCCACTGGCCTCTAGGTACTCTATAGTTCTTTCCTTCATAGAAACATAGACTTTGACGGCAGATAAGGACCGCTAGGCCCATCTAGTCTGCCCATTTCCCTACCTACAGGATAGGCCGCAGATCCTAGTTAACCAATAGCCTATTTCTTCCTACCCCCCACAAGAATTGCCTTATGTCTGTCCCATGCATTCTTGAATTCTCCCACAGTTTTAGACCCCACAACCTCCTCAGGAAGGCTGTTCCATGCATCCACTACCCTCTCGTGAAATAATACTTCCTCACATTGCCCTGAACCGCCTCCTTCTATCTTTAAATTGTGTCCCTTGTTCTTGCAAGTCTCTTTTTCTGAAGATGCTACCCTCTTGGACTTTGTTGATTCCACTGAGGTACTTAAAGTTTCTATCATGTCCCCCCTCTCCCTTCTTTCCTCAAGGGTATACATATTAATCTCCTTTAGTCTCTCCTCATACGGCTTCTCTTGCAGACCCTGCACCATTTTAGTTGCCCTCCTCTGGACTGCCTCTATCCTGTCTATGTCCTTGCGGAGATGGGTTCTCCAGAACTGGACACAGTACTCCAGATGGGGTCTCACCAACTGTCTGTACAGAGGGACAGCTTCAGAAGTGATTCCATCACTTTCCCTACCACAGAGATCAAACTGACAGGTCTGTGGTTTCCTGCCTCTGCCTTGCTCCCACTTTTGTGAAGGGGAATCACATCCGCCTTCCTCCAGTCCTCAGATACCACACCATACTCCCATGATTTGTTAAAAAGGGTAGTCAGTGGTGTCACTAGTTCTCCCCTTAATTTTTTAGAATTCTGGGGTGAATTCCGTCAGGCCCCATTGCTTTGTCCACCTTCAGTTTTAGGAGTTCTTTCAGAACTCTTTTCTTCTGTGAAAGGACTGGGATCGATCCCCCTATCCAGAGTGCTTCTGTTAATTGGATTAGGCTCCTCCTCCTCCTCCTCTTTTGTAAATACTGGGCAGAAGTATTCATTCAGTATCCCTGCTTTTTCACTGTCCCTCTCTGCCCACCCACTGTCCATTCTGTTCAGCCTCGCTATCCCTCCCTTTGTCTTTCGCTCCCTGATGTACCTATAAAGGTTTTATCCATTCTTAACCGAGCTACGCTATCTTTTCCTCAGTTTGGGCCTTTACTATTCTGACTTCCCTCCTGCTTCCTTCTGCCTTAACTGGTGAATTTCTCTGTTCTGCTCCTTCTGTGTTTCCTTATACTTCCTAAATGTTATCTTTTTCTCACTAACCTTCCCCACCACCTCTTTTGAGAACCATAGTTGCTTTTCTTTCGTTTTGATTTGTTTATTTGCTTCACATAGGTTTGTTGCCTCTGTGATGGCAGTTTTTTTTTTTGCTACCTCCTCGCTGCACCAGGTTCCTCTCTTCTGGGATCCCTAGGTCGTATGCTCCCATAGTCCCGCCCCAGGTACCTCCCCTCGGATACTGGCCAGCCTGTCCCCATCCTGCCTCAGTTTACCCCCCCGGGCGGGGCTGAGAGAGGGGGACCCACCCCTCCCAGGTCCTTAAGTCTGCGTCAGAAGGCTTGCCAGCTCCTTCTGTGGAGCCTGGTTATGGGTGTTCTCGGGTCGACCAGGTCCCGTCTATGGGAATCCGGTGCAGGTTTTTCCATTTTCTTCCCAGCTCACAGGACGTCCGCACACTGGGGAAGCCAAGGGGCGGAGCACGTCACGACGTGCTTGACGCTCCAGCTCCCGGCAGACGTCCTCCCACCCTTCAGTGTGCAGTCTCGCTGCACCTCCACCTGTGGTCACCCAGGTGGCGGTATCGCTGCAGGACTGCATCCCACCCACCGGAGGAGGAGGCAGCCACTGGGCGCTCAATCCTCCCTCCCCCAGCAGTCCTCCAGCTGCCGAGTCCGTTCCCGAATCCGGTCACTGACGCCATGCGGGTAGCCTACCATCGCCCGGCGGGCAGCTGCTGTATGGCAGTTTTGATGTTTTCCCATTGTTGCTCCACTCCTCCTAACCTGTTTGCTAGTGCTTTTCTAAAGCACTCTCCTATCTTGCCAAAAGTCAGCCCTCCTGAAGTCCAGTACCCCTCACTTTGTAGGCTTGACTCTGAAGGCTGAGGTTATCATGAACCACACTGTTTGGTGGTCACTTGTTCCCAGATGGCTACCCACTTCTAGATCTGAGATCCTCCACTGTCCCCATTTGAGAGTATGAGGTCTAAGATTGCCCCCTCACGAGTGGGTACCAAAACTAGCTGTCTGAGGCATGCCACCTGTAGGGCATCGAGAATGACCCTGCTCTTGGATGTGGCTGCAGCAAAGGTGCTCCAGAAAACATCTGGCATATTTAGGTCCCCCATCAACAGTATCTCCCCTTTCTCTGCCATCCTAAGGGTGTCTTCTATCATATCATATGGAAGATGGCCACAGTCATACCCCTGCCAAAAGGTGGAGACCCCTCCTCCCCAGAAAACTACAGACCCATCTCCCTGCTCCCAATCCTGGCCAAAATACAGGAATGGCTAGTCATGTCCCAACTCACCCCTTATCTGGGAGCCTCCTCCTTTTCCTCCGTTCCAATCGGATTCAAAATCCACTCCACCACCACCACCTCCTTGCTACATGTCACTGGTGACATTCTCACTGGCATGGACAAAGGTCACATCACCTCGGCCATTTACATAGATTTAGCCAAGGCTTTTGATACCGTCTCTTATTCCCTACTTCTCTCAAAACTCTCCAATGCAGGGCTCTCTGAGCCGGCCATTCGTTGGTTCCATGACTATCTAGCGGACAGGAAGCAAACAGTCGAACTGGCCTCTCACACTTGAAACCCCCTGCTAGTCACTACCGGTGTCCTACAAGGATTGGTCCTAGCCCACTACATTTTTTCCATTTTTCTAAATGACCTCCCATCAGCATGTACCCACTCATCCATCCAAATGTATGGGCACTGTCCCTATGCCTCCGGCCCCACCACACAAAGCGTAGCAACCCTACTTCAGGAGGATTTCTATGCCATCCAGTGCTGGTTGAGGACAAACCAACTATTCCTAAACCCCAAAAAAACAGTATCACAAACATTCGGATCACAACAAAGACTTTCCCGTCAAATCCCTGCCCCCCTTTCAAAACCTCGGACGGGACCCCCTGGACAACTGTACTTCCTTCAGATATCTAGGCATCTGGCTAGACCAGCACCTAGATTTCACCTCTCATATCGACTCACTTCACAGAGACTACTCCCAAGCTGGGTGCTCTATTCATAACAAAATGCCTCCCTACACAAACTAGGCTAGCCATTGTCCAAAAATGATTCTCCTGTTTTTGACTATGGTGACATAGTCTCTCACTGCCCCGCGTCACTCTGGCCAGCCTAGATACCATGTTCCACTCTTTCTGCCAGTTCATTCTAGATTGTCCAGAATCCACTCACCATTGCCACCTATATGGCTCTGCTACGCTGCCGTCCTCCACGATCGTGAACTGCAATGCTGTGTTAGGTTCGCTGCCAAATTCTGTTCCCCTCCCCACCGTCTGGCCTCTACCCTCCCCAAACAATCCCCTCCTCGTACTCCTCAGGTATACAGATCCCAGACTGCTGCACATCCCGTTCATGCGTACTTCCAAAGGCCAGGCCGCCTTTAGTTTCCGAATCCCGGAGATTTGGAATGCTCTGCCGGCCTCCGTAAGACATGTATAGAACACATACCAACGCAACCCTCTACTAAGAGCCCATTTCTCTTCCAGCTGCTCCTGTTATAACCAATTTACTCTAATTATTCCTGATTGCTGTACTATAAAAGTATATGTAACATATTGACCCTGTCACTCTGAACAATGTATATTGAACCCCTGTCTGTGTTCCGTAAACAAATGTTTACAGGAAAGCTTTGACTTCCAAAAAAAAAAAAAAAAAAGTGTTATTGTTTATATCCATGTATTGTAATTATGGGTCTCGGCCCCCAGGTCGCATCTGGAATCGAGCTCTTAGCTCAGTATACTTTCCTGGTAAATAAATAAATAAATAAATATCTTTGTCCATTCCCTTCCCCTGACATGGGGGTCTGTATACAACCCCTGTGCGGATTGTGGTGCCATTTCCAGTCTCTAAGGTGAACCACAGTGCCTCCTCTCTTCCCTGTTTACTCTTTTGTTCCGTTGCTTTTATCCCTTCCCTTACATAGAGAGCTACTCCTCCCCTCCCTGTCTCTCCTGTAGTTTGTGTACCCTAGTATGTTAGCATCCCAGTCATGGTTCTCTGTGTACCATGTTTCTGTGACTGCTACGATATCCAGGCATCCCTCTTCCATCAAGGCCACCAGTTTCGGGAGCTTGTTGCCCAGACTATGGGCATTAGTACTCATTACCTTCCATTTCTTGATGGCCTTACCCCTTTTTGCTCCATCCCTGTCCTTATTGCCTTTGTCATTTTCTCCATTTACCCCGCCCTCCTCCCTATCGACATCTCTATCTGGGTGGTTACCTCACTTACTACCCTGATTTTATTTGGGGCAGGGGCTAGGATTTCCCTGCTCCTGTGCAGTGCCTCTCCCCTTGGCTAGTTTAAATGCTTGCCAATGAAGTATTTAAATCTATCACCTAGTATCCTGGTTCCCCTCCTGGACAGATGCAGACCATCACACTAGTATAGGCCTGCATCACTCTAGGTGGACCTCCAGTCCCCAATGAAGCCAAATCCCTGAGCTCTGCACCAGTTTTTCAACCACTGATTGAATCCCATGGTGTGGAGCACCCTAGCCTCACCCATGCCATAAACAGGCAGCACCTCCGGGAAGGTTACCATACGTGCTATTTGTCTAAGGCTCCTCCCCAACTCCACAAACTCTTCCTGCACTGCTCTGATCCATTTCTCAGCCAGGTCATTTGTCCCTAGGTGGACAATGACATCCAGCTTCCTTCCCCATGCAGCTGCTCCAGCGATCCTGAGGATTCACTCCCTGTCCCTCCAAGCCATGGCGCCAGGCAGGCACCTTACCTACTTCTACCCTTCCTCCCCCAGTTCTACCTCCCTAACATTGGAGTCCCCACCAGGAGTTGTTTTACATTGTGTTCAGTATGGCTTCTAAGAGAAAGCGATGTTCCTAGGTGAGAAGGTAGAGATGCTAAAGTTTAATTGACACTTACCAAGATGAGTCACGAGAGTTATCCCAGCATCTGGCTCTTCCTAAATCCACCATCGCTGACCTTTTACGGCATTAGGAACATATTCCAACTGACTGGCACAAGAGTGTTAATCCCGACTCTAAGAGAAAGTGAAAGGGAAAAGACGGTGAAGTGGAAGAGGTACTTGTGAGGTCGTTCAGCAGTGCCCGTGGCAGGGATGCCCTCATAAGTGGACCATTGCTCCTTCAAAAAGCAAAGAAACTCACGGATGCACTGGGGCACACTGACTTCTTGCCCTCGGAGGGTTGGCTCCATTGGTGGAAAACAAGAAACAACATTGGTTTCAAAAGGGCACATGGCAAAAAACAAAACACTGACTGCCAGCGCTGAACACGGATTGCAGATGTCTTGCCCAGGTTACTGTCATCTTTTGCAGCCAGAGACATTTTTAATTGTGATGAGACTGGCCTATTCTTTCGTTGCATTGGTCAGGACATACTTGCTTTCAAAAGTGAGACCCTGATGGGTCAGAAGAAGGCCAAAGAGAGAGTGTCTGTTTTAGTCTGTTGCAATATGGATAGCACTAAAAAATCTGAACTGGCAGTGGTTGGAAAATGTGCTGTTCCTCGATGCTTTCGAGGAGTGAATCACCTGCCTGTGTTCTATCGCTCAAACAAAACAGTTTTGATGATGGCCACAATTTTACTGAGTGGCTGAGGCTATGGGATCAGAAACTGCATGGCCGCAAAATTGCAGTCATCCTAGACAATTTTTCTGGTCACCGGCTGTACCTGGACTGCTAACATTTCCTCCCCAAACACAACATGCATTATATAGCCTTTAGACCAAGGACTCATTTACAGTATGAAGCAGCATTATGTAAAGTGTATGTGCAAATGTGTCTTGGATGAAATTGACAGTTCTGCTGACATACAACTTACTTCTGCACAGTGCGTCCGTAAAATCAACTTGTTTGACGCAGTCCATCTTTTGAAAGAGTTCTGGGATGCAGTAACTCGGCAGACTATCCAGCACTGTTTTAATAAGGCTAGATTCTTGCTCCCAGAAAACCATGGTGACTGAGGGGGGAGGGGTCCTTCAAATGCACCTGTAATCACATTTGAAGATGAGCTGCTAGCAGACATTGAAGAAACCATTGCAGTGCCTGAAAGAATGACTGCAGAGGATTTCCACGCTGTGTGTTGCCTGGTAGATGGAGAGGAGTAGCCCGCAATGGATGACATTAGTCAGGTGGTCGACGCTATGTGCGAAGGAGATATGAAAGCTGACGAACATGAAGAAGATGGAGAGGAAGTGCAGCAGGATGCTATAGTCACTCTAAATGATGTTAAAGAAGCACTGCTAACTTTGCAAAGAGCGATGGAGCAACATCCTGATTTGCAACCGGACTGGGGAGCAATGGCAGCTCCTGACAAAGTTTGGGTGCCATACTGCAGAAAAAACACCCACCAGTGAACAATAACGGACTTCTTCCACCCAAATAAATAAGACGAACTCCTGAAGGAGCTGTAATTGCTGTAACTGCTGTGTTCTTGGGTGTCTCCTGTGGGTGCTGTGTTTGCCAATGTACGTTTAAAGTTATAAGTTAAACGTTTTGTTGTACAATAATTGCTGTGTTCATGGGTGTTTTCTGTGGGTGTCATGTTTTGCCAAAGGATGCTTAAAGTTATAAGGTATAAGTTTGCTTTACGTTTTGTTAAATTTGTGAATAAAGTCAGCATCAGAAATGTGTTTTCCTCACATCATTTGCATAAACATTACAACAGCCGCTTGATATAGCGGGCACAATGCACTTACACAAATGTCCCGTTATAAGCGGGTTGGACTGTACATAATTCATACAGTGCAACAACAAGATAAGGATATTCCAGTGATACTGAGCTGGACTTTCTTTCATTATATAAACTATGTTTGCTGGAGTGTGAATAACTGGACTGGTCATCATTAGATAGTTCTACCCAGCACACTGCACTCATGGCAGCAAAATACTGGTCTAATCCAGAATGTGTGTTTTTTTTTTTTTTTGCCCCAAGAAAACCTTTCTATAGACTTAACACAAAAACTGTTCTTCACGCAAGTTTTCAGGACCAACACAGGGCTCTTCTTCAGGCGCAGTGAAAATGAACCAGTGTCTCAGAGAAACAGAACTGACTTTTTTCCCCCTCGGACAGAGTGCTGTTTCACACATCACCCCAGTACTGCCAAGTGGAAAATCTTCAAATTAGCAAACGGAAAATAAAAAAAATACTTCAGATATTGGAAGGGAATGCTGACTGCATCTGAAAATTACTATTAATTCCAAGCAGTACACTAGCTTTTTAAATCTGACAGACAAGGGTTAGTTGGGTAATTAACTGGTCAGGACAATCAGATAAGTCCACAGTAGTTCAGGCTCTGAAAGTTTTTTGTTTTGTTTTGTTGTTTTCTATAGTTAAAAAGAATCTGTAGAAACAGAATGGTATAAAGTATCTAAAGAAAGCTGTTAGAAGGGATATCCAGAATGTGTACCCTTAATAAAGACAAGCAGACCAGGGACAGGAGTATCCCAGTTCCGTGCTTAATTAAAGGTGAGGATCAAGAAGGAAGTCCCAAATGGCTGGAATTAAAAAGAGGATGAACAAAGGGACCAGATACATGTACTGTACTTGTAAAAAGATGATTTGAAATTTTGTAGTGAGTGAGAAAGCTTTTTTTTTTTTTTTGTTCATGCCCACCAGTTCCAAGAGTCATGTAAATCTGGTCTCCAGAGTAACCTTTCCCTGATGGTCCCTGAAGTTCTGTTTAAGGGCTGCCACTTTAAGATCCTTCAACAAATGGCCTCCCTGGCAAAAATGTTCACCCACAGTAGTCTGTTTATCTGGATATCAGACAGTAAATTTGTGTTCAGTCACTTATTTCTTGAGTGTTTACCCTGTTTTATCCAAATGCGATGCATGCTAACATTTGCAGCATCTGATCAGCTAGATCACATTGCTGGTATCTCATGTGAATGGTCCTTTTATTTTGTATTCCACCTTGGTGTGTGTGGGGAAATAAACAGTCGTGTTTCTATGTACATATTTTGTAATGATCTGACAGACAGGTTGTATGTAACCACCAATGGTATCTGTTTAGATTCCTTTTTGAGTCATGGAAACTCCCTGGGTAACTTAATCTAATTGCCCATGCCTTTACCCCATGTTATTTTCAAAATCTCTGCTGGTTAACAGGCCGCTTGCAGGAAAACCTCTGGCTAAGCTCCCATCAGTACAGACTCTCTCGCTTATAGCATAGCTACCTACACTGTAACGGACTTCCCTAGCCTTCTGTGTACCAAGCTCAAGTAGCACTTTGCTACCTCCTGTTTTGGACCAAATTGACCCAACTTGACAAGCTAATGCTTTTTCCATATTATAGTTTTCTCAGCTTTATTCTGGAGTTAGGTAAATATTGTCGTTGTTGATGATGCACTAATTTTCTGTTGTACTTTGTGCTATATTTACCTTATTAAGATTTGCTGTTTTGCTACAATCCTCTGTTAATTTTAGAACACATACCTGTACTCTGTATACATCTTTTGGTATTGTATCTGTGTACATTTCTTATCCTGTCCTTCACTCCCTCTGTTTCCCATATTGCATCTGAAAATAAGACTACGTTGGGAAAATACATTTCAAACAAATACTGGAAATGACAAAGCAATTGTGTACTGTCTGGTCTGCTGCTTTTCAGCTGGTTAATGCACTGTGAAGTAGATATTTACAGCATGATGATATATTTATATAATGGCAGTGTAAATAAAAGTTACAAGTATCAAGGGTATTTTAGTTTGTCGTGACCTGCAGTGGGAATCGTATGATATTCTCACTCTTAAGTAGATGATAAAGCAAATATTCTCACGGTAGGTCTTTCAGGTTAGAAGCTTGACACAATTCCTTCCATTTTTCTCAGCAAGTTCTGTTTACAGAACATTAACTGTAACTTCCTTAGAGACAGCAGCAGATCCAACCATTTCACCACAAAACCCATGCCACATTGCGTGAATCAGATATTGCATGGACCCAATAAAAATATGCCTGACTTTTTACTTGGTATCGGTGACCTCTGTGACATTACTCATGGCTTCACAACTGTAGCTGTCATTGGGTCATGGACCATGTGTAAAGAATTTCAGGCATATTTTTACTAGGCTAGTTCTATATAAATATGTAACCACCCAGTCCCCTGGGGTTACTAGAATCCCATTAGTACTAGTGTTAGACAGGTAGAAAAGGCAGCTGGTAAGGAGCTCATTTAGGGGCTTGTTACATAATTACATCATTGCTTATTCAGCTAGCCTGAGTGGGGATGAGTATGTCATTTAGAACTCTCACAACAGCATAACCATTTTTGAGTCAGCTGCTCAGGGTAAGTTTAGAATGTTCAGTAGAGTCTGGGTTTGCAAGTCAGAGTGGCAGGAGGTCTGCCAGTTGGGGCTCTGTCACAGAGAGCCCTGTGTTTCTCACCCTAGTTTGGATTAAATCTCCAGTTGCCAGTGAACTGGTGAAGACCTTTTTTCAGCAGGATTCCTTGATTTTTCACTCCAGGAAAATGAGAGGAACTGCCAGATCTTACTTCGAGAGGGTTCTTGCAGTAGGTCTTCACACACAGGACTGCGCCCCCTGGCATCGGGTTCGAACGGCAAACTTGTAGCTAGCAATCATCAATGGGACGCCCCGACATCAGTGACGTGACATCAGCCCGACTATAAAAGGGGTGGTCCCGTGCCTGCCTTCCAGTTCTTTCCCACCGTTACTTTAGTTCGTTCGACAGACGTGGTAGAACAGCGATCAGTCGCCTGCTTAGTATTCGACAATTTTCATGTTCTGTACTTTTTCTACATATTTTTTTTGAACGAATGTATGTCGTCTCGTCTTAAAAAGAAGTGCTCCATGTGCGGCGCCGAAATCCCGCACAGGGATGACCACTCACGCTGCCTCCTCTGCCTGGGGCCTAAGCACAACTCAGCTGAGTGTGTTTGTTTGACAAGGGTTCAACCAGGCCACACAGACCCAACGCAAGCGGACCCTCAAGACCCACCTTCTGACCCAATGGTTGTCGTCTATGGAAAAGGAGCTCCTGGAGCGTAGGTAGAGGTTGTCGTCCTCAGCCCCAGAAAAAAGAGAGAAAAGAAAGGACAAGGAGAAGCACCAGGAGAGAAGTCTGTCACTGCAAGGGAGACCCTCCACTTCCAGAACTGCAAGTACCACTTTTACAGGCACTCCGGTCCACTTCTGCAGGCTGGACGCCTTCTCCCCCTCCTGCCAAGGTGTGCGGGCAGTTGGGGGCTGCCTCTCTCGAGGTCTCTGTCAGTTCTCCCACTCGTAGCACCTCCGATAAGTCACCCTCCGGCCCTGCCCAGACTGATCAGCCCGACTGTGGTCCTTCTTCCACAGCCAGCCCGGTCGAGACTGGTAAGCCAGACGACGGACCCTCCATTGACCGCACAGTCACATCTACTCTCCCGTCGGGCTCCCTTGAGGACCCCAAAGCCAGGACGAGTGTGCTCGTGGGGGACACTTCATCCCTGCCGGTCTCTACCCCTAGGGATTCGCCACCCATTCCCGATCTTTCCCTTCTGTCGGGATCACTCCTAGACCTGTCGTTAGAGTCTCTTTCAGAGCTTCCCCCTTTGTCTGGTTCTTTTCCGCTGCTGGATACCCCTCCTCCCAGGGGTCCATGACTGGATTGGGATCTTTCTGGTATGGAGCCCCCGGACCCTCGGGCCGTCGCCTGATCCTTCCGCGGCCCTTGGCGCCTCCCTCGGCAGGGCCTCTAGCTCCTCCTGTGGGACCCTCTAGTGGTTTCCCAGGGCCTGACCCCCATGATCTGCCACTGGGAGGCCCTCCGCTGGACCCTTCTCATCCAACGCCAGGCCTGGTGCCTTTCACACCAGGTTACGTGACTCTGGACTACCCGACGCCGGATCCCCGACACCTGGTTATCCGCCATCCAGATACCTACTGTCAGGTTATCCTTCGGGGTTTGCAGGATACCAATACCCCTACTGGCATCATCCCATTTACCCACCCTTGGCCGGGTATCCCAGGTACCAGCCTCCTTCTGTTCCTCCTCCACCACCGCCTGATCGTGAATCTGTTCCAGCGTGGTGGAAGGATACTAGGACGCATCCCCTTACAGAACTTAGGCAGTCCCAGCCGCTTGGAGGTATTCCTCTACCCAGAACACCACCTCCTCCTCCAGTTCCTTTGGGACATACTGCGGGTTCTCTTCCAGTGGGCAACACAGGGATGCATCCTTCCCTTCCCAGTGGGTCAGAGCCCTCGGATTCGGACTCCAGTTTCGACCTCTCTGAAGCTCGTTCACCAGTCGAACTTCATCCAGAAGAATCCCTAAAATCCGCCTCCCTCCCCCGAGGATCCTTCTTTTGGGGATCTCTTGAGAATAATTCAAGCAGCAGGGGCTGGCACGTCCAGGAGGTAGATCCTCTGTGAAAAGGCTTGCTGAACATTTGGACTTGTTCACCACAGACCTCGCCCATCCCCACTTGGATGGGTCCGCGCGAGGATCTAGTTATTACAATATGGCAACAGCCCTCTTCCATCCCGGCTGTTTCCAGGAAGGCTGATAGAACCTATTTCCCCCTGGAAGGGATCTCTCATCTGACTTCTCACCCAAAAGCTGACTCTATGGTCATCACAAACGTGCATGACCACTCGGCTCAACCTAAATGCTTGAGTTCCTCCCCACCAGACAAGGACTCAAGACAACTTGACCAGTTCAATAGGAAGATCTACTCGTCCACCTCCTATACCATCCAGTCACTGAACTACATGTCTCACATGGTGGCTTTTCCGAAGTTCTCTCTCACAGAACTGGAGAGGGACCTTCAGGACATCCATGACAAAAACCTCAGGGCTAAACTGCTGGACAAGATTCGCATGAATAAATCTTTCTGACGCCATGCATTCTGGGCCACTTATGATTCTGTGGACTCCATGACTCAGGCTGTGGCCTTGGGAATCTTCCTTTGGCGCCTAGCATGGCGGCGCCTTGCAGGTTTGGCACAGGATGTTCAGTCATCCCTTTTGGATGCACCTTTCAAAGGTCCCATCCTCTTTGCTGGTGACGCGAAAGACATTATTACAGGGCTGCAAGAGAGCAGTAGGTCTCTTAGAGCTGTACGCTTCATGTATCGGATGGGTCAAAAGAAATAGCCCTTTCTTCATCAGAGAAGATGGAACAAGAACCAGAACAAGCGTCAAGGCAAAAGACGTGACACTGGCTCTGGAACCCACACTCCTCAGGCTAAGTTTGCTAAAGCAGCCTCTGGAACCAAAGCTCTGCTCTCTCTGCGTCCTGACTTGCTTCCCTCCTCCTGCCTCTCCGCTCCCTCGGAGGAACGCTAGGAGGGAGATCTCGACTCCACCTGGAGGGGTGGGAGTCTGTCACCACAAATGTATGGGTTCTTCAGCGGGGTCACTCCAGTCGAGTTCCTGGAGATTCCACCTCAAAGTCTCCGGAAGGTCCTTTTACCCATCGGGTCAGATCCCATCGTCCACCAAGAGATCCAGGCCCGCTTACAAAAGCGGCCATAGAACCCATCCCTCCAGATCAGCTAGGAAGGGGATTCTACTCCCATTTCTTCCTAATCCCAAAAAAGATTGGGGATCTGCGACCTATCCTGGATCTCAGCAAGCTCAACCTCTTCATGAAGTACAAGAAGTTCCAATGCTGACTCTTCAGGGACTCCTGCCCCAGCTCCCGTCAAACACATGGCTGTGTACCTGTATTTGCAGGATGCTTACCTTCATATCCCCATGCTCCTGGCCCACCGCCGCTTCCTTCGATTCTCCTTCCGGGGAGCCGTTTCCAATTCAAGGTACTCCCCTTTGGCCTGTCCTCAGCACCCCGGGTTTTCGCCAAGTATCTAGCGGTGGTAGCAGCGTTTCTCCGCCACAGGGGTATGTTTATGTTCCCATACCTGGACGATTGGCTCTTTTCAGCCCCATCTCCCGACAACCTAAGGAATCTCTCTCCTTCACTGTGGATCTGTTTGCCTAGCTGGGCATCTCGGTCAACCCCCCGAGGTCTCAGCTAGTACCCTCTCAGTGCCTTCAGTTTGTTAGAGCGGTACGGAATGCAGTCCAGAGCAAGGCCTTCTTACCATTAGATTGAGTCGACACCTTGGGTTCTCAGGCCTCTTTGGTGGCCAAAGCTCGATGGACCCCAGCGCACTTGGTGCTCCATCTTTTGGATCTTATGGCAGCGGCCATTCCTACTGTCCCCCTGGCCAGATGGCACATGAGGGTTACCCAGTGGTCTCTTCGAGTCCAGTGGGATCAACGATCGGATGACATAAACCAACTGGTCATGATCTCCAGCAGCCTTCAGAAAGACCTCTTCTGCTGGCAGAACCTCACCAACTTGTTAGTGGGAGCCCCTTCCACCTCTCTGGCTCCCTCCCTCCCAGACCCTCACCTCAGATGCCTCTGATATGGGTTGGGGAGCCCACTTGGGGGATCACAGAACTCAAGGTTCGTGGTCTCCTAGGAGCAGCATCTTCACATCAACATCCTGGAGACCAGAGCAGTCCTCTATGCTCTCCAGGCCTTCCAGTCGTTACTCCTCCCGGGAACACTTCTGGTCCAGACAGACAACATGGTGACTGTCTGGTACCTCAACAGATGAGGAGGTACCAGGTCATACCCTCTTTGCAGGGAAGCAATGAGAGTATGGTATTGAGCTATTCAGCACGGCCTGTTTCTGACAGCAGTCCACGTGCCAGGCGTGGCACAACATCCTGGCGGACAGTCTCAGCCATCAGTGGTCAGGGTTCACGGTGAGAACTAAAACAGGAGGTAGTCAAAGACCTGTTTGTTCGATTGGGGTCGGCCAGACCTAGATCTGTTTGCCTCCCATCCAACATAAAACTACCCCAAGTTTTGCTCGTTCCCAGACATGGTGCTTTTTGGTGAGATGCACGGTCTCTCTCTTGGACAGGGAGGTTTCTATACGCATTTCCTCCCTTTCGTCTCATTCAGAAGGTTCAGTTGAAACTTCAGGCAGAAGAGGCCCACTTGATTTTGATTGCCCCTCTGTGGCCCCGGCAGATTTGGTTCCCGCTGTTACAACAACTAGTTCTAGAACCACCAGTCCTTCTTCCACTGTCTCACGACCTTCTGTTTTAGGAGCAGGGCACCCTGGTACATCAGAGTCTTCAGTGTCTCCATCTTCATGCATGGCACCTGTGGACATAGCGATTTCTTGCTATAGAGTTTCATCTCAGGTTGCTTAGGTCCTGGTGGAAGCCAGAAAACCCTCTACCAGATCCACCTACGCCATGAAGTGGAAGAGATTTTCTATCTGGGCCACAACCTGGCCCTTTTTCTTGCTTGGCCTCCCAGGCGTTAGAGTACCTCTTACATCTTTCTGAGTTGGACCTTAGTTTCTCCTCTCTTAAGGTCCATCTTTCTGCGGTGTCAGCCTACCACCTCCTGGTGGAGCGCAAAACCCTAGCACAACTAGAGGTTTCCAAAACTTTCTTGAAGGGTATCCTTCACATCAAACCTCCAGTTCTCGCTGGTATCTTAATTTTATGTTGGAGAAACTTACTTTGTCCCCCCTTTGAGCCGGCAGCAAGTTGTGATATGCGCTTCCTGTCCTGGAAAATGCTGTTTTTGGTTATAGTTACTTCAGCTTGAAGGGTTTCAGAGCTTCAGGCCCCGGCGTAGGGTGATTCGCTCTGCCTTCCGGGGACCCGTCTTTTCTCTTCAGAGCTAGGAGACTTTTACAGGGCTCCCTCCGTCTCCTCGTCCTCGGGAAGCACCTCCTAGCTCTTCTCCACTTAGGCTTTCTGAATAAGCCAGGTCTTCTCCTTCTGTTTCTCACCAACAGAAGGCTGGGGGTCTTGTTCCCTCAGGGTATGGCCTCTTCCCCTCCAGGAGAAGAGGAGCTAATACTCACCAGGAAGTAATGAATGGTGAAGATTGACACAAGGGAAGATAGGAAAATTACGTCCTACAGTAATTCTTGATCTTCTCTTGTATCTTTCACCATTCATTACTCCCACCCCACCATCCCTCAGTGGCCTCTTCCTGTGGCTTCTCCACCTCCCGTCTCCTTCCTCTCTCTGCATTTATATAAAATATAGGAAAATTGCTTCATTTTCCAAAAAAAAAAAAAAAAATAAAATAAAAAAAAAAAAAAATCTTCTTGGGGTTTAAAATCCAGAAAAATTATTTACTCTAAGATTCATGGGCCATCTAAGTGGATTGCATTGGCGATCAGACTGCACAACTATCTCTTGCTATTCTTATGGCAAGATACCTCTGGGGTTGTTTGGCCTGGCTCAGGCTATTCAGTTTTGATCCTGCAATCCCGTGTTCAGATAGTTGCCCTGAAATCTAATCCCCCTCTATTCTTGCCTTGCAGAGCAGAGAGCAATCGTCTGTTCCTTTCTCTTCTAAAAAAATGCTGAGGAACTCTCTCCGACTGCTATAGGCATCTTGGTATCTGGGTCATGCATCTAGTAAAAAAAAAAAAATTTTTTATCTGTAAAAAAAAAAAAGGAAAAGGAGAAATCAAACAAGAAGGCAAATGAGAGGTAGGCTATCCTTCTCGCTGTTTTGCTAAGTGGTTTCTCCCTTTAAGTGTCCTCCTGGACAATTTTTACAGTGAAGCTCTACTGACCATATCCAATCTTAGCCAGCCTAAGCCTTGGCAGAGCCTTGTCAGTCTGGGTCCGTTTCTTTCTTGGAGCCTGAAGGCTTACATTTTCCATTTCTAAACCCCTGAGCAGCGCTCTCATGCTACTGAGGTTTTATTCTTCCCTCCTCGGCTGTCCTCCAGTTAAAAGGCCTTCCACGGCCAGGAGGCCGAGGTGGGTGTCGAACAATGGCATGTTGAAGATGAGGACTATGCCCTTCTGAGTCTGTCTAGCGGGTTGGTGAACCTTCTCTTCAGCTCTATCTCCGAGATTCTTGCTTCCCTTTAGTGAAGCCTTCAGCTACAAACTAACTATGCTGTTGGGCATTCTGGTCCCTTCAACATCCATCTCTCTCTTCTCTTCTTCTTCTTCTTCTATTTTCTCATTTCCTTACTCATCTCTCCTCCTAGAGTCGCCCAGGTAGAGGCCCTGCACTCCTAGGCTAGGGATGTTCTTATCTCCTCTGTCCTTCCTCCATCGGCTTATTCCTTTTTCAGTTCATTCTTCCTTGCTTTGCTATCCTCGGCTATCTTGCCTCGCTATCTATATTTTCTGCTTTCATTTTGCCTCTCCGGCTCACAGAACTAAGTTGGAGGAGGTGGTCGCTACTAGGCAGCCCCTCGCTATGGCATGGCGGTCAAGCTCTCGGCAGGCGTTGAAGACAAAAAAAAAAAAAAAAAAAAAGCTCCCGTGGCCAGATGCGCCTCCAGCTTACACCCAGGAAGTAATGAATGCGGGAAGATACAGAGAAGATCAAAATTACGGTAGTGCAATTTTCCTTTTTCTACTGGAGTGCCTCTCCTATGCATCCCAGTATCCCCCAACCCTCCTTGCTGCCCTCTCACATTGCTTGCCCACCTTTAGGTCATCTGATATGACTACCCCAGGTCCCTTTCCATTTTGTTGTTTTAGTATCTCACCCCCCATTGTGTACTCTTCCCTGGGTTTTGTTACCCAGGTGCATTACTATACACTTCTTAGCATTGAATCTAAGCTGCCATACATTTGGTCATTCCTCTAACCTTGCCAAGTCCCTTCTCATCCTTTCCACCCCACCTTGTGCATCAATTCTGTTGCAGATCTTTGTGTCATCTGCAAAGAGACATACTTTTCCTTCCAGTCCCTCTGCAATGTAAACATAAAGACATTGAAGAGGACCGGTCCTAATACTGAACCCTGCGGTACCCCACTAGTAACCCCCTTTCTTCAGAGTGGACTCCATATACTATTACTCTCTGTGTCTATTCTCCAGCCAATTCTTTACCCAGGCTGTCATCTTGGGACCCACTCCCAGGCTGGCTAACGTATATTAATCTTTGTGTGGGACTGTGTCCAAATGCAGTGCTAAAGTCTAGGTAGGCCATGCCACAGCCCCTCCTGATCTACTACTTTGGTCACCCAGTCAAGAAATCTATCAGATTTGTCTGGCATGACCTTCCGCTGTGAATCCATGCTGCCTTGGGTCCTGAGCTACTCTGGCCTCTAGATACTCAACAATTCTTTCCTTCAGAAGTGATTCCATCATTTTCCCTACCACTGAGGTTAAACTAACAGGTCTGTAGTTTTCTGCTTCTGCCTTGCTCCCACTTTTGTGAAGGGAATCACATCTGCCCTCCTCCAGTCCTCGGGTACCACCCCATCCTCCATGATTTGTTAAAGAGGTAGTCAGTGTGTGTCACTAGTTCTACCTTAGTTCTTTTAAAATTCTGGGATGAATCCCATCAGGCCCAATTGCTTTGTCCACCTTCAGTTTAAGAGTTCTTTCAGAACCCTTTCTTCTGTAAATGGGCTGGTATCAACTTCTGTATCCAGAGTGTTTCTACTGTTTGTTTTAGGTACCTCCCACTTCCTTTGTAAATACTGAGCAAAATATTTGTTTAGTGTCTGCCTTTTCACAGTCCTCTCTGCCCACTGTGTCTTTCGGAGATTTGGTCTCCATTGAGCATAGCTCATTTACAATGGTGACCCATGAGAAGCATTACAAACATACAATCACAAAATCATATAAATACAGATAGGCTACAAATTGTAAAAATGACACAGTCTAAATTGTATACAGTACAGTCCACTCCACATATGCTGCCCACGACTATAGCGGATTCGGTTTTAGCAGCCGGTTTCCACTTTCCCAAAGCTGGTGCCATTGGGCATTATGTTAAAAAGTATCAGTACAGTATGTGTTGCCCGCCATCTACATCAGGCAGTCTGGTAGTGAAAAGCTGCACCTTAAGTGGGTACCAATTACCGGGTGCTTACTGTAACTGTTCAAAAGCAATTACGGCTAATTGTTACCGGCTTTAGCCTGCTTTTCAGAGTGCTCGCTGCTCATTTACAGCTCTTTCAAAAGTCATAGCACAGCTACAGCAGTGTTACATAGAAACGTAGAAATATAGACTTTGATGGCAGATAAGGACCACTTGGCCCACCCAGTCTGCCCGTTTTCCTACCTACAGGATAAGCTGCAGATCGTAGTTAACTAACCGCCTATTACTTCCTACCCCCCACAAGGTATATTAAGCTCCTTTATTCTCCTCAGAGTGGCTTCTTCAGCAGACCCTGCACCATTTTAGTTGCCCTCCTGGACTGCCTCCATCCTGTCTATGTCCTTGTGGAGATGGGTCTCCAGAACTGGACGCAGTACTCCAGATGGGGTCTCACCAACTGTCTGTACAGAGGATGACAACTTCCTGTTTTCTGCTGGTGATGCCTCTCTATACATCCCAGTATCCTCACAGCCTCCCTGCTGCCTTCTCCATTGCTTACTAACCTTAAGGTCATCCGATATGATTACCCCAGGTCCCTTTCCATTTTGTTGTTGTTACTACCTCCCTCAATTGTGTAATCTTCCCTGGGTTTTGTTTCCAGGTGCATTATTTGCACTTCTTTACATTGAATCCAAGCTGCCATACTTCTGACCATTCCTCCAACCTTGCCAAGTCCTTTCTCATCCTTTCCAAGCCTCCTTGTGTATCAACCCTGTTGCAGATCTTTGTGTCATCTGCAAAGAGGCATATTTTTCCTTCCAGTCCCTCTGCAGTGTCACTTATAAAGACATTGAAAAGGACTTGACCCAATACTGAACCCTGCAGTACCCCACTAGTAACCTCTCTTTCTTCAGGAGTGGACTCCATTTACAATTACTTTCTGTGTCCTGTTGTCCAGCCAGTGTTTTACCCAGGCTACCACCCTGGGACCCACTCCCAGGCTGGTTAATTTGATTATTAATCTTGTGTGTGTGGGACTGTGTCAAATGCCTTGCTAAAGTCTAGGTAGGCCATGTCCACAGTCCCTCCCTGGTATACTACTTTGGTCAACCAGCCAAAGAAATCAGTTACATTCATCTGCCATGGTCTTCCCACTGTGAACCCATGCTGCCTTGGGTCCTGTGCCCCACTGGCCTCTAGGTACTCTATAGTTCTTTCCTTCATAGAAACATAGACTTTGACGGCAGATAAGGACCGCTAGGCCCATCTAGTCTGCCCATTTCCTACCTACAGGATAGGCCGCAGATCCTAGTTAACCAATAGCCTATTTCTTCCTACCCCCCACAAGAATTGCCTTATGTCTGTCCCATGCATTCTTGAATTCTCCCACAGTTTTAAACCCACAACCTCCTCAGGAAGGCTGTTCCATGCATCCACTACCCTCTCGTGAAATAATACTCTCACATTGCCCTGAACCGCCTCCTTCTATCTTTAAATTGTGTCCCTTGTTCTTGCAAGTCTCTTTTTCTGAAGATGCTACCCTCTTGGACTTTGTTGATTCCACTGAGGTACTTAAAGTTTCTATCATGTCCCCCTCTCCCTTCTTTCCTCAAGGGTATACATATTAATCTCCTTTAGTCTCTCCTCATCGGCTTCTCTTGCAGACCCTGCACCATTTTAGTTGCCCTCTCTGGACTGCCTCTATCCTGTCTATGTCCTTGCGGAGATGGGTTCTCAGAACTGGACACAGTACTCCAGATGGGGTCTCACCAACTGTCTGTACAGAGGACAGCTTCAGAGTGATTCCATCACTTTCCCTACCACAGAGATCAAACTGACAGGTCTGTGGTTTCCTGCTCTGCCTTGCTCCCACTTTTGTGAAGGGGAATCACATCCGCCTTCCTCCAGTCCTCAGATACCACACATACTCCCATGATTTGTTAAAAGGGTAGTCAGTGGTGTCACTAGTTCTCCATTAATTTTTTAGAATTCTGGGGTGAATTCCGTCAGGCCCCATTGCTTTGTCCACCTTCAGTTTTAGGAGTTCTTTCAGAACTCTTTTCTTCTGTGAAAGGACTGGGATCGATCCCCCTATCCAGAGTGCTTCTGTTAATTGGATTAGGCTCCTCCTCCTCCTCCTCTTTTGTAAATACTGGGCAGAAGTATTCATTCAGTATCCCTGCTTTTTCACTGTCCCTCTCTGCCCACCCACTGTCCATTCTGTTCAGCCTCGCTATCCCTCCCTTTGTCTTTCTGCGCTCCCTGATGTACCTATAAAAGGTTTTATCCCATTCTTAACCGAGCTCGCTATCTTTTCCTCAGTTTGGGCCTTTACTATTCTGACTTCCCTCCCTGCTTCCTTCTGCCTTAACTGGTGAATTTCTCTGTTCTGCTCCTTCTGTGTTTCCTTATACTTCCTAAATGTTATCTTTTTCTCACTAACCTTCCCCACCACCTCTTTTGAGAACCATAGTTGCTTTTTCTTTCGTTTTGATTTGTTTATTTGCTTCACACATAGGTTTGTTGCCTCTGTGATGGCAGTTTTTTTTTTTTTTGCTACCCTCCTCGCTGCACCAGGTTCCTCTCTTCTGGGATCCCTAGGTCGTATGCTCCCATAGTCCGCCCCAGGTACCTCCTCCCGGATACTGGCCAGCCTGTCCCCATCCTGCCTCAGTTTACCCTCCAGGGGCTGAGAGAGGGGACCACATCCCCTCCCAGGTCCTTAAGTCCGCTAGAAGGCTTGCCAGCTCCTTCTGTGGAGCCTGGTTATGGGTGTTCTCGGGTCGACCAGGTCCCGTCTATAGGAATCGGTGCAGGTTTTTCCATTTCTTCCCAGCTCACAGGACGTCCGCACTGGGGAAGCCAAGGAGACACGCCACGACGTGCTTGACGCCTCCAGCTCCCGGCAGACGCCCTCCCACCCTTCAGTGTGCAGTCCGCTGCACCTCCACCTGTGGTCACCCAGGTGGCGGTATCGCTGCAGGACTTGCATCCCACCCCACCCGGAGGAGGCAGCCACTGGGCTCAATCCTCCTCCCCCAGCAGTCCTCCAGCTGCCGAGTCCGTTCCCGAATCCGGGTCGCTGACGCCATGAGCGGTGGCCTACCACTGCGCGGCGGGCAGCTGCTGTATGGCAGTTTTGATGTTTTCCCATTGTTGCTCCACTCCTCCTAACCTGTTTGCTAGTGCTTTCTAAAGCACTCTTCTATCTTGCCAAAAGTCAGCCCTCCTGAAGTCCAGTACCCCTCACTTTGTAGCAAGCGACTCACAAGGCTGAGTTTATCATGAACCACACTGTTTGGTGGTCACTTGTTCCCAGATGGCTACCCACTTCTAGATCTGAGATCCCTCACTGTCCCCATTTGAGAGTATGAGGTCTAAGATTGCCCCCTCACAGTGGGTACCAAAACTAGCTGTCTGAGGCATGCCACCTGTAGGGCATCGAGGAATGACCCTGCTCTTGGATGTGGCTGCAGCAAGGTGCTCAGAAAACATCTGGCATATTTAGGTCCCCCATCAACAGTATCTCCCTTTCTCTGCCATCCTAAGGGTGTCTTCTATCATATCATATGGAAGATGGCCACAGTCATACCCCTGCCAAAAGGTGGAGACCCCTCCTCCCCAGAAAACTACAGACCCATCTCCCTGCTCCCAATCCTGGCCAAAATACAGGAATGGCTAGTCATGTCCCAGCTCACCCCTTATCTGGGAGCCTCCTCCTTTTTCACTCCGTTCCAATCGGGATTCCGAAATTCCCACTCCACCACCACCACCTCCTTGCTACATGTCACTGGTGACATTCTCACTGGCATGGACAAAGGTCACATCACCTCGGCCATTTACATAGATTTAGCCAAGGCTTTTGATACCGTCTCTTATTCCCTACTTCTCTCAAAACTCTCCAATGCAGGGTCTCTAATGGCCATCTGCTGGTTCCATGACTATCTAGCTGACAGGAAGCAAACAGTCGAACTGGCCTCTCACACTTGAAACCCCCTGCTAGTCACTACCGGTGTCCTACAAGGATTGGTCCTAGGCCCACTACATTTTTTCCATTTTTCTAAATGACCTCCCATCAGCATGTACCCACTCATCCATCCAAATGTATGGGGGCGACACTGTCCTGTATGCCTCCGGCCCCACCACACAAAGCGTAGCAACCCTACTTCAGGAGGATTTCTATGCCATCCAGTGCTGGTTGAGGACAAACCAACTATTCCTAAACCCCAAAAAAACAGTATCACAAACATTCGGATCACAACAAAGACTTTCCCGTCAAATCCCTGCCCCCTTTCAAAACCTCGGACGGGACCCCCTGGACAACTGTACTTCCTTCAGATATCTAGGCATCTGGCTAGACCAGCACCTAGATTTCACCTCATATCGACTCACTTCACAGAGACTACTCCCAAGCTGGGTGCTCTATTCGCAACAAAATGCCTCCCTACACAAACTAGGCTAGCCATTGTCCAAAAATGATTCTCCCTGTTTTTGACTATGGTGACATAGTCACTCCACTGCCGCGTCACTCTGGCCAGCCTAGATACCATGTTCCACTCTTTCTGCCAGTTCATTCTAGATTGTCCATAATCCACTCACCATTGCCACCTATATATGGCTCTGCTCGCTGCCGTCACTCCACGATCATGAACAAATGCAGTGCTGTGTTAGGTTCGCTGCCAAATTCTGTTCCCACTCCCCACCGTCTGGCCTCTACCCTCCCCAAACAATCCCCTCCTCGTACTCCTCAGGTATACAGATCCCAGACTGCTGCACATCCGTTTCATGCGTGCTTCCAAAGGCCAGGCCGCCTTTAGTTTCAGATCCAGATTTGGAATGCTCTGCCGCCTCCGTGAAGACATGTATAGAACACATACCAATCCAACCCTCTACTAAGAGCCCATTTCTCTTCCAGCTGCTCCTGTTATAACCAATTTACTCTAATTATTCCTGATTGCTACCATAAAAGTATATGTAACATATTGACCCTGTCACTCTGAACAATGTATATTGAACCCTGTCTGTGTTCCAGTAACAAATGTTTACAGGAAAGCTTTGACTTCCAAAAAAAAAAAAAAAAAAGTGTTATTGTTTATATCCATGTATTGTAATTATGGGTCTCGGCCCCCAGGTCGCATCTGGAATCGAGCTCTTAGCTCAGTATACTTTCCTGGTAAATAAATAAATAAATAAATATCTTTGTCCATTCCTTCCCCCTGACATGGGGGTCTGTATACAACCCCTGTGCGGATTGTGGTGCCATTTCCAGTCTCTAAGGTGAACCACAGTGCCTCCTCTCTTCCCTGTTTACTCTTTTGTTCCGTTGCTTTTATCCCTTCCCTTACATAGAGAGCTACTCCTCCCCTCCCTGTCTCTCCTGTAGTTTGTGTACCCTAGTATGTTAGCATCCCAGTCATGGTTCTCTGTGTACCATGTTTCTGTGACTGCTACGATATCCAGGCATCCCTCTTCCATCAAGGCCACCAGTTTCGGGAGCTTGTTGCCCAGACTATGGGCATTAGTACTCATTACCTTCCATTTCTTGATGGCCTTACCCCTTTTTGCTCCATCCCTGTCCTTATTGCCTTTGTCATTTTCTCCATTTACCCTGCCCTCCTCCCTATCGACATCTCTATCTGGGTGGTTACCTCACTTACTACCCTGATTTTATTCAGGAGCAGAGGCTAGGATTTCCCTGCTCCTGTGCAGTGCCTCTCCCCTTGGCTAGTTTAAATGCTTGCCAATGAAGTATTTAAATCTATCACCTAGTATCCTGGTTCCCCTCCTGGACAGATGCAGACCATCACACCAGTATAGGCCTGCATCACTCTAGGTGGACCCCCAGTCCCCAATGAAGCCAAATCCCTGAGCTCTGCACCAGTTTTTCAACCACTGATTGAATCCCATGGTGTGGAGCACTTAGCCTCACCCATGCCATAAACAGGGCAGCACCTCCGGGAAGGTTACCATACGTGCTATTTGTCTAAGGCTCCTCCCCAACTCCACAAACTCTTCCTGCACTGCTCTGATCCATTTCTCAGCCAGGTCATTTGTCCCTAGGTGGACAATGACATCCAGCTTCCTTCCCCATGCAGCTGCTCCAGCGATCCTGAGGATTCACTCCCTGTCCCTCCAAGCCATGGCGCCAGGCAGGCACCTTACCTACTTCTACCCTTCCTCCCCCAGTTCTACCTCCCTAACATTGGAGTCCCCCACCAGGAGTTGTTTTACATTGTGTTCAGTATGGCTTCTAAGAGAAAAGCGATGTTCCTAGGTGAGAAGGTAGAGATGCTAAAGCGAATTGACACTCTACTAAGATGAGTCACGAGAGTTATCCCAGCATCTGGCTCTTCCTAAATCCACCATCGCTGACCTTTTACGGCATTAGGAACATATTCCAACTGACTGGCACAAGAGTGTTAATCCCGACTCTAAGAGAAAGTGAAAGGGAAAAGACGGTGAAGTGGAAGAGGTACTTGTGAGGTCGCTCAGCAGTGCCCGTGGGCAGGATGCCTCATGCGGGACCATTGCTCCTTCCAAAAGCAAAGAAACTCACGGATGCACTGGGGCACACTGACTTCTTGCCCTCGGAGGTTGGCTCCATTGGTGGAAAACAAGAAACAACATTGGTTTCAAAAGGGCACATGGCAAAAACAAAACACTGACTGCCAGCGCTGAACACGGATTGCAGATGTCTTGCCCAGGTTACTGTCATCTTTTGCAGCCAGAGACATTTTAATTGTGATGAGACTGGCCTATTCTTTCGTTGCATTGGTCAGGACATACTTGCTTTCAAAGTGGGAACCCTGATGGGTCAGAAGAAGGCCAAAGAGAGTGTCTGTTTTAGTCTGTTGCAATATGGATAGCACTAAAAAATCTGAACTGGCAGTGGTTGGAAAATCTGCTGTTCCTCGATGCTTTCGAGGAGTGAATCACCTGCCTGTGTTCTATCGCTCAAACAAAACAGTTTTGATGATGGCCACAATTTTTACTGAGTGGCTGAGGCTATGGGATCAGAAACTGCATGGCCGCAAAATTGCAGTCATCCTAGACAATTTTTCTGGTCACCCGGCTGTACCTGGACTGCGTAACATTTCCTCCCCAAACACAACATGCATTATATAGCCTTTAGACCAAGGACTCATTTACAGTATGAAGCAGCATTATGTAAAGTGTATGTGCAAATGTGTCTTGGATGAAATTGACAGTTCTGCTGACATACAACTTACTTCTGCACAGTGCGTCCGTAAAATCAACTTGTTTGGCGCAGTCCATCTTTTGAAAGAGTTCTGGGATGCAGTAACTTCGAACTATCCAGCACTGTTTTATTAAGGCTAGATTCTTGCTCCCAGAAAACCATGGTGACTGAGGGGAGGGTCCTTCAAATGCACCTGTAATCACATTTGAAGATGAGCTGCTAGCAGACATTGAAGAAACCATTGCAGTGCCAAAGAATGACTGCAGAGGATTTCCACGCTGTGTGTTGCCTGGTAGATGGAGAGGAGTAGCCCGCAATGGATGACATTAGTCAGGTGGTCGACGCTATGTGCTAAGGAGATATGAAAGCTGACGAACATGAAGAAGATGGAGAGGAAGTGCAGCAGGATGCTATAGTCACTCTAAATGATGTTAAAGAAGCACTGCTAACTTTGCAAAGAGCGATGGAGCAACATCCTGATTTGCAACCGGACTGGGGAGCAATGGCAGCTCCTGACAAAGTTTGGGTGCCATACTGCAGAAAAAACACCCACCAGTGAACAATAACGGACTTCTTCCACCCAAATAAATAAGACGAACTCCTGAAGGAGCTGTAATTGTAACTGCTGTGTTCTTGGGTGTCTCCTGTGGGTGCTGTGTTTGCCAATGTACGTTTAAAGTTATAAGTTAAGCGTTTTGTTGTACAATAATTGCTGTGTTCATGGGTGTTTTCTGTGGGTGTCATGTTTTGCCAAAGGATGCTTAAAGTTATAAGGTATAAGTTTGCTTTACGTTTTGTTAAATTTGTGAATAAAGTCAGCATCAGAAATGTGTTTTTCCTCACATCATTTGCATAAACATTACAACAGCCGCTTGATATAGCGGGCACAATGCACTTACACAAATGTGCCCGTTATAAGCGGGTTGGACTGTACATAATTCATACAGTGCAACAACAAGATAAGGATATTCCAGTGATACTGAGCTGGACTTTCTTTCATTATATGTAAACTATGTTTGCTGGAGTGTGAATAACTGGACTGGTCATCATTAGATAGTTCTACCCAGCACACTGCACTCATGGCAGCAAAATACTGGTCTAATCCAGAATGTGTGTTTTTTTTTTTTTTTGCCCCAAGAAAACCTTTCTATAGACTTAACACAAAAACTGTTCTTCACGCAAGTTTTCAGGACCAACACAGGGCTCTTCTTCAGGCGCAGTGAAAATGAACCAGTGTCTCAGAGAAACAGAACTGACTTTTTTCCCCCTCGGACAGAGTGCTGTTTCACACATCACCCCAGTACTGCCAAGTGGAAAATCTTCAAATTAGCAAACGGAAAATAAAAAAAATACTTCAGATATTGGAAGGGAATGCTGACTGCATCTGAAAATTACTATTAATTCCAAGCAGTACACTAGCTTTTTAAATCTGACAGACAAGGGTTAGTTGGGTAATTAACTGGTCAGGACAATCAGATAAGTCCACAGTAGTTCAGGCTCTGAAAGTTTTTTGTTTTGTTTTGTTGTTTTCTATAGTTAAAAAGAATCTGTAGAAACAGAATGGTATAAAGTATCTAAAGAAAGCTGTTAGAAGGATATCCAGAATGTGTACCCTTAATAAAGACAAGCAGACCAGGGACAGGAGTATCCCAGTTCCGTATTAATTAAAGGTGAGGATCAAGAAGGAAGTCCCAAATGGCTGGAATTAAAAAGAGGATGAACAAAGGGACCAGATACATGTACTGTACTTGTAAAAAGATGATTTGAAATTTTGTAGTGAGTGAGAAAGCCTTTTTTTTTTTTTTTTAGTTCATGCCCACCAGTTCCCAAGAGTCATGTAAATCTGGTCTCCCAGAGTAACCTTTCCCTGATGGTCCCTGAAGTTCTGTTTAAGGGCTGCCACTTTAAGATCCTTCAACAAATGGCCTCCCTGGCAAAAATGTTCACCCACAGTAGTCTGTTTATCTGGATATCAGACAGTAAATTTGTGTTCAGTCACTTATTTCTTGAGTGTTTACCCTGTTTTATCCAAATGCGATGCATGCTAACATTTGCAGCATCTGATCAGCTAGATCACATTGCTGGTATCTCATGTGAATGGTCCTTTTATTTTGTATTCCACCTTGGTGTGTGTGGGGAAATAAACAGTCGTGTTTCTATGTACATATTTTGTAATGATCTGACAGACAGGTTGTATGTAACCACCAATGGTATCTGTTTAGATTCCTTTTGAGTCATGGAAACTCCTGGGTAACTTAATCTAATTGCCCATGCCTTTACCCCATGTTATTTTCAAAATCTCTGCTGGTTAACAGGCGCTTGCAGGAAAACCTCTGGCTAAGCTCCCATCAGGTACAGAACTCTCACCAAGCATAACAGCTACCTACACTGTAACGGACTTCCTAGCCTTCTGTGTACCAAGCTCAAGTAGCACTTTGCTACCTCCTGTTTTGGACCAAATTGACCCAACTTGACAAGCTAATGCTTTTTCCATATTATAGTTTTCTCAGCTTTATTCTGGAGTTCGGTAAATATTGTATACGTTGTTGATGATGCACTAATTTTTCTGTTGTACTTTGTGCTATATTTACCTTATTAAGATTTGCTGTTTTGCTACAATCCTCTGTTAATTTTAGAACACATACCTGTACTCTGTATACATCTTTTGGTATTGTATCTGTGTACATTTCTTATCCTGTCCTTCACTCCCTCTGTTTCCCATATTGCATCTGAAAATAAGACTACGTTGGGAAAATACATTTCAAACAAATACTGGAAATGACAAAGCAATTGTGTACTGTCTGGTCTGCTGCTTTTCAGCTGGTTAATGCACTGTGAAGTAGATATTTACAGCATGATGATATATTTATATAATGGCAGTGTAAATAAAAGTTACAAGTATCAAGGGTATTTTAGTTTGTCGTGCACCTGCAGTGGGAATCGTATGATATTCTCACTCTTAAGTAGATGATAAAGCAAATATTCTCACGGTAGGTCTTTCAGGTTAGAAGCTTGACACAATTCCTTTTCCGGATTTTTCTCAGCAAGTTCTGTTTACAGAACATTAACTGTAACTTCCTTGAGACAGCAGCAGATCCAACCATTTCACCACAAAAACCCATGCCACATTGCGTGAATCAGATATTGCATGGACCCAATAAAAATATGCCTGACTTTTTACTTGGTATCGGTGACCTCTGTGACATTACTCATGGCTTCACAACTGTAGCTGTCATTGGGTCATGGACCATGTGTAAAGAATTTCAGGCATATTTTTACTAGGCTAGTTCTATATAAATATGTAACCACCCAGTCCCCTGGGGTTACTAGAATCCATTAGTACTAGTGTTAGACAGGTAGAAAAGGCAGCTGGTAAGGAGCTCATTTAGGGCTTGTTACATAATTACATCATTGCTTATTCAGCTAGCCTGAGTGGGGATGAGTATGTCATTTAGAACTCTCACAACAGCATAACCATTTTGAGTCAGCTGCTCAGGTAAGTTTAGAATGTTCAGTGAGGTCTGGGTTTGCAAGTCAGAGTGGCAGGAGGTCTGCCAGTTGGGGCTCTGTCACAGAGACCTGTGTTTCTCACCCTAGTTTGGATTAAATCTCCAGTTGCCAGTGAACTGGTGAAGACCTTTTCAGCAGGATTCCTTGATTTTTCACTCCAGGAAAATGAGAGGAACTGCCAGATCTTACTTCGAGAGGGTTCTTGCAGTAGGTCTTCACACACAGGACTGCGCCCCCTGGCATCGGGTTCGAACGGCAAACTTGTAGCTAGCAATCATCAGCGGGACGGCCCCCCGACATCAAGTGACGTGACATCAGCCCGACTATAAAAGGGGTGGTCCCGTGCCTGCCTTCCAGTTCTTTCCCACCGTTACTTTAGTTCGTTCGACAGACGTGGTAGAACAGCGATCAGTCGCCTGCTTAGTATTCGACAATTTTCATGTTCTGTACTTTTTCTACATATTTTTGAGCGAATGTATATCGTCTCGTCTTAAAAGAAGACTCCATGCTCCAAATCCCGTGACAGGGATGACCACTCACGCTGCCCTCCTCTGCCTGGGGCCTAAGCACAACTCAGCTGGAGTGTGTTTGTTTGACAAGGGTTCAACCAGGCCACACAGACCCATAAGCGGACCCTCAAGACCCACCTTCTGACCCAATGGTTGTCGTCTATGGAAAAGGAGCTCCTGGAGCGTAGGTAGAGGTTGTCGTCGTCAGCCCCAGAAAAAAGAGAGAAAAAGAAAGGACAAGGAGAAGCACCAGGAGAGAAGTCTGTCACTGCAAGGGAGACCCTCCACTTCCAGAACTGCAAGTACCACTTTTACAGGCACTCCGGTCCACTTCTGCAGGCTGGACGCCTTCTCCCCCTCCTGCCAAGGTGTGCGGGCAGTTGGGGGCTGCCTCTCTCGAGGTCTCTGTCAGTTCTCCCACTCGTAGCACCTCCGATAAGTCACCCTCCGGCCCTGCCCAGACTGATCAGCCCGACTGTGGTCCTTCTTCCACAGCCAGCCGGTCCGAGACTGGTAAAGACCGGACCCTCCATTGACGCACAGTCACATCTACTCTCCCGTCGGGCTCCCTTGAGGACCCCAAAGCCAGGGCGAGTGTGCTCGTGGGGACACTTCATCCTGCCGGTCTCTACCCCTAGGGATTCGCCACCCCATTCCCGATCTTTCCCTTCTGTCGGGATCACTCCTAGACCTGTCGTTAGAGTCTCTTTCAGAGCTTCCCCTTTGTCTGGTTCTTTTCCGCTGCTGGATACCCTCCTCCAGGGGTCCATGACTGGATTGGGATCTTTCTGGTATGGAGCCCCCCCCCCCGGGACCCTCGGGCCGTACGCCTGATCCCTTCCCGCGGCCCTTCGGCGCCTCCCTCGGCCGGGCCTTCAGCTCCTCCTGTGGGACCCTCTAGTGGTTTCCCAGGGCCTGACCCCCATGATCTGCCACTGGGAGGCCCTCCGCTGGACCCTTCTCATCCAACGCCAGGCCTGGTGCCTTTCACACCAGGTTACGTGACTCTGGACTACCCGACGCCGGATCCCCGACACCTGGTTATCCGCCATCCAGATACCTACTGTCAGGTTATCCTTCGGGGTTTGCAGGATACCAATACCCCTACTGGCATCATCCATTTACCCACCTTGGCGGGTATCCCAGGTACCAGCCTCCTTCTGTTCCTCCTCCACCACCGCCTGATCGTGAATCTGTTCCAGCGTGGTGGAAGGATACTAGGACGCATCCTCACAGAACTTAGGCAGTCCCAGCCGCTGAGGTATTCCTCTCCAGAACACCACCTCCTCCTCCAGGTTCCTTTGGGACATACTGCGGGTTCTCTTCCAGTGGGCAACACAGGGATGCATCCTTCCCTTCCCAGTGGGTCAGAGCCCCTCGGATTGGACTCCAGTTTCGACCTCTCTGAAGCTCGTTCACCAGTCGAACTTCATCCAGAAGAATCCCTAAAATCCGCCTCCCTCCCCCGAGGATCCTTCTTTTGGGGATCTCTTGAGAATAATTCAAGCAGCAGGGGGCTGGCCGTCCAAGGAGGTAGATCCTCTGTGAAAAAGGCTTGCTGAACATTTGGACTTGTTCACCACAGACCCTCGCCCATCCCCACTTGGATGGGTCCGCGCGAGGATCTAGTTATTACAATATGGCAACAGCCCTCTTCCATCCCGGCTGTTTCCAGGAAGGCTGATAGAACCTATTTCCCCCTGGAAGGGATCTCTCATCTGACTTCTCACCCAAAAGCTGACTCTATGGTCATCACAGACGTGCATGACCACTCGGCTCAACCTAAATGCTTGAGTTCCTCCCACCAGACAAGGACTCAAGACAACTTGACCAGTTCAATAGGAAGATCTACTCGTCACCTCCTATACCATCCAGTCACTGAACTACATGTCTCACATGGTGGCTTTTCAGAGTTCTCTCTCACAGAACTGGAGAGGGACCTTCAGGACATCCATGACAAAACCTCAGGGCTAAACTGCTGGACAAGATTGCATGAATAAATCTTTCTGACGCCATGCATTCTGGGCCACTTATGATTCTGTGGACTCCATGACTCAGGCTGTGGCCTTGGGAATCTTCCTTGGCGCCTAGCATGGCGGCGCCTTGCAGGTTTGGCACAGGATGTTCAGTCATCCCTTTGGATGCACCTTCAAAGGTCCCATCCTCTTTGCTGGTGACGCGAAGACATTATTACAGGGCTGCAAGAGAGCAGTAGGTCTCCTTAGAGCTGTACGCTTCATGTATCGGATGGGTCAAAAGAAATAGCCCTTTCTTCATCAGAGAAGATGGAACAAGAACCAGAACAAGCGTCAAGGCAAAAGACGTGACACTGGCTCTGGAACCCACACTCCTCAGGCTAAGTTTGCTAAAGCAGCCTCTGGAACCAAAGCTCTGCTCCTCTCTGCGTCCTGACTTGCTTCCCCTCCTCCTGCTCTCTCCGTTCCCCTCGGAGGAACCGGTAGGAGGGAGATTCGGACTCCACCTGGAGGGGTGGAAGTCTGTCACCACAAATGTATGGGTTCTTCAGCGGGGTCACTCAGTCGAGTTCCTGGAGATTCCACCTTCAAAGTCTCCGGGAAGGTCCTTTTACCCATCGGGTCAGATCCCCATCGTCCACCAAGAGATCCAGGCCCGCTACAAAAAGCGGCCATAGAACCCATCCCTCCAGATCAGCTAGGAAGGGGATTCTACTCCCATTTCTTCCTAATCCCAAAAAGATTGGGGATCTGCGACCTATCCTGGATCTCCAACAAGCTCAACCTCTTCATGAAGTACAAAGTTCCAATGCTGACTCTTCAGGGACTCCTCCCAGCTCCATCAAACACATGGCTGTGTACCTGTGTTTGCAGGATGCTTACCTTCATATCCCCATGCTCCTGGCCCACCGCGCTTCCTTGATTCTCCTTCCGGGAGAACCATTTCCAATTCAAGGTACTCCCCTTTGGCCTGTCCTCAGCACCCCGGGTTTTCGCCAAGTATCTAGCGGTGGTAGCAGCGTTTCTCCGCCACAGGGGTATGTTTATGTTCCCATACCTGGACGATTGGCTCTTTTCAGCCCCATCTCCCGACAACCTAAGGAATCTCTCTCCTTCACTGTGGATCTGTTTGCCTAGCTGGGCATCTCGGTCAACCCCCCGAGGTCTCAGCTAGTACCTCTCAGTGCCTTCAGTTTGTTAGGCGTCTGGAATGCAGTCAGAGCAAGGCCTTCTTACCATTAGATTGAGTCGACACCTTGGGTTCTCAGGCCTCTTTGGTGGCTAAAGCTCGATGGACCCCAGCGCACCTGGTGCTCCATCTTTTGGATCTTATGGCAGCGGCCATTCCTACTGTCCCCCTGGCCAGATGGCACATGAGGGTTACCCAGTGGTCTCTTCGAGTCCAGTGGGATCAACGATCGGATGACATAAACCAACTGGTCATGATCTCCAGCAGCCTTCAGAAAGACCTCTTCTGCTGGCAGAACCTCACCAACTTGTTAGTGGGAGCCCCCTTCCACTCTCTGGCTCCCTCCCTCCCAGACCCTCACCTCAGATGCCTCTGATATGGGTTGGGGAGCCCACTGGGGATCACAGAACTCAAGGTTCGTGGTCTCCTAGGGCAAGCATCTTCACATCAACATCCTGGAGACCAGAGCAGTCCTCTATGCTCTCCAGGCCTTCCAGTCGTTACTCCTCCCGGGAACACTTCTGGTCCAGACAGACAACATGGTGACTGTCTGGTACCTCAACAGATGAGGAGGTACCAGGTCATACCCTCTTTGCAGGGAAGCAATGAGAGTATGGTATTGAGCTATTCAGCACGGCCTGTTTCTGACAGCAGTCCACGTGCCAGGCGTGCACAACATCCTGGCGGACAGTCTCAGCCATCAGTGGTCAGGGTTCACGAGTGAGAACTAAAACAGGAGGTAGTCAAAGACCTGTTTGTTCGGTGGGGTCGGCCAGACCTAGATCTGTTTGCCTCCCCATCCAACGCAAAACTACCCCAAGTTTTGCTCGTTCCCAGGCATGGTGCTTTTTGGTGAGATGCACGGTCTCTCTCTTGGACAGGGAGGTTTCTATACGCATTTCCTCCCTTTCGTCTCATTCAGAAGGTTCAGTTGAAACTTCAGGCAGAAGAAGCCCACTTGATTTTGATTGCCCTCTGTGGCCCGGCGAGATTGGTTCCCGCTGTTACAACAACTAGTTCTAGAACCACCAGTCCTTCTTCCACTGTCTCCCGACCTTCTGTTTTAGGAGCAGGGCACCCTGGTACATCAGAGTCTTCAGTGTCTCCATCTTCATGCATGGCACCTGTGGACATAGCGATTTCTTGCTATAGAGTTTCATCTCAGGTTGCTTAGGTCCTGGTGGAAGCCAGAAAACCCTCTACCAGATCCACCTACGCCATGAAGTGGAAGAGATTTTCTATCTGGGCCACAACCTGGCCCTTTTTCTTGCTTGGCCTCCCAGGCGTTAGAGTACCTCTTACATCTTTCTGAGTTGGACCTTAGTTTCTCCTCTCTTAAGGTCCATCTTTCTGCAGTGTCAGCCTACCACCTCCTGGTGGGCCAAAACCCTAGCACAACTAGAGGTTTCAAAACTTTCTTGAAGGGTATCCTTCACATCAAACCTCCAGTTCTCGCTGGTATCTTAATTTTATGTTGGAGAAACTTACTTTGTCCCCCCTTTGAGCCGGCAGCAAGTTGTGATATGCGCTTCCTGTCCTGGAAAATGCTGTTTTTGGTTATAGTTACTTCAGCTTGAAGGGTTTCAGAGCTTCAGGCCTTTGTTTGCAGATAGCCTTATTTGATTTTCCACAAGGACCAGGTGGTCCTGAGGACTAATCCTTCTTTTCTCCCAAAAGTCGTTTTGGAGATGACTCTCAACCAAATTGTTGAACTGCTGGTCTGTTTTCTTCAACATTCCAACAGGGGGGAATATCTTCTGCACACCTTGGATGTGCATCGGATTTTGAGGTACTATACCTCCTATACCTATGGAGGTTCGAAAGTCGAATCAACTCTTTGTGGCCTTTGCCTCCCAGTGCCAGGGCAAGGCTATCTCTAAGCAGACTATTTCTAGGTGGCTGGCTAACTGTATTCACTACACTTACCAGAAATATGGAAAAACCCTTCTGGGGGTGGTTAAAGGCCACTTCACCAGAAGCGTGGCCACTTTTACCGCTTTTAGGACTGTGTCCATCATGGAGATTGTGCAGCGGCCACTTGGTCTTCCATCCACACCTTCATTAAGCACTACTCTGGACATTGCCTCTAGGCGTCAAGCTGGTTTTGGCGTTGCAGTTTTGCAAGGTCTTCTGTCTTCTGTCTTAAGGCAGATCCTTAGTTGGCAGACGTATTCCTCCTCCCAGAAACTCGTCTCCGACTCCTTTTTGTTAGACTCCTTGGAATTCAGTCCTATATGTGAAGACCTACTGCAGGAACCCTCTCGAAGTAAGATATAGCAGTTATGTAAGAATTTACCGTAGCAGTAGTTCTTCAAGAGAGGTTCCTGCAGTAAGTCTAGTTTCCCACCCACCTTTCCCCCAGATCCTGGAATTCTTCCTTTTTTATCCTGTCTAGTCCCCTGGTCTAGCCAGGGCACAGGGTCCCAGGAGTTGTTACTCTTTCTTTCTGCTATCCTCTCTCTAGATCTCCAGTGGAAAAGAACTGGAGGGTGGGCGTGGAACTGCCCCTTTTATAGTTAGGCTGACGTTGCATCACCTGACATCTGGGGGGCAGTCCCCGCGGATGATTGCTAGCTACAGGTTTGCCGTTTGAACCTGATGCCAGGGGGCACAGTCCTATATGTGAAGACCTACTGCAGGAACCTGTCTCGAAGATCTACTGTTACGGTAAGTTCTTATGTAACTGCTATTTCAGTGTATCCAAGGGGCAATCCCCTGAAGGTCCTATAGTCTATACAGCTGCATTTGAGAGTCAAGACATTTGTGTGAGAATTTCTGACAAGCTACTATGGAAAAGGGTGCTTTCTGGGTTATTTCCATGCCTAAAGAAAGGAGCAACTAATCTGTGAGTACAGAATGGGAGGCAAGTTCTCAAGTTAGGAGGTTGTCTGGGGTGTGTGTGCTAGATCACACCAGCCAGGACCCCTGTTCACCTAAGTGTGTTAATTTGAAGTAAAGTTTGAGTCTTTAGCGATTATGTGGGATTGGAGGCTTGTTTAGTGTAACCCTGAAGGAATAGCAGAGACTGTTGGTTGGGGCAAATGGTAGAAAGAACGCCATCTAGAGTCTACAGGGCAGGGCTAACTGGTTCGTTGATGGGCGCCAGGTTTCCCTGGGCAAAGGCCATTGCCGCAGGAGGATGTTCTGAGTGTGTGGTTCAATCCACAAGCATATTCTCATTGGGAAAAAGAAGATGTTCTGAGTGTGTGGCAACTGTCCAGGAGCATACAGTCTTGGGAAATGGAAATGTTCGGGTGTGTGGTTCAATCCACATGCATACACCATGGAAAAGAGAAATGAAATATTATTTTTTAGAGAACTGTACTGCCTAGCGAAGGGAGTCTGGAAAAGGAATGTGCTTGTTTGCCAAGACCAGCCATTGGGGGGTCACTTGTGCTTTAGTAACATCTGTGAATAAAGTCATACTGCACAATACCAGCTGCTGCATTGGACATTCTGATCATTGCTTTCTGTGTGGAGTTATTAGGACCCCTCAGCAGTTAGGTCTAGCATACGCCTAGCATCCTCTCCCCTGGACCTGGTTCTATTTAAAAAGGTTAATTTTGGTAATTGTACCCCCACCGCCTTCCTTTAGATAATGAGCCTGGTATACACTCCAAAGCTAGGAGTGGGACCAATCTATGTATTTCTGCCAAAAATAAATGGTATGCCATATGTGGGTGCTAGTTCTGTTAATTGGGGGGGGGGTGCCAACTTGCCAAAAGTGGCGTTACAAAAAAGGGGGGCTCGTCCAAGGGATATGTGTTTGGGTGAGCGGTAAAATGGTGAGGGTATGTCTATGATCTTCCTAGTCTGATCTTCCTGTCTGGTGGCGGTAACAGAAGATCGTTGCAAGAAAAAGTCTGAGCCAAGGGAAATGCCATCTGAGAATATTTTGCTGCCTGTGGTTCTGTGAAAGAAAGTGGAAAAAATGTGCTGCTTGTGTGTTTAAACTGGAAAAATGAACTGTTGAGCTGAGCAATGATTGCCCTTGCCTTGCCATTTTAAGGGCGTGAAAATGTTAAAAGTTGCAAATTTCCAAAAAAAAGTATTTGTGAACTTTAATAACGGCCATTTCTAAGTGCCCAGAAAGTTTCATGTGCGTACAGTAAAAATTGGGGGAGTCGCTAAGGTAAATGCACCAAGAACTGTGTCAAAATGGCTTAAAAATGCTTTGCCCCACTGAAATTGCCAGCCGAGAAAAAGTGACAGTTTGCTTTTTAAATTTGCTGTCTTGACGATCGCCATGCAGGACTGCAGTTGAGAGAGAGAGAGAGAGAGAGAGAGAGAGAGCTCATTTGCATGGCGTTGTGTGATTGGTCCAGCGATGCCAAGCTCTGCCCTTTGCCTGAGTGTCAGTGTTGTGGAATATTCAAGGAGGAGAACGAGCAGCGTGCTAGCCAGAGCAGCAGCAGGAGGAATCGCCGAGAGCAGAGAAGCGTTCCAAAACCAGCATTTTTTGAACTTTCACAGTAAACTCTGGGCTCAACCCATTTTCTGACCGCAAGTAGCAGCAATTGCAGTGTTTTCTGCGACCAATCCGCGGGTCTGCCAGCCCGATCACTGGAAAGGCCCTACAAACTGGCAGCAGGCAGTTTACCATCAGTGGGGGGGGGACCAACTACTGCCTGAGCAAGTACCAAGTGCAAAGTAAAATGAACTGTGGTGCCGAAAAGTCGGAGAACTGTAAAGCAGTGCAGCAAAGTAACAGAGAAAGAGTTTGTGAACATTTTAAAAGTGGACTGTGTGTGTAGTGATGGTTTCAAGAGAGAGCTCCAGGGCAGTACTGATCCAACAGGTCCGGAGAAATGCAGAGACTGTATGAATGTGCTGAAAGTAAAATTGAAGTTGTGCCTTAAATAAAACAGTTAAATGCAAGATCGGACAAGCGGTATAGCAATTTTGAATGTGTGTGTGATGGAAAAAGTTACAGCCGCCGTTTGGGGTGTGATCAGCAAATGTAAACAAAGCAGCGCCATCTTGGACTAGTGTCTCAAATGCAGAAACGTTTCAAGTGGTTGTGCTAAAGCTGTGGAACAAAATGCAAAGGTCAGGCAGCGTGTTAACTCATTACCTCCAACAGTTTCTTCAGAAGTCCAAACTATCCATTGTTTACCTGACATAAAATGGCCACCGAGGGTATAATGAACTGTTGCAGTGTGTTTAAAGCCAAATCTCAGTTTGCTTGCAAAGTAGTAACTTGGGACTTTTGTGTTTGTTTACAGAAAATGGCCTCAAAGTTCCCCCACTACTCGCTCCATGACAGGGCATGGATTGCACAACAAGAAAAAGAGTTAGCTCACTTTGAACAACTGTACAATTGTGGATCAGCACCATTTGATGTGGTTTTACCGAACTTTCCGGTCAATCTATGCCTTGTTTGTTTGAAGCGAGAGAGGGATGTTCTGCTAATCCCCCATTGCACACAGACTGTCACAAGCAATTTGGGATGTGTGAAGCAGGTGGCACAGTAATAGCAAAAAACATCCACTTAGCCCCAACATGAACACTGGCAGGGGGCTTTGCCAGATCAGAACAGCAGCAGGCTGGTTGCAATCAGAGGGACCTCGCTGAGTTTGTCAGGGAATTCTTGGAGAATGTTTGTGAGAATGCTTTGCAAGGGCAGGAAGAAATGGAGTTTTCCACACCGCAGAGGGTGGATTGGACGCTGTAGATGCAGGTTCTGTGGATTCATGGGTGGAAGGCCCAAGCCAAAGCCTAGTGGGTGAAGATGAGGTGAATGAAGCTGTCTGTGTTGGGAAGACAGTGCCTCTGTGTGCAGTGAGGAATTGACAGATCTTATTTCAAGAGGGTTCTTGCAGTAGGTCTTCACATATAGGATTGTGCCCCCTGGCGTCAGGTTTCAACGGCAAACTTGTAGCTAGCAATTATTAGCAGGGACAGCCCCCGACATCAGGTGACGCGACGTCAGGCTGACTATAAAAAGGGGCAGTCCCACGCCTACCCTCCAGTTCTTTCCTGCCATTGCCTCAGTTCGTTCGGCTCTCCTGTAAAAACAGTGATCTAACACCCGCGTGTCAGTCGGAGTTTTTCTTCCTCTATAACATTTTTCTCTCGGCATCGACCGATTGTATGTCCCACCAAAAAGAAGTGCTGTAAGTCGCGGAGGCCATCCCGCGAGGACAACCATTCCCACTGCCTTCTGTGTCTAGGCCCCAAGCACAACTCGGAACGAGAGTGCCATTTGTCAGGCCTACAATCAAGCCACCCGAACCAGACATAGGCAGACCCTCGAGGCCCATCTCCTTACCAGACAGCTGGCGTCAATGGAAAAAGAGCTTCAGGAGTTAAGGAAAAGGTTGTCGTCACCGGCCCTGAGGAAAAAGAAGAAAAATGAGAAGCGCCGGGAGAGGAGTCCGTGGCCACGTGGGAGGACCTGCTCTTAAAACTGTGAGTACTTCTTCAGGTACCCTGTCCGCTTCTTTGGGCAAGGCACCTTCTCCCCCTCCTGCCGAAGTGAGCGGGCAGCCAGGGGTAACCTCTATAGAGGTCTCTGTTGTGTCTTCACCTTCCAGCACTGCTAAGTCGCTCCTCGACCCTGTCGACGGGTGCACGGCCTTGACCGTTAAGCCTTGCTGTGGCCTCTCGGCTACTGCCAGCCTGGTCAGGTCTGATAAGTCGGGCGACTATCTTCTGTTGTCTGCCCAGACCCTCCGTCTCGCCCATCGGGCTCCCGTGTGGTCCACGAAGCCGGCTTTAGTGTGCTGCCTGGAGACCCTTCATTCCTTCGGGTCCTTCATCCCAGGGATTAGCCACCCGATCCTGCTTTATCTCTGCCATCAGGATCATTTTTGGACCTTACGCTGGGGTCACTACCTGAGTTACCCCAGCGCCTGGTCTTGCTGCCTCTGGACAGGAGTCTGTTGCTGGCAAATGATCTTGTTATGGAGCCTCCTCCACGGGACTTTTGGGGTCCTCGAGATCCCGCCACCTTGTGGCCCTCAGACACCTTCCCCGGTAGGTCCAGTAGAACCTCCAGGCGGTTTCCTGGGGCCAGACCCCCATTTTCCACTGCCGGGTAGCCCACCGTCAGTACCTCATTACCCAACAGCAGGCCCTGTGCCGCCGACGTCAGGATACTCTGGGTACCTTCCCTATGACTACAACCTGGGATTGCCAGGATTCCAGTATCCTTCTTGGCAACATCTGCAATACCCAGGCTAACAGCCTCCTCCTCCTCCACCGCCAATTGATCGAGATACGATCCCAACTTGGTGGCAGGGTGCCAGGACCCAGCTTATCACCGAGTTACGGCAATTGGTGGGTGATATTCCCCCTGCCTAGGGCTCCTCCCCCACCGATACCCTCTGGACGAGCTGCTGGTGCTCTACCAGTGGGTTCCTCTGGGGTGGACCCTTCCATCCCCAGCAGTTGAGAACCTTCCTACTTGGACATTGACTCTGACCCTTCAGACCCTCGGTCTCCCGTCAAGTTCCCACCCAAGGAATCTCTAAAATCCCCCCCCAGAAGAGCCCTCATTCGGGGACCTTCGGAGAACTATTCAGGCAGCAGGAGACTGGCCTTCTAAAGAAGTGGACCCCCAGCGTAAGAGACTGGTGGAGCACTTAGATCTGGCCACTACAGATCCTCTACCCATTCCCCCCGGATGGGTCCTCATGAGGATCTGGTCACCACCATCTGGCAGCAGCCATCCTCTATCCCTGCTGTTTCCAGAAAGGCTGATAGCACTTATCATCCCCTGGAAGGGATTCAACATCTCACTGCTCATCTGAAGGCCGACTGAATGGTCATTACAGCCGCTCATGACCGGTCGGCACAAATCAAGCATTTGAGCTCCTCGCCTCCCAACAAGGACTCAAGGCAATTGGATCAGTTTGGCAGAAAGGTTTATTCTTCTTCCTCCTGCACCATCCAGTCCATGAACTATGTTTCACACATGGTGGCCTTTCAGAAGGCTTCCCTCTCGGAGCTGGAGAGGGACCTTCAGTAGGTCTAGGATGAGACGCTCAGAAACAAGTTACTGGACAAGGTCTGCATGAGCAAGTCTTCATGTCGTCGTGCTCTGCGAGCAACGTATGATTCAGTAGACTCAGTGTCTAAGGCAGCAGCTATGGGGATCTGCATCTGATGCCTTTCATGGCTCAGGATTGCAGGTTTGGCACAGGATGTCCAGTCTTCCCTCCTAGATGTCCCTTTTTGGGGTTCCGTCCTTGTTGGTGGTGGCGACGCCAAGGATATAATTAGTGGGCTGCAGGAGAGCGGACGCTCCTTATGCGACGTACACTCCATGTACAGGATGGGGCAGAAGAAGCAGCCTTTTCGCCGTCAAAGACGATGGAATAAGACCCAGGGAAAATGTCAGAGCAAACGACAAGCTCCTGGTTCTGAAGCCCAAACCCCCTCAGGCCAAATTTCCAAAGCCGGCCTGCGGGGCTAAAGCTCCCCTCCCCTCGATGTCCTGACTCCTTTCCCCTCCTCCCACTACCTCCAGTTGACGAGGAACCGGTAGGAGGGAGGTTCGGTCCTCCACCTGGTGGGGTGGAGGACCATCACCGCAGATCTATGGGTGTTACAACTCATACAACGAGGTCACTCGATAGAGTTTATGGAGATCCCTGCCCCTCATCCTCTGGGACGGTCGTTTTATCCAAGGGATCAGATTCCCATAGTCTTCCAGGAGATTCAGGCCCTCCTGGAAAAAGCGGCCATAGAACCCGTCCCTCAAGACCAAATAGGAAGGGGATTTTCTTCCACTTCTTCTTAGTTCCAAAGAAGATGGGAGATCTGACACTGATCCTGGATCTCAGGACGCTCAACCTCTTCGTCGAGTACAAGAGGTTTCGCGTGCTGACCCCTCAGGGTCTTCTTCCCCTGCTCCAACCAAAATCTTGGCTGTGCTCCCTGGATATGCAGGTGTCCTATTAATGACCTAACTTTCATTAATAATTGGTCCGTTTTTTTTAATAGTAACTCATTATATGCAAGAGACGGTCTGCATTTGAACAAGCAGGGTGCAATAACACTATGTCAGTCATTTCAAACAAAGATACCATCACTGACTTTAAACTAATATCTGTGGGGGAAACACAATTATCAGTTAGAAACAATATTCCTTCAACTCAAGTGTTGGTAAATGCTAAACAAACAAAAAAACAAGGCACTAAAGCTACTATTGCTTAATGCCCGTAGCTTGGGTAATAAATTAGACAAACTTAAATTAAGAATAGAAACTGAAAACCCAGATATCATTGGTATCACTGAGACTTGGTGGCCATCAGATCAGGTCTGGGAACCAGTCATTCCTGGTTTCTCCATTTTTCACTTAAGTAAACCGCATCGTAAAGTTGGTGGAGTAGCCATATTAGTCTCCTCAAATATTTTAGTTCATGGCATTTCCAATAAAATTAGAGCTAAATCAACACTAACTGAAACTATTTGGTTAAATTTCAAAAAACACAATAATACAGATCTCATTATAGGACTATGTTATAGGCCTCCTGATTCACAATATGATATGTTTAATGAAATAACCTCTGAAATAGAAACCGCAGCTGAATTGGGAAATATCTTGTTCATGGGTGACCTTAATTTGGGTGACATAGACTGGGTTAACTTGTCTGCAAAATCTCAAATGGCTAAGAACTTTCTAACAGTATGTGAAGAATTATGTTTAACCCAACATGTAACTTTCCCAACTAGAGGCTCTAATATACTGGATATTGTCTTTTGTGGTGATCCTGTTCTAATTAAAGAATGCTGTGCCTTGGCTCCTTTAGGTGCAAGTGATCACTGCATTGTTAGTTTTAAACTCTACAATTATTTTCTAATATCTGATAAAGTTACAGAACGGTATGCATTTCATAAAACAGATGTAATAGCACTTAATAAACTTTTATCAGAAATTGACTGGTTCTCTCTTTTGAACAATGACGATGTAGACACAATATGGAATATTTTTCTACTACCATAATAGATGCTGCAAATAAATTTATTCCAAAATTTTATAAAAAAAAAAAAAAAAACACACATTTACACCCAAAATGGTTAAATAACAGACTATTTAAGCTTATTAAAAAAAAAGTTTTACAAAAAATACAGAGCTCATAAATGTGTTAGAACACTAACAGCATTTAAAAATATACAAAGAACTTGTAAAAAGGAAACACAAAAATCAAAAGTTAATATGGAAAGATCATTGGTATCGAACACACAAAAAGGTAATTGTAAACCTTTATATAGTTATATTAACTCCTTAAAATGCAAGAATGTAGGGTAGGCCCAATTGCTACTACTGACTCTGTTCTTCAGCATCCTAAAGAAATGGCTGATTTTCGAAACTCGCATTTTTGTAAAGCATTTAGTAACATTACTAATATTCCTAATCTGTCAACTTCAGCTTGCAATTCCACTTATAATATTGATATCCCATTGGATACCATTACATCAAAACTAAATGAGATTAAATAAGGCTTATCACCAGGTCCTGACAATATTTCTGGAGACCTAATTTGGACCATGAAAAAACATCTGGCTACTCCTCTTAAAATTATTTTTGATAAAAGTCTTAAGTACTGGAAAGGTTCCATCTGGACGGAAATCAGCCAATGTTATACCACTGTTTAAAAACGGCAACAGGAATTCACCTGATAACTATCGCCCTATCAGTTTAACATGTATTTTTGGTAAAATGTTGGAACGTATAATCAATGATAACGTAACATCAAACATTTTAGATTTAGATCAGACACAACATGGGTTTGTTAAGGGTCGATTGTGTGCCACTAATTTAGTAAGTTTTTTTATGATCTAGTGAGTGATCATTTAGATAATGGTACACCCTGCGGTCATTCTGCTTGATTTTAAAAAAGCTTTTGACTCAGCACCGCACTGGGCATTAGTACAGAAGCTCTGGAAGTGTAATATTAATCCTATTTATATTTAATAGATTTCAAATTGGTTACAGGATAGGAAACAGAGAGTGACTATTGATGGTCACTTTTTTAGTTGGATAAGAGTAGAAAGTCTGTTTTGGCTCCACTAATTTTTCAGATATTTATATCTGATTTGTCCACCAATATTAATAGTAATATTGTCAAGTACGCAGATGATTGTAAAATCAGTAATATATGTGTATCAATAGATGACCACTCAATCATTCAGGAAGATCTTTATAAATTAGAGGAGTGGTCTGTTAAATGGAATCTTCAATTCAATCCATTAAAATGCAGTGTTCTTCATTTAGGCAAAAAAAATACTAAACATCAATACCTTCTTTATGGTAACACACTAAAGGCAAAAACTAATGAGAATGATCTAGGGATTACAGAAGACTCAAGCCTGAATTTTGATTCACATATTACAGATATTATTAGTAAAGCCAATAAGATCTGGTGGGCAATACGCCATAACATTACATTTAAAAATCCAAGTATCTTGTTACCATTATATAGAGCCTGTGTTAGACCTATCTTTGATTATGTTTCTCAGTTATGGAACCCTTACAAACGTAAAGATGTGGCTAGAATTGAAAAAGTTTAAAAAAGAATAACAAAGTCTGTTATTTGTAACAAGGTCATGTCATACGAGGACAGATTACTCACATTTAGCCTTATGTCTTTGGAAAATAGGAGAATTAGAGGTGACCTGTTGTTTGCTTGGGACATTATACAAGATCCCTATTTAACTGACATATGTGGCCTAGAATTCAAGCAAGTTCATGTAAATACTAGGGGTCATCCATTACAACTCGCCAGGTGTAAATGCAAAACAAAGAAAAGAGCCCACTACTTTCACAAAGAATAGTAGGCCTTGGAACAAATTGCCCATAACATTATCGTCAGTGAAAAAAGTCTTTATTTAAAAATAGATTAGACAGGCATATGAAATCTGGTTCTATTTTAAAATACTATATGTAAAAAAATGAAGCACTATGGGCTTGCGCCTTTCAGCTTTGCTACTTTCTTAGTATGATTCTTAGTATGCCTACCTGCATATCCCTATCCTCCCGACCCACTGCCACTTCCTTCGTTTCTCCTTCCAGGAGAACGATTTTCAATTCCGAGCACTACCCTTTGTCCTTTCCTCTGCTCCCCGGGTGTTCACCAAGTACTTGGCAGTGGTTGCAGCTTTTCTTCGCTGCCAGGGCATTTATGTGTTCCGTACCTGGATGACTGGCTCATTTCGGCACCCTCTCCAGACAGCCTGAAAGAGTCTCTCTCTTTCACTCTGAACTTGTTTGTCCAACTGGGTATCACAGTCAGTTTGCCCAAATCACAGCTAGTACCCTCCCAGTGCCTCCAATTCATTGGAGCAGTACTAGACACAGTTCAGAGCAAGGCTTTTCTGCCATTAGATCAAGCCGAGACTTTAGCCTCTCAAGCCACCTTCGTGGCCCAGGCTTGATGGATCCCAGCACATGCAGTGCTCTGTCTTTTGGGACTGATGGCAGCGGCCATTTCTACGGTTTCCCTGGCCAGACTATGTATGAGTGTCACCCAGTGGTCTCTTCGAGTCCAGTGGGGCCAGAGGACGGATGACATGAATCAGCAGGTCATAATCTCCAACAATCTCCAAAAAGATCTCTGCTGGTGGCAGGATCCTTCCAATCTTCTAGGGAGAGCTTCCTTTCACTCCCAATCCCCACCCAGATCGTCACCATGGACGCCTCGGTCTTGGGCTGGGGAGCCCATATGGGGACCACAAGACACAAGGGTCTTGGTCCGATCAGGAGCTTCTACTCACATCAATGTTCTGGAGACAAGAGCAGTCCTGTATGCTCTCCAGGCATTCTAGTCACTTCTCCTACCGGGATCACTTCTTATCCAGATGGACAACATGTCCACAGTCTGGTATATCAACAAACAGGGAGGAACTCGCTCGTATCCTCTTTGCAGGAAGCAATGAGGGTTTGGTACTGGGCGTTTCAGCACAGCCTTTTCTTGACAGCAGTCCATGTTCCGGGCGTAAGCCACATCCTGGCGGACAGTCTCAGTCGATCAGTGACCAGGGCACACGAGTGGGAGTTGAAGCAAGAGGTGGTTGAAAACCTCTTTCTTCCATGGGATTTGCCGGATGTAGATCTGTTTGCCTCCCCATTCAATGCAAAACTACCCAGCAAAACTACCTGTGGCTTATCCTGTAGGTAGGGAAATGGGCAGACTAGGTGGGCCAAGCAGTCCTTATCTGCCGTCAAAGTCTATGTTTCTATGTTTTGCGTGCTTGTTCCCATGCATGGTGCTTTTTGGCGAGACACACTGTCTCTCTCTTGGACAGGGAGGTTTATTTACGCTTTTCCTCCCTTTCCTCTTATCCAGAAGGTTCTGGTGAAACTTCAAGAGGACGGGGCACATTTGATTCTGATTGCTCCTCTGTGACCCTGTCAGATTTGGTTTCCACTATTGCAACAGCTGGTGCTAGAACCTCCGATTCTCCTGCCACTGTCCCACGACCTTCCGACACAGGAGCAGGGCACCCTGGTGCATCCGAGCCTTCAATCTCTCCACCTTCATGAGTGGCACCTGTGGACATAGTGGCTTCCTGCTATGAAGTTTCCTCCCAGGTTGCCCATATTTTGGTGGAAGCTAGAAAACCATGTACAAGATCCACCTATGCCATGAAGTGGAAAAGATTTTTGATCTGGGCCCTAGCCAGGAGCTTGGATCCCTTTTCATGCTCGGCCGCCCAGGTGTTAGAGTACCTAGTACATTTATCGGCAACGGGCCTTAGTTATTCCTCCATCAAGGTTCATCTCTCTGTGGTGTTGGCCTTCCACCTCCCAGTGGAGGGCAAAACTCTGGCTCAACTGGAGGCCGCCAAAACCTTTTGAAAGGTATCCTCCATTTAAAACCTCCAGTCCGGAACCCCTGTTCTGCCTGGGACCTTAATTTCATATTAGAAAAACTGACATTGCCTCCCTTTGAACCGGCTTCTAACTGTGACACGTGCTTCCTTTCTTGGAAGACCTTGTTTGTAGTTGCTGTCACTTTGGCCAGAAGGGTTTCAGAGCTTCAGGCGTTGCAGGTCCAGAGAGGTGATGGTGACATCCATCTGTCGCCTAGAATGTGGTAAGATGCATTTTACATTTTAATTTGACTGTTTTGCCTACAGTTGAGGATGTTCCAGGAATTTTGGTTCACTAATGGACACTCCTGAATTGGACTGCAGTGCTAGCAGCCTAGGAGAGACTCTATGTTAGGAGGTAGTATAGCGCAGTGGTTTAAGGCTCTGACCTGCAAACCTGGAGACCGGGGTTTGAATCCTACAGCCCCCGCTTACATATGGTGTGACCCTAAGCAAGTCACTTAACTTCCTTGTGCTCCCAGGTCGCACCTGGAAACAAGCTTCGGCTTAGTGTGCCTTTTCGGGTTAAACAATTTCCCCTTTCCTTTCCTATGTATAGTGCCTTGGCACTCTGGACATTTCTCCTTAGAACATCGAACATTGTAGGGCTTCCCTTCACCCAAAATGTTTTTGTAAATGCTTTTATGTTTTCTAATTTTGTACTTTTATAGGAAAAAACCTTTTTTTAAAATAACTTTTGGGGATTGTGTAGTATCTGCAGTGGGAGGTTTGGTCACTGTGGTGTACAGGTTGTGTTTGTTTGCAGAATGTGTTTTGCAATGTTTTCTTTTGCAGGAGTTCCTGAAAAAAGACAAGAAGAGGATTGTTAGGACTCATCGGTCCACTTGTTAGTTGCTTAGCTTAGTGTAACTGTGTAATACAGTGCTAACCATTCTTTCTGCTTTGCAGGTGTAGAGTTTTTGTAGTTCTTAGATTTAGGAAATGTACTGCCAAATGCATGTTTCTAAAGTGGGCTACATGTCTTTTGGTGTAAAATGGTTTTTGGATATGGGCATCCGGTAGGTAGCACTGATCAGATAGCTTTCCCTAGAGGGCTGGGGGGGAGGCAAGTTGGTGGTCTTGATTCATGATAGAAATAATCAGTTCTGTCTATTAGGACATGTGTCAGGCAGTTTCTTGGAGCCACTGAGAATCCATAGATAGTACAGTAATAGGGTAGGAGCTGAAGTTTCTTCAACGGGTCTCTATCCTTTAGTGTTACCTGCCTGTGCCTAGCACACGGTAGTGGAGGACCTGATCAACCCTCTCCTTAGGGGACACAGTGGTAGGACGGCGTGGTACTGGACCAGGATCTGGCAGCGGACAGCCAGTGGTCTAGTTGCGGTGAGTGTAACCACCCAGTCCCCTGAGATTACTAGAATCCCATTAGTACTAGTGTTAGGCAGGTAGAAAAGGCAGCTGGTAAGGAGATCATTTAGGGGCTTGTTACATAATTACATCACTGTATACACAGCTAGCCTGAGTGGGGATGAGTATGTCATTTAGAACTCATGCAGCAGGATAACTATTTTTGAGTCAGCTGCTCAGGGGAAGTTTAGAATGTTCAGTAGAGTCTGAGTTTGCAAGTCAGAGTGGCAGAGGTCTGCCAGTCGGGGCTCTGTCACAGAGAGCCCTGTGTTTCTCACCCTAGTATGGATTAAATCTCAAGTTGCCAGTGAACTGGTGGAGACCTTTTTTCAGCAGGATTCCTTGATTTTTCACTCCAGGGAAGTGAGAGAAACTGCCAGTTAAGTGGATCCAAGGGGCAATCCCCTGAAGATCCTAGTGTGTGTACAGCTGCCTTTGAAAAGGACATTTGTGTGAGAATTTCTGACAAGCTACCATGGAAAAGGGTGCTTTCTGGGTTTTTTCCATGCCTAATGGAAGGAGCAACTAATCTGTGAGTACAGAATGGGAGACAAGTTCTCAATTTAGGAGGTTGTCTGGGGTGTGTGTGTGTGCCCAAGATAAGGCTAGATCACACCGGCCAGGACCCCTGTTCATCTAAGTATGTTAATTTAAAGTAAAGTTTGAGTCTTTAGCAATTCAGTGGGATTTGAGGTTTGTTTGGTGTAACCCTGAAGGAGTGGCAGAGACTGGTGGTTGTGGTAAATGGGTGGGAGTCTACAAGGCATGGCTAACTGGTTAGCTGACAGGTGCCAGGTTTCCTGGGCAAAGGCCATTGCCACAGGGGGATGTTCTGAGTGTGTGGTCCAATCCACAAGCATACACTCATTGGGAAAAAGATGTTCTGAGTGTGTGGCAACAGTCCACGAGCATACACTCTTGGGAAATGGAAATGTTTGGGTGTGTGGTTCAATCCCTGTGCATACACCATGGGAAAGAGAAATGAAATGTTTTTGTAGAGAACTGTACCGCCTAGCAAAATGTCTGGAAAAGGAATGTACTTGTTTGCCATTACCAACCATTGGGGGTCCACTTGTGCTTTAGTAACATCTGTGAATAAAGCCATACTGTGCAGTCCCAGCTGCTACATTGGACATTCTGATCATTGCTTTCTGTGTGGAGATATTGGGGCCCCCTCAGCAGTTAGGAAGTCTAGCATATGCCTAGCATCCTCTCCCCTGGACCTGGTTGCATTTATAAAGGTTCATTTTTTATAATTGTACCCCAACCCCCTTCCTTTAAATAATGAGCCTGGTATACACTCTAAAGCTAGGAGTGGTACCAATCTATGTATTTCTGTCAAAAGTATATATATGTGTGATATGCAGGGGGAGCTGGAGAGCTGTGTGATGCATGATTTATCTATTTAAGTTCTGTTTGACCTTGGGTAACCTCATCAGTGGCGTAAGTAAGGTATCTGAAGTCAGATAGCACGGGTATACATAAATCATTATTCACACAAACCCCCACCCCCCTGCATATTTTATTTTATTCACAGTAGTACAGTGAGATTTAGTTTTAAAATGTTTACTGTTTTTAAAATAAATTTTAAAGGAATTTTTGTGATGTAACTTATGAGCCTCCGCTTTATTGTGAGGTTGCTAGGTGGGTTGCCAGTGACGCATCAGCGTCCTGATGCTCCTGATACCTGGACGTGTACTGCGGTTGGTGGTTAGACTTGTTTGTGAATAATTACATGTAAAAATGGCAGTGCATCTTAGCCAGAGGCCAAGCTGTGTGTGATTTGCAGTTCATGCAATTATTTGATTTCCTTTTGAGCTGTCTTAATAAAGTTATTTTTATAACAATTTCTTCATTTTTAAAAACCTCTGAAATTTTGTTGAGGAGTGAACGTCCTGGCCGGGTTTCGTCTGTTTGTGAGGCAAAAGCGGGTGGGTTTCCACCGTTTGTATGGAGAGAGTGGGCACGGTTTGAGAATCGCAGTTAAGGAGACTAAAATGTTGAAAAAGACTGCGACCTTGTAGCGATTTGCAGTCTCTTTATGCGTTGGTGTTGTGGGGATGAGTGGCAGCTGGAATTTCATATTGCTTGTCAGAGTGTGAAGTGGGACTGGAAGCGGGGAGTGGTGTGAAGAGTCAGAGGAGTTACCAGTTATAGGATTAACAGTATTGCTTTTTGTGGGGTACAGATTTTTGCTTGAAGGAGTCAAGGTTTGTACTAGGGAAGGAAGTGTTGAGCTGGGGTGGTAAGCTTTGTGAGAAATTCCGTGTTACATACAAGAGTAGTGCCGCTGTTTATGTGGGAAGAAGGAAGCATGAAAGTGAGTGAAATTAGCTTCAGCGGTGGGGGTGGGGTGGGATATGACGTGTTTTAAACAGAGTATGGTGAGCTTACTATGTGTATGAATGTAAGATTCTATTTACATTATACACATAGCAGCTCAGATAAATGGATTTATCATACTCCCCACTGCACAAATATATATATATATAATGATACTGTATTGTATTATATATCAAAATATACTATTTTTCTTCATGTGTGAGGGGCCAGGATGATAACTCATGAGTGGCAAATCCTCGCAGTTGATAAATGGCGTATTTCTGAGTCTGACCATTGCATATTTGATTTTTACAGCATGCGTTTAGTAATTATAATTTTTAAATGTACTGTTCATTTGAGGAGTTAAGTGTTTCTCTTTGATTCCAACTGCTGGCTTCAGTGCTGCACATGGCAATTGTGTTGTTATCAGCATTGTGAAAGCTGTTCTCTGATTGGTTCAGTATTACATTGTGATGGTACTGACCTTCAAAATATCAATTATAAGAACACTGAGAGAATGTATTTTTGATATATTGTTGCTGGCATTGTCATCAGATAACATATCACTTTTATCTTCCCATTTGTATCCCCCACTCCTGTTGCATAAATATATTTGGGGCGGGCAGTAGAGCCTAGAGGTTAGAGTAACAAGCTTTGAATGACCTTGGTACATCTAGTAGGCCTATATTTGATTCCCACAACCTCCACTTGCATACTGTGTGATTCTTAGCAAGTCACTTAACCTCTCCAGTACTTCAAGATCACCCCTGGAAAGAGGCTTGTGGGCCTTACCTGGTTACAAAAAAAATATATATAAAATTTAATAATAATCATATGTTTATATATCACCAGTGGAGATGAAAGTATCTTGATGTTAGAGCTGACATTATTGATTGACATCTCGAAGGTTAGGTACATTACAGCGGAACAGTGCACCAGTCAGCGACTAACAGTTACAGTGCTGATGACATCAAACGATAGCACTGTACACCACAGAAGCCAGCAGTTAAAATCAAAGATAAAACATTGAAGTCTTCAAACAGCCACACACAAATTAAGCTTTACATGTTGAATATGCAATAGTGGGATTTAAAATCACTGGGGGGGCAGGACATCAGTCACTCATGGCTTTAACACTCGTATTATGGTCCTGCTCCTCATACTTGAAGACAAACTGTATATTTTGAGTTCAACCACTGCATGTTCTAGATAGATAGACAGACAGACGCATGCATAAATCTTTGTTTCTAAGTAGTAATAGCAGGGAATAAACCATAGAAAAACACTCTGCAACTCCTTTCTATGCCCTATCCAAAAAAAAAAACCACCACCTCTGCAGCCGTGCTCCTGTGTTGACGAGGCTGGTGGATTGGATGATTGATATTCAGTCCCTGGGACTGTGCTGGCATACAACAGAATTTCAGAAGTATGTGTAAACCACTGCGATCTGCATCTCACAAAGTATAATCTGAGCCAGCAGTCATTTAGGAATAAGTAGACAAAGGCTGCCAGCATCTTTGTTTCATTAATGTGCTTGCATGCTATGCGTGTGTTTGGGGGCACTGTTGAATTATTTAAACCTGCTTACCCCAATCATGAAATAAAGAAGACTCCCAGAATGTAGACCAATTGTAAAATTGATCAACTAATGTCTTGTTAAATTCTGTCACTTTTTTCTTGTTGAAGTAGATATATAGAATTTGTCTGCCGATAATGCCCCAACAGTCCACCTAGTCTAATATTACTGTACCTTCTACATTTGTTTAAAAAATAAATAGCTTATCCATACCTCTCTATGAACTCCATGAGCTGTTTACTTTTTACAAGCGCTCTCTATGACAGTTGCCTTAACTTCAACCCTTCACACTGATCAGCTAATTGACCAGATAGGAGTGTACAGTATGAGAACAGCGTAATCTCCGAGCTACAAGTAGGATGATTATATTCTCATTTGGAAACCAGAACTTTTCTGTACAATGGTGAAAAAAGAAACACAGCCATTTCTTTTAGTAGTTGACAGACTTGCAAGACCCAGTTCTAAAAATAATTTTTCCAAGTCTGTATCCATGGAAAAAAATCTTTTGAAAATGAGGCCCAGGGTCTGAGGCAGAAGTGCAGAACACACTAGATTCTACGTACAGTAGTCCCTCACTATAACGAACCTCTTTATAGTGAACTGTGGGCTATAACGAATGGTTGTTATGGCTTCTAATCAAAATTGTGCATTTGCCGAGCTGTCAGCATAAAAGGCACTTCTGGCTTCCCGTGATCAGCTGACTGTCATCTGTCATTATCATGTACTGCTCCTGCTATGCTGTGGATGTGAAGCTGGCTATCCTGGACAGGCTGAGAGGAGGGGAAAGCCTTGATAAAAACAGCTGTGAAACAGTTTTTTTTCAAAGAGCACTATCAGCAGGCCGGCCCACCGGTGCAGCAGTAGCATTACCACTTGCAGTGCCAATGATCGAAGGTTGGGAGTGACCTCAGGAGTCAGGTCGGCCGGGGGGAGGAGGATCGAGCATCCACAGGACTGTTCTCCTCCGGTGGGGAGGATGGGCAGAGCCCACAGCTTGCCTGATCCCTGGCGGAATCTGGGGAAAAGTTAGCTTGGTGCCACGACAAATAGGGACGCAGCAGATGTTGCGCCATCGCAGGGAGCGCATGGTGTGCACCATAACGTTATTGCACCTCATCTCCTCGAGGAGTATTTCACAGGCCCCACACCTGACCAGATGAGCATGCCGCCAGAACCAGATCTATTGTGTGGTGTGGCTTGGGGACTGTGCTGACCCTTCCGGGGGCAAGCCCTGGGGAAGATGGCAGCAGTTCTGGCGGACATCAGGGTGACAGGGCTGGGGTGCTTCTCGAGCGAGGGCAGTCCGGGTGAGGAGAATACGAAACAAAAAAAAAGCACTATCAGCACATGGAAAAAACAATATGGCACACTGCGGGACTTTGTGCTGGAGTGCTCTGAGGGTGATGCTTTGAAATGTAAAAAGCTGCATTGAGCTGATGAGGCTGAAATTGAGAAAGCCGCTAAGCTGTGGATCGAGCAACAGCAGGCCAGCAGTGTGCAGTATCCTGTTCCAGTGTGCATGAAAAAGTGGAGCAGTTCACAAAAAACACATGGTGAGGGTTCCAAAGTTCACGCACTGATCAGATGGTTATGATGCTTTCAGCAGTAGCATGGGATTAGGAGAGTCGGCATCATGGATGAGCAACAAAGCTGCGATGATATCGCAATCATGGAATTTCTGCCTAAGTTAAAACAAGTGCTGCACAATGGGGGTACCTGTCAGAACAGATCTATAACTGTGATGAGACAGATTTGTTCTGGAGGTGCCTCCTTAATGTGATACTGGCTGGCAGGAGCACGAGTAATGCAACAGTAAGGACAGGGTGACCCTTCTGTTTGCTTGCAGTGCCACGGGGACTCAAAAAGTAAGCCTGTACTGGAAAATATTGCCAGTCACTGTGCTTCCACCACTGCAGCACAGGCTCCCTTTCTATCGAGTATACCAGCACTCTGAATTCATGGATGACATCTGACATCTTCGAAAGCTGGTTTACACAGACTTTTGTACTGTCAACGGGTGCACACCTTAGGCACCAGAAGCTTCCCCTAAGGCTCTCCTTTTCATTCTCTGTTTTTAAGCCCCCTTCTGCACTGCCGCAAGAACTATCCCTCAGGGTCATCGAAGGTGCCATAGCTTAACCTACTTCCAGCCCCTACAGGTGCCTTGCCTCCATATTGCCTTGGATTCACACACCCCCAGTGTTGAAGGAGGGAGACCACCCTGTCTCCTAAGGGTTCTGGGTTTGGTCTTCGGTTCACTGGACGCCACTGTTAGGCTGGCTGTGGATTCCATTTCCTGTGTCCTGCCCACCCTGAGGATGTAGGCACTTGTGAAGATCCAAGAAGCGCATGCACACCTAGGCTGCTGCTGCTCTGGATCTCCACCTGTGTCCTCCCCCCCCCCACCATGATGTCCCCAACTGCACTGCCACCTGTGGTCACCTAGGTGGCAGTATAGCAGCAGGGACTGTGACCTTTCCTCCTTGGAGAAGGAGAGTGCCCCTTGGGACTCTCAGTCCTCCTCCCCCCAACAGTCCGAGCTCATTCCTGAACTCGAGTTGCTGGCATCACAAGTGGTAGCTCTACCACTGTGCTGCTGGGCCAGCTCTAAAGCTCTCCTTTTAATGGATCATTGTCCAGCCCACCACCCTCTGAATTCGAGCCTTGTTCTCTTGATGGAAAAAGTTGAGCAATGTTCCTCTCTAAGAATGCGACTTCCCATATTCAGCCACTAAATGGGGGCATAATCACAACCTTCAATAAACTGCACAGAAAATGGTTGCTAGGGGATTTAGTAGCTGCAGAGATTGTAAGAACTGAGACTAAATTCCTTAGAAAGCTAAACCTCCAAGATGTAGCTCATCCTGACAGGAGAAGGGTGGATGAATGTGTCTGAGAGCACAATCGCCCATTGCTGGATGGTGATTTTTGGACCTGCATTTGAAGTACAGTCAGATGCACTGGAGGAGCCAGAGGTGAATGACACTAAAGAAATTGTAGCAATGGCATCCACACTACAACTGCCTGTAGTATAGGACCTAAAGGCTGAGCACCTGAGGAGGAATGGCAAGACGATGCTGTCCAAACCAGCAAAGTCATGTCCAACACTAACACCATCAACACTGTACTAAACAGGGTAGATGGCCTGGAAAGTAAGTCGTCGTATTCAGAGGAGTAAGAGGACCTGCTGCCAACAACTAAAGAGGTCTCTAGGGGCTACAGCTGGGACTGTCCTTGTTGCAAACACAAGAAACATAGAGGTTGATGGCAGATAAGGACCGCAAGGCCCATCCAGTCTGCC